>RSEF01000031.1:9001824-9021942 GCA_003993805.1 Himantopus leucocephalus
CCTCCCTTACCGATGCACTCCACACTAGACTGAATGTGGATCCAGTCACCTCCGCTGTCCCTTCCCAGCCATGGGTCTCTGTATAAAGGATTCCAGTTGTTGATGGGCTGGTCTTCCCCCAAACATTTTACATCTGTGAAGGATGGCTGGAAATCATCAGGGCAGCTCAGCATCACTTCTTCATTCTTCTTGTAACTCTCCTGGTCTGGTGTCAGCTGGAGTCGGGGGTCCCACCTGGGCCTTTGGCACGTTTCTGGCAGAGGTGAAAGGAGGTGTTACCACAGCTGGCAACAGGGAGTTTCCCACATTGTCTCTCCTTGTCCACCGCCCTTCAGCACTGGGCTACCTGCACATGGACATCCCCACACTCAGCACAGCTCTGTCCCTACCCAGGGCAGCCCATGTCCCCATCACCTGAGGGAGGGCATTGCTCTTCCCCCAGGTGCATCTCCCATGGACTCCAGCCCCAATGCCAAGGGCTGACCCAGCCCCTGGCACTCGGGGCTCCATTCAGTCCTCTCCACTCCAACTCCTGGTGCTGCAGGAGATATCTCCAGGGTCCCTCACCTGCATGGGCAGGCAGGGGCACAAGCAGACCTGTGGACTCCAGGGTAGCACCTGGAGGTGCAGCAAGGACCAGGGCACCTCCGTGGGCATCTCAGTGCTGGCGTCAGATCCTGCACCAGGCCCTGGTACCCACGCTTGGACTGCTCGGGAACCACTGCAGGAGCTGCTGGCTTGCCCAGCTGGCACTACCTTGTCCCTTGTTTCCTGCCTGGGCTGTTCTCTTCAACAGTTTGCACAGGCAACGCAGTGTCAAGGAGGGACTGTGGCATGCCTGCTGCTCAGCTGGGCAATGTCACAATGGCTGTCGAGGGCGAAGGTGGAGAGGGGACGTGGGAGAGGTGCTGCTGCCTCACTTACCAATACACTCTACAGCCCTCTCAATGTACATCCAGGCACCTGTGCTGTTCCTGCCCCACCAGGTATCTCCATAGGCTGGTTCTCCAGAACTCATTCGCAGAAATTCCTTTGCACATTTGACCTTGGGGTAGGATGGCTTGAGATCTCCAGGGCAGGTCAGCATCAGTACTTCATTCTCTTCATAACTGTTTTTGCTTGGTACAAACTGGAGTCTTTTATCCCACTGGGGTTCTGAGCACTTTCCTGTCAGGGCAAAAGTGTGAGAGGCTTTCTCAGGGACTGGGACTAGTCAGGCATTGAAGGACAGGTTGAAGAGCTCTTTGCCAGCTTTTCCTTGCACCCATAAACACTCTGCTCTGTGGAAAACTGGAGCCTGTGTCTCACTGGAATGCTGGCAGAGGGGATGCAGGCATCAGCATGCTAGGAAGGGGGCTACTGTGGGTCTGCAACTCCAAGGACATCACCCCAGTAAGACAGTGGCATGCTGGTGGTTGGAGCTGGCTTGTTTTTTAAAGCCTTCCTACGCAACAGGCAACATGTGAGGGCCTGACTAGAGCCTCTGAGTCAGGACCAGGAGAGAGACCAGTAAGGAGCAACACCAAGGTGCAAGTGTGCCCACCTCCCCAGGTGAGAAAATATATTGACTTTTCTAAACTACTTAGGGAACTAAAGTTGACTAAACAGGGAACTGAGCTGCAGCACAGGAGGCATTTTATAGGAGATGGAAGGAGAGGCTGCAAAGGAGCAAGATAAGCACTGCCTCTGCATGCAGACAGGGTGCTAAGAAGACCCAAGCTCAGCTAGACCTGGCCTTTGTAAGGAATGCCCGCTTCCTGCCCACCATCACTCATGGGGCTGCACTCCCTTACACTGGAACAGGGGCATCACCACACTTCCCTTATCTNAGCAGGGGATGCTTAGGCAGGAGGAGGCTGAGGCTTTGCCATGACTGTCTGTGGTGTCAGCATTCAACACCTCGAGGAAACCCAAGGGCCCTCAAGTGCAGGAAAGGAGTTTGTGCCTGGGCAAGGTGGTGATATAGGACCCTGGGAGAGAGGTGAACTGAGGGGCAGGATCTGGCATCCTCTAACTTCCGCATGGCTTGCAACTCGGAACGGACAGGGAGGAGATGGAGGGACAGTGACAAAACCTGTCCCACACTGAAGGCTTCTGCCCCTCCTCATCTTGGAGACTGCTCCCAATTTGGGCCCATCTCTGAGCTGTGGCCAAGGTGTCTCATGGATATGGCAGAATGTCAAAGGTAACTCCTTGGGGAGTAGCACATGTAGCAGGGGAGACCTACTGCTCCTCCACTTACCCATGGAGCAGGTCAGGTTCTCTACAACCTGATGCCATGTTCCCTGAATGTCCTTCACCTCCCAAGCATACTTCCGACCTGGAGACATCCCTTTTGCGCATCTGATCACAGCAAGGTGAAGTGGGTCCTTCATAGAGCAGTTCAGTGTCACCTCTTCATTAAGCCTGTAAAACCTCTGCTCCGGGGTAAAGCGGAGCTTTGAGTCCCACTGGGGCTGCTGGCATCCTTCTGCACAGAGGAGAAGAGAAAGGTGTAAGCAGGTTGGAAAGAGGTCTGCTGTGCGGTCTGTTGCCCTGATTTTTACACTGTCCAGCTCCTTTGGTTACCGCATTCAACGCCAAATCCTTCTCTTGCAGCCTAGAGCAGAGTTAAAAGTGGCAGCAGTCTTTCTCAAGAGCAATCCCATCCATCCCTACAGACATGTAGGCTTCCCCACTCAGGAACCATTTGCGTAAGGCTGACCAGGGATCGGGATCCTCCCTGGTCTTCACACAGAGGTCCTTCCACTCCCACCACTTTGGCCATATGCCCAGGAACTGTTTGAAGGCACTGGGCTTACAGTAGTCCCCAGTGCCATCATCCTTGTTCTTGCATTTGAACCCCTCCCCGGGAACACACACCCCAGGCAGCTGCCCATGGCAAGATGCTGAGCTAAAAGGTGCCCTGGCACTACCAGGACAGGGGAGAAAGCCAAGGCATCTGTGTCCTGGATTGTCACCCAGGTGGGGCTGAGGCATGACCATGTCACAGAGGGTCTGCTGTCATCTTAGGACCCTGGGATTAGGGTGGTGTAGGGCTGTTCTTACCCTTGCAGGTGGCAGTCCCATTCCACAAGGTCTGGATCCTGCTGGAAGTGCATCCCAGCCAGCAGGATCCAGCAGCCTAGTGGATGCTGCTCTCTCCTGTGCTTTCTCCCCGAAAGACAGGGTCTGTGGGAGTGCACCAGCCCTCATGGGTCTGTGCTGGTGCCACTTACCTTCATTCCTGTCATCCTGCTGGGCACTACCTGCTCACACCCACGTGCATGCTTATTTGCAATAAAAAGCCCACTCAAGTTGCCAATTCACTTTCTCTCTGCAGGTTACACTTGTTCTTTTCTCCTTTCCATTCCTTGCCTAAAATACCTCCTGGCTCCTTGGACTGGGTACCTCCTGTCCCGTATCCCTCCCATCCTCACCCAGGAGGGGCAGCACCTCCGCATCTGGGTTGGCAGAAAGGATGTCAACAGGGGCTGCAGGTACATAGCTGCATGTTTAGTTGCATTTTGCAGTACGTAGATTGGGCAATTGATTCAAGTAAATCTTCATATTCATTTTCCATTAGTTTCTAGATAGGAATGCTGCTGTCTCTCTGCATGGCGCTAATTTGGGTCTCTACCCTTTGACCAGATACCAATTTTCATGTAATAAGTAATGTACCTCTCTTTAAGCTCTCCTCATTCAATAAATTCATCTGTAAGTGCCAAAATGTTGTCCAAAGTTACCAGGGTGTCACCAGGCCAGCACAATGAGTTTGCACTGCTTCCCAACACATCCAAATGGCATTGGGACTCACCACGAGACCATGACTGCTCTGCACTCATTGTGCAGCAGGCCAACAGACCACAATAGCTGCATCATCTCAGCCAGAATAAAGCCCCTGCCAAATAACTTGAATAAAATTCCACCACATGGGGAAATCGAGCAACAATTCTTTCAGGCAGGTGAGAGCTACTTGTGAAGGTGTTTCCGATATTTCACTTTGCATATCAGGGCCCTAAATCTTGCCCATACAAAGTTTATTTATCAATGAGGATCATTCCAGCTTAGAGTCACAGCAGCAACTGAACAATCGTTGCTTGAAAAGAGGTTTGCAGGGCCTGACCTCAAGCAAGAAGCAGTTTGAGGGAATGAAAGTCCTCCAGTGGAGACAGCCCCCGGAGCCAAGGGGGCTGCGAGTGCCTGTGGGCATGGCTGGCCTCTCCCAGACTGCTCCAGTCTTGACCTTCAGTGCAAATGGGGCTTGTTTCTTTTCCTTTTCTAAGTGCTTCCTTCCATACCTCCTGGTAGCTGTTACAGTCCCCGCAGTTACACAAAACCCGCCGGCAGCACAGGACATGGCGACCTGACAGGCAGGAAACGGTGAGGGAAAGAGAAGTTCTCCTCTGCGCACAACCAGCTGACACAGGTGAAGATTTCAGGAGATATCTGGGACAATGTCTTCCTACAAACAGCGATGCTCTGCTGGCAAGAGGGGTTGCAGATATATGCCAGAGTTCTGCCTTGCTCCTAGCCCACCAAAACTTGTAGTACCCTTGATGTAGCAAAGCATTTGCTGCTGATGCAGCCATGGAGGAGGTTTTTGGCCTTGTATGGTGCTTCCTTACAGAGACCAGGGGTAACGCTATGTTTAAAAAGGCCACATCTCATGGTTGCTGCTTTAGAGGTGTAATACAGTGCAGACTTCCTGTAGTACAAAGAAGAATTAGCCTTTGTTTAAAGTTTATGCTTTTTTTTACTGAAAGGTGAAGCTTCTGCATGCTGAAATTAGGAAAATTCAGCATTATACTAATTACTGTTGGCAGGCACTTAGGACTGATCCAGCCTTTCCCTGCCTTAGTTCTGGGTGGTTCACTAAAGCGCAAGTAAATAGGTGCTGTGTAAGGCTCCTGGCCTGGAAGTGGGTATGAAGGGATCCCTTGGACTGAGCTGGTGCAGCAGCCACACATTTCTGACTAGGCTGGTCACCTTCATCAGGGCTCCAGTGAGTCACTTCCCTTAAACCTGTGTGTTTATCAGCCCTAATACTTTGCCAGAGACATCAGCATTTTTTCCCTTTTCTTTTTTTTTTTCCAGGTGAAAAGGTCCTAGCAGAGGTGCAGTTTTGCTCCAGGGCTTCCTCAGTCCTCCAGTTGGTGTCTGCTAGGCAGGGGTGGTGAGATGCTGCTGCGACCCAGCGCAGCATCAGGCAAGGGCAGATGACTGAAACGTGCTTCTGCAAAGATAGTATGTGTGCCAGCAGTGTGTCAGTGGCCACGTCTGCCCTTTGGGCACGAGGACTACACCGGTGAGCAGTCCTGTGGGCAAACCCTCTTGCTCCCTCCTTGTACCTGGCTGTGCCCGCAGAGCTCCTTGCAAGCACCAACGGGATGACTGTCCTCCGCAACTGGTCCTCTCCTTTCTGACCCCTCTGAGCTGTAGGGGTGGTCATTTGGGCCCCTTTTTCTTCCCCGCAGGTTCCCCTGTGCACTTTGGCCTGCAAGATGTAGCTGTTCCGTGTTCACACATGGGGCAGGCAGGGGCTGATACAGCACCTAGATACAGGCTGGGCATGGACCATGCCTCACAGAGCCTGAGGGCTGGGTGGTAGAGATCAGAAAAGGCAGGCAGAGCCCACAGCTCAGAGGGCTCAGAATCCTTCCTGGTGGCATTTCTGATGATTGCTTGAGGGTAAAGCCTAGAAATCTCTGCTTCCCCACAGAAGAGAAGACACTTTCAGTCCATGTCTGGTTTTGTCTCAAGAACATCGCTGAATACAATCCAATTCAGCCTCACTTCTCCAAGAAGCCCAAGCCTAGCAGGCATGTGATTGCCACTTGAGATTCACTGGGAGAAACCAATCCATGCCTGCTGGGTGCAGTCGAAATGCACAGGCTGGGGGGGACATCTTTGTCCTTGCCTCTTCCCCAATCACTCTATAACATTTGCCATGGGAAAAGAACTCCTTGGAGGAAAGGAGCCTTTGCTCTACCCATGGTGGCTGTTTGTGTGCTTTGGTGGTGTCCATGGGGAGCTGCGTGGCACATGTGAGTCAGAGGGTATCGTGTCTCCACCAGGCTGGAGCTCACCACTTGTGCAAAGGAGATGGATGCACGTGCTTGTGCGTGGGGGGACAGGGCACTGCTGGAGAAGGAAGGGTGCTCAGAGAGAAAGGGGAAAGAAACACTCAGCTTCGAGTCTTGTAGGGACTAACAGCATCCGGGAGAGTAAAGAAACAGTCATCAGACACTGTTTTTTACCCTGTGCCATGGTATGCAGACAGCCGCCCACAGGACCTCCGCCCCCAACTATAGGAAAGAGGCTGAGAAAAGTGAAATTTCTGCATGGAAAATATGGTGTAGATGTGACCAAACAGGCACCTCTTGTAACGTACAATGTGTGCTCACTGCAAAACAGAGAATGCCAAATGCCTAGGCAGAAGGGGTAACAAAATGTTAATCTATTTGCCTCATATAGCCAGAGATTAACTGTTATGTTAACTGATGCCATTCAATGAATACCCTCCTTGTTAATATTCTTTAATACCCATGAATGTAGTAAGCATTTTACGAAAGTATCTGGACTGTCTGTCCCTGCTGCAAAGGACTTATGAGTCTGGCAGGCAAAACAAAGCCCCAGCATGCTCCAGAAGCAGATGTCAGGGAGGATCAGGAGGAAGGAGAAACAGCTATACTGGTAATTCAGGTCAGGGTCCCTGGGTTCAGCCCTTTGCTTACCAGCAAAAGATGTACTTTCTTACATTGTGTTATCCCATACACGAAGAATAAAAAACCAAAGTAAAATCTAAGGAGCAGCAGGCGAAGTTCAACCCTTTTCCCGTGGCAGCTCAGCAGCTAACAGAGGGGACAGCAAAGTGCGCTGGAGTCTTGCTGCGTTTGATGCCACGTGCTTGCTGAGAGGAGCTAAGAAAAGCAAGCACCGTTTCCACCAGCGGAAAGTGGTATTGCAAACTACTGAGAAGGCATGCACGGGTCTTAAAGCCTCTCATCGTTAGCAACCAAAGCTGCGGAGCAAGTCTTTGAGAGCGATGGGCAGCGTGAGGCTGGGGAAGGGGCAGAGACACTTTAGGGCTGCTCTGCTTGTGAGCGGTGCCAGGGAAAGGAGGCAGAGAAGCAGGTCACTGAACAAGGCACCGCGGGAAGAGGAGGGAAATGGCTTTAACCGGTACTGCTATGCCATGCAAAAGGGCGTCTGACACAGTTTTAGGAACATAATGTGAAATAGTTGTTTCCTGAATCTGTACTCTGGTAATGGGAAGTGGAAGTGTGGTGGAGCACACAGTTCACAGCACCAAGGATGTCCAGCCCCACGACACTGCTCCGCAGCTTCTCTGAGCGTTTGTGTTCCCCACAGGATTTACTCTAGGCACTGTTTGAAATTCAAGTCCCACTGACACAAAACATTTCGGTTCGACTGTGGCCTTATTTTACCTAGCACCCTCCCACCCACCAGGCATTGCAGCTACACTCCCAGTTAAGGCCTTGTTGTCAGCTGCTACTAAATCACTGTGTAAAGTCAAGCAAGGCTGATGAGAAAGGGGCCAGGGCCAGCCTGGATCACAGAACCTGCCTCTGTGAGGAAAGCATCCCCTAGAAGCTTCTCCGCCTGCCTCCCAGGCACATGGGGACTGTAAGGAGATGAGGCTTTTGTACAGGTGAGGCATCTCAGGGGGGAGAAAAACCCTGTGAGAAGAGCACAGTAAGACAATAAAGTGACAATAAGACAATGAGACAACACATCCTGCTCTGTGTCTGGTGCCTTGTGATGTTCTGAGCAGAGAAGCAGTGCTGCGCTGGCTTGCAGTTGTACCACACATGTGAACCACATCCTCTGCCTGCAGCTGCTCTGCTCTTCCCTGGGCTCCCAGTGGCACCACCGTGTCCCCTCACCTCCTGCCCAGAGCTGGGACACAGCTCTGCCATCTGGCCCCATTTCCTCAGCAACTGCCAGGCCCCATGGACCACGGCCCTTCCCCAAAATAGTTGCCGTGCCTGTGACTTTTCAGGAACCAGTGCTGCCGGTGCTCAATGCTGGGGGGAGAGGCAGGGTGAGCTGGGGAAGGTAGCCCAGCAATTTTGGCATGCTGAAAGGCGACAGCCTGACACTTCCTGGCACCCTGGTCCCCACCAAGTGTGGACGGGATTTTTTGGGTGCCTGAAAAGGGACAGCAATGTGCAGTGGGAGCAGCTTGTCCACTGTCCCCATTGGGCTGTTCCCCCTCCCTGATTGTACCCTACATCTGCCAGAGTCATGGGAGATGCTCAGGGACCCCTGGGAAGGGGGAACTTTGGGCCATGTACTGTTCCCATGTCCCTAATCTCTGTCGCATGGCTTTACCCAGCCCACTGCCACTGTATGCCCTGCAGAGGCCCGTTCCACGCTAATGGGGATGGGAGGGACTCTCCTGCCCCATCCTGGCCATCCCCCTTGTCCCATCCCTTAGTGAAAGAAGGCCCCCAATCCATCAAGTGGGGACCTCAGCACAGGTCCTGGGATGGAATGAGCCCACGTACTGAGGATGCAGGCAGGGCTGCCTGCACTGCTGGGTGCGGCTGCCGAATGTTTTTGTCTCAGTTCCTCTTTTCACGAACACCAAGGTGCAAACTCAGCAATACCATCTCTGCCACAGGCAGCCCCAGACTCCTCCAGGGACAGCTGGGTGACCGAGATGGGCAGAGTGCGCCAAGAGTCTGCTGGCGACCGGGTCCCCACTGTGTCCCACAGTATACGATAAGGCCAGTTCCTGGCCTTAGTGTGCACCGTGCAAACAAGCTGCAGAATCATGCATGGAGAAACATGCTCAGGCACATTTGCACATGCTGGTTTGGGAGAACAGCTTCACTGGGGGATCTGGGCAAGAGGAAGACACCCTGGGCAAGAGGATAACCTCTGTCGCATGTTTAGCCCTTGTTTTTTTGACTGACACTGTGCTGTGCTTGCACTCCCTGCAACCACAGGGACACATTTTCCCTGGGAACAGGATCCTATGGCCCATATGACACAGTACAGACCCTGCCATCACTTCACATCAGCAACTAAAGGTCCTGGTCACACTCCCTGGCCTCTATCATAGCCAGGGTCCTTAATCAGCAGGTTTCTCTACCCTGCGTCAGCTCAGACACATGCCTGCAGTGGGTCAGGGCAACATGAGTAGACGGTAATGTACTGACTTTCATCACCTAGCTACAGCAAGATTAGTTTAGAGAAATAGTCCAATTCAGACAGATGCAGAGCAACGCAACGTCATGGCCCCTGGACCACAGCTCAAACCCCAGACAGTGCCGTGCTGGACTGATCCACCAGCCTTCTGGGAGGTCAGATCACATTTGACCCTGAAGATACCCAGTAACTAACTCTGCTGGTTGGAAGTGTGCAGCCTGTGTGGGAAGGGCCCAGCATAATTCTGGGAGTGCCCTGCCCCTCCGGCACCAAGGAAGCCCCTTAAAAAACAATCCCAAAACATCATAACTCCTGCCCCACAGGGTGTCCTGCAGAACACAAGGGCTCAGCTCACGGCTCCCCAGGTCTTTTCTGGGCACCAGAACCCATCTCCACCCACTGCAGTGAGGACATGACATCTACACACCATGCAAAGAGACATGGCCACCTGCTGCTCCCAGGGACACTGCCCACTCCAGGGAAGAATGATAGAGCCCTTGAGGAGGCTTTCCCAGTACACAGAGTTTTGCTGCTGTCCATCACCAAACAGAGCTTCACCCCACCACAACCCAACTAATGCCTGTGTGTCTTGGGCCCTGGTATGGACATCAGCTCCAGTCCTCTCTGATACAGCTACGGCATCTTGCATGCAGTAAAGAAAGACAGCAACCTTGCAGCAGAAGAGCAGAAAAACCTTCTCTTGCTAGGAGAGGAGCGAGCATGTCTTACCTGTTTCCGGCGGTACTCTGGAGAAGTTGATGTCTGGATCGTCCTGCTCCTGTGCCGCCAGCAGAGCTGTGAGGAGCACAGGAAATATCCATCTCAGGGCCATGTTTGCTTCTGCTCCCAGGACAGGAGTGATGTCTCAGCCCCGCTGGGTGCCTCACAGCACACTACTCTGATTGCAAGAGGTGCAAGCACAGAAAGGAAACAGCCACGCAGAGAAATCATATCTGGTGCAAGAGGCTTCCTCATTGGAGAGGGAACCTCCACCAGTGTCAGCGCCGCTTTCATTCTTCTCTTCTGTGCACCGGGGCAGCTTCACACCCCTTTTGCAATCTTTCTGCTCTCTGGTGCCTTGTCTGAAAACCAGAATTTTCAGGCTTTCCTGCAGGAGCAGCTACTAGCCACAGCAGCTATGTTGCCTCCTCTCCTGGCACAGATCTCAGCGGTCTCAGAAGGACATGTGAGCGGTGCTGGTTCATGGTCCTCTGGGACTGGGGTTTTGCAGGAAGATGTAGCTTCCATACTCAGGCGGTAAAGTCAAGCAGAGACTACATCAGGACAAGACTCACTCTGTTACTTCCTGATAAGGATTGCGGTAAAAAGGACTTCTGAAGTGCACTGATGATCTTTACCTGGCAGTGCCTGCCATGGGCAGGAAAGCAAATGCTCAGGAAGAAGCTGGTGAAAGCCTTGGGGACCTGGAGCCCAAATGCTGTGGCTGTGTTGCTGACACATGCTGGAAGTGGGAATGACTGTGAAGGGGTGAGAAGGTGGCACAGGCACAGCAGTGTGCAGGGAAGGGGCTGTTGGTGAGTCTGTCTGTGCTGCTGGCGGCTGGTGGCACTGGCCAGGGCAGCAGAAACCACCATCAGAGGTGGCCCAGGGCAGGAGTCGACGAGTTTGTGCTCCAGCAGCCCTTGCTGGATTGTGCTTTGCCCACGTCCCAGCTGAAACACAGAGCTGGGAGAAAAACAAGCCCTGAGGCTTCTGAGGCTTCACAGCAGGGCTGCAGCCCCTTGCGATGGCCTTCCTTTTTATTATGCTCCTCAACAAGGCCCATGCCCAGGTTTCAGTTGGGAGAGAGTTAATTTTCTTCCTAGTAGCTACTGTGTTTTGGACTTAGTATGAGAATAATGCTGATAACACATATTCTTTTAGCTGTTGCTAAGTAATTCTTATATTAAGACCAGGATTTTTCGGCTTCCCGTAGAAGCTGAGAGGGGGCATAGACAGGACAAGCTGGCCAAAGGAGTATTCCATACCATAGTCATTCCATACATGGTCAGTGTATAAATGGGGGTTGGCTGGGGACAGGAATCCATGATCACTGCTTGGGATGGACTGGGCAATCCATCATGAGGTGGTGAGAGCAATTGCCTTGCATCATTCTTTGTGTATAGTCTTTTACCATTATTATTATTATTATTATTATTATTATTACTACATTATTACTACTACTACTACTACTACTACTACTACTACAACAACTACTATTATTTTCATCTTCCATTACTGTTCTATTAAACTGCCTTTATCTCAACCAATGAGGGTTCTTTTCCTTTTTCTCCTTCTTCTCCCTATCCTACTGGGGGGAGGCGGGTGGAAGGGAGTGAGTGAATGGCTGTGTCATCCTAGTTTCTGGCTGGGGTTAAACCACAGCAGCCCTGTACTCCCAAGGCTGGGGTCAGGCTCTGCTTTCTGCTGAGGTACATCCTCCGCTCAATTTGCACAGCAGGTCAGTGTGGGGTGTCCCTCTCCAAATACACTCTCCCCAGCCACTCCAAAAATCTGACCCTGGGCAAAACATGGTAGAAGTCTTGTTTTATTTTTTTTTTTTGTTGCAATGATGGTGCTTGAGGGCAGACACTCCAGCAGCCTTTTACCTCTCAGGGATTGAGCTGGAGTCTCTCCCTGCTACCTTCCTTGTGCCCTCCTATGCTCAGAATGGCAGTCTCAGCCTCTTCTGCCTTGTATGTGTTTCATCTCTTCCTGCAACAGAGCTGGCAGGGCGAGTGGTCCCCCCAGGGACCATAATCGCTCAGACTATGAAGCTCACCTGTAGAGACTTTACCATACTCAAACATGCTTGCCCTAGCAGAAGCGCCCTGGGGCTGCAAGTGCACAGTCAGGACCCTACATCGCAGCAGGGCACATCCTGGGAGGTAGCTGGGATGTAGCTGTGGTCCATGTTGGTGCGACGTTTGTGGGGTCGGGGGAAGCAACTGCTCCTCTGCCTCCAGCAACAGCAGCAACTCAGACATCACCTGTCCCTTCCCCCTTGGTGCTTCTGGGTCTCTCAAGAAATAATTAAAGGGATGCAAAAGCAAACTGTATCAGTAGTAATAGATTCCTCATTTGGAGGATCTTTGGAAAACAAGTAAGGAAATTCCATAAATCAAAAAAGACCAAAAAAAAAATCACATTCCTGGTCCCTCTGTGCACCAATCCCAGCACAATGGTTGTCACCCCTTATGTTAACAGTATATCTCCAAAAGCCCTTCATTACTCCATCTGAAATCTCAAAAGCCGTGGAGGAAGTGTGGACCAAGAAGTTGACAGGAAGGCCTCTTACTCTCTCGCTCTTCACACTTCCCCTTCATCCACATCAGAAAAATCCAGCCTTGAGTGTAACCCAGGCTCTTGCACAGAGGACGGAGGGGTGTTGCAAGCCGGTGCCACCTTCCCCAGTGGGTCCAGCAGCTATGTTCTCTGGTCACACAAGGCAAATGCAAAGCCACAAAGACAGCTTTGGTTTGTTTCCAACAAGACAGGACATGGGCTTCTTGGTTTGGCAGGTCCCACTGCCCTCCCCCGTGTCACCCCATCTCAGAGAGCACCCAGCAGATCTGGCATGGCCAGGAGGATGGGCAGGGTGTACTTCAGCAGGGTGTAGACAGGGACCTGCATCCTTCTCCGATGCCAGGTTCCAGGCACGCTGCCACGCACGTGTCCCATTTTGCTACAAACCTCCCAGTGCACTGGCATTTGAGCCACCTTTCACAGTAATCTTGCCACCCCGAGGGACGTCACTCCTCCACTGCAAGGACATGCTCTCCTGTTGACCCAACAGAGTTCGTGGCAGATTTGAAGCTGTTGAAGTGTTTGCAAAAAGGACTGCTGGCTATTTCTACAGGCTGTTCCTCGCTTTCTTTTTTGTTTGTCTTATCAAGATTTTACATCTTACTCGCCTGCTTGATACTATTTTTTGTCATCCTGACATGACTTCAGCTCTTTGAAGGGGCCTCTCTGTTTCGAATAACCTCTGACACTGGTGGTTAGTCCTGCTGGTTCCTCTCTACCTTTTGATAACAGATGCCCTGAAAGGCTACTTTAAATTTTTGCAAGTTTTCTGGACACTGAGTATCCATGCTGCTTCTTTTTGCTTCATTTTATCCAAGTTTCCTCATTTCAGCATTTCCCCTTTCTGAAGCTGAACAAGATGTCACGGGACTTTTCAATCTTCGATGATTATGCACGGTCATGGAAATGAACCTTGTTGTGGCCATCACCAGTGGGCAGCCCTTTCCTGAGAACGTGCTCTGTCCATTCCTGCACAGAGCTCAGTTCCCCATCTTCCCCCCTGGCCTTGTGGCGCATGTGGAGGACTCTCTCACCTCTGCCTGGTATTGCAAACCAACCATTGGGATGCTTGAAGACCAGTGGCAGTAGTACTACACCCTGCCTCTTCCTTTTGTTTGGGATTCCTGTTCCCAAAGGTGTATCTGTGGTGCAGAGGGGTTTGCATCCCTCTTCTAAAGCAGGAACCCAATCTCTGGGGCCACACATTGGAGAAAGGGCTCCTGCCTGCTCCTGGCATCCTGCCTGCAGCTGGAACTCGGTGCCTGCGCCCACATGTGCGACTCCCCTGCGTTCCCCTGCTCCTCCAGGAGCAGCACCTAGCTTGACAGTCCTCACCTGAACCTCCTGCACGATGCCACCCATGGACTGCACACAGCTGATGGTGTGCAGAGACAGACTCGTGTCCCATGATCATCGCAGCAAGGGGAAACAGGGGCTCTAGACCATGAAAGCCACTCATGGGCAATGTTGCCACTAAAGTTCATTCAGAGGAAACCTCGGGGGTTTCATTGTACAGATGGGGGCACTGAAGCAGAGAGGGAGTCAGTGAAGGGGCTGAGGAAGGAAGTCCACATGGCAGACACCAATTTCAGTGCTGAGTCCCAGGACAATGCTGCAACCACAGCAGTGACCTTCCTCTGGCTGAAGGGGAATCGAGCGGTGCCTCAGCTTCTGGTCCGGCCTCAGCACGCCTGAGCTACTGCCACGAGCAGGGTCACACCAACTAGGGACCTGGGAAGCAGCTCCTGGGACCCTGGGCCAGGATAGCCACCATGCAAGGAACTGGCTTGTCCCCAAGCTATGCTGCAGCTGGGCTAGCCTGGAAGCTGGATGTTGAGCTGTCCTGAGCATGCACGAAGCTCTCAGGGGTTAATATGAACTCATACACTGTTTGATGTCCCCAAAGCAGTGGTCGCAGAGGTGTCAGAGCCACCTGCGTGCCCATACCCAGCCTGGCAGCCCCTGCCCTGTACGGCATGGCTGCTGCATGGAGCCTTGCGGGATCTCAGATGTGTCACTGCCTGCTGGACGCTGGCAGGGTGGGCACTGGGTCTGGCTGACAGGAGGTGCATGGGAAGGAAAGGCATTCTCCCTCCTCCCCCAGTATGTGGGGCTTTCCTTCGGACACACACGTGCCTGCTTGCACCCCGTGCTCCCTTGTGCAGGTGTCTGCTGTGCTGCTGCTTTCAGGCTCAGTCCTGCCTGCAGCCCTTGCAAAAGGTCGATCCCAGCAGAGCAGAAGCCCGTTTCCCACCACACTAACACTTCCCCACTTGCTCAGCTTTCAGTGCCTGTAAAAGCTGCCATGTTAATGCAGAGCCTTCCTTTATTCTCTGTCAGAGGGCATGCAGTCGTGGTGACATGGCAGTCACACTTCTCTGCCAGGCCTGATACTGACTGCTACAGAGCCAGTTCGAAGAGACACCCTCTGCTTTCCTGTGAGTCTTGCTGGCTGGTGTGGCTTGCAGGTCTGTCCTTAGAAACAGTTCATGACATCCAGGCTCAGGGCGGGAACCCGATCAGCCATAGGGTTGAAGACAGCTCTCCATCAGCTTGCTGTGGCTGCAGACCACCAGGGCCTTGTGCTCACCCCCGGGGCTGCCTGTCCTGACCTGTGTGAATCCTCGTCCCACCTCTACCTGCTTGTCCTGCCCAAATGTGTGATGCCACCTCAGCTCCCCCAGCCCTGCAGTTTGCTGGTGCTCAGGTGCCTCCTCCTTTCCCAGTCTCCCACAGCAGCCGCTGAGAGCTGCCAGCATTGCTTCAGCCCTGGCAGGTATTAGGGGCCATGACCACAGCCTTTGCCCCGAAGATGAGCCAGGTCCTGACGACCTGAGCAGAGAAGGTCCAAGGGGGACTTGCCAGGACCCCCACCTGGCACCAGCAGGTCTCTGTCTTTCAGCTGGCCCATGTCCCCCAGGTTGTCATGCACGTCTGGACTCCCATGGCACCCTTAATCCACCCCCAGCCACGCTGTCACCCCATGCCTTTACCTGCCCCACCACTGGGTCCCACAGTCCCCTGCCACCACCCAAAGCAGAACCCTGTACCATGCAGCTGGACTCCTCTTTGCTTCCTGCATGGTAGGTGCTCTGCTCCCAGGGTTCATCCCCAGAGTCCAGCACTTCTTTGCTAAGACCTACTCCAAGATCTGTAAGGAGGGCAGGAGCAACTTTGCTGAGCAGTGGCTGACATCTGCCTGCAAGGAGCAGGACTGGAGGACACTGATGCTGCTCCAGGACCCCGCATAGGAGGGTGACATGGGATGGGCACGACTAAGTGTGCATCTCGCTGCTGGTCCAGAACTGCCCCTGGCCTCGGTCTGCACCTCAGGGCACGTGAAGTGGGCACTGGGCTGGGTCTGGCAACTGCTCTGCCCTGCGCCCACGGAAGGCAGTAGATGCAAGGCTGGTGGTCCTGGCAGGCAGCCTGCCACTGGGAGGCTGGGAAAGGATTTTAGTTGGTGCAGCAACGAGGCCAGGGACCTGCACCATTTGCTAGAGTGAAGGGTTGTTGGGTCTGGGTTCAGGGAAGCGCCCAGGAGGTGCCATGCACACACCATGACCATCTTACCTGCTCCCATCTACTCTGGAGGTGCTCGCAAGCCTGTGGGCCAGCACCTGCCCCTCTCTCCATCGTCACCCACCACCCACAGCACCCACCTTTCTGCTTCTGTGTTCCAGCCAAATGGGTGCCAAGGGATGTTGAGCTGTCTGTGCCAGGGGCTGGCTGAGCTGCCATCCCCAGACCACGGTCATCTCCAGGACACAGCAGCACCCGACGGCTCCTCTCCCGGCTCAGCCTGCTCCTGGTGGTACTCACGGCCCCATGTCCCCATCAGGATCCCACAGCTGACCCGCTGGGACCAGGCCACCAGCTGGGCCACCCAACCACAGCAGCAGCACTGGCAGCCACTGCCCCATACACATTGCGGTGTGACTTCCAGCCACGCAGGCTTCATGGGCTTCGTGTCCCATGCCCAGTCCCTGATTGGGACAGGCTATCTGAAAACCAGCAGCCAGAGTCTGCTTGAGTTTAGCCAGATGACCTCGAAGAAGACTTCAGCAGCTGTAAGCTCTGCAGAAGCAACCCCAAATCCAGCCTCTGATGCCCTAACCACCCTGCCATGCCTGCCCTGCATCTGAGGCCGTCCCGGCAGTGAGCACCCAGCAAGCTGCTCCATGTCAGTGCCAGCAGCACAGGCAGCTGGAAATCCCCTCTCTTGCTCCAGGGCTGACACAACACCC
The DNA here is from genome assembly GCA_003993805.1 of Himantopus leucocephalus. Classification (NCBI taxonomy): domain Eukaryota; kingdom Metazoa; phylum Chordata; class Aves; order Charadriiformes; family Recurvirostridae; genus Himantopus; species Himantopus leucocephalus. The sequence goes on from RSEF01000031.1 coordinate 9,018,537, forward strand.
TGTGGGGCACATGGTCCCCTTCCCCATTTGGGCTAACCCAGGCACATGAGGAGAACAGCCTGGCTCTGTGCAATTTGGAAAGAGCCCTGACCACCGCCCCCACCACTGCCCATTGAAGAGGTTTATTAAAGCAGACCATGTTCAAGCCCTGGCTGCTCCAAGCCTCTCCAAGCCAAGACAGGGCTTACACTTCTTCATTTCTGCATTTTTTTGACTGTTTTGACTCACTCCACCACTGCAGACTGTTTGTCCATGTGGATGCAACAAGGTCCAGAGTGGTGTCCTTGCAGCAAAGGCTGGAGCCTCAAGCAGAGATTTTCCCTTCCATGTGGAGCTACCAAGGTGTAAAGGGAAGGGATGGGGGGCTCTTGGGGCTCATTCCTGCTGGAATTGGAGGTCCAACACTTTTGCGAGTCTAAGCTTAAAAGCCCCCGAGCCCTTCCTTGTGAGTGACCCACAGCCACTGAGCCTCATGCCCAGGTTGTCCCAGGCTCTGGGTCCCGGCCCCACAACCCATCCTTCATTGCCACCTCTCTGCGCTGCTCAGGACCTCCTCCCGCTGCCTGTGGGTTAAAAGTTCCAGTTTGGCCGCACCTACAGACACCTTGCTCACAACACCCTGAGCACCCTGGGGAAGCACATGCCAGACTGAAATGGTGTGAACCTCTGTCTGAAACCTGCTTGGTCCCCTGCTAGCATGCAGAAAGAACAAAGACAAGGAACCTTGAACAATGCGTCCCCAAGATGTACCATCAGATGGTGATGTGATGTAGTCCCCCCAGCCCGCCTGAGCTGACAGGTCGGATAGCTGGGGGCAACCTCTCTCCTTCTGAAGGTCTGGTGTTGGCTGTGGTGGAGGCAGGATGAAGCCTGCAGTGCAGTGTCCCAGCACAGGTAACCCTCAGACCCTTCTCAGGGATGGGTGGGCTGAAATCACAAGGCTGTGTAGCAGGGAGCTCAATCAGCACCTTTTTTATTAATATGCATCATAAATAAAGAAATAAATAAAGGCAAGACACCTTGTTCTAATGGGGAAATACAAATTAAATATGGTGCAACGTCCGCTAAGCGATGTACAAGCAGGAGGTAACCTTGCAAGACCAGGGCCCCTTTGCCATGGGGAAGCCAGCCCAGGCATAATGCTGTGAACAGTATCAACCTGGCCAAGGCACCAAATACTGGCATGGCCTTTCATTAACACTGTTGCCCACCTGACAGGCAGGTGAAGATCCCCACTCAAGCGGGCGGCATGAACATGGCAAGGAAGGGGTTGACTGGCATTGCCTCTACCGAGGACCCCAGGACCCCCAGCATCCCCTTTGTGCTTGTGCACAACACTCGTCCCCCCCCACCCCACGGCACTGCTCAGCAAGACCAGAAACCCTATGCCAAGGGGAGCACCACCCCTCCCTCCCCTGCTCCCCTGCTCCCTCTGGGAGCACTCCCCGATCTACCTGTCGGGAGCACTGCCCCCAACCCCAAAGAGCATCCCTAGCCCAGTCAGGGACCCTGCCCTCACCCCCCTCCCCTCCAACCCCCCTCCACTGAGCATCCCAGGGCTTCCCAGGCACTGGCTCCTTGCTCAGCATGGAGGGCACAGGGCCACCCCTCAAAGCACTCATCTCTGCACAGGGTGGCACTACCCATCCCGGACCTACGTAACACTGAACATCCACGTGCCTTCCTCACGACCCCATGCACCCCTTTGCTCCACACGCACACATGTATCCCATTTCCCCTCCCCTGGCTGTGGCCAGGCACAGCCCCAGCCCTGCTGCGTGGCAGCGCCAGGCCACTTGGACCGGTACAACCCACCAGGCACCACTATAACGTGTTAGGACAGGGCTCCTCCAGCATGGGGGAGCCTACTTTGCAGCTCCCCATCAAACCGCAATTCAACCCATCAGCCCAGCCTTGCAGAGACCTTGCCAACGCACGGTGCTCCCACCCCTATGTCTGACAACGCCAGGGATGCTGAAGGCTGCAGACTGCACTGCCACCCCCGCGGAGGGCATGGCTAGCGTCTTACACCCTCCAGCGTGAAACTGAGCTGGGCAGCAGGGCAGCACTGCCCTGCCAGGGACTGCTTGGGTTCCTGCTACACACAAGTCCATGGCCTATACGTGCTGGAGATGGCGTGGGGTGGAGGGGGCTCAGGCGGTCCCCGGTGTGGCTGCATGCATGGCTATGCCTGGCAATAAGAGGTGCAGCTGGCAGAAGACCGTGGGGGCCAAGTCGGCCTTTGGCAGCTGCATGAGGAGGAGCAAGAAGGAACCACCTACGGTTACTGTATTCTGTAATGGCAAGAAAGGTAAGAAACTAGCAAGAAGCTGTGTGTGTTCCTCTGGCAGGGTGTACTTCCCCAGAGGAGCCGCAGCAGCCCACGGTACTGTGCTTGGCCTTCCAGCCGGGTCAATAGTCCTCGTCCTCCGGGTGGGTGACGTACATGATGGGCACCAGTCCCTTCTCGGAGCCGAGGCTGCACTGCAGCCAGTCACCATCCACCTTGGAGATGACCTGCAGGATGTCCCCCTTGTTGAAGCTCAGCTGTCCTGCCTCGGTGGCAATGTGATGGCAAAGAGCTTTCACCTCACTGCAGGCAGAGGGAGGGGAGGAAGGGTTAGCTCACCACAGGACACTCACCCTGCTGAAGCCCAGGGACCACCATGGGCACAGAGGAGCGAGGAAAACACCTCCTGCGCCTCCTCACCCAGCCAGGCTCCCATCTGCCCCTCACCTGCAGATTGCAGAGTTGGGGTGGATGGATGCACAGGCTGCATCACTGCCCCAAACCAACCCCTGGTCCACAAGTATAAAGGGAGCCAGGCAAACTGCAACAGGCAGAGCCATGCCAACCCCAACCCGCCATATCCCAGCACCTGCAGGACGGCCACACGGTGCCACTCACCAGGGAGGGTCGGGAGACAGCCCCTGGTCTGGCCGTGCCTCAGGGGGCACTTCAGGTGACTCTGGCTGGTGCGGCTCTGGCTCAGGAGCTGCTTCTCGCCACATGCTTGCCCCGACAGTCTGGGCCACCAGCTGGAAAACAGACTTGTCCAAGCTCAGCCAGCCAGAGGGCAACCTGAAAGAAGGAGACAGAAGCAGGTAGTGGCAGGGAAGTGTACCTGGGGGCAAGGAGCAGCTGCCGTCATGGCAAGGTCATGCCTTAGAGATCTGGCTACATGCACAAAGTGCACTGTGGTCCCCAGGCTGTCTCCTGGCAGGGAGGCCTCAGCATCCTCCAGACACACCATGGCCTAGACTGGGAAGGACATCTCCAGAGGCCATAGAAGAAAGAAGGGTGCATAATAAGAGGAAATGCAGGGGGATCTCAGCTACATCAGGCAGCTTTACGCCTCTTCCTAATCATAGAATCACAGAATTGTTAAGGTTGGAAGGGACCTTT
>RSEF01000031.1:9022042-9034809 GCA_003993805.1 Himantopus leucocephalus
TTTGTTGCCCTTCTCTGGACACGCTCCAGCACCTCAATGTCTTACTGTGTGCAACAGCGATGGCTCTCTATGTTCTGTTCTCACTTACTGCACACTTTTGGGAGGGATGAGGTGATGATGGGGGTTGGTGCAGCAGGAGCCCCTCCCCTGGAAAGAAGGCTTAGGAGCCAAGGCAGGAGAGGAAAGCCAGTGAGGTGGATTGAACAAGGGTAGGAGCTGAAGAGGGGAACAGTTCTGCGGTAGGAATTAAGGCAGGCTAGCAGGGCTGGGCAGGGGTGACAGACGTTTCTGTTCACACACTGCCTCTGGTGTACCACCGTGGTGTAGCCCAGTGGTCAGCTATTGGCCTGACTTCCACCTCCGCTGCTGCAATCCCAGGTTAACCAGCCCTCTCCAGCCCCAAACCATCCCTGTCCCTACCTGTTAGGCCGCCTGGGCTCTTTTTGCACCTTCCTGGACCCAAACAAGTGTCCCCACTTGATGGACTGGCTGCCCTCGGATGCACTGGTGCTGCTCTCCTCTTGGGGGGCTGCTGCCGCTGCTCCCACTCTTTGCTGAGTCCCAGCCTCCTTCTCCTTGCTGCACTTCAGCTCTGTCACCACGGAGTCTGGGGGGCTGCCCATCCAGAAGGGCCAGCTCCGTTCCTTCACCTCTTCACTGACCAGTACTTGCTGGGGCTTTTCCAAGGGCTCTTCCACAGCTTCAGGACTTGGCTTGCTGGCAGCCTTGGGTCTCTCCTCCAAGGTGCCCTCAGCAATGGGGCAAGCCTCTGCACCTTCCACCACCCCTTCACGGGGGGGTGGTGCCTTGCTGGTCTCCACTGACCCAGGAACAGCATTCAGAGCCTTCTTTTTCTTCTCATAGCGGATGAACTTTGAGCCTTCAGCTGAGCCCTCGATGTAAATCTGAGAGCTCTGCATGAGCTGGTACCACCAGCCTGACTGCTTGTCCTTCTTCCCCTCCCACGCGCTCTCTCTCACCTTCCTCCGCTCTTCCTCCCTGTCGACTTCTCCGCAGGAGGCTCCCACCCCCTTGACCCTCTCACTTGCAGCTTGCTGGGAGCTGTGGCCTGGTGAGATGTCACCATCTCCGGCACCGACTTTGCATGCTTCAGGGGCGGTGCTGCAGCCGTCAGGATCTTCACTGCTGCCCCGCGTCCGCATCAGCTGCAGGGTGGAGTGTGCGGAAAGCAGCAGGTCCTGCTTCACACGCAGCAGCTCCTTTTGCTGCTGCTGCTCTTTGCCCATCTGCATCAGGTGGTGCTCGAAAAGGAGGTCTAGGTTGAAGGGCAGCAGGGAGAGAGGCTGGAGCAGGAGCAGGAGCTCCTCGAAAAGAGGCTGGCACACACTGTGAGACAGGCACAAGAAGCCCACCGGCTGGTAGTGTGCCAGGATGATATCTGTAGGGCAAGATACATTAATTAGAGGAGAGCCCCTTGCCTCCTTTGCCAAGACACCAAGAAGCTGCTGAAGCTGTGGGGAAAGGAGCTGGACACTAGTTTTTGGTCACAGCTGTGGCTCCAGTGTAAGCCTCAGCACTGGGTCAGGGAGCACCAGATGCTCTGGGCAATGCGGCCCAGGTCCTGCTTCCAGTCACGCCTGCAGCCAGGACCTGCCTGCCAGGCTATCCTACAGGATGACCTCTGCCACAAAATACCATGGGAGCAGGGCACAAACAGAGAGCATCAAAGGGTTGGCACATGCCAAGATTCACTTCCCCATCTCCTGGAGAAGAACAAGGAGCTGCAGATCTGGCCAGCACCAGGCCCCTGCAGAGTGAGGTGTCGGGGACAGCCGAATACAGTCTTTCCAGGGACCTGGCTGGGCTGAACTGTGGATCCTAACAGAGAATGGACTACCATTTCTATATATCTGCAGCATTCATCCTTCACTTCTCTCGGCCACATCCCACTAGCCTTGTTGTCAGGTCTCACTCCCAGGGAGAGGGCTGGGAACAGGATTTGTGACCATTTGGCCCCGGTGAGATAACAAGGGTACACCGCAGACAGGACTTGCACCTTATCTCCAATCCCTTTGCCTAGCCTTCATCATCCTGACAGCCTATTGCTCACACTTCCAGCTCTTAATGGCTCAGAACAGATGGTCTTCTTCTGCTCAAAAAAACCAGGGTGCTTTCTCTTGCCACACTGCTCAGTACAAAGGCAAGTCTACTTTCCTGTCTGCTCCAGAGAGAAGCGCTGATTGCACACGCAGACCTGGGAAATGTCTGCTGTCAGCCCCCAAAACCTGTCAGAAGATATCGGGCTGGACTTCTTGCAGTGACTGGTGCCCTGGGCTGGGCGCAGGCTGAGCCAGCAGCACTCTCAGGGGATCCAGCAGGTCAAGGGTGTCTGTCTGACTGTGCACTTAGCACTTAGTCACATTGCTTCTAGGCATCAGGCAGTTTGGTCATGCTGCTGGGTTATCTGCACGCTCTAGAAACGCTTCTGGTTGAAAGAACAGATACATCCAGTAAAATCTGCTTTTTGTTTGTCAGGAGGTTTTCCTTTCCATTTCTTTCCAATTCCCATGCCTGAAGGGTTTCAGCTAAGTGTGCACATCTCCAGCCATATAAAGCTCTTGAGCACTGGGCAGGGAAGGGAAAAATTTGGGAAGGGTTAGATCTGGTCTCCTGTGAGTAGACTGAGGGATCTGCATTAGAAGTGATAGCCTTGAGTACAAGCTGCAGCTGGGAAGGACACGGCTGGCCAGATGCAGGTAGAGGGAGCTGCATGGAGATTTGACCTTGCTCCCTTGTGCTGTGCAGCCCTGCAGCAACACTGGGACTGCGTACAGTCTAGTCCTTCAGCTCAGAGCAGAAGGGAGCACCCCAGGCTGAGAGACCAACAAGAGACACACATGCCCCAGAGCTCAGATTTGTGCTCTACATTGTGCAGAATTTGGTCCCCGCTGCAGCCCACAGCCCTCAGGCTCTTACCTTCATGGTTGTAGAGGTGGTTGAACCAGAACTCCAAGGACCGGATACTGCAGAAAAGGAAAACGAGCAGGGAAGGAAAGAAAGAAAAAGTGAAAATCGATTCATCCCCTTCATCCTAGCTGTTCTACAGGAAGAAGTGTGGCTGGAAAAGAACATTAGCATAGCCCTGTGAACCTCAAGACCTAGTGAAAGGTAGGTAGGTTTTGATCCTTCTGGAGTTCCCTGAGGCTCACAGCTTCTTCCTTCTCTCACCTACAACAGCTTCCCACGTTTCTTAAGTCTTTTCATTGGCAACTGTGCCTGCCTGCAAGTCAAGGACCAGCACCTGCTGCCAGCCCTGGACAGTGACATGCAGCCAGCCCCGGGAGCCTGCTTACTTGAGGAGGCCAAAGAGGAATGCGTTGAACCTCATGGTGTGGTTGGTCAGCTCCGTGTACTGGCTGATCTTGCTATAGAGGCTGTGCAGCAACTTGGTGGAGGGGCCTATGGAGAGAAGTAAAATGTGGAGAGTCAGCAAAGCCAAAATGGCACCAAGGGAAGGAGCATCAAGGCAAAGACAGACGTTGTCTGGGTGCCCATGCCTGTGTGTGCACTACCCCTCCGCCAGTCATCAAGATGAGCCCACTTCATCCCAACAGTTAGACTCCACAAGGCAGACAGGTTGTGGTCTGTCCCAGACTGCCAGTCCAAAACTTTATGACAGTTCCAATACTGCAAGGACCTGCCTCCCACACTTCAGGGACGATTATGGCCCTTGGCTCAAAACAAGAAGGTAAACAGAATATTGTGTTGGGTGGCCACAAGCTGGGGTGTCTGCAATCAAAGACGTAACCCCAGAACTGGAGGTTTGTCACAAATAGGCTAGAAGGCTTCCCAGCCCTGGATGTAAGCTCTTCATGACACAGAAATCAGTGTGGCCCTGCCATCTGTAACCTCAGAAAGGAGTTCTCCTGGATCTACCATCTACCACTGTCACAATCCAGGGTGCAAAACTGGTACTAGCAGGGGGTGCAGGTGTTGTGGGCGTGCTTGAGTCAAGTGAGCTGTATGTGCAAATTTTCTTATAGACCAGGCTAGGGCACAACTCTGCCTTATACAGTAGCTGTGCAGGGCTAAAGATGAAGGTCTAGAAATGCGCTAGAAACTTAGAGGGGGGAAAAGGGCATTATTTTTCGTTTGTTTTCTTCTTTTTTCTTTGCTAGGGCCTGTTATAGGAGAATTTGGAAATTTTAGGAGAAATGACAATAAATATGGGCAGGATAGAGCAGTGGCTCTCCTGCCTTGCAAGAGAAGGTCAACGTGCACCCTGTTCCATGCAGGGAGCCAGGTATTACTCTGCATCCCCATCCTTATAGCCAACCTTCCCCAGCACCCCCCAGCCACAACACGGGAGTACCGCGAAGTGATGGGCACTGCTGCACACCCTCCGTACCCAGCTGAGTGGATGCCTCCACCACGCTCCAAGGGATGTTCCTCCTCTGGCCAATGATCATGTCCAGGACGTAAGCCTTGAGCCCGTCACTCAGGATGTCCCGGACAGCAGGGCATAGGTATTTCAGGATGAGATGCCCCACGTTGGGGCTCACAGAGCTGTTCCCAAGTTTGGCCTAAGGGACAACAACATGCAACAAGCAGAGTTGGTCACTGCTCTACACGGTGCAGATGCATGCAAACGGTCCAGCCCCACTTGCCTACCACAGACACACAACAGGCAATATCCAGTGATTCTATGATCTATGATCTATGATCTACAATGATGCTCAGAAGCTCCTTGAACAGACAGGCTCTTCCCTTTCCCCCTTGCTGCCTTATACACCAGTTCTGGGTTGCTCCCTGCAAGGTCTGCCCCAGGCTGGGATGAGGCAACAGCTTGGGAAGAGAATATCCCAGCTTGGGAAGAGGATATCCCAGTCAGAAGGGATGCCTGGCTCTGCCTACAGGTATAATAAGGCTGTCCTGCTGGAGGAAGAAGAGAGTAGGGGATTTTTCTGCTGCTGCAGATTTTCTTGTTGCTATTTTTGAAGCAGGAAGCAGCAAGCCACATAGGAACTACCAGCACCAAGGGGTTAAGGAACACTTAACTCAGTGACATGGCGAGCTATAATTCCTAGGGATTACTATAAATAAACAGGGTGAGGGCAAAATGGATGGACAGAGCTCAGGTTGAGGTGCGGAAGCATGTAAGAGCCCAGCATCAGCAGAGTGGGGACACATTCTGCCGCATATTGTCCTTGAGCTGCCAAGGGGTCAATCCAAAGGGGTCAGCCCCAGGCCTTGCACATCATGTTGGTGGTCCCAGGCAGTTGTGTTCAGGGCGCAGATTTTACCAGCTGAGCTGGAATTACACTGCCCAGTTGGCACGGGTCCACAAAGGCCCTGAACTGAGACTGAACTTCTGGGTCAGGAATAATCCTGCCAGATCCATCGAGCGTGGGAGCATCAGGGACGGGTGCTGCCTTTTGACAGGTGGATGCTCAGCCCGAGGCACGCTGACGCATAACGAAATCCCAGGTCAAAACCACAGTGTTGTCCGGTAAGTAAAGTAATGGGGGAATTTTGCAGTTATTGCCCAAACCAACACTGCAAGAATAGGAAATTCACAGTGAAGGCTTAAAAAGCTGTGGGAATCCAAACTGCTCTGGTTACACAGCACAGCAATCGCTGCATCAGTAACAATTGTAATTAGGGGCAAATTACCCTGCGCTCTGTGATAAGACTGAATGGGCCTGGAATCTGACCCAGTCAGGTTTCTCCTTGGGGATGGCACTCCAGAGCCGTTGTTGCGTCCAAATAGTGTCACATTGCTGCCCCGAAGTCCCCGCAAATGAAGCAGAGCATTCAGCACTGAGAGGAGGCACCACAAACATGTTGAGTGTCACAGGACTGCAAATGCTGGCTGATACAAACAGAAGTGAGCTTGCTCTGCTTCTGTGTTATTCCAGAAATGGGAGATGAGGGAAGCACAGGCCAAAGACAGCCAGCCCCCCACGGGCAAACTAGATGCTCTCTGAAGCTAGTGGGTTCATGGGAAGAGGTATAAGGCACGCTCACCTGCCCCAGATGGGCAATGACTGATGCACTTTTTTATCATTATGGAGCCCTGTGACACATGAAAGGACTGGGGACACTGCACTGTGTCCTGGCACCAGTGCCCGAACAGAAACATGGGACGTGTGGAGGAGGGAGACACAAATCTCCACTGTATGAGAAAAAAGAGCTGGTGTACTGCATCAGACCAGAATTCCACCTGGCCTGGTGTTCTCTCTTACAAAGAACCATGAGTAAGTACATAAGAAAGAGTCAAACCAGAGCAAACACATACAATATTTGCCCTTAATACTCTTGCAGCCTACAACTACTTTCAACTCAGACACTACCTAAGCTGGACATTATTCCTGTGTTTAGTAGACCTCAATGAATTTCCCTTCCCTGTGTTTTTCTGATCTTCCCTTAAATCCGTGTACTCTTTCAGCACCCCTAGCATCATGCAGCAAGAATTGTCACAGATTTACTATCTGCTGCATGGCGTACCATCGCCTTTGTTTGGTTTGTTCTTGGTATCGTTACCTTCATTGGATACCCTGTAGTTTTTGCCTGGAAGGGAATGGAGAGGCTATCTTTCTCCATCCTCTCCACGTCACTCATGATGTTGAAAGCAAGACGTACCTTCACCCCTGGATCCCTGCTGGTTCCAAAGTGAGCCACAATCAGGTCAACAGCAGTGTTGATTGCCTTCACCAGACCTAGAGGGAAAGAATGAGTCAGAGAGCTACCTGAGAGGCTTCTAGGACAGACCCTGACCAAACACGTAATGAAGAAATCAGGGTGGGCCATTTCAAGTCCACGGCAGTGCACGTGCCCTCTCTGCCAAAAACATGCAGAGCCCCTCCTAAGTCCTCACCAAATCTATCACTGCTGGTTCCAGCACTCACTCATCAGCCCAACAGTAGGACAACCTTTAGAAGTGGCTGAAGCATAAGACACCCTGTCAATATTCCCATTGGGCATGGACCATCACCTCCATGCACGATCCCTTGAGGGAGCACAGATGGGGTCTGAGGCAATAAGTCTTTTGCTGCTTTGATCCTACAAGGTGGCAAGGCAGAAGCCACACATTTGGCAAGCTATGTAACGACTTTCAGTAACAAGCCAGTGGTGGGGAATCTGACATCTGCATCAGTATGATGCAAGAACAGAAGTGGAATAGAGGGGAAAGCTGCCATCTGGTAAGCACCAACACATAGCTGGCAAAGGCATGTGAACCTTCCTGCACATCCCTTGCCTCTGCAGTGATACCGAGTGAGCTGTCAACAACACAGTCCCCAACCCTGCCTCTACCACGGGTCTCACCACAGCCATCCATATCTTGTCCTGCTTTGGAATCCTTTCTCCCACCCTTTTATATAAACAATTTACCATGTAGGACCCAACAGACTTTTTACCTAAATTACAAAGCCTCAGGCGAGCACATCTGCAACGTCAAACTGATTCACAGGTCTACCGTTGCATACAGAGACAGAGGTGGCAGCATGCACTGCCTTTAGGGTCATACTCTTGTGCCTGCCTCCTCTCTCTTCCCTTTCTTGTGGACTTCAGATCATTTCTAACCATACTTCCTGGGACAAGCAGCTCAAACATACTCTGTGGCACGTGTCATGGTGCAGAGAACTCAAGAACCTGCCGTGGAAACAGCCATCAGTCCAGGGGGACATGCAGTTATGGTGCTACAGTAGAGAAGGGCAGGGAAAGAAACCATTATGTCTACAGAGATGAGATGAGACAGAGATAAGCACTGTTTGCCTTATGCACTGCTATGCCACACTCTTGTCTGCGAGAGATGCACGGACTCACCCTTCTTCTGCAGCAGGTCGATGGAGATGGACTCTGTGTTGCCATCTGGGGAGAGGCAGAACTCAGCAGGGGGTTTCTCTGCTAGTGAGAAGTAGTCAGGGAAGAAGTCAGTGTAGGTAAGCTGGAGTTGCCTCATGGACTGTCCTGCAGGGCCAAGACAGGGGGAGAAGGATCAGTCCCAAGCCCTTATACCAAGGCCTCTCCCACATTGTTTGCTTATCCCAGAAGCAACCTGCACCAGCAGGAGCGTTCACCCCAGCCTGTCCAAGACTGGGACAGCAAGGTTACAGGCTTGTCACTCTCTCAGCAATGATCTGTAATGTGAGCCTGTACAGTTCAACCCCACAGCCCACCCAACATCTAGCTCCAGCTTGACTGGGGGCCCATGGGCACTGGAAGATGCTGTGGGAGGTTCACCCTCATGGGCTGGTACTAAGGGAAACCTCACTGCACCAGACTCTCGGGGCTGTTGTGCCCTGCCCCAGCAAGTGGGGTCAAAAGAAGAGCACAGAGAGAATCCCTACTTGACACACACAGGCATTCACAGGCAACAAACTACATGTCTTCTGCCTGTCCCCTGGGATGGCCTCTGTTTCCAATGGGTGACTTCTGCAGGATCTCTTTCATGTGCTCGATTTCCATATGGTTGATTCCCCAGCTCTCTGCTAGCCATCTTCCCATGAAGGAGGGATGAAGAAACTGTTTGGATTGGCAGAGTGACGTGTAGAGCTTTGAGGAATTCCATCCACAACTTGCAGCTGGCCTGAAGAATGCTCTCTCCTCCCCAGACAGACCCTACCGCTCTTCCCAGGGGACTCTCAAAGGTTCAATCAACAGCAGCCTGCCCCTCTCAGCCCTTTCTGCACAGGTTTTGGAAGACAGGGAAGACCTTAGGGACAAAGCATGGAGAAGACAGAGCCCCACAGAGCCCTACAGTGTTGCCAGCTGCCCCATGAAAGCCCCTACCAGGGTTGGGGCAGATGGGCAGACACCATGGGGCACAGACAGAAGATCTCCAAGGGCCACAACTCCTGAACGAGACATGAACTACAAGCTAGCCATAGTTCAGGAGCACTTGCTGAGGTCTGAGCCATCTCTCGGGCCGTTCACTTTCCCCTTCAATCCAGCCCAGAGCTGGACCTCACTGCTCTCAGCTTGTGGAGAAGAAGGGAGGCTCCACACAGACTGTACCCATCAATGAGGCAATTTTTACCTTCCTCTTGTACCCCTTGGCCCCACTGTGAGCAGATGCATCATCCCTCCTGCAGACAGAACAGTGATGAGGCCAGGCTGAACTTCAACCTCAAGGGATACTGAACCTGAGCCCCAAGGTCACTTCCCAAAGCCCTCCAGCAGAAAGGTGGTGCGCACCGTTCAGCTTGCAGTGGAAATGGCTGGTGTTGAGAGTGCCAGGGAGCTCAAGGATGGGGTTCCCCCGGTTCAGCCGGGTCTCTTGCTGCCTCCTGTCTAGGCTGTTCGCTAAGCCAGGCAGTCCCGAAACACGGTCCAGACCCAGGGGGTTCCTCCGCCTGTACTCTCGCCACTTCAGCGCTTGGGGGGAGAGGTGGTTCGCTAGGATACCGCAGGCAGTGAGCACCAGACAGGAGTATGTGAGCAGCCGGGAGGACGTGGAGGGGAAACGGGGAGAGAGAAGGTGAGAAAGAGGAAGGACACAGAAAGAGACAGCACATTAATTAGAAGTCCAGCAGCGTTTCAGGACGTTAGCGCACATACGTGGAGGGAGGCGGAGGTCACAGACTGGCAGAGCAGGGCAGGAGCCTGGGTGGCTTTGTGGCTGCGGGCATAGAGGGAGCAGGTTTGGGGTGCAAGCACCTGGCATGGGGTGCTGTAAGATCAGCAGCCCACACTGCCCTCTCTGGAGACACTGTAGGAGTTGGGACTGGAGGGACATGCTCTTAGTGTAGGATTTTCTTTTGCAGGCAAAGTGATGGCCGGGGCTGTTGGGCACTGCAGCGCCCAGATGCAATTTTGCCGCAGCCTGTGGCTCTAAGAGACGGTGGTAATATAGGGAACAGCCATAGCCATAGGGAGCCGGACATGTTCCAGACTAGCCCGTCCTGGCAGATGGGTACCTACCATTGAGGGGCCGCATTCCCATGCTGCTCAGGGGCCCAGAGGCGCTGGTCTCACTGCCACTTCTCCAGTGGGGATCTGTGTGGCCTCCCACTCTGCTCACGGGCATACCACCCACCGAGAGGGGCGGGAGGGACCCACTGTGGAGCCGGTACTCGGAGAGTGGTGGGCTTGGTTCCAGCGGCGCCTCCTTCTTGGGAACCGGCTTGGGGTTCTCCTTTTGCCTCAGGGCATCGGCTTTGGTGGCTTGGGAGGGCAGCATGGCACTGACTGCAGGGGAAGACCTCGTGGGAAGCAGGCTGGCCGAGATGGGGCAGGACCTGCTCCTGGGGGGCTGGCTCTCTCCAGCTCTCTCCGCGGTGGGCGAGGAAGAAGAGTCCACGCTTTGAAAGAAAGGCACGTTGCATCGCACAGGAGAGTAACTCCCCAGGGGGGACGGCCGGGTTGTCTCGGGGGCAGGCTTCTTAATGCAGCCATCATTGCGGGAGGCAGCTCCGTCTGCTGAGCGCTGGGTCAGGAGCGTGCTGTAGGCTCGGCTCCCTGCTGCCGCTGACTGCTCTGCCGAGGTGGCTGAGGCTGAGGCCTGGGAATTGGAGGAGATCTGCTGGGCGGCAGGCCGGTTGCTGGACAAGCTGTAGAGTTGGGAAAGGCTGGAGGCAAAATGGCTGTGCAGGGCACGGGCCTTGGGCGGCTTGCTGAAATGGTGCTGGAAAACAAAGGGCTGGATGGGCAGAGTCGTGGGACGCTGGTCCTTGCTGTAGCGTACCACAGGCTTGCTGTCCGCGCCACCACCTTCAGGGAGAGAAAGGGGGACAGAGTGTGAGGACGGGCAGAGGGACAGTCATTTTCCACCCAGAAGATCGCAGGCAAAAAGGAATGTGCTCTCAGCTGTGGGAGGAGAAGGATGAGCTAGAGGCCAGTGACACACACAGTGGTTCAAGTCTGAACTGGTTACACACATCATGAGCTGGCAGGGTAAAGACACATGGTCCCAAACATTAATTTTCCAGCTGTTGACAGCCGTCTGGAAGAGTAAAGCATTGCACCAGGAGCTTGTCTCTCCTGGTAGGGTCACCAGCTTCACATCCCTTCCCCATCCCTTGCTCCCAGGACAGCACAAAGTCCCCATGTGCCTGCCCTTGACCTGCCTCCGCCCAGGCAGTACCACAAAGACAACGCTCAGCGCACTGTGGTACAGCAAGATTTCTTATCCCGAAGGACTGTCCCCTCCCACGTGTGCTGAGAAGTCACCCAGACAAGCACAAGCACCACATGCAGGAGCACCGCAGCTCTGCATCCCACATCACACCCAGTGCTGTCGTAAAGGCTGCTTGCTTCCCCTTGTCCCTCCCTCTTCTTTCTCCTGTAACTGTCCCCCCCTCTGAACACACCGCTCCTTTCATTCCCCTGCTTGTACCAGACCTAGGCAGGATGTTCCCAACCAAACCAGGACCACAGCAGAAACAGAAGAGCTTCCAACCCCGGAAAGCGCAGGTCTGCTCCAGCAAATGATGGACAGGGACGTCCTAAGGGAGTGTGCTGGGCTGATCTCCTATGCATGCATGCCTCCAGATCCTGATGGGGCCACAATATGCCGAGGGACAAAGCTGAAGTGTGACACACTGTGCATTCACTGCACAACACACACAACACTGGATGCACACATGGGGCTGACTGGGACCCCCTGACCACCAGCCATGCCGCATCCCAGCACAGTGTGGCACCTTCTCCCTTGCCTCCTCCCCACTCCTCCAGTCCACAGCAAATCCTGGGACAAAGGACCCATCCCAAGCACAGCCCTGGTGTTAGCTGCTGCCTGTGGGGTGTGCAAGGCCTTTCTCCCTATAGCTAGCTTTTGGCAGGGCTTGCTTTCCCTCCAGTCCCTTCTCAGACCCTCCGGGCTTGAATGCTGCTCTCAGCTGGAGCAAGGCACCTCTGCCTCTATCTCCAGCTGCAGGCAGGAGCTTTCTGCAGAGGACTAATGGCTGCCTTGCTGTCACAGTGCAGAGGAAGGGACTGCAGCAGGAGCTGCAGGAACTGCTGGGATATATTGCTCTGAGAGCTCCTGTCTGCCCCCTCCTCCTTGGAGAAGACTCTGGCTGGCTTGGAGCTGTTGCTCCTTCCAAGCACTCCCCCTGCAAACCAAGACGGCTGCTCCCATGCTGCCTTCTCCCAGCAGAGACCTCCCTTCCCTGCCATCCCACACTAAGCACACGTTCAAGACTCAATAAACAAACAGGACAATACCTAAAAACCTCTTGCTCCAAAGGCCAAAATCTCTCCCACACCTGCCATGGCAATGAACGACATGTTCTTCCTATCTCCTGCCAGAAAACTTCAGGGCATTAAATGGAGACAGCCTGGTCCTTGGTATGTTGGGGGCTACCTACCCTAGGAATCTGGTCAGAGGCATTTTAGACAGGCTTTTACCTATGAATCAGATACAAGAACTGTCTACGGCAGAGATAGAGGTTTCCCGCCATGCTGGAGAAATGGCCATACCTCTGATAGGGCTGTCATTGCACAGCTTCCTCACCAGGACAGGTGGCAGCAATATAAAGGTGGAAAGCAATTCGCGTATTACAGGCTTTCCTGCAGAGGGAACTGTGACAATTACCGTCCATAGGAACCTTTGCTGCAATCCAATGCTCTGTGGAGGATATGACTGGGATATTCCAGCAGAGACACACGGGTCCTCTAATCTCTGCAGGACTCATGCTGTAAGTCACAGCAGAGACTGTGTGAGTTCCCTGCACTGAGAGGAGACTGCTGGCTCTGCCTCTTCCCTCTCCACCTCTGCACCATGGAGCTCCAATGAATAAAGGCTAAAAACTCCCCAGTGGTTCACAGAAACACAGAATGGTCAGGGTTGGAAGGGACCTCTG
>RSEF01000031.1:9034909-9048766 GCA_003993805.1 Himantopus leucocephalus
TGGCTCATGGTCATCCTGCTGTCCACCAGGACTCCCAGGTCCCATCCCAGGTTCCCTTCCCTTCATCTGCTGGGAACATCACTCTGTTGAGCATCTTCACATCCCTGTCTTAAGAGCTAAAGGCAGGTGATTCTCATGGACTGGGGGAGCACAACACCCTGCAAAGGGCTGCACAGACCCTAAGTGCTAATGCTGTGTCCTCCCTTACATGATATGAGAGGTTTGCACAAAACCTCAAGAGGCTTTAGAAATACACGGACAAGACACTTGCACTGATCTGGGTCTGAAATAAGCACAGCAGGGCTTTGTCCCAGGGACTGGTAGACCAGAAAACAAACTGCACAGGCACTGGTCTCCCATCACCATGCGGGTTCCTCTGCTGCTCCCCTCATGTCCCAAAGACCAGCCTTTCTTTTTACTTCTCCATTCTGCCTAGTTTGGCTCCTTACCGTCTGCTCGGGCTCTAACATCTCTTTGTCCGTGGCCACTGGCAGAGCCACCTGAGAAGCTGGCATCTGCCTCCGTCAGCAGGGAGAGAGAGGCTTGCTCACCTGCCCCATGCCCACTGGGGACCTTCTCACTGGAGGCCGAGTCTTTGGTGGAACACAAAGCCTGGCTATCCCCAAAAGTGTGATTCAAACAGAAGCCCTCGCAGCTCCGGTTCAGACCATGGATGAAGGGCATGGGTGGAAGACTCTGGCTGCGGCGAGCTCTTTCTTCGAGGAAGGTTGGGCAATCCCGCTGTGTCTCAGGGATAGGGGAGAACTCCAAGGAGGAATCACCACTGGACCGGAGTGCTGGGGAGGTGCCATTCTTCTTCCGGCCTTTAGCTAGTTCAGCAAAAGATGTCACTCGCTTTGGGGGGGAACTCTGGATGGGTATTGCTGGACTTTCACTTAGCTTGACCGGACAGCTCACCATGCGCTCCAAGGAGCCCAGCCTGCTGCTGGGACTCCTGTCCAGGTTCTGATCATAGCTCCTGGAGCGCTGCCGGCTTGTGTTGAGGTTAGGTGGTGACACATTCACATACACCTGACCCTCAATCATGTTCTGGGTGGCTTCTCCCTTTGCCTCCTCTTCACTGCACTCCACGTTACTTTCTTCTTGTCTCAGATCAGGCCTTCTGAACAGATAGTATTCAGTGGGCTGGGCTGGGCTACCTTTGGTATGGTCTTCCGAGCAGCTAGTTATGGAAGATCCTGCTGGGCTGGGGGATGACTGGGAAGACAAGTCACATGTGACTAATTTATAATAATTCTGAGTAGCCACAACGAGCCGTGCTTGGCTCTGGAAGCAGGCAGTGAGGTCTGAGCTCTCCGAAGTACAAGGCTCACAGTGGAGGTGGTAGGAGTTGCAGTTAGCATCAAGGACAGGTGAGGAGGAGTGTTGACACCCACACACCTTCCCTGAACTCTCTGGGTGATGCGAGTCGCAAGACATCTTGGATTCTGTGGGCGATGAATGCAAATCCAGGTAAAAAGCTCCTGTGTCTGAGTGGCTGCAGAACGAAGAGTCACAGGACAGGTTGGCTGAATTCAGGTTAGATCGAGAATGGCCATTCATTTTGTTGTAGAGAGCACTGAAGTTCACCAGCACCCCATCAGAGCTGTTGCAGGAAGAGTCACTGATGTAACCCATCTGTTGGTCAATCACTTCAGACTGACTTGATGAACTGTAGCAGCGACAGTGCTGGAGCTCCGAGCTGGAACAGCTGCACGTCCGGCTGTGCAGGGCATCCTGATTCCTCAGCAATTCACCTGTGTTCTGGTTCCACTCCTGGTCACCACCATCGAAGGAGAAGCTGGAGGAGCTGCCACGATGGCAGCTGCATTCATCCAGCTCCATGCGTTCTGAAGCCTGGTGGCACCTGTTCGCATTGTTCCTCTTCTGGATGTCGTCACTGCTGATTTTGTCCTCTTGCCCGTCTACCACACCAGACCGGCTGGCCATGTTCCAGGATTTCACAATGTGGTTGGAGTCGTGGAGGTGGAAAGGTGGTAAGGCCAGCTCGTGCAGCTGAAAGGGAGGTTTGCCAGCCACAAGTGAGTTGTGAAGGTGGAAAGATTTTTGGCCCAAGTCATCCCCAAAGATGCTGAGGTCTTCTCCCTCACTCAGCAGGAAAGGATTGTGTCGCTTACTGACACTAGGGACAATCAAATCCCTCGCTTTGCCTTCTTTATTGTCTGAGGCCTCTGCTGAGGTTTCAGAGGTCTGGAGAAAACTGCTGTACACCAAGGAGTCAGTCTGTGAAAGGTCTCTGTCTGGAAGTGCAGAGGTCCGTGTAATGCTGAGCTCTGGCTGGCAGAAGGGGTTGGTCCTTTTGCTCACGGAGCAGCACTGTCTATCAGGGACCTGGCAATGCACCAGGGGAATGTGATGCACAATCAGCGTCTCACCAGTCAGTTTGGGTGGACTATCCATGGTGAGGAAAGCTCTTCAGGACATCAGTTAAGCTAGCGCTACCCATGGACAGGTAGGGCTGCACATGAGAGGCAGGGAGGACACTTTTCATGAGGGAATTCAGATACCTAGAGAGAGACAAAAGCACAAAGGAAGTCACCTCTCAGGAAAGGCAGCAACTATTTAAAGCATTCTTGGTTTGACTGAAGGCTTCATGTGCTGACAAGGATCAAACAGACTGGTCCTTGTCAGCACAAGTACCTGAGCACAAGGTCCTAAGTTGTCCTTCTTCAGGGAAAGCATCACAGTGTAAGATAAACAAGTCCCCCTCCCTGTAGACTCCTACGACAACGCTTGTACTTCCAGCTGACCCCTCTCAAACCTGTCTGAAGTGAGTAACTGATTTCACTCAAGTGGCCAAAGGGCTGCACAGGCTTTGGGCCAAATGAAGACCTCACTGCGGATGGCACTGTACGCTCACAAGAAAACACGCAGACAGCACAGGGTCTGAAATGGAGTACTGCACTCTGATGAGAGCAAGTCCATCTTCTGACATTGGATCAAATATCTTTGCCTCCCTTTAGTTATCTCGAAGTTTTCTTTAAAAACTAAACACTGAACTGTGCTGCTGGGCCTTGCATTGTTAGAAACACACAGGTCTGGACAGAGACTGGAAAGTAGGAACAGACTGGAACAGGAAAGCAGCACCCATTCCTCTACAAAATCCAGGAGCCCTCATGAGGTCCTGACCTCTTTTAATGGTGCCAGTGGAGCATGCTAAAGTATGCAACTACTTATACACACAAGGGCCTCTCATATGAAAAGGAGAAGATGACTTCAGTGGTGCCACGGGGAGCCACTGGTGATGGTTAAATAAGTCCCATACACCACATTGCCTTCAGCTGACCATTAAGCCTCAGCTCAAACTGGTTCCTCTTGTGGTTCAGGGTACCTGGATCACAGTTCTCTGACTCTATCTGTGGCACTTATCTGCTTATCTTATTACTTGGTGCACTTCACAACAGTATGAGTGCCACTGCCCACGGTCCCACGAGCCATACAGGCAGGGCTCTAAAAGCCCCACTCCCTCAGTGTTCAGTACGTAGCAGGTTCTCATAAAGCTAGAGGAAGATGTTACCCAGCATTTGATACAGGAGAACAGAGAACATACTCATTCCTCCTTCCCCATCTCACGCAGAGGTCCAGCCTGCAAGTGCCTCCAGGACAGCCTGGAGGGGGTCTCCCTCTTGCCTTTGCTTCTACACGTCAGAGAAGCCAACACAGAGAAGTGCATGGGAGGGCAACTAAGGCAGAAAGGAAAGGGAGAAACCACAAAAGACAACAGTGATCCAGGATGATCCTGAGGGATTCCAAAATGACCTAGTGCTCTCATAGATCCACCACTTGTTCTGAAAACCCTGGCCCAAACACCCTTGGTCAGCAATCCACATCCCATGTCTCATCCAAGCACCCTCAGTGCTCACAGCACCCTGTCACCCCATACTGATCCTGCTCCAGACTCCAGGACCTCAGGTCTGCTGCCACCACTGACCTTCAGACTCCAGAAAGTGCATTTACAGTATCTGCCTTTGCCTACCTTACCCCAGCATTTGTGACTATGGGATGATAACGGATTTGGAGCAGAGCTGCAAAGGCACACGGGAGCCCAGGAGGGAAATTGAGAAATGTGGCATAAGCGAAGTTAGAACAACAGTGTAAGCAATGAGACAGCTCCACAGAAAGATCAGGAACTTCAGTTCTTTCAGCTTCATGGCGTAAGAATAGCAATTAAAGGATGCTAAAAAAAAAATGATCAAAAGCAGTACTTTCCTCCCACACATAGTAGTGCTTCTCACAGACACAGGATGATGCTGGCAGGAAAAAAAATACAAAGATGGAAATGGACCTAGTGTTTACAGTAAACACCCAATGATGTAAAAGTTAATGCTAACACCAGTGATAGCAAACAGACAAGCCTTCTGGTATAGTCTACCAGAGATCATCACGAGACCTACATGAGGGGCACACTCACCCTCATGTCTGCTTCTGCTGGCACATTTCACCCAGGATTAGTCTCTGAGGTAGAGAGGTCACCTGGACCAGATGGACCACATCCAGCTGGACTACTGTGTGACCCTAAACTCTCCCCTACCTCTAGTTTCCCTGATGCCTGTGTCACCCTTCGCTCCCCTTTCAGTGACTCCTCTGTCTTACAAGCCTCTCGCTCCTTTCCCACAGCTGCTGCCACAGAGGCAGAAAGGAATGAGCCTGTCCTCAGCCTGGTTTGGGGGGTGTGTGTGTGGGAGATCTTTTACATCGGGGATTCCCAAGATCACACTGTTCAAGAACCACTGTGGGTACCAGCAGCTCCTCACTCTGATCCTAGCGCACACACGCTGACAGTGGTGTTCAACAGCTGGGGCAGCGTTCATGCCCCACGTCACACCTTGTGCACCATTGATGGTACATGTAGCACCAGGAGCCCCTGTTTATCCTGTTTCCCACTCTCAGCATTATGGAGAAAAAAGCAAAGCTGGTCCCCCAGTGCCTATCTGCTCATACAGCCCCCACGCCCCTGCCCTCGTTACTGCCTTTGTAGCTGATTGTAATGCTCATCTCTCCATAGGGCTTTGCTATATTTTGAGTGTTGCCACAATGCAACTACTTGAAAAGCATCATTTTGAGGATACAGATCGTGACGACAGCACACTTCACTGCTGAAGCACCGTGTCTCTGCTGCCACTGGGAAATGGCTGCATGGAACCGGCTCCCAGCACCAGCACCGATCTGGTAACCAGCCCTGCTGAGCAACACACACTTTGCGTTGGTACAGAAGCTGCTGTGGGACGACACGGCTTGCACAGGCACACTTTTGACATTTGACAGCAAAATGTCAAGAGAGCTGACACACAGCCATTTCCCAGCTGTCTCTCTGGAGCTCTGGCTGCAACATGCAACTCTGCCCAGCTATTTGGTGTCAGTGGCAGCACGGGCTCCCCGGGTGGACTGTGATTCACTGGCTGCCACAGATGCTGCAGCAGACGGATGCCCACTCTGCCTGCACCCGCAGCCGGCTCCCAGCACAAGGCTCCAAGGTTCAGTATCACAGGTGGCATGCAGCCAGCTCCTGCCAAGAGCCATTCTGACAGCTTCCCCAGGGATATGCATGACTCTTTTTGTGCTCTAGATACCCATCCTCTCTCCCTTGGGACACCTTTCCTGGCTTCCTCCTTTCTTAGGGATGCAGGGAGGTTGGCAATGGCAGTGCCAGCGCAGGGATTATTCAGTTCCCAATACCAGAGCATCCTCCCTGGCCGTACCATCCCTTGACTCTCCCTCCCTGATTCTGGAAGGCTGTAGAAGGATCCTCCTTTTTCCTATTCAGGGTCTGGTAGGCTGGGATTGCCACTGGGGCATAAAATCCAGTAAGCAGAGTCGTTTCAGATTCTGCTGGCTTTGATCAGCTCTTTGTAAAGCCCTCACACCCCTTTGCAAGGGGAAGTTTCCAGATGTGGATAGACAGTCTGTACCTGAACACCTTTTGCCAAATCAGTTAATTCTTCTTTATTATTTGCAATAACGCAAGCCCACAGTGTGCTGAATGCTGCTCAATCCTACACATACAACAGCAGACACAGCATCCAGCAACGATCCCTGCCCAGAAAAGCGTGTCATGGTTTGCAAGGCAGGGAGGCCATGACTCTAGACACACTAGTACAACAGCCATTTTATTTTCAAATGTCAAAATTCTTTGCCTTCTCCATTCTGACACCACCTGCTGCTGCATGGGAGATACGGGCTGTTTACTCAGTCAGCGCTTTCTTGAGGTGCTGAGGGTTACCTGGAGAAGGTGAGGGCCCGCCATTTAATTACCTGTGTGATGCTTCATTCCAGTCAAAGTAATACAGAGCAGAGAAGGATGGCTTTTTGTGAGACACCCGTGGTGTGGTGTGGAGTTGCTCATGAATGCTTGTACCTCCATCTACATATATACGTGACAAAAAATCCGTAGCTGCAGCAAAGCCCTAGGTAAGTAGAAAGAGGTGAAGGCTGAGCAACACAGGATGGTTCAGCACTGATCTGAGAGCTGCCTACCAAGCCGCGTCTGTGCTTTAGGAAGGAGGCAGCGTGCTGCAGAGAACGGGGGCATGTAGCACCTTGCAGAGCTGAGCCCTTCAGGCTCTGCACTTCATGCCTTGTAAGTCCTTGCTGAGTACTACAGAGAGGCCCCCAAACCTTTCCTCTGTTGTACCCTCAAAGACTGGGGACATTGTGCTAATTTAAGGGTCAGCAGCGCAGGTCCAATTTCTGGAGTACAACCTCCTGCCTCTGCAACACTGCTGAGAAGATGCAGAAGCCACCAGAGCTGGCTCCAAACTGGCCTGCGAGGCTCTGCTTCAATTAGAGGGGGCTGGGGCAAACACAAGCCTCGCCTCCAAGTGCTGATGCATTAGGTGTGGTGGTCACATGCCTCCAGGCATACCCTGCTATCTGTTACTGCTCCAGCCACGCTTTTGGAGTTCCATCCCTGATTGCTTAATACCCGGCTCTGCTCAGTGCTGTCAGCTGCACATGTGGGGCGACAGTGTTCAACACACAGCGACACAAGTTTCCTCATAAAATGTAATGCAATACTAGGGGAGGCATGCAGGTATTTAAGAAATAAGCGTGATTTAAATGCAAAAAGATTGCACGTGCAGCATGGAGGACAGAGATGCAGGAGCGAGATCATCAGAACTGTCAGCTGGAGGTGATGCTGGCTTTTTGGAGGCTGGCTTTTCTGAACAGATTACTGTTTCTACAAATCCCAGTCAGTTCATCTATGAAATTGCATGCCCAATGGAAACCTTTAACTGTGAGGGTTCTTGCTGCCTCTTTTTATGGCTATGGTTTCACTGTCATCATCATCTTCCTCAGACTGACCAAGATCCATCATGTCACTCAAGGGTGAAAGATGGAAGAACAGGGTTAAACGCTGGGCGTTCAGTTTCATAGATGAACCAGCAAAAAACCTTTTGTATCGGAGCTGCTTGTTCTTTGAGGCTTGTTCCACATGAATCCCTGACTCCTACAGAGCATTTGCATTAACACGCCTGAAGAAACCACACAGCTGTACAAAACAAGCACGAGCAGAAATGCTGCAAAAAGCAACGGTTTGTGTGAGCCTGCAGACAGGGGCACGACACAGACATCTCTTTGCTCCGTGGAGAGAGACGTATTCAGTTTACTCCCTGTAAGTCTGCCTCCGGGCAAAAGGGCTAGGAGATGAATCCAAACTGAAAGCCACTCTTCAGACAGCGTGGGGGAACTCGGGGCTCACTGGTTCCAGCACCAGTTTCCAGGACCCCAGTAACACAGTTCGTCTGTGCCCCAGCTTTGCCACTCCAAAAGCTGCCAGAAAGTACTGAATGGTTTTAAAAAAAAAAAATTAACAGGAAAATTCCAGGAAGCCGAAGGGCATTCAGGGAGCAGTGAGTGAAGAGGATGGGGCGAGGGGCACAGGATGAGTGGCCTGGGGATGGGTCTGAACCATCGGGGTGAGTAAGATGAGGGTGGAGGTGAGGAAGCCTGTAAGTTGTTGTAGGGTGGGACGAGCTAGAGGTGTTTGGTCATCCATTTATTTCTCGCCAGCTAATACATCTCTGCCAAATTCACACCTTCATTAAATGATTTAGTAAATCATCCAGCACGTTTAATGAAAGAAAAGGTGTAAAAGGAAATACTAGTTGTTTGACTCATCCTAAACCTCTAGCTCTTCTTCCCTGACTCGGGGAACAGCGAGTGTAGTGAGGGTGGTCTGCCTGGTCCCAGGGTGAATATTCCAGCATTCAGTGTTTAAACGGGGCTGCAGCAAAACAGAAAGACTAAACACTTCCTAAATTTCTGCCTCATCTCAGGCTGGTTCTTCTTCTGGCGCTGAGCGAACAGTGATTCCTGAAAAGACCACTTCCCTGTTCTTTCCACAATGAAGTGCTGCCTGATCCAGGGCTTTTTCCAGCGGTTTCCAGGACAGCCTGACTAAGCCCATGATTAATGTATCATTACATCCCAGAACTATATAGGACCATGATGTGTTCAAAACAGAAACTGCAGCACGTGACGATCAATCATGGCCCTTGCGCTTATGGCAGCAAGGAGCTGCGCGGGTCATGGATGCGGGGCTTGCCAGCAGAGATGAGAGGGTGCATGAGACAAAAATAAGCAATAGGTAGTATGTGTATTCCTGCCGATGACACAACCAGCATGAGGCAGGTACTGTCTCCCAGTCAGAGGGAAAGGAGGCCCAGCTGCTTTGTGCATTTTGAGATACGCAAGACATCAGAAATAGCTCAAGCAGCAGATCTATACCAGCTAGCACAAGAGCCGGACAGTGACTGAACCAGTTTCTCCCATTTCTGTGCTCTCTTGCTCCGTGACTCATCATCTGGCATGTGGCACTCGGCAGGAGCCACTTACAGGTGGTGACTCACAAGCATCCACCGAGGTGCTTTGGGCTGGAACCTGCTCCTCCTTCTCCCCACCAGCCGTCCTCTGCCCCAGCCCCCACCACATATGCTCCTAATTACTATATGGAAATCCGCAGAGGAGAAAAAGACTCTGATGTTTCTAGCTGCTAATATCACAGCGAAGTCGGTGCTGAATTAAACTACAGACACAATAAATCCTTTCTTATCACAGATGCTCTAGTAGCAGCAGCAGCAGCAGGAGGGACTACATTTCTATAGCGCTTTTCTGCCTGAGCACTCTGAAAGCATACTGAAGATCTCAGAAGAGCAGAAATTACACAATTCCTTTCTGAAACATGGATCTGCCTGGGTGCTGGAGCCTGGATGCTTCAGGGTTCCCAGAGCACTTGAGAACCTATGCAGAAGGAAAAAAATGCTATAAGCAAATGAAATTGCTGGGCAGAATCAGTAGCTGAAGATGCCACGCTTAACTCCTCCTTAAGTGCACAGCTTTGGCCAGGGCTAAGCTGCAAAGCAGGGCTGTCAGCTGGCTGCTGCATCAACGTGCTGCTTTTACAGACCTGCCCGACTGAGGATGCTAGGAACCAGAGGCTGCAGTTGAGCAGTGACAAAAACACAGGCAGCAGTTGCAGGTGAACCAGAGTCAAAGCCAGCAGAAGTGCAGGCTGAAGGTTCTCCCACCGATTTCTATGCCTGGGAGCTGTGAGCTCAAAACTCTCCACCACAGCAGCCACAGGAGGGCAGAGAATAAAGTCTTCTGTGGAGCGAGTCAGGCATCAAACTCAGCACAGCTTCGTGAATCAAAGCTGGTGCTCTGTACCTGTGCCTGCAGGCATACAAGATGGCAAAACTGCTCCCAAAGTCTGTTATATGGCTACGAGCAGCGGTGAATGAGCAGCCATTCTTGCTCAGGTGTGCACTGCAGGGGCGAAGGCTCCTGAGATGACAGCAAGAGGTGGAGAGGGCACAGATGCTTCCTATGGATAGAGATGTTCTCAAGAGCACTGGAGATTTCAGTGGTTGCTGGGGATCTGGAGCATCCCTAGAATTACTATACTTCAGAAGGACCTCTCAGTGAGAGGTCACAAATGCCTTCCACTGGGCCCTCAGGGCTTTCCTTCCTAACAATTACTTGAATCTGTGTTCACACAACTTGGTGTGGCCCAGACCATGGCAAAGGAGAGGCTCTCCTTATCCAAGGCTTATGGGAGGACAATTTCAGAAGCAAGTTTCATCTGCACAAAGAAAAAGCATACGAGAACAGCTCCACCTTAAGTAGTTCTATATCCTCTATTAACCTTCATGACTTGGGGAAAAGAGATGAGCTAAGCCCTGGAAGGGACAAAGGTCTGTCTTCACAGTGAATAAGGTCTCACCCATACAGTCTCCAGCCACTCCATGGCTGCATATCTTCACTATTGCTTCCCCTCCATCCAGATTAAAAGTGGCATTGCATTTCTGTCCGGACAATCGCTTGCAGAATCGCAGCTGCAAAACAATCCTGAACCCTCCCTGCAAAGCAAATGCATCAGTGATCACTGGAGAAAGCCCTTCAAATGAGTAACTCAGTCTTAAGATAACTCAGTTAAAGAGACTGTAAAATCATGTTTACTGTCTATTCAGCCCAGAGCAACATGTATGCAGGAATCACTCACTATTAAGTAAAAAACAAACATTTCTGGGATGGAAGATTACAGATGTACAACCCCATGCAGCAACATAGCAAAAGCAGAACAGGCAGCAAAGGCGGCTATGGGAGAATGAAGTAAAACCACAGCGGGGCCAAGTTTTTGAAGTATCTGAAATACCAACCCGCAAACCACCACAAATAAAGCAGCCAGAGATGTCAAAAAGCCCTAGCAGGACTATTTTCATGCTTGAACACAGTGCTGGTGCAATGGTTTGCTACCAGGACTAGGTAGCCATGTCCCAGTAAATAGGAGAAGCAACGCAGGTATGGCATTATCAGTTCTGGCAGACAGCCAGGATGCCTGCATCTGCAGAGCTGTATTATTTTTAAATGATGGAATCCTACAACAAATTTAATATATACTGTGTGCAACCAGATCAGGAGCTCCAAAATCAAGCACAAACAGAAAACATCTCAGCAGCAGCCTGGTTTTATTAGATGTTCCTCTTCACAGTGCACATCTAAATGGTTTTTCAAACAGCAGCTATGTCTAACAGCTGACTCCTGCTAAGACTGCAGGAAACTTTAACCCTTCCTAGCTCTAGGTATTTCTGCCAAGATCAGGAGCAGTAACTGGATACACAGGAAGAAATTTTCTGTCTCTCCAAAGCAGGAATATGCAATAAGCAATTCAATGGTCTGGAGGGTGGCAGAACCCTGATTTGGGGATGACAGCATGCTACAAAGCACAAAGGCTGAGTAACAGCTCAATACAGGGAGCATCTGATGAGACTAATGCAACGAATTTATCCTGCCCTCTGAAGGACATCAGGACCACATATGCTTTTGCTGCTGACACCCAACTGCTTTAAGACCAAAGGCTGGATTTTGCAATCCCTTGAAGCTAGCTGGAGGAAAAGACCCAATAGCACACTGGTCTGAAAAGGGAATTGGCCTGATTACTGTTAAGTCTGTGCATTTCTTGACCCTTTTTTGGCCAGGTCCCTGAACAAACAGGACCTCTGTAATCAAGGCCAAATGCTGTCCGAAACTCATTTCAGCAGAACTCAGGGTGGACGAAAAAAAAGGCAGAATGATTCCCAGGATGATGGGACAAGACGCTTCTGAACTGGGAACAAAGACCTGGACCATAGCAAGACTGTGCAAGATTAGAAAACATTCTTTGCACTCCACAGCAGCTCTTGATATGATCTCCCTGGTCAAAACCTGTCTACCAAGAATGCCTTTCTCAAGAAAGACAAAATCAAGGTCAACTATTGCCACTAGCTCAGAAGTAGAGGGAGAAGAAAGATGTAATGGACAGACTAACATATGTAGTCTTCATGGATCAACTGCTACAGGGAAGTTTTTATTTCAGCACAGGAACACAGATGTCTGTGGACTGAATCAGAGGGTGAAGCTCCATCCTCCACCTTTGCCAGCAGAGTTCAGATGCTCTGCATGAGGTGTAATAACCCCAAAGAGGGCAAATGAGTGACTGGCTGCTCCATTCTCCCCACCCATCACCTGCAGCCTCCTCCAAATGGGAACAGTTTACGTCTAGAAGCGGGTTTCATAACCTGCCCATAGAAAGTTAGGAGCCTATACAATGATAGTGCTATACATTCTTGACATCCCTTATAGTGTCACCATTTTTTTTCTGAATTCTTGCAACTTCTGGCACTTTTAACTTTCTGAACAAGTGAGTTCCACACCAAATTAAACGCTGGAGTAGTAGTTATCTGTCAGTTCTTTTGAACATATGGGCATTTAATTCCATTGCTTGTCCTTGGGCTAGGGCAGCGAGAGTATCATATTTTCTACTACATTTGCCGCCCCTCTGAGCAGTCCCAAGTTCTTCATTCTGCTCATGTACAAGAGGATTCCCAGATCCTTGGTCTGGTCCCCAACCTCTCTCCAAGTGTCTTCGTGGTGTGTGGGTGTGTTTGTATGTTCACATGGCTGGCAGCAATGCAGAACTCAGAGGATCTGGATGAAACCGCAGCATCAATTTACATAACAGAATATTTTCCATGCAACAGAACTAACAAAAGGCAAGCCAGAACCTTAATAAAATACTTACGAAGCAGCCCAGGCACTCCTAATGATTACACATACTTTTCTTCTGAGAGGAGAAACTTATCCCTTGCAGGGGCTGGCAACCCAAACCAAACTCAGCTTGTAGAGCTCTATTCGGGACAGTTTATTTTAGGATATCGCTCTACAAGACAGCTCATGTGCTAATTAGGCTTGGAATGACTGGGCTCAACAGAGCATTAAGGGTCTAACTAACTAAATCTGATAACCCTGGATTAACCGAGGTCTTCTGCTGAGGAAAGTCTCGCTGGGCTGCGGAGGATACATAGACCTATTCACTAGGAGAAAAAAGGAGGGCAAACAAGGATGATCCTTGGCTCTGTACTGGAAGAGCAGGTCAGAGTCCCAGGGGACGTACCAAGACTGCCGGAGGGATGACCATTCTGCTTCTGATCACTTCAAAGGTGTTGAGAGAGTTGAGGNGTACCAAGACTGCCGGAGGGATGACCATTCTGCTTCTGATCACTTCAAAGGTGTTGAGAGAGTTGAGGAGACACCTTAAGACTGTAGGCTCCCAGATCTTCCTCCCCAGCTAGGACATGCTCACATCTGGACACCTCCTTTATTGAAGCTGTTGTGTCCTTTCTGTACCAGATGTCTCAGAGAAAAGAATAAGCACCTGCAACAAGTGGTGAGGAAGAATTTACCCCTCCTAAGCCCTTGCACTGAGATGGACCACAACTCAACCGGGAGGTTTCAAAACTCTACAACTTCTGAACACGTACTATAAATACACTGGGTAGTCTTATTCACACAAATGCCAAGCCATTTGGGAATATTGCTGGGCTTTGAAGCTTGACAGCAAGATTCGTGGACTAATTAGTCACAGTATGTGAAATTATTTGTATTATCAGTTTGAAATAATTGGCCTTAATTTCCTGGAATACTTCCGTATTACAAGCAGGGCAGCACATAAATCATTATCGTCTTTCTAGACTGTTCATGATTTCATATCCCCAACCCTACAGTTTCCCATTTAACACAAATAATTCCCATTTCTACAGTCTCTCCTCTTATACGAGTTTTCCAGGATTTTGTGCAGTTTTCTGGGCAGTTTCTCAATTCCTTCCAACTCTGCAGTCATGCGTCTGAGCTGGGGTGACTAACTGCACACCATTTCCCAATCAACAGTGGAATGTCCCTTGCTTTCTGTATTAACATTAGAAGACTGTACCTTAGTTTTCTGTTCCATTTCTTACGTACTCTAACATTCATATGTAGATGTTTGTCCTGGTTTGAGGTAAAACAGGACCAATTTTGTTC
>RSEF01000031.1:9048866-9065955 GCA_003993805.1 Himantopus leucocephalus
AACTCATAAGTCTCTTTTTCCCTCCTCTGCCTCTCTCGTAGAAGGGGTGGGGGTGGGGGGAGTGTCTGTCGGTCACCTGATGGCCGTTTTGGCCTAAACCACGACAATGTTCACCAAGTAAAGTTTGTTATGACCAGGGTGACATGCAGGTACTTTTCGCAGCTTAATGACATCAGTTTAATGAGTTGGAATCAATTTACTCAATTTAATGATTTGGAACCTGACAAAGTGTACTCTTGTGACTATCCTCTGTTACACACATTTACATGACATAGCATCAAGTTCAAAACCTCAAGGTTTGCAACAAGACTAGCCCAGAAGAAAACAGGGGATTTTTCTTACATACCTGTTCTCTGAGGAGAGGAATTTCTTTTTGCTGTCTGTGGAGTGTGGTTTTTGGGTGGTTTGCTCCCTCAGGTTGCACAAATTCTTGGTGTAAGCATGTCGGGAGAGGCTTTCCGTGTCCTGATGCAAATTCTCTTTGTGGCCTGCCATGAGACTAAGAGGGTCCTCAATGTCTGACTAAGGTCTGGGCTAAAGGATATCTTCCCTGGTGAATTTGCCTCATTAAATCAGTGAGGTTTGGTGGCTTGCCTCCATGAAAGAAGATTCCCCTTTCGTTTTGATGGGCAGGCCAAGAGGTTGTTGTGGTTTTCCTTTTCAACCTCAACTCATGCCAAGGGGAAGGCAGACAACAAGGCAGTAGATCAAAATACTGGCTGTCGAACGCACTCTAGTACGGAGGGGAATCACCTCTCAGTACCTCTGGGACAGATACAAACAATTTGCTTCAGACTGGGGTGTTTCTCCACCATGCAGTACCAAATCATATCACCAGCACAAAGCCTGGAAGGGGTCAGGGTTACAGAGATGGAGACATTCGTTGGGGTCTCTAAAGCTTGTGCAAAGTCACCAGAAGCACAAGGAACAACAAGCCCAATGGGTCAATGACTACTCTCAGTCCCTCAACAAGATATGGTCAAACATAAACTGAATGACATGTGACTAGAGCGTTGCCACCTTTGGGCATTAACTACCCCCATGCCATTGCTTGTCAGTGCCTGGACATCTGTTTCTGGCAGTTCCTCTTCTCCTTCTCTGTTACTGTGCCATGAACTGGCTAGCCCTACTGCACTAGGGTTTAGAGACCTCCAGGAATGTCTGAGGTCCCCCTGTGCACCATGCTGCTTCACCTTTCCCCTGACCTCACCCTCCCCCAAAAACCGCCAGTCTAAGAGGAAACAGGGAAGGGAAGTACATGGGAATGAAGAGACTGTCAGGCTTACAGTAATGTCATCACCACCTTCAGAGTGCTTTATGAATACAGTAATTATAAATAGTAAGTGTCTGCAGAAATGAAAATGAGGCATATGACATGGAGCTGAAAGCAGGAGGAGACATCTGGGTAAGGAAGATAATCTCCTCAACGGCCATTTCAAGCACTATGACTTGCAGCTGGAGATAAATCTCATCAGTAGGTTAAGTTAGATGACACTGACTGTGGACAAGAGAGAACAGCTTGTTGCCAACAGAAGATGGCTAAGTGCAGATGCCTGCTGAAATCCACTTGCTGTTCTTCTGAAGGGTCAAGCTACAATCACTGCTCGTGATAAGCCACATCCAGGCAAAAAATCCCTTAGATGTGACTGCAACTACTCACATACTAACAAGTGGGGAAGGAAAGGTCAACCAGACTAAGCCAAACCCCAGGGCTGATGTGTCACTCCAGGTATCGATCCTTAGAATGAATTAGGCAAAGCCAGGGAAAATACGCTGTGTGGGCCAACAATATTTTGGGACCACAGCTATGAATTATTTATACCTCCTACTGGATCTTCTCATATATGGGCTTATGACTCTACCACCTGAGTTGGTGGGAAAGGTCTGAGGGTGGGACTACAGGGAAAAATGCCATGTAAGCAGGCTCTGGAACTAGCCTCACTATTAAGAACAGTAAATGGCACTGGCACAATGGTTCAGTCAGGTCATTCTCCCTGCTGAGAATGACATCTGGGAGGACAGCTATGCGATCTGAGCTACAAGGAAGACACATGACAATGCAGCACAAGGCACATGTCCCTGCTCTTTGCCATGGGAACCCCAGAGAGGGACCAAAATAAGGTGGCACGGTAAACAATTCAGGTGAATTGGACCTACTAGGCAAAAGGAGGATAAGTAAGCACGCAGCTGCTCCTGCACCAATGCAGGCAGAGAAGAACGGAGAGGAGCCTGCCCACTGAAAGCATTTAAGTCAGATTTTTCCAGAAGTGATGGCAGCTGGTGCCAGCTTACAAAGAATAAGGCACAGTTCTGGAGTTAAAACAAACCAATGACATTAGTCTAACTGTGCAGGGAGAAAGGATTCCCTGCTCCCTTACAAAATAACACCTGAAGGGCCTGTTCCCTGAGGGTCAGAAGGAGCCGAGAGAGACGATCTAATTGGTGCTGAACCGGGTCTGTGTTAGCCAACACTCAGGAGCACAATTTTTCCCCAGGGTTCACTGCATCACAGTTAAGCAACACATCAGCTCAAACCTCACACGACAACTTGAGTTCTCATGAAAAACTCATTTTCCTGCAACTGTATGCAGTTCTTTTTCTGGCACCGGTATGCAGGAGAGCTCCTGAGCATTTGCCAGAGCCACAGGTGCCCAGGTGAGTCTCTTGCACATCTGGGAACCAAGGGGAAGGGAGGCTCTCCCAGTCCACTACCCATCTCTTGTCCATGTGTCCCACCCTTCCTCAAGAACAGAGCACGGTCTAGTCATGGAGGTGACAGTGGGTTCCAGGGAAGTCTCAGGTGAAAATCTGCTGTATATTTGCCAAGGTCTTACCTACAGGCTCTGATTTTTTTTCCTGTAACTCCCAGAAGGAGCTGCTTGCTCTCATCACTCTGAGATTTCTGTGCCACTGGCCCAAAAAGCACAATAGGGCAGTGACACTTGGTCTTTGCTTCCAGGGAACATCTTGCGCTGCAGCAGAGAGCAGGTTTGGTGGCTGTGCCAGTTTCCCATCACTTGCCAGGTGTCAGTACAAAGCATTGCTTCCATCACTCAAACATTTATTATTTATCACTCAAAGGTACTACCAGCCCCCCACCCTCAGCACTGTACAGCGACCAACACACCATCTCTCTCCCACCAAACTCTGAGGGTAAGCCCGAGCCAGAAGCTGCCACCACCTACATTATGGCCACTCACCTACATTACAGCTCTGCCTTCTGCTTTCCTCCCATTTACAAGAGTTAACAACCACGGTTGTTTGGGTTTTTTTGGTTGTTCCCCCTCCCCATCTGCTGATATAACCACCTGCAGCCTTGCCCAGTAAGAAAGAAAAAAAACACTATCAACATGACCCCGAGGCTGCAACACAACTGCGGCAGGGAGAGGAAGAGTTTGTGGACGTGTCTGCTCCCGCGCTTATCTTAACAGGTGTGTCCCTGCTTTGACCCACTTCTTTCAGAAAACGAACATTAAAATCATTTTCATCAAGCGAGAAAACTGGAGCAGAATCAGGGACCAGAGCCATTTTGACAGCCTGTGTCTTTCTCTTTGGAGAGTAACCAACTTTCAGATGAGTGCTAGGGCGTGCAGGGAACCTGCTCAGCAGATAACACGACAAATCCCTGCTAAGGCTCGTTACCAACACAGCTGTCATTGATCATTGCTATGGATTTCACCCCCTGCCAGCCAAGCTCTCTCAGCTACTTCAAGCCTTAACCTGCAGCCTTTCACACAGCTCTGGAACAGGGTGAACTTCTGGCTCTTTTGGACTTAGAGACTGGACTGCCAGAAGCACTTCATCCACATCAGAACTCTTCCCACGAAGCAGCTCAGGTAGCAGACCCGTGAGCTTTCCCGCTGCCAGTTGGATTTCAATGGCTCCCACAATCACGGGGACAAAATCTCCTCATCCAGTACTCTCCTGCGATTTCACAGCTGACGGGGAGGCACCTCCACCTCCAATCCTCCACCTCTCAACCTCCCCCACAGGTCTCTGCATCTCTCACTTTTGGTTTGCTTTTCTTGGGTTTAACCATCAGAACCATTCCTGCTGAGATATCGCCAGCATCTATGATATAGAAGTGGCTTTGGTCTGAATATCTCAAGCTGACCCAGTTTATATTAAACAGAAGGGTAAAAAGCAAACAGCTCTGTAATGAAACCTTTTCAATTTTTAAAGAGCAGATATCTGGCATATCAAGGAAAACAGTTATAAAGCCAAGAAGAACAAAGAGCTTGGAGAAGTACTGCAGAAAAGACTTTGCATGTACATCATAAGTAAAAAACCATCTGGAATCACCAAGAAAGGTGAGGAAATGAGAAAAGCAGGGCTCCTGACCAACCTGAATGAATAACCACACCAAGCAGGATATTAGAGGTAAGTAAAATAGCATCTTTGGTGCTGTTTTGGCAAG
Organism: Himantopus leucocephalus; assembly: GCA_003993805.1. Lineage (NCBI taxonomy): Eukaryota > Metazoa > Chordata > Aves > Charadriiformes > Recurvirostridae > Himantopus > Himantopus leucocephalus. The sequence goes on from RSEF01000031.1 coordinate 9,053,284, forward strand.
AAGAATAATATTGAAGCTGTGGCAACAACACGTTAGATAATACAGAGGAAAGACGGTGCAGAAAAGGAAATGAGCTTTTGAAGTAGAAACCAATTCTAGAAGATGAATGCACTCAAATCAGAGGGACAAGATATTCTTGATTCCAGAACAAGGAAAGAATAGTTGCATGATGGCAGCTGGCAACAGGGCTTTTGATAAAATTAACCATGAGGAAGGAGGGGAAGCTGTCTGGCTGGCAAATAATAAAGGTAAAGTCTATACCTGTTCCAAAAGAGGAATGAAAGTAACCCACATTAGATTTGTCAGCCTGCCCTTAGTATTACATAAGGCTTTCAGAAAACATTGGAAAAGAATAATAAAACTGGGAAATAAATGAAAAATGGGGCAAAGCACAACGTGGGGTTGTAAAAGGTGGGCTACCTTTTGGCTATCAGGAGTAGTAACAGAGTGAGATCTTGACTCACCAGGAGCATCAGACTGGAAGAAAATGAAGACCTCTGCAACAGAGAACTCATTTTTTTGTTTGCTATCACAGCCTCAGACACCTGAGAGGAGGTAATGGAGCCGTGGGCAGGCCATTCCCAAGTCCACGGCATATTCTCCTGGGCCACCTGCACTTTCTGCAATGCAGGTCCAGGTCCCTTGGATCCAGAGATCCGGCTGCATTTTATCTCCAGCATTTTGGACCTATGCAGCACACCAGACACACAGCAGCAATCATATCTCCTTCCTGTGAGTCATTTTGGTCAGCTCCAGTCGCCAGAAGCTCTTGCCCATCTTTTAAGCATCTCAAGGCAGAGATTATCTGTGCACTCTCACTGTTTAACAGATGCTCTTGTAAGAGCGGCACCTACTAGCTAGGCACAGCCTGTATGTCCTGGGGAACATTCCCACCCCACACAGAGAAGGAGGCTGCATCACCTTATTTTTATTCCTTCAGGCAAGCATTGTACGCAGAAACTATACACAATTTTTCTTCCACGCCCTGACACAAGTAGGTGTATTGTGCATAGGTATGTCCTGTTGCATGTCCTGTCCTCTGGCCCACGGTGCACCTACAAACACACACGTGCTGTCGTTACCCCCCTGCCAAGCTCCTGCAGGAGCCTGTTCCTCAGCAGCACCGCAAACGTAGTCTGGTACACACCTACTAGAGCATATCTTGCTCCCTGCTCCCATCAGGCTGAATGGGACAGAGACCTGGTGTCCCAGGTCCCAGGGCAAGATAGGGATGAGAAGGAGCTCCAGTTCAGGAAGCCCTACGGTGCTTCCAGGACGTTGTCACAGAACTGCGAGCAGAATGCACTCTGCTCCATGGGTTTGCTTGGAAGCCCTCTCCTTCCCACCCGGTACCCTGCACTGAAACTCTGGATTTATCTTCTTCACTGGGCGTAAAGGCCAGAGAGCCTCGCCACTCCATAGGGATGGAGAGGGAGCATCCAACTGAGAACCTGCAGCAGCAAAATGGTTCCTTCAGAAAACTGCTGCAGAAAAGGCTGTGCTGAGGATCGCTCCCACCTCCACAAACCCCTTGGGGCTGCACACAGCACTGACCATCTCGGGGAACGCAGTGAGAGGCTGGAGAATAACAGCACAAATGACACATTTACATTCCCTGACAATGACATCCCTGAATTTCCTCCCCCATGCCCTCTACCACTGGTCTCTGACCCACAACCCCCTGTTCCTCCGGCTCTGCAATGCCCCTCACACCTGCCTCTTCTGCTCCACAGTTCCTCTACAGCTCTGCCAAATGTTTACCATTTTATCCACATTTTTCCTACCATCCTGTTACTCCTGACAGGATAAAGATGCTTTATCTGAATTATTCTTGGTCACTGGAAAACTACAGAAAGCTTTTGTGAATAGGTTAGACCTGCCAAGCTCGCTTTTTAGCAACACCAGCATATGCGGCTGTAGGTGTCTGGAGGTAAAAAAGCAGATCTCTGCTTCCCCCATACTCCATACACCTTTATGCCAACCATCAATCCAGTCCCTGAATTATCTGTTCCTCCAACAGCCAATGCTAATCTAACTTCCATTAACACCACATTCTCCCAAAACACCTGCAATTGCAACCCCACATGCTCAACATCTTCCATAACCCCAAAAGATTACATCTGCTGGTTTTTTATCCCCCTTTGTTACAACATTCCCATGTGTACATTCCCCTATAGCCACACACTGAAATCTCATTCTTCTATACCTTTGCCTTATTGTTCTCACTGACTGTCATCCTGAACATCACCTCTCCAGCATCTATACCTCTATCCCACCATATACCCTTCTCTTTGTTCAAGTCCGTCTCCCTTTGCGTTTGCAGAGGGAATTTGATGGAAGGATTTGTGCAGAGGGTGGGGGAGGGAAGAAGGAAGGTGGGGAGGGAAAAGACGGATTTGGCTATAACAAGACCATGTAATTAAGCTCTAGTAACTGGTACCCAGCCTGGACCCCTCATTTCAGTAATTAAAAGTAGTAATTCCTCCATTCCTAGATAACCTTTCTCCTCCAACCTGTGAAAAGAAACAGGCAGAAAGCATCCATTTACACAGCCAGCACAGACACACCCTGGGAAACACAAAGGACTCCAGCCTGCACAGAGCCCATGTATCTCTTAGAAAAAAAGCAGGGTTTTACCTGCCACACTATTTTATCCTAATGCCTTTTGAGCAATTGATTTACCAATAATTAGAAAAAAAGAAAAACAAAGAGGAAAAAAAAAAAGGCAAAAGCCACACTGACAGCAGCCTTTCCTCTGTCTGCGTCCTTTGTTTCTGGCTTTTCATGGAAGCGCTGTCTGTCAAAATAGCTTTTGAGCTGCACAGCAGCATAACCCCCAGGGATGCACAGAGAGCATGGTAGCTGGCGGGACCAAAACAATCCGTGTGGGGTCGTCTGTCATGGCAGGCACAATGGAGAGCTGTGCGATGGCATTGTCGGGGCGAAGCACGGCTCGGCGCCGCGCAACCAGCCCCGGACATGACAACTGCTATTTCATAGCTACAATGGACAAACACGCATTCTGTGCAGCAACACCAGCCTCCTCACTCACATCCATTGTAATCACAGCAGCTCCGAAGCAACGCAGCCTCTGAAGAGACAAAGCAATCCTAAAATCCTTAAGCTTCATCGGGTAGCTGGCAACCTCTACAAAAACAAACCAGCCACTTTGCAGGACAACGAATGGCCTGAAAACCATCAGTATGACTAACGCCCACCCCAACCATTCCCCACCTCACCTTTCCACAGATCCTCTGGTCCCTGTCTCCTCTCACTGAACAGGCTCTGCTCCGGCACTGCTGAGCACTCGGATTCCAGCGGGCTCCGTGCTCTCTCACCAGGATGCTGCGGGAAACACAGAGTCAATTTTTTTTTAATTTTTTTTTTTTTTCACAGCTGCATCCCTGGCAATGCAGAGGGTCTGCGCAATCACATCTTCAATGCTCCTGCTGCTGCTGCTGCTATGACGTTGCTGCGTGTGAAGGAGCAAGCATGCCCACAGCACCGCCGTGCCGGCTTGCAATCAGTCCCTGCGGGACCTCAGACAAGGCAGGGGATGGGAGGGAGCAGAGAAGGAGAGGAGGGGAGATAAGTCGAGCTGGAAGATGGAGGATTGATTCTTCCAGGAATTGGGAAGCATAAGCAGAAATACGCAGACTAAATATACAGACTAAATATACAGACTAATAAGGTAGCATAAGTAGAAATATACAGACTAAAGTCTATGCCATAAAATGGAGCTGCAGCATCTTATTCTGTCATGAGCTTGGGTTTCAGATGCTGCGTGGTTGCAAGCTGTCTGATCTCTTCTCCTGGCTTTGCAAAGGAAAGCAAAAGAAACTGAAGTGCTATGTTCCTACCGTTGATAATGGCAGCCAGAGCTCTTGGAGATAAAACGCTAGTCTGCAAAGGAACACACAGAAGGAGGAGGATGGGAGGACTTATAACTGAGAGATCAGGAAGACTACAAGAAGCTTCTTGAAGCTTCTTTCACATTTCTATGGTGCCTTGTCTAGAAGAGCTTCATCAACAGTATCTACACAGCATCCCCAAAACGCAGCCACCCCCGAAATGAGATGCAGCCACCAGCACTTCCCCCAGTGCCGAACCCACCAGGCAGGGGCAGGGTGTCTGCAGTCCCTGCTGCCACAGGGAACCTCAAATCAAGATCCCAGCAACTGTTAACTACAGCTTGTGACTAAAGTGCTGCCCATTAGCCGGGCTAAATCTCAGAGTCTCTGCAAAGCAATCCACAGGAGATCTTCCTGAAACCAGGGATCACCACCTGCAAAAGCCCAGGCTCTCTTGCTGTCCTGGGGCCACGTGAAGGGATTTTTTCATCATCCCCCTTCCATAAGAGGCAGCAGCAACCTGCTCCGTAGGCAAGTCAGCACAGCTCCTGACAGGGCACAGGTAGCTTTGCCAAGGGACATGTGTGTTTTGTACCACAGCCTGGACGTGACCACACACCCCAGAAACTCATCTCTGCTCCAGGCTGTGCCAGGGGAGAGGCTTCTAGCACTGGAGCAGCTGCCCTGAGACAACTGTCCTGGAGGGACCACTCACGTTATAGCCCTTTGCCATCTATCCCCGCTCCTACAGCCACGGCCCTGTGCGGAGCTAAGCAGAGCTCAGAAAATGGAGCGTCCACATTGGGAAAAGCAAATCCTAGGAACCCGAACCAAACCCCATCTCCTAAACCAAGGCTCCATGGGGAGCGGGTAAGTCAGAGAAGAGGTAAAGATGTCACACAAACACACAGTTCAAAGAAATGAAGAACTATCACATGCCTGAGTACTTTTTGCTGTTTGCCACGATGCACCCAAAGCAGCAACCAAATCACACAAATACAACAGCCCAGACAATGCAACACTGCAGAAGCTTCTGCCACTGGAGAGGCCAACATAAAAAGCTATGCCAGAAAAATGTTAGACTCATTACTGGAAGCAGCTGCCAATTGTCTCGGATCCCAGACCACTAGAAACCTTTAAAATATCTCTTCAGGTAACATTTAAATTGGATTTCTGACTGAAAACCGAGTGTCTGGTGGGTAGCTCCCACCAAGGGCTCCAGAGGCAGGAGCCCAGGACTGCCCCTGGTGCAGAGAGACCCTTCAAGCGAGAGAAGAGAAAGGTCCACTGTCTGTGGGCTGTGCAGCCCGTTCGCAATGCACTGGACTCAGCATCGGCGACACGGCTCTGCTACTCACCTCCGAAACACTTGGAACGATCCCTCAGCCCGTCCCAAAGCTCAGGCTCCGCAGGTGCCTTCTCTCCACGTGCCCCATTTGTGGTACTTCACGCTCCCCAGCCCATTGCTTGCCTTTCCTTGGATGCTCGGGACCCACACCACCACCTGGTCCCGTTCAAGCAGCAGGAACAAGCCCCAGGGAGGACACAGGAGCGAGGGACGTACCTCTGCGCCTGGCCACTACAGCAAGCAGAAAGCTAGTCCTGCCGGGCTCTGCTCCATCCGAGCTGCAGTAAATGAGACTATTTACTGTATTCCCATTAGCGTGCAGCCCCTGGACCCCTGTACGGCCAGTCCCATTGTATTGTCAGTGTTAATTAAGGCAGGCTCAAGCAGACATCTCCGGCCCGTTCAGCTGGGACAGTCGGGGAGCAGCAGCGAGGAGTGAGACAGAGAGTCTCAGCTGCAGAGCTCTGTGCAGAACAAGGAGCATTTGTTACCCAGGAGACTCGTTCCCACAGCAGAGAGGAGAATGGAAACTATTTCGGTGCCCTCCCCAGTCCTCCGCGAGCATTGCCAATGCTGACGCCAGGAGGTATAAATGCTGGCAGGCTGAGTGCTTGCCTGCATCCCTGTCCCTGCCACAGGACAGTGGCATTAACCAATTCACTGACAGCGATGCCTGCCTTGTGGAGCAGACACGTACACCAGAGCAGATGGAGCCAGGGAGCTGTTTTGTTAAAAACCAGACAGAGCAATGCAGCAGATGAGGGGCTCCCTCAGAAACATCCCTATTCACGTATCTGTTCCCAACATACAGATTTGTATCCTCCTCCTCAAAACAGTTATTCAGCACCTTCCCCCCACCCCAAGCTCATGTGCACCCCTTTGGCTGCATGTCCCTCCCAGGATCACAGAACCATAGAAGATCACCTAGTTCCACCCCCTGCCATGGGGAGGGACACCTCCCACCAGACCAGGTTGCCCAAAGCCCCATCCAGCCTGGCCTTGAACACCTCCAGGGATGGTGCACCCACAGCTTCCCTGGGCAGCCTGTGCCAGTGCCTCACCACCCTCACAGTGAAAAATTTCTTCCTCATATCTGTTCTAAATCTACCTTCTTCCAGTTTTAAGCCATTACCCCTCCCAGCAACACCGGTAAAAACTGACGGGCTGTCCCAAAGCTTTGTAGGCAGTAGGAGATTACAGGCACTAATGAGGAAGAAAAAAAGCAGGGGACTGTCTTCTAGCAGATGACTTGTCTTTGATCACAGATGAGTTGGTGCGAGAAGAGGAGCTTGGCTGACTCGACAGCCTCATGTAAGGAGGGGAGCAGGGATGCTGCAGGCTGGTGACTGCAGTCCTTAGAGAATCAAGGTGAGGGAGGTGGAGGTGCCAGAACATGCTAGCCCCTACAGTACCAGGGGTCCCCATCCTGCTTGGCCTGGAGAGGCAGGGATAGGTGCTTCCCATACACCCCAGCACTGTGGGGTGCAGCCTGGCAGGAGAAAACTGCTTATCCAGCAATGTTGGTCTCATTACTCACAGGCATCCCAGGTGTAGGGCAGCGGTTTCGCCATCTCGCCTTCTTCCCCCGTGCAGCGAGGGTGTGAGAACTCAATGCACAACACATTTTCCCACCTGTGAATTCCAGTAAGGAGGCACATCCCGTTCCCAGTGCTGGGCTGCAGCAGAGCTCACCACTTCGGAGGAGCCCCATGTGGTGCACTCACACTGGACATGAGCTGTGTGTGTACCTGGAGCACTTGCTGACAACAACCAGAACACAAATAGATCATCTGGGCAGAAAAAAACCCAACACGTTCCTGCCTTGGCCTCAGGCTCCTTCCTTCACCTGCCTTCACACACCATGCTGAAATTGGCTGCTAAGGTCAGCACGCCTCCATATAGAAGAAGGAAGAAACGTTTCCACTTTTGCTGCAATTGTACAGCAAAATCGTTCACCAGCAGCCCAAGCCTCCCACCTATTTGCTGCAAATCTGCTCCAGTGATCCATGAACTGGAAAAAGCTCAGTCCCAGATCCCAGACGGCTCCCTGGGCTATAGCTCTGACACCAAGCACCAGGCAGGAACAGGTCTTTAATCACTCCTCACCATCAGGCACGATATACAACCTGCCCACCCTCACAACAGCCAGACAGCCCCAGGTCTGCCACCTCTCCACTGCAGCTCATGGCTATAATCCATCACAGGGAGCTCCCTGCCACCTTCTCCTAAAGGGATGGTATATTGATGTAGCCCTCATTACGTTCAGCGTGTCCATGCCTCTCAAGCAAATAAAAAGTGGTACGAGCAACAGCAAGCACATCACTCCAGCGGACAATCTGTGCCTTGCTATCTGCGGGTGAAACAGCACAAACACGCCTAGGCTACACCCTCTGGCTCATCATGACCCCATCTGTAGCATGGCCACAGGAGGGGTGGACATCATCACTTCTTCCCACATGCTGGACCAGTGACAAGCAAGGTGGGACATGAGCACTCAGGGCCTTTCCACCTCACTCACTGATTGCTCACAGCAGAAATCTGAATCCTCAAGACACAGCAACCACATCTACCACTGCTGAGGCTGTTTCAGGAATGCCAGAGGGATGTCCGTCAGAGCTGAACTAAGAGCATCGCCCTGCCCAACTGGAGCAAGGCGGACCAGAATGCAGAGGCCATCGGGAAAGCAGGAGGTGCTGAAAACTTTATAAAAATCCTCAGAAAGAAAAACCAAAATCATTCCCCATCTCTGCCAACCCTGCCTTTCAAGGTCAAATAATATCCCTCTCTCAAACACACAGAGATCAATACAGGCTGATCGATACCAACATGTGCTTGATAACTTTTCTATTTGGTGGGAACAACCATGGGAGTTTTTGAATGAGGTGCCAGAATTGAAGAAGATGGAGAAAAGCAGACATTAGCTTAGTGGCAATGCCTGCCCTCAGTCCTCACATATCCCCAGGGGGTGAGGAACTGATCCCCTCCACCGAGCCTGCCTTCCGAGAGGATCCGAGGACAGAGGCACAGGAGTCTGCAGGGTTACGCCAGTCGCAGACACGTTTGCACCAGCAGGATTCACCAGCCTCCCATGATGATCCTGCCCCAGTGAGCCCTGCCCAGTGCAGCAGTACTGATTTCTTCAGTGACAGAAACCCAAGGCAGGAGTCATGCCTCCAAATAAGAATATGGCTTGAGGAGAGAAAGTTGTTGCTGTTTTTTTCCAAAAATTTGGACACTTCTTGTTGTTTGCTAACCATTTTCTAACAGAATTAATTCCCCAAATTAATTCCTCTGATGTTTAAGAACAGTCTCTAAATTCCCAGCTTATCTTTATCCATGCACAGCTCACCCCTATTCACTCATGTTCCAAAAATGAGCTTTAACGTCAGCATTTATCCAGTCTGTGTTTAAAGTTATATCATCTGAGTTCTTTAATCACTTCACATTAGGTAGGCTCTTCATTTCTTTGATCATACCAGTATCCCTTCTCTGGACCTGACCCAGTTTGCATACAGCCTTCAGAAAGTGACTGGAAATGTACGCAGTCTTCCAAGCAAGGTTTCACCATGCCTTAATAGATTAAAATTTCCCCATCTCTGCTGCAAATATTTTGTCCAGCGTGTGACATTTATCTATGAAAATCACAGCCGCATCATGCCAGCTGCTCACAGTTATCCTGCACGTCACTGACAGACCCTGTGTTTTCCCCCGTCTCTCTCACTTTCCCCAATGAGCTCCCAGTTGGAGCTGAACTTTCTGCTCATTTCTCATGCTCATAACCATGCAATTTTGAACTATCCAACTCCCATTTGTATTATTCCTTAAGGACATCCAAGCTCTTCCTGCTGAATAACCCTGAACTGCCTCTGATGATGCTTCCTAGCTTTGTATCTTTAGGAAACATCAGTAGCAAAATCTTACCTTTTAATGCTCAGAGCATGATTTGACGTATTGAATAGCTTCCATTTTGAGACTACTCTCTACTAACAACTTCCCTTCAGATCAGTAGTTCCTCTTTCAACATTCCTCTTATCTTCCTCTAGCCCATCTGCTGCTCCTTACCTCTCAGAAAAGGATATTACAGATGGAAGAAGTCCACATGGGCTCAAGGGGCGGCAGGACAAGCACTTGAGAGATCCATTTCAGGTTACTAAACCTAGCAAGTTCCCTGGAAAAAAGGAAAAAAAAAAAAAAAAGAATATCTGCTTGCCCTGCTCCCACTCTTCCCTAGCTGACCACCTGCAACCGCTTTTGGAAAAAAGTAATACTGGGCTGGGTGGTTCCTTCATTGCAATCACTATCTTGAGTTCCACCTTCCTGTATTAAGGTCAAATCCTTCCTATTGCTAGCGGCTGACGCCTCACTGCCCAGGAACAAGCTCCATAAAAAGTCACAACTAACAGATAGGGCTAGTGCTGGCAAGGGTCCCCCCGGGGCTGGGCTGAGTTCCACATACCTCTACAATACTGAGACGTCTATGGGAAAACCAAACCCGGCCCACAGCCAGCCGTCTGTCTCTAGTCCCTTCCAGCCCAGGATTCCAGTATGTTTGCACTCTTTTTCTAGGAAAGTGCTGCTACCAATGTTTTACACGCAGGAGAGCAGGGCAACAAGGAGATGTGAATCACTTGGAAGGCTGTGGGAAAGGGAGAACTGATCCTACAGCCCCAGTGCTCATCTTTCATCTTAGTACTGCCCAAGCAAGAGCACAAAGAAATTGATGAACACGTTCAGGCAGAGGGAAATCAGGACAGAAACAACAGAGCAGCTCCTGAACCATGCCTGAAGCCTCAGCTTCAATCTGATAAACCAAGCTCATAAAGCTGTACAGAAAACCTTGAATTAAAGCAAAGCCTGGACATAACTGATCCAGCCTGAGATTTCAGAGTGTTTGAATCACGAGCTTAGCTCTAAAAGCAACCTGTGTCTTTAAGCCCTCACTCAAATATTGATGATAACACTGAGTGGGAATATAAACTCTTTCACTAATCAAAGCCGTGGCAGAAGGAGCAGAAAGCGTATTATTGCAAAAAAGATATGCCTTCTAATCTGCCAATCAATTGCTCTGAGCAGTCCATGGTAACAATGGATATTAAGGTGTTACTGCCTTCCCTCCTATTAAAATTAGTTTTCAAAATGGGATCAATGCTGCCTCTACAGCACAATGTACCTAAACCATTAGTTTCACCATGACTTAACAATTTCCCACTGCCATAAGGAAAGTCTTAAGGTACCACATTACATACTATATTGGAGCTGGCGAATTTTGCAGCTGCAGTTCTGCTCTATTGACTGGTTTGTATTCTGACCTCAAATAAAAATTATGTGTTTCCAACTAAGCAGCTGAAAAGCTGCAGGGCTGAGCTGAATCTGCAGCCCTGAAATGGTTCGCTGCCTACTTACTAAGTACAACCACAGATTGCTGTGTACACAGCACACACAGATCAAGGAAGGTGACTGCTGATGGTTCCCATGATGTACACCAAAGTGACATTCCCTTCCCACTGCAGGGGCATTGCCTGGCTGACTCAAAGTGAGGGTGACTGCACCGTAAACAAAGCTCTGCTCACAGAGACTGCAATGGGAGGGATGCAGCAGGGAAGGGGCAACCGGAGGAGAAGAAAAACATCACTGTTGGACACATAAGAGGCCACATCCAAGAATGGAAAAAGCCTCCTGCCCTTCTGCTTCAGTACTGAGTCATAAATATTCCAGTTTTCCAAGGCAACAGCAAGTATGAAAACTGCTCTGGATTTCATGCAGAAAACCCACACTCGCCTCTCTCTGCGCATGCCAAAGCACTTCCCTGCCATCCCTGCTCAGAGCAACAGCAAAAGTCAAGCAGTGAGATCTGCCAACTCACCACAAAGTGAGTCCCCAGCAGACCTCCCTCTTCTCAAACACTCCCACCTTTGCAACAACACTCAGGGAGCACATAACCACCAGGTGATTTATTAGAGACACGTGAGATTAACTGTGGTTGTTTATACTGATTTTTTTCCTAAGTTTCTCCATTTACCACCCAAAGTGGACATGGAAGTGCTGTTCTCCCGTGTTGCCTGCCCCGGCTGGCTATGTTTTAGTGGCAAATAAAGCAATGTCTAGAGAGCTTGCGCTTCTGCAAAGCATCCTGTGATTAAAAAAGACTATTGAAGGTACACTCAAAAGCCAGCCACTATCAGCAATGCTACAGCACAACATGGGCAGGCATAGGACTCCAGTGCCACCCATGAGATTGCCTGTGCTCCTGGGCACCCAAATCCCAGTAGGCATCTAGAAAAGCTGCCAAGGACAGCTAAGGGAGAACCATTGAAAACTTCTGCTAAAAAGTCTCTGTAATGCAGGCTTATAACTAAATCCTGGGGACCCCATCCACCACTTGTGCATTTAACCTGGTGGCTTTCAGACGGAGAGGTTGTTTTTTTACTCTTCATCTGTATCGTCTACAGTACTGATACTGTTAGCTGAAGGGATAAGGTCTATACATAAACAGCAAAGTGACACAAATTATAATCATTACCATGACACCTCACCTAGCACAGATTGCACATCCCCACCCATAATCATCACGCATGACCGGCTCATTGGGAAGGGATCTGTGGTTACCCCAGATCACAGGCTGAACTTGAGCAGTCGTGGCATTTTGCTTTGAAGCAGGGCACAAGTATGTAGGGCTGTATGAACGGGCATGTCATATGCAAGACGTGGAGTAATTCTTCCTCTCTGCCCAACCCTGGCACATGCCTCATGGACGTGTCCTATATGGACAAACACGTGAGAGTTCAAAGACAGCAAGGAAAAACAGAAAGGAGTGAATTGCAAAGCAAGTGGGTTAGTTCTCTGCAGAAAACTAGGGGGTACAAGAAAGCAGTTCTGAAATGTATAAAAGGCTGCTGCCAAGAGCAAGTGAATAAGCTGTTCTACACATCCCTGACAACACGAATAGGCTCCCTGAGGGGCAGCCAGGGAAGTTTATGTTAGACATCAGGTATAGCAGATAAAACTAGCCATTCATTTTTCCACCAAAAAAGCACAGCAGTCAGGAGGTAATACTGGTTTTCTTAATATTTTGCATGGTGTTGTCTGTCTCAGAAGCTCTTTGCTTTACTTATTTAGAGGCATGCATGATGCCTGTTAATTTTCACAGGCCCTTAGTGTCAGAAATTGGCAATAATTTATTTTTCTGGCTTTGCCACCGAAGAAAAGCCCATCTTAGGTTCTTGGCCAACCCAGTGTGCCATGGCATCAGGAGATACCGACAGAGGGAAGGGACTGGACTGCTAAGATGCAGGATGCAGTGGATAATGTCCCAATCACTGGGAGCTTCTAGAGAGAAGAAACGCAAGGCCTGGTGCCGTGGTTTAGCCAAATCGGCCACTGGGGACATGAGGCACCCCAGATGAGACCGACAGACGCTCCCCCCACCTCTTTTCTACGAGAGAGGCAGAGGAGGGAAAAAGAGACTTATGAGTT
>RSEF01000031.1:9066055-9081152 GCA_003993805.1 Himantopus leucocephalus
CGAACAGTGTCTGCACAATATGCTGTTAATTTCAGTAGCTAGAGGAGGCGCAGCTAAGAAGCAAAGTTCCTGAACAAAATTGGTCCCGTTTTACCTCAAACCAGGACACATGACACAGCCTATGTCCACTGTTCCTGAGTCAGGGAGACGTAATTATATAGTTTCAAGAAGCCTTATTCTCATATGATTTCTGTTTGACTCAGAGGAGCAGGAAGCCTCTAATGCAGGATTAAAACCTGATAGCACTTTATTCTGTGAGGCAGAATACCTGGAGAAACAGAAACATGCTCCTGGAAAGACACAGCAAATGTAGAGGTACAGCCTGAGAGTGGAAAGCATCCCACGCCAGCTGACCTGGTAGCTAATCCACTGGGCTGTAAAAAACATACTCTGGGTTGTGTTTCTTTTCCTAAATAGGGTATGTTTAGCATTAACTTTCAGCCAGTGGATTCATCCTCCTTTCATCCACCACAGTGAAGAGACTTTTTCTCATTAATTCAGTCTTGCTGAAGATGAATCTTGACCACAGCTGAGAGCCCTCCTAACGTTCTCTTTGGTTATCTCTTCCCATCTAATACAGCAGGCTGTCCTGGATCATCAGTCAGCTGTACTCAAGGTATCCATGTCAGGTCAACCCATGACTGAACAACCTTTTGGCTGTATGTGCTTATCGGTGTATGCTTAATTGGCACAAAGAGTCTAATCTGCAGCACCTAGCTGCTGTGCGGCCAGTTGTGCAAGGTCTACCTCCTCCAAAAGACACGTTCAACCAACAAGGCAGACACCCCGCACACAGGCAGGCACACAGAGCCAGAAATGGGAGGTATGTCCTGTCCATGGTGTGCTACAGTTTTGCTCAGGTTGGAGAAAGACCCACAGCGAAGGAAATGCTACAGGGATAAAGGGGATCCGTGCGTGGGATGAAATCCTGCTGTGTTCTTTAAAATAGAAAATAAAAGCTGGCAGAGGCAAAGCCTGGGCACCGGTGATGAGGCGGGCCACAAAGGCAAAGCAGGTCAGAGGAGATGCCTGATAAACAAGCCAAGCTTAGACCGTGCTGGACAGACTGAAACAGGGCTCAGCCTCATGGGAAGCAGAGGAAAGAGCCAGGCCACTCTGGTCTATGGGGTTCCCCGTGGAGACATCTCAGCACTATAGGAACTGCTGGAAACCGTGGTGTGGGGCTCTGGCACTGTGCAGAAGACTACGGAGAAACATCCAGCAAAGAGGTGCTTAAAGATGACAGACAAAGTCATATGTCCCCATGCACCCCAGACACATTCCAGTCAGGGGAACAAGAGCATGCCAGGGTGGAAAGAGCCCTCAAAGAGCCCTTAGGAGCTCTGTAATGTACAACGATACACAGAGCCTTGGCTCAGAGCTAATAACAAGCAGCAAGGATGATGACTCAGAGAGCTCCTTTGTTGGCTGGACATGGGAGAGGAGCAGGAAGGAGCAGAGGAACGGAGGAGCAGGAAGCCCGTGATGAAGGACCAATTGCCCAGAGCATGTTCCTGTAAAAACAGAAACACGCTTTTCATCTCCATGACATATTTCCATTACTGGACAATTCTGAAGTCTATGCTTTCAATACACACTCCATCCTGCCATCCTGTGCACAAACCCAGTCTGTGCCCTTCAACCCACAGCAAGGAAAAGAGAACAGCTAAATGGTGAGATGGGGAGGAGGGTAGCAAGGGCTAAGCATGTGAGATATAACAGTCCAAGCCAGAAGACAAGTGGCTGCTCTGCTCTCTCACAAGAGAGAAAACTGTTGGTCATGATGTTCTTACAGGACCTGCTCTCCATCCCTGGGACCATCTGCCAGAATTAGTAATCCCATATCAGAAGAGGTGAAGCATGGAGCACCAAACAGCGCTTGTGACCTTTTTAGCAATTTTTGCATGCCTGCTGCTTTCACAGCAACTTTCTGTATCAGCTTAAAATAAATCCAGCCCTTCTGAAAGTAAAGTACTCGGAGACCGCAGAAGCATCTGGCCCTTCCTCTACAAAGCCAGAAACTAGCACAGATGTATCTGGGGATGCAAATGTGGAGGCCAAGGAGCTACAGAGGGGGATTAATGCTGTAGTCCTGAACCCCAGCATCTGAAAGAGAAGTGTGGTCTCCCCTGTCCATGACGCTGCTCCTGTCAACTCGGAGCAAACTGCAGCACTGGCCCCAAGTTTGCAGCCAGGAGACATCTCAGCTCTTCTTCTGTGTGCAAGGCTCCACGTAGTAAGCCATGTAACAGCAATGGGCGCTCCACTCCCACAGGGGGTAACTTCTCCTACATCCCGTATTAGACCAGGAAAGGGTGGAGCCACATCATCTATCTGCAAGAGAGAGCGTCTCTGTCTTCCGATGGGGCTTCTTTGAGCATGAGCCCTCCAAGAGGCATTTCTGTGAGCTCTAGGCTCCATACGCTGAAGACAAGGACTCAGTGGCATCTGCTGCTTTCCAGTGAGATCTCCTGTTTTCCAGCACACAACAGGGGCTGAGTCTGCAGCAGTGTGGGACCCACTGAATTGCATACCTAGCACAGGACTTGACCAGCAACAGGCAAAACCCAGCTGGAGGGAAACAAGCTACAGTTTCCAGCTCCTCAGTGGGACCGTGCATCCTGCGTGGGCTGCAGAGCACAAGGATCACGGCTCCCCAGCAGTCTCCACAGTCTGGTCTGGTTTTCAGTTATAGGCACCCACCACACCATGGAAAGGGCAGAATTTTGGAATTAATTTTGTGTTTATACGGATAGCAAGAATATCCAGAGTGTCCTGGTTTAGGCCAAATTGGCCACTAGGGATGTGGCACTGCAGATGGGACCAACAGACGCTCCCTCCTACCTCTCTTCTATGAGAGAGGCAGAGGAGGGAAAAAGAGACTTATGAGTTTAGAAGGAACTAAACTACTTTAAAGAAATATTAACAATAAAATAAAAAGGAAATAATGAAGTATATACAAAACCATACCAAGCTCCCAGGATGACAATCACGACACCGGCTGGCACTGGGGAAGTCCCAGACTGGACTCAGTGATGGATGGGAACTGGATTCCGGATCTGGATTCAGGATCAGGATCAGGATCAGAGACAGACGAACAGAGTCCTTCTCAGACGTTGGCCATTGCAGAAAGAGGGCTGACACTTTGATCCCTCAGCATGAGGCAGATGAGATGGAATACCCGGTTGGTCAGGTTTGGGTCACCTGTCCTGTCTGCTCGTCCCCGCAGGTGGGACCCCTCTACGCTCTTCCACTTCCGACCCTACAATGGGGCAAATAACAAAGTCAGCTGCCCTGGGGTGTTACAGCAATGAGTACAAGCAAGGGCCTCTCTGCATACCATGCCTTGCATCAAATGTGAACATCGGTCTTATCACTCTGAGAGTAAACATTGTCTGCACAATATGGTAGTCAGAGGAGGCCCAGCTAAGAAGCAAAGTTCCTGAACAAAATTGGTCCTGTTTTACCTCAAACAGGACACAGAGCTATAGCTGTTAATCCAACATATAGATTTAATATGCCTTCCACAATTAAACCAATCTCCAGCTGCCAGTCCTCAGGATAAACCTAACATAGGGCCAGAATCCTCACGTATGCCATTGCTACAGCCCAAGACTTTTTAGCGAAGCAGCCAGATCTGGCTACCAGCAGGGACCTGGCAGCAGTCTAGATTAAAGCTCAGGTTAACCCCCCCTGGCATTTCCTGTACCTCTCATTAGACCTAACGATAATACTCACAACACACTGGGAAAGCTCAGTAGCAAATAACCTAATTAGAAGTGAAAGTCTCACATCCTCTTGGTGACCAGAACATCTGCTGAACCTGAGGATCAGTGCCTTCTGTGGTCAGCAGGGCACCAAGAAGAGGAAAACACGGGGAGCCCTGCTGGACCCCCTCCTGCTGCCCCCTCCCAAGGGTCCAAGGCTGCTCTCTATGGAAGATTCCCAACACTTTGGCTGAAACGACGCCAGCATTTGGGCAGGGCTTGATGTTATTTTTAACACTTGCTCACATAACTCTTTGGATGAATCCTGGGAAGAGCTTGTCACCAAAATAGTACGCTGTGGGCACTATTTATACACCCACTGGCAGCACAGCAGTATATGCTAAGGAGGGAAAGCTAGAGGACCCCCTTCCCTCCTCACAGCTTAGCAACTAGGGATATAGGGGGGCCCTAAAATACAGTTTGTTGTTTGGGCTAGTCCTCAGAAGTAAACCGTCACCTACAGAAAGGCCTGATATCCTCGTCTGTCTTGTTTAGTAGACTCTTGTCCACGCGGGGGGGAAGCCCAGGTACAGCCAGCTTGGGGAAGATGGATGGCTGTGTGTACAGGGGCAGGCGCACCCCAGCTGCTGTGGACTAAAAAAGGAACAGTTGTGCCTGAACACCAGCTGGGTCAGAAGAAAATGCTGCTGCCCTCCTATTTTATCTATCCTTGGCTACTGCAAGGAAATCCAGCAGGGGTGGGATTTCTTGGTCATCACCTCTTTTCCCGACGCAGCCCCAGTTAACGGTGTGCAGTGGTGGGGGAAGGTGAAGCATTAAATGCCAGTGAGGTTTGCTGGAAAGAAGGCACCAGACTAACAAGACTGACTCTCCTTCACCCCTAGGGACAACAGCAGCCTCAGGCGTTTCCATATCAAAACACCTTTCCCTAGGCGACTGAAGAGGGAGGGAATAAAAGATACCCTTTTCAGACTATGCAGGGAAAGGAGGCTCCTCCCCTGCCTAATTTTCTGGGGTAAACAATTTCTCTCAAGCCATTTCCATTCCTATTAGACTTCCTTGATTTTTGTCTTCTGTGAGCTTCTTCTCCCTCCTCCTTTCTCCCAGGACGCGTTCAGACTGCTCTCTCTACTCCCATGTCACCCGGAGAAGTGGGTGACATGATCTGCAGCACACGCACAGGACGCTGCACAAGAACAGAGGAGAGAGACAGCCTCTGGAGCACCTGCACACCACCCTGGTGGAAAGGGAGCCAGAGTTTGATTTTCCAGTGTGTAGGTAAAAAGATAATGGATATATGCATTTTCTCTCCATGTAATAGAGGCTACAGCACAGTGACCGTTCATCAGAGCTACAGAAAAATGCAAAATAAAACCGCACACACACTACTAATTGAAGCATGCTCTCCAGGCAGGGGCAGGACCGGCCACCTTACTTTTAGCAGAACAAATGGAAGGGATCAGCTCCTACCTTGCCAGACACAATCTCCCCAGATCGTGGGCTCAGCTCACTGCAGCTGGGAGCCGGCAGCGGCAGCAACCTCAGGAGAGCGCCGCAGGAAGAAGACAGCATGCAGAGCCAGCGATAATCCAAAGCAAAACCCGCTTGTCCCCATGCCGGCTCAGGGATCAGCGAGCCGTGCCGCAGGGAGTCTCCGCAGGCAGCTCGCCCGGTGCTGCAGGATGGCGGGCGAGAGGCAACATGACAAGGCACTTCTCCCAGATGGGAGCTGGCTCAGGGATTCCTCCCGCTGCCAGTCACCTGCCTCTCCGCTGGCACGGCGGTGCCCGGGCGCTGGTCCTGCTCACAGAGCATGTGGGCAGGAGAGAAAAGCGAGGGCTGCCGGCAGCGCAAGGGGCAGATTGCTAATGAAAGCCCCAGTGAAAATGCAGATGCGCTCGGGAGAGGGCTATGGCAGAAATGCAGCTCCTGTTACAGACAGCCATTTGCAGCAAGCTGTAGAGAAGCGAGGGTGATGGAGCTGTGCGGGCTGCTCGGGCAGGGGGGGTGGGAGCCATGTCCAGCCTGCCAGGGGAAGCCGTGGGGTGACGTGACCGCTAGCAAGGGGACATCCCCCAGCTCCACACTCTCCAGCAGCCCCTACATGTCCATACACAGCACCTGCTAGCCGTAATGCAAACCTACACAATTTTCCATCCGACGCCCCACCTGGGACAGCCCTGGTCCCACACCTTCTCTGGCACATGGTGCTACAGCAGCCCATCACGCCTGGGAGAAAGGCTGGTCAGAGCATGGCTCCATCCATGTGTGCGACCAGCTCACGGTGGAGGAGACCATTCCCGTTGTCCAGGCCCTCTCCCCACGCTCAGGGGCTCCCCATCTCTGGGACTTACCCTCTCTCTCCAGTTCACTGCCTTTGGCACCTCCTGCTAGGATCTTCTTTCCCTCCCATTTCAGGACAACTTACAAGCTGTATTGCAACTGGATTTACACCAACTAAGGAAGACGGGGGAGAGGGACTAGGCAAAGGAGCAATGTGTCAAAGGGTTTGAGGGCTTTGCCTGTGTCGTGCCCACAACTGGAAGGAGCAGTAGAGGGGGTTTGCAGGTTCCAGCTACTGCCCATTAAACTAGCACTGACAGACCTCAGCAAGAGGCTGAGAAGGAGCTGTTTCAGGATGCATAGCACAGCGGGCAGAAACTATTTTCGGTAAGCCCAGTGCCAGACAGGCATACAGCTCACACCAGGGACCTCTGGGTGCAATCAGTGACAAAGTTCGTGTAGTTACGTAGCAACTGAGGGCTGTTCTGTAGAGGCTGGGGTACCTCCTTTGAAAAAATACTGCCTAGCCTCTAATGAAAAAGTTTGAAAACAGTTGACCCAGGCCAATTGCATCAGGGAGCGCTGTTGAACACCTAGCCTCAAGGAGAGCACAGGGACCCCGGAGTAACAGGAGTATGTCCTGGTGATACCTACCAGAGGGGTGAAGCCAGCCAGGCATTAAGCCAGCCTGAAACACTCCCTGTTAATGAGACCAGCCAGGTTGTATTATTTATCACCTCCTCTCTCCAGCAAACTGCTGGTACAGCCACTACCCCTCCACACAACTGGGAAAGCAAGGTTACTCCTGCATAGTAAGAAACTGGGAACAGGTCTCTCCTGGGGTGAAGCGACTACGCTGACAGACTGGGTCACTGCTAAGCAAGACAACACCAAAGCCACGTCTTCAACCAAGCTGCTTCTGCAGCCAAACTGGTCTCAGGCAGGGAATGGATAACCACCAGATGATCCTAAAGGGTTTAAAAAATCATTCACAACAACCCAGGCTGAAACGAGGAAGTTGAGAGTGTTCAGATCAAGACTGCAATAAGGCTTGTCACATCGGCAGCGACAGCAATCCTCCTGCCAAGGCACAAGTGACAGCCCTGCAGCATCCACAGCCTGCCAGGAGCGTTAGCATCAACCTTGTCTGGGGAACCCTGCTTACAAGCTCTCCCCTGTGCTTTCTGACCACACCTGGAGAGATGGAGGAAAATGATACCCACAGAAAAAGGGGTTTAGCAATCTGTACAGCTTGGCCTTGCCTCATGTTGGGAGCTGCTTTTCCCTACAAGCCCTGCTCCACCTCAGTCTGACCCACTGCCCACGTTCATCCTTCACTGGAGGCATCCAGCCATTACAGGACAGGGCAGACACAGTCAGCACCACTTCATGGAAGTTCACTTTTCTAGCTCAGCTGCCTAAAACCTCAAGCAGACCACCTCCCTGTTCAGTGCCTCAGTTTCCNGGCCTCAGTTCCCCCCCCCCCCCAAATAAAAATCATAACACTTACCCAGTTGCAGATGCCGCAAAGTTAACTTCATTACGGGATGCTGGCGGTCTGTAAACACTAACGAGCATCCTGCGAGACTCTTTTTCCACCCATAGAGCAGAGACTCCTTGTGGCTTTCCCCGGCGTATGAGCTAGGAGCGCGAAGCCTTCTTCACCCTCGCCATGGCAGGAACGCTGCGAAAACAGGGATCCCTGTTATACGCAAAAGCAGGAGCTTCAGACCCCTCTACCTGCGGCGCCCAGGCCATCTGTCAGGCACCAGCCCAGCCTCCGCCGAGCTGTCAAGGCAGCGGAAGGGCTGGGGCTGCAGGGCTCTGGAATTCCAGCAACGCACAAACACCCCTGTCAGCCCGCACCAGGAACGAACTCCTCCCTGCCCCGGACCGGGCTGAATCACTGGAAATACCAAAACAACGATGAGGTCACGTTCCCAGCGCAAGGAGCTGGAGCCAGATATAGCCGCGCGGAGAAGCGTGCTAAAATGGGACTGGGTGTACCGGCGGGAGGCTCTGGCAGACAGGCACCCCAGGCATTTGTCGCATTTAAAAACAGCTTGAGGCTGCCAAGAGACTTTTTTTTCCTTTTTTTTCTTTTTTTTTTTCCCCTCTGCAGGGAGCAAGGAACTGGGCAGCACAACAGGGGCTTTAAACTCTTTATCCATCCCACTGAAAAAGGCACAAACATTGCAGCGTGTGAGCATATAGACTTGGGTTCAAGGAACAAGGCAGAGGTAAAATTATGACTGGATTCTGAGCCTAGTGTTCCCAAAATCTCACTGTGATACCATGCTCAGGCTTAAGCAGTTCAGAATCCCCCTGCAGCGAGCTGAATGGCAAATAAAAATCATATGCCCATTACTGCCTGGTTCCTTTTGCTACAGCCTCAGCCAGCTTCCACAAAAAAAAAAAAAAACAACCAACCAAAAAAACCCAAAACATCGGTTTGGTGAGTTTTCTACGGGGCAAGCGGCAAATAACAGTGGCTCCTGTTATTGCTCCTGAAATGAGCACCTAATGCACTCCATTATCAGGAAATAGACTGCACAAGGCAGTTCCAGCCTCTTCCAGTTCTCAGTGGAGGGAGACTGGAGACATTTTGCTACTTAGGCTGTGAAGGAAATTGCAACATAGAACTTGGAAAGGATAGAGGAATTCACAACAGAATTCGCAATGGCCTGCTCTTTCTCCTCTCCGTAGGACGAGACATTTGGATGGATAACAATAACACCCACAGTTATATGAAGAACAGGCTCTAAGAATCCAGATTTTGTTCCATCAGGACATAAAGCAGACCCCAATCAGAAGCCAAGGCGGGGGGCAAAGGCAGCACCAGACAGCTAACGCCAGGCATCTCACGTGGCCAGCTGGGCAGCAGCCACGGAGCTGGCATCCTCTGCAACAACCACAACAGTGTCTGGTGCACTGAGCTGGTGGGTGATGCCTGCACCAGTCCCTTTCTCCTCCAGTGCTTTCAGATTGGCTAATAAAAGTGCTTACAAAATCTGTGCTGACCTGTGCGTAACTCCCACAGGAGAGCCATTAGACCAGAAGTGCTCAAAACCAAACCAGTTCATTTTCACCCCACTGTTTCAGCACGTTCTGGTAACAAGAACCACCATATTGGGTCACAACAAGAATTAATCTGGTCCAGTGCCCTAACCTTGACATTTTGGCACTGGCATATACACATCACAGAGTACAGAGTGATCCACAGGCCACACTCATCAGCAGTCAAGGAACTTCTAGAGCTGGAGGTTGCACACTGACTACCATGTTTTACAGCCACTGAAACACATCTCTGCTACTGAGGTGTCTGGTTCCTTTTGGAATCTTTGTGTATTTTCAGCCTTCATGCCATCTCATAGCAACATGTTGTACAAATCAAGTGTGTTGAAAAAGGACTTCCTTAACCTCCTGCCTAATAAATAATTTTGCTGGATGTGCTTCCTCTGTGCTGTAAGAAATAGCAAAGTTGAGTAAGGTCATTCCTTACTTGACTTCTCCCCACCGTACATATTTTATAGGCCTTTACTCTTTCCCACTACCCTCTACTTTTCCTGGTTTAATCTCTCTTCTGACAGAAGCTATCCCAGTCCGTTAATCATCCTCATTCTCCTTTTCTGTATCATGTCCAGGTCTGTGCCACTCTTTTTGAGAGAGGGTGACAAGACTGTATGTGGTACTCAAGAAACATGAAAAACATGACTGCATACCTAAGTATACAAGAATATATACCAGCGTTTTGTGATTTGTTCTTTAATTCCAGTATGAGGTCTGCCTTTTTGGCTACAGCTGAACATTGAGCTGATGCACTCAGATAACGATCCAGTGACTTCAAAGGGCTTCTTGTGGGCAGTGAAAAACTGTTCACAAATCATGATTACATGCATAAATTTGTGGCATTTATCAGCATGGAATCCCATTTGCTGTTTTATCATCCTAATAGTTTTGCAAGATTCTCCTGTAATTCTTCAGGCACTTTTCAAACTTACTACCCTGACTAACTTAAAATCATCAGAAAATTGTAGTCTTCACTGTGTCTTCCAATCCCTAGCTAAATGTGTTGCACAGCATGCGCTCCACAGAGATCCCCACCGGACCCAGGCACTGAAGGTACCAGACCTTTTGGTGCACTGCAAAGCCTGGCATTTGACAAGGAGTGCTCCAAGCACAGTGACTAGGAATGCTCCATCTCAGTGGGATATCCCACCACAGCGTGATGCAAGGAGCTGTGGAGCCCTGATGCTCATGGTCTGCACCTGAACTTGTGCTAACACAGGGCCATGCACAGCTAGACACCTGTACCAGATACTCCACAGGCTTTGCCAGGCACAGTATCAATGCTGTGTATGTGGTAGCACAACCGTTACAGCCGTCGGACGGCCACACTCCACATCCCATTGGCGGGATGAGATTAGCAGCATACCAAATTTGTGCTGACACACCACCATCTGAACCAGAGTCTTGCTCTGGCACTCGTGGAGGATCCTGGTGCAGTGTGAAACAGCCATTGTGAAATCAGCCAACTACAAGTTCTTCTCATGAATGACATGGACAAGTTGCTCAAGAGACACCACTACCATAGTGCATAGTTTTCTGCAAAGCGATTGAACTGTCAGAGAATCTGAAAGCATCCTAAGGCAGTGTCCTCCAACAGCAGCCTTGGCAGATTGTGCCAGATAGATACTGGTGTCTGTAGAACATCTGTGACTGCAACCCAAGAGCTGTCCATGGGGAGACTGTTCAGAAAGAAGCAGTCCTGAGGAGGGCACTGTGACCAGCTCCCCCTGCTCCTGACCCCTGGCAATGTGGTTAGCACAACTAACGCCATTTTATAGGGCGAGCAGCCATTCCCTGTGGACAAATGGGTCATGTATTCTTTCCCGTCCCCTCATTATCATGCCCTGAAGGTCCTGTGCACCAAGCAGACAAACCAAACAGATTTCTTCTTCCCCTCCCTGCTGGCCTCAAGGTTCCTGGGCGCCAGGAACCTGTTAAGAAAATAAAGCTTTAATTGTAACTATGAGTTAGCGCTGTCACCATTCTGCCAAGGATCCCTAAAAGAACCTGTCAGTGCCATGTGATGGACACACACTCCTATCCACAGCTCCACTGAGGACTCAGTCAGAAGTGCAGAGTCCAGGGCAAGGCTTAAGGGCTACAAAGATGCTGAGCAAATACCCATCCCAGGCATAACAGATGTGAATTGTGGAAACCAATATTCCCAGTCAAGGCAAGCACACACAAGAATGGGAAGAGGAGGGGGAGAAACTGTGGGCTTCAGATGAGTAGCCGATATCACAAGCAAAATCCCAATGAGGCTTCACATTCCAGAATTGGAGGAATGGAGACCTATAGCCAACAAACCTCAGAAAAAAACATGCTATGTGTCCAGGGCTTTGGTGAAGAAATGGGAATTAACTGTTCAGCAGAAGGCAGATTGCATAAGGCCAGGCAGAATTGGGGTAACCAGCCTCCCTGAACATCTGGGAGGCAAACAGCAAGCAGAAAAACTCCTCCCAGCCAAGTTTACCCTGAGGCAGTCCAAGTCAAGCTGGCAAACCAGCAGGATCCGATGCCTGGCCCAGCTGCAGCAGAGCTTACCACGGGAAAGAGCATCAGGCAGCTACAACTACACACAATATCTTCATTTAATTTATTCCCAGAGCTCAAAGGTACCCTAGCCACACAGCAGCTTGATGGCATGGGGAAGGGTGAAGGATGCACTTCATCTATCCCTCATCTGTTTCACGCAAAATATTGCCTGCAATCCCAGCAGAAACACAGAAAGGAGGCTTCAGCAAACCATAACCCCTATGTAATATCCTGGCCTGGGATATTACATTCTCCAGCTCACAGAAAAAGAGAACAGATGTTTTCCTGCACATTGCCCATTGAACACTGCCCAGTCACCAGCTCCACCAGCCCACCCAAAAGGCAACGCAACCGAGCCACTGAGTAGAGAAAACTCAGGCTACCAGGCATCCTGCATAGGAAAAAGTGTCAGACAGCATCTGCTGCCACAGCAAAAGGGAACCAGAAGCAGAACTGCAGGCAGAATACTGGGCAACCACAAACCCAGCTTGCACCTTTTGAATATTCTATGTTCTCTTATCCACAGCCTGAAGGTTTTTGAGGGACGATTGCCAGGAGGTAAGGAAGACTCTGGAGCAGCTGCTCGAGGTGTTGCTATCTAAGACCAAAGGATGCAAACCCACTGCTGCCAGTGAAAGGTCACCAGACTGGAACCTGGCCCTGCAGCTTCTATGAAGCACATGAACTACGAGACTTTCAGACTACAATTTTTCAACATGAGAGTACAAATTAGTTTTCTAAATACAGACCTGTACTCTACATGGAATGAATGGCCTGGATGCCTGCAGGGCGGATGGAGGGTAGCACTCTACTCCAGATGACACAAAAGACTTCAGTTTAAAATCCAGGGCAGCTATTGACTCCCTGAGTCACCTTGGTCTGCATACTTCAGGACCCAGATCCATGCTGAACAAGAAGATACTGATCCTCCCTGCCCCTCAGGGGAGGGAGAATGCAACACAGCTCAAAAGATCCCAGGATCTCTGCCATAAATCCCAAAGTTACGGGAAGCAAACGGGGTTGTTTGTTACGTGGAAAAGCCAGGCTTCTTTTATTAAGTGCCTGATACGGATGTGGAAGCAGGATGCAGTCAGTAACAAAAACATTGGCCTTCCCTTGAGACACAACGCTCCGGTCAGACTGTTTTGTTTGTAGGATGGTGCACGGGGCTGGAGATAGCTGGAGACAGCACCTCTAGGTCTGCCCCAGCTTTGCATTCCAGTCTGGAAACAACCGCCCTGGCAGCGCAAACAAGCAATTGAGCAGCACAGCCCTCACTGGGGCACAGACAGCTCCCCAAAGCCAGGCACCACGCTTCCAGAGGACCTACGAAACGCCTGTGGTCGGGTCGTATGTTTTCGTAATTCAGAGGAAGCCTGGCCCAGCTCCGATTTCCCGCAACATCTCTTGGGTGTCGGGGCGGGAGGGGGGTGGGGGGGTGGGTTGGAAAAGGCCAGCTCCATTTATAGCTGAAAAGTCTGGCAGAGGGCTCGGCGTTGTGCGGAAAGGCAGGGAGCTGACAGCCCAGAACAGCCTGGAGCTGGCTGGGGACAGGGACGGGGGGTATGAAAACCACGTCCCTTGAAGCTGGGAACGACGGGAGGGAGGTTGCTGCTCCACAGTGCCAAGCAGAGAAAAACACTCTCTGCTTCTGAGTGAATTATAAAAAGTAGGGCAGCAGAAGACTAGCTTTGGAAAAACTGAAGAGCAGCCGAGCTGCAGCTACGGCCAGACGCACTCACAGGTCAAGCCCAGGCTGCGGGGCTCTGTGCTCTTCTTCTGAGCCCTTCATCACATCCACCCTTGCAGCAACCTGGTCCCCTGTCATCAGGACAGGGCTAGAGGTGGCTCCCGGACAGGGAGCTGAGGACGGGAACTCGCCTTTGCCAGGAGGAATGACAGCTCCCTCACTCCGGCATATTTACATCAGCCAACACATCAGCAGATGCAGTAAAAAGCCCTTGCCAGCCCTCATGGAAAAAGCTTGCCCCTGAGGACAAGGCACCAGTTCAAAGCATCAACGCGCACAGGCTTACGCTGTGATGACTCCAGCTCCTCCCCACATTATCAGGCATGAGACAGTGAGAGAGGTATTTGTTTAGCTAACACAATTTAGCTAACAATTGTGCATATTCACGGTAAAGTTAGGAAAAATAACCACTAAAGCTGCATTAGGGATCACAGAGATGATGAGGCTGTATGAAAAGCAAATGCAGTCCAGACAAGGCGGTGCAATACGAGTGCTATTGTACAGGCACTGATGACAGCAGCATCGTACAAAAAAAAAAAAATCTGGTCACCCGCATTTAAAAATGATAAACTCAAATGAACAGGTGCAGAAAGGGCCTGGGAGAAACAGAAAACCTATCAAACAAGAAGAAACTTAAGAGCCTGGCTTGTTTAGCCTAGCCAAATGTAGGCAGAGAGCGGATAGGATTGCTCTCTAAATATATCACAGGAGACAAACAAAACTGCTGAAGCAAAAGAATAGTGCTGGCACGACAACAAGAGAATAAATGCACTGTGAACACATTCAGGTTGAAAATTAGAGGGGGAGAAAAAAAATCAACCATCAGAACAGTTTTATCAGTGGTCTGATGGGGTTATAGGACACAGCACCTCTGCCCAGAGGTATCCCTTATGCTCCTGTTGTTGTTCCCAGCTGGTAATTAGCACAGGTCATTATTCAGACGGCTCCTTTCTTACAACAGACCTTGTTGATGATCGCTCCAGTTGGAGAACGTAGGGCCAGCACGCAGTGCTTCTTTGCCCTCCCATTCTGTAAGAGCTGCTCACGACTAACGACTGCCAACCTACAGGTCAGTGGAAGAGCTGTGTGGATGCACACCGATAAAGTGAGAGCCACTGGGCAGCCTGGCAGGAATGCAGGTGTTGCAGTTAGCCATGTAAAACACCCTTGAGGTGCTTCTGCTCAAAAGCACATCGACACGGCTCTGCCCAAAAGCACCTGATGGTCCACACTATTAACGGCAGAGGTTTCTACGTGTCGCCCTGTTGGATTCAGGGGAGAGAGAAGATGCTCTAAGCCCTCCTCTGCTACAGTGTATGAAAAGTAACCATATCATAGAATGGTTTGGGTTGGAAGGCACCTTTAAAGGTCATCTAGTCCAAACTGCCCTGTAATGAGCAGGGACATCTCCAACCAGATGAGGTTGCTCAGAGCCCCCTCCAACCTGATCTTGAATGTTTCCAGGGATGAGGCATCTACCACCTCTCTGGGCAAACTGTGCCAGTGTTTCACCACCCTCATGGTAAAAAAATTCTTCCATATATATAGTCTAAATCTACCTTCTTTCAGTCATCATCACTGGTTATCATTAAAGCATTATCATTCTGGATCCTGAAACCACTGCCCGGTCGCAGGTGACTCTATAGAATCATAGAATCATGGAAGGGTTTGAGTTGGAATGGACCTTAAAGATCATCTAGTTCCACCTGCCCTGCCATGAGCAGGGACACCT
>RSEF01000031.1:9081543-9159211 GCA_003993805.1 Himantopus leucocephalus
TTTTTTTTACAGTCCTTTGTGTTTATGTTTGTCACTATTTGGTGAAAACGTTCCCGTTGTGGCAAAAGGTGATTTTGGCCTCATGTTCCTCCCAGACATAATGAGTGCTCCAAAGCCATGCTGATGGGAGAAGGCATAGCCAGAGCGGCGGGTGCTGGTCCGACGCAGGCGTCTCTTGGGTGAGGGTGGAGGTGGCTTCTTTATGGCTTCTTTGATCTTAAGCAGGACCTGAAATCAGAAAATAAGATGGAAAAAGTGGGAAGTGCATCATCATTCACAAGAACAGTAAAAGAGGAGCATGGAAAGGGAAACAGAAGCAGGGGTCCAAATCCAAAATGACTGACAAAACAGGGGGATGGCAGGAGGGCTTGCGGAGCAGGAACAGAACTGACAGCACAGGAGGGCAACCTGGCAAAAGGAACAGCAAATCTTATTCTAAAAGGCGTTAATGGAAGTGTCATCTGTAAGACTTGGGGGGAGATGATTTCAGTGTATTGTTCCTCACAGCTCTGTGATGCTTTGGTTGGGGCATTACTGTAGCTTTTCTAGCCACTTCAGTCAAATAACAGAAAAAAAAATAAGGAAACATTTAAAAATTGGCTTACTTAATCTAGAAAACAGGCTACTGAACAGGATCTCCGATATGTAAAAGCTTTTTGTGATGAGAATAGTGATCAATAGATTCTCATATTCCTTGGCAGAAGGGAAAGAACTAATGCCCTTTATTCGCAGGCAGCGGGCTCTCTGCTCCCACGTGGCCACCAGGATCATCTACAGACAAGCACCTTTTCAGAAAGGGGCTGTCAAAGGCAGGAGGCCAGTATTGAGCACCAGCGGCTCGGCAGAATCCCCAGCCGCCGGACCCCTCTCTTTCCTGCTTGTAACAGTGGTGGCTGTAGGTACTTGGCCTCTCTAAGCTTCAGGCTTGTATTTAAGTTCCTTCTATGCTTCCAGCTGGGGAGCTCAGTTCGGCAGCAAACCCAAACATACCTCATGATAATTCTACTTCCCACAGGAGGTAGAAAAGTAAGTAATTTTGCACGAGAGAGAGATGCTTAACCCAAGCACTGAGCCACAGCTGTGTTGGACTTCTACTCAACTGAAGGGTAAACTCAGCCCATTTTTACACATCTGAGCTGCCTCAGATGTCCTGAGGACCTTCCTACCCAGCAGTCTTCTCTAGCACCCACCTACTCCCTCTTCAAGGGCTGAGAATGCCCCTTCACTCGTTCTCCAACAGTCCTGGAGCACCCGGGGAGCTCCACAGACATCCCAAGGCTGATCAGGCCAGGCACTGAGGAGCGCAGAGGAGCATGACCTGGG
Organism: Himantopus leucocephalus; assembly: GCA_003993805.1. Lineage (NCBI taxonomy): Eukaryota > Metazoa > Chordata > Aves > Charadriiformes > Recurvirostridae > Himantopus > Himantopus leucocephalus. Next base: position 9,082,867 of record RSEF01000031.1, read on the forward strand.
GCCTCTGCTCAGAGACACTTGTGTGTCCTGCTGGGTGCAGGAAGAGGAAGGAAGCACCAGGTGGCAGCAGCATTTAGCAGATGCTCTTGTTTGGAAGCCAGCCCGGGGAGCTGCGTTTATGTTGATCTTCTGGAGGGGTCCATTGGCTGTAGTGAGCTGTGCCCACTCCATCCCTCCCGGCCTCTCCTTGCCCTAATGGCCTCGTCTTCATATTCCTGGGGAGGGCAGCTGGTGTCAAAGGGGGCTACAAACCATTGGCTACTAATGAAGTAAATCCTGAAGATGAAAAATCCCCATCAAACTCATATGCCTGGGTGGAGGGTGAAGGGCTGCACTCTGCCAGGCTGAAAACGGTGCGGCAGCGAGGCAGGAGGACTGAAACTCTCCACTGCTTTGCCACTGAGCCACAGCACTTAAACCCCGCACCTAAAAATAGTGCGGCTTCCTCGCCCCGGTGCAATCTAAGCTACATCTAAACAATCTCAGCCCTTGGTACCAGCTGCAGATGGTTTGAGCTGTGCCAAAACCCAAACTCAATCCTCCTTCTCAAGGGAACAGGGGACAGAGGGATGGCAGTGCTTGCACCTACAGGGACACAACACTCTGAGCAATGCCAGGCCCCTGCAATAAGCCTCCGTGGTAAGCTTAGCTGGTAGTAAGAAGTATTTCTGGTTTAATAAGGTATCTCCTTACTTTATCGCTGGGAGTTGGCTTTAACTGAGCCTTCAGGAATCGAAAGCCAACTACAGGCAGCACACAGAGGGTGATGCTGAGGAAGATTGCTAGCCACACATTTGGTTGGCTGAGGGTGTTTCGAGCCGTACCTGAAAAACAAAAGCATGGTTAGAACCGTAACATCAGCACTCTCACCATCATTCACCTGGACCTTTCACCCGCTCTGATTCCAAAGCACTTGGCAAACAGACCAAAATTCAAAGCAGACACCATGTCCAACAGTGAAATCAACTTGCTGTGAAGACAGTGATACAGGTATCACTGTCTGAGATGACCAAAGGAAAGTGATACCTTTGAGTTGAGTCCAGACTCAACTGCAGCAACAACTCAGGGAGACAAGGATGTCAGAGTGAACGACACCTCTTTACAAAGAGTCAAATCACCGCAAAGGATTTATATAAATGCTCAAGAAACCTTCTTTATCAGCTGTCCAGCTCTATCAGCTTTTGCCAGGACTCTAGTGCAAAAGGAGGAACACTATTTTCTTACTTTCCGGCACCATTTCCTGAAGCATGTGGAGTACTGACCCTGACCGGCCAGCAGACAATGGGATCACAGCCCTTTGTGAGAGGAGCATGAGATGATCTGGGTGTCTGCACAGACAGCGTGGCCTAATGGGTGTATTGCCAGAGCAACCGCCATGTGCTGGCGTGACACTGCCACCTTCACTGAAACCAAAGTGCTCACTCCTGGCTCCTCCAAAACTGAAGGAATGTAAGATAGAACAAACAGTCTGCAAAATCCTCATTACAAGGCTTAATGATGCTGTTGTTGGCAGTAAAGTTGCTGAATGTTTTCTTTTCAGTTGGCCAAATTCTGCTGTAATACAACTCCACTGAAATTAAAGTAAACAAATTGTCTGAGTCCAGAGTAGAAACACTTTCCTTAAAAATGGTTTCAGGCTGAGAACTTATTAAGCAGTGCTCGGCATTATGGCTAATTTGACCTACGAAGTATCAACAGAGCAGCAGATAGAGACATCCCTGGCAAGTGAGTTACCCACCTGTGTCTGGAAACTGAACAGACACTCTGTCTTCTCTCACTCAGCACTTTTGATACTAAAAGCCATCTTAGAGTGGATGTGACCATCTGCTTGGAAAATACATTGCAACAACTGACCTGCATCTCAGATATTTCTGAAATGGCCAAGCACCTTGGTATTGCAGTGAATATGGGCAGAACAAGTCTTGGCTTAACAATTCATCCAGAAATACAGGCATTGATTAATACACCAACCTGACACTTGAAACAAAAAGCAGTGGGATTTCAAAAGTAAAGGCTTCTAACAATGATTTATCAATATTGGCTAGGGATGCACAGAGCTATTAAAAACATCTGAATTACTTTGCTAAGCTTTCATCTTCCTCCTGGTCAAAGTCTCAGGAGACAGACTCATTTCTATGTTAACCTTCACCTTTTGCATGCATTCAGAAATCTGTTATGTAGCATAATTCCAAAGACCTGGTCATCACATTTTTTTTGTTAGGAATTTGCCATTTAACCTGGCTGAAGGCTCACCATAATCACATGGCATTTTTCTCATGTCTAACTGGATGTTGTACTTCTATGCTTTCCTATACCAACATGTTAACTTGTTTACAAAAGAACACACATCCTTCTGCAAACAAAATGCTCCTAGATATCTGTAAGAATTAGACATCTGGAAACAGAATATAAAAGAGCAGCAGAAAGCATTCCAGCCAGCTCAGTAGGTTTATTTAAAGGATCATTCCTGTGGCTGCATGTGAACGTGCATTCTTGGGCAAGGAAGTGAACGTGGCCCATGTTCACCTGGATGGATGGAATTCAAAATAAGCATTCCCAGCAGCCCTCAGAAATACCCTGGCATTGCTTGCAGAAAAGCAATCAATGTATTCTGGTATTGCTTCTAGAGAGGCAATAAAATGTACTAGAAATACGCGACAGATTCAAGCCCTACAGTATGCCCATTTTGAGTGCAATCCATATTTGTCCCAGGGCTTACCAACGAATGGAAAGGAGGCTGTGAAGATCAGGTACATGCCATCACTATACATGGTGAAGGTGATAGCAAAGTAAACAGAAAGGCTGCCCCAGATGAAGAACTGGTTCACAACTGTCCAGTAAGAGGTGTCCAAGCCAATCTGAAAGAATGGAGCAATACAGTGATTTTCAGTGCCTTAATTATTTAGCAGATCTGTGCTGAACACATGTTCTCTTCTCTGTACCCCTGCTCCCAAGGCTGTTATTCATTCAAGTCTCAAGAAATACCAAGCCACAGATCATAGGATGATGGGAGACCATTCAAGGCAAGCATTACTAAATTGGCCTTGTTGCACTCTTCTCAAGCATTCACCAGTAGCCAGTACTGGAGACAGGCTACTAAGTTCAAATGAGCCATCCTGGTGTCCCCATCCCCAAGCTGTGTTCTAGCACTGAAAGTTAGGAGAAGGAGCCTACAAGACCTCAGACAGCAGAAACCATTATATAGGGAGGTATGATTGATTAGCTTTTCTTTTAAGAAATTTCTCTTATCCTGCTAGTACCATCTGAATTTTGTACCGCCCAAGTCTTAGCTATTTCTTCCAGCAAGTGCAGTTCTACCATCTGCATCATGTGTGGGGACAGGCTGCAGAGACAGCCTCATGATGGAGACCCTACAAATAATGGCCTGATAGCAGACAGAGAGTCCCGTGCTTCAAACCCCTCCCATAAAACTGGAATTAGTCCTTCTCTACTCCCGGTATTAACTGTTCTGCCTGCTATTACTGTAAACTTCCCAAGGCAAAGACTCTGCTTTCCTGTCACCCAGATCTTTCATAACATACAAATCTGTTGTTCAGTTGAACCAAGGAGAGAAATCTGGTGTCAAGAGACTTTTTCTTTGAAGAATGCAAGATGCAGCAGCAAATACAATGCTATCAAGATCCCTGGTGGCCCTCCAGATGCTGCCTTCATGAAACAACAATGAATTCCTAAAAACATTACCTGGGATCCCTTACCTGTACAGATACCACAATCAGTAAGCAGGTCTGGACCATCAGTGCAAAGGACTGATAGTCAGCAATGGCCTTCCCATCACTTCTCATTGTATTGTACATGGCCCCATAGGGGATGAAGAATAGAATGAGGGAGCTGTAGATCCCTTGCAACATGCACTTGACAAACACCATTTTGTTGAAATAGAGGTTTTGCTGGCCAGGTACATATAGCTGAGGAAACAGCATGCTCCAACGATCATCCACATCCTGAAAGTAGACAGGAGATGGTCAGATTTGCTGGCACCTACCCAACCAACCACACAAGTGATATGCATTTCCATGAGAAAAGTCTTAGTACAAAATTCACTCAATTGTGTTGATGAGTGTGCCACATCCCAAGGTCACCTAGACGTATTTTTCATGTTGAATTTCACCTTTCTTTTGCTGAGAAAGCTGACAAGTACTGCAAAAAAAAAATAATAATGAAGCTACACTTCATCTTAAGCAGACTGCACGGTCTGCTCCTGTGAGAGTTGGCTGGAAGCTAAGGGATAGAAAATAACCTCCACTGGGTCCACACACAGGTAAGGCTGTCTGAGTTGGATCCCTTAAGTGTCCAGAGCTGAACACTGTGAACCATTGCGGAGTAGCAAATTCCTACTTACTTAACTTGTAAAAGGCATACAGGAGCAGCTTTATTGCTGAGCAGTAATAGCATAGCAGGTAAAAATGTGTATGTGAAATTACTGCAGGAAGACTTCCACTAGAAAGGCTGAACCTGGAAAACCTGGCTTCAGAGTTCTAGCTAATTCATTCATTGTTCTGTGTGGTCATTAAAATTCACTTGTCAGGCTTCAGGAACACAGCTAGAAAGATGTCACTACTTCAGGGGAACTATGCAATCACAGCTTTTACTGTAGTCAACTGCCTAACCCGAGTCTCATCATGCACTGAAACCCACAGGCCAAATAATACGCCATCTCCTCCCTGGTGCATCCTTTTTTTGTGGTCTCAGGTCTCACTGGCAGGAAACTATGTTAGGAGCTACCACAGCAGCTATCCAAAAAGTCAGCTGCTTTTGCTTCATGGAACCAGCTCAAAGCATCTGCAGATAAAACCCCTGTAAAGAAACCCAAGTGGCGACAGAAACTGTACCTGATCGAAGAGGCTCATTCCTAGCACCGGGAGGGAAGTATACACCAAATTGTAAAGCGTAATGAACCACTCATCATAGACAGTCTAAAAATAAAATAAAATAAAATTAAAGAGCATGAAGGTAGCAAAAGGCTGCCTTTTCCTTCTCTTCAAAAGATACACAATTAAATGCTGGAACATCTTTGTTCAAGATGCTGCTGAGACCAAAAGTACAAGGTGATGCCGAGCAGAATCCAAACACCTCCGGCACCGTGACTGGCCACTGGCAGCGGGGAGCATTGCCCCTTGTGGGGGGAGACCCGCCACCCCCAGCCCCGGGAAGAAGGGGTACACACGCTATCTGCCCTTCCCAGGGTCTGGGTGTAGAGGTTGGTTTGTTGTAAACTGCCAGCAGATTTTTCGCTGCAGGAGATTTGCCCTTCTTGCAGGCTGCTGGAGCACACAGCCATCCTGGGGTTAAAACAGATGGCTTCAGGTGTGCTAACAAGGCAAGCACGGGTCTCACACAGATCTGCACCAAACTGGTCAGGCCCCTGAGTAATCTGTACCCTTGGTTGGTGGCTGTTTGAACGAAACCCCCACGAGGTACCTATGTGCTTCATAATGCACCTAAATGTCTTCAGGCATCTGTTCTCTACCAGCAGCACAGTGAAGGCAGCAGTATCTGCTTTATACTCGTACTGCTGAAGAAGACAGACCTGTGTGCTGTTCAGTAAGGTGGGGGGAATTGCTTAATTTCCTTTTAAAATGTTTCCAAGTACTTTACTTGAAAATGCTAGACATGACCATGAGAAAGCAGAAGCTGGACTTGCCTGTGCAGAGAAGCCAGAGAAGAAGCCGTACCAGAAATGCACTAATGTGAAGGCAAAATTCTTATAGAAGAAGTATTTGAGGAACTTGCACATGCGGATGTAGGACCACCGGCCATGGACCAAGAGCAGGCGCTGCAGGTAACGGAACTGGGCAAACGAGAAGTCACTGGACAAGACTGCCTGCATCCCCTCCTGACCACTGATACCAACCCCGATGTGAGCAGCTGCAACAAGAAGGTTATTGATCATGTCATTACAGTGAGAGTTTTCTTCACCCCATTTTTTAAGAGTCCCCTGCACTGGGGATTGTTAATTCCCTCCCAGCCTTCATAAAAATCAGATGTAAAGATATTTTTTAAAAAAATAAAAATATTCTGGTGCACTAATTCTTTCAGCAGCATTATGATTTTGGCTGAGGTGATACATTGTCAGTAACTGGGCTTGTATTATTTGAAAGAAATTACACCCTCAGTGACAATTCATGTTTTCTTTTTGAATCTTTTCCAACAGCATAAATGCTGTTGTTCATAGCAGATGCTGTTACAAAAAAATAACTATATATTTATATGTGACTTGTATTTACATGCATGCATGTCCTTCCAGCTGCCTTAAAATACCCCTCCAGACAAGCAAAATCTTCAAAATCCTTATAGATATCTCAGACACAGTGCTACAAGGCAGACTGCAGCCTTTTTACATTTCCTAGGCTTTATTAGTTCAATCAAATCATTAGATAGAAGAGTCACGTCTTTTTTAATAGTAGCTTGGGTTTATTAAACATGGACATAAGTTTAATGTGACAGCTAATTATACAGCCTTAACTAATGAGAACAATCTTGATGGCTGGAGGTTGGTTAGATTCAGGGGTTTCCACGGAAGAGTGAATTGATAAAATCCCCAAGTCCCAACCCTCGCGTGTGGGGAGGAGGGGTAGTTTCTAATTATCATGTACACTTTAACTTGCTTTTCTTATCCTTTCTTTACTGACTGCCTGACTTATCTCCCTTGAAGCTCCCTACTTAGCCTTTTCTTTCTTAATTAAAAGGCTCCACTTAATCAATTCTTGCAAATTAACACAAGGAAGATTAGCAATAGGCTCTTCTGAATAATCTTAATTTAATTATACCTAGTTAGGGGATTTTTTTTCATAAATTCACTGTGGTAATACAGCATCAAATGATGCTCAAGGACGAAGGGGCCTAGAAGCCCATGATTTGTAACTCAAGGGAGAGAACTCACAAATGGCCCTAACACATGGAAGTGTTTAAAAAAGTCATGTAACATTCTACAGACTATTTACAGGCAAGAAGATTTTCTTTCTGCACTGCAGACAAACCCTCCCTGAGACAAACTTGTTCGTTCTTTGTATTGCCTTTGTGATGGTGGCCATGCAGAGACACGGGTGGACATGTCATGGCCCCGGTGGGCTTTTGTCTATTCTAAGGTAGAAACAGAGAAACTGGCAAGAAGAGCAGCCTTGGCTTCCCATGATCCTGGAGGTGGGAGCACAGCAAAGAGCCCTCCTGTGTGTCCTGGAAGGCAGGAGACATGAGTAGCCTATAGTCACAGTGCTCTGTAGAAACCTGCCAAAACTTGGGACGCAGCCACTTGGTGCCACAAAGAAGGTGGTACAGAAGGCACTCAGATATGTGTTCCTGCTGCTAGACCACCTCAGATAGCAAATACATCAACGAGTCGGTTTTGCTAGAGCATGCCGGCTGTTGTCCATCACTCACTTTTGATCATGCTGACATCATTGGCACCATCTCCGATTGCCAGGGTCACAGCCTTCTTGTACTTCTTCACCAGCTCCACCACCTGGGCCTTCTGCAGCGGAGTCACCCGGCAGCAGATCACCACTTTGCACATGCAGGCAGTTCTCACCAGCTCCAGCTCCAAATTCCCTTCCAGCGCGTAAGCCTGAGAAAAAGGAGCAAAGGGGGTGTTCAGGTCAGACTAGCAGCAACTCGTGGCCTGGCAAAGAGGATGCAGCGGGAAGGAAATGAGAACTGAGCTGGTTCTTCCACTCGGCAGAAGGAAGGGGTGGCATATCCCAGGTGAATCCGTCCATTTGGTCGCAGGGAGCATTCATGCCGCATAACATCATGCCACGCAGCGTACACCTACCAGCTTGCACCTTGGATGCACCACAGCTGGATTTGCACAACAGCTGCTTTGGCTGATGTAACCTGACAGCGCAGCAGAAGTGACAGACAACAGGCGCACTAAATTAACGAAGCTGCTGCTGGGCCTGAAACAGCCTAAGGTATCTCCATGCGAGAGAGTCTCTGCTCATCCCTCTTTGTTTATTTTTTAAGCTCTGGGAGATCTGTGGCATAAACAGAAGAGATTTCAATTTGGGAGTGCTTAATTGAAAAAAAAAAAAAAACCATGGAAAAGGCTGAGCTCAGGTGGGCATGACAAAGCAAAACACAAGGCCAGGGAGAAGGCAACTTTGCTCTGAGTGCTAACCTTTTAAATCAGTCAGCTGTGTTATTTCTATTCAGGAAGCACAGAGAAAATTGGATGTCTGGTCACCCCTCCACCTCTGTGTAAGGAAGAGGGAGCAGCGTTAGCTTTTCATACTTCTTTTAGATCGTGCTTTTTGGCTCTGTTCTCTGGTGTCTCTTCTCAGTAGACATGCATGGAAGGAATCCACAGGGCTCTCTCCTCCTCAGAGCCGTTACGGCGGGTCTACTGCCCTTTCTGCGTACGGCAGACAATCCTTAGGCCAGATATCTTTTCTTCTTGAAACGGCAGAGCTGTGAGTCACCAACACCCCCGCTTCCCTCCCATCACTGGCAGGCAGGCTTGCTCAACAAGAGAGACCTTTTCATGGTTTAGCTTTAGTACCAGCCAGTCACTGCTGTTAGAGATGGCTTTTGCCGCAACGTCCTTGCTGCACAGCTCTGGCAAAATGTTGTCACATGGTATATTAGTGGTACTACACACAAATCAACTAGTATGGCGACGTCATTGCAGATGCTGATGTGCTTCTGTTCACTCGCTTTGTTTAAGCGAGACCACATGTGTGCGTAGCCCCCGTGCTGCCATCCCACCCATCTGCACATGGGGATTCGTCACTGAACAGGTGCTGTGTTTGAGTGGGAAAGTATCAGCACTGTTACCATTGTTCAAGCTCTAGGTTCATAGAAATAAATAAATAAATAACATATAGTTTTGTCCACACTGTCCTTGTGGTCCACACCCAGGAGAAAGCCATGGTCTTGGTGGGACTGGCTGTGTCCGCTCTGTTGCAGGCTACATGGGCTGGCTGCTCTCACACAGCCCAGATTTGAATTTCCTTGTGTGGGACATATCTCCTTGCCCGGGTGTGGGTAAGTGTGTGGTTTTCCAGGAATAAAAAGAAAGCTTTGTCACCACTGCCAGTGGTGCTTTTATAGCACAGTACTTGGGGTCTGTCCTGCAGGCTGAAGGCATGGAGTAGAGGGGCTTGCGGCTGGCTGGGATGTCAGAGGATTCACCCATGCACATGTGCCAAACTTGATAGAGATCTCGTTTGTTTTGCAGTGGGGATCTAAAGGGGATTAAGGCCCTGGAGTTAAAGAGGGAGAGAGGCTACATGACAATGTACACACTGCCTGAAAGTGTCTCCTCTAGTCCAGGGTCGGTATGTATGGCATACAAGCCAAAAATGGAGCAAGATGAGATTTTTTTAGTAGTAATTTGCCAGGCTGGTATAGAGCTGGCAGTTAAATTTGCTGGACTGCCATCAAGAGAAGTAGCAACCACAGGGAACAGAAGGATCTTGTCTCTGAAAGGCAGTGCCTCTCGGCTCTTCCCACATCTACCTATTTGCTTCACCTGCAATCTGGGAAAGCAAAATACAATAGATAAATAAACCTGATCTAGACTAAGCCTTCCTTCCAGACAGGTTGAAATTTAACTAAACTGTTTTTTCTCTAACCTGTTCTAAAAAATTTCCAAGAGTTGCAAATCTATTCCAGTGCTTCACTGTTCTCACCAGGGAGACATCTAATCCCAAACTCTCTTTTCTCAGTTTAATTCCATTACTTTGTTTACCTGTTATTCTTTGAAAAGTATTGCCAACACTGATCAGTATTCTCTAGGCTCAGAAATCCTAACTCTGTTTTCCCGTTCTTTCCAGATCATGCATGACCACTTTTAGAGTTTTCTTTGTACTCTCTCTAGCTGGTGTGCATTTTCTCAAGGAAAATGGCCCAAATAAGTTGAATTATTTCAGCTAAGACTTTACCGATGCCAGATGAAGCAGGAGGCTTTCTTCACAAGTCTTATGGATGATGCTCTTACATACATATCTTTGATATTGTACGGGTGCAGTTGATTATGTAAAAGTGGAGAAACCACGCATTTGTTCTTACTGAATTGCATTCCCCATTTTTCCAAAGTATTTCTCCAATTTATTACAATTGTTTACAAATCTAATCTTGAACTCCATCATGCCAGCAGTTTCTCCCAGCCTGATGTTATCTGCTCTCTTCTTAAGCAGTTAATGAAAACACCGAATATCAAATAGATGTGGGATAGCCCCCTGCAGGTGCCACTTAACTGTTGTTTTAGATCAACAGTGATCTCTTAGGAGCCATACTTTGAAAAAAGTCTTGCATCTATCACTTAACAATTTCATCTAGACCGTATTACTTTAGTTTCCTTCCAAGAACATCATGGGAGAGAACATCAAACAATTTATTAGTTAAGTGGTAAGATATATATCCTATCTGTTATCAGATATATTTATTAGAATGTGTTCTTGGCATACATGAAACCCATGTTTGATGTTATCTTATCTTCTTGCTGCATCCATAAACTGCCTGCTTATTTTTCTAGTGTCCTTCTGGAAATAAAAATTGATTGAGCTACTCTGCCCCTCCTGTTTACCTAACATCAGGGCCAACTCTTCCCTGTTCCAGTCTTCTGAAAACTTGCCCATCACCTGTGTTGTCTCAGATACTGAACCTAATTTTCAATTAGGGGGGGGGAAAAAATATCCAGTCCCCTAGAGCTAAATTTTGTAAGCATTTTCAGACTGCCATTATGTCCCTATCACGTTAAGTTCTAAAGAGAACTCAGCCCTAACGTGGCTTTGATCCTTCCTTACCAGGCTGTGGCCGGTGATAACCAGACCGTATACTCCATTTGCTTGCTCATCAGGTATAGTTTTTGGTTTTTTTGAAGATTTTTCAAACTGAATGTTGATTTCATCGCTGTCCAGAAAGGAGTCTGGCTTCATCTTTTTCCTTGCATCCCTAAAAAAAAATGCAGAATAATAATGAAGAGCTTGTAAAGATGTATATGTTTTGTTAAATCAACTTCATGAAAATATAAAATTGATGCTTCCTTTTGATAGTTTATTTCTATTTTCCCTATATACCAACAATAACATGCATTGTTTAGCTGCTGCTGTTTGTGCAGACCACCAACACGGTTCTGAAACTCTAAGAGCTGTGTGCTAAACCTGTGCTGATTTAAAGCCAGACAAAATACCTGGATGTCATGAAGGACATTATCCTAAACGGCATCCCAGTTTTCTGTGCACGTTGTCTGAAAACCACAACAGAAAAGGACTGAAAAACTTTCCCATTTTCCACCTATACCTAAGAACTTGTGTCTGTTGAGAAGGCTATGGAAGAAGACAGATTTACAGAAGACAGATAATGCTAGAAAAGGACCATATCCAGACAAAGGACTCCAAGGTGGATGAATGGCAATAGCAGTAGAGCAAAGCATAGCTCAAAGCTGGGGCCAAAGGCTTTGTGGCTCCAGACTGCTTGTTGAACATCAGCTGATATTGTCTGCCTGACTCTGCTTTCTTATACATTTATATAGATTTGAGCTCTTGGATCAAGAAGCTTCTGAGTTTATCTTCAGAGAATATTTCTACACTATGTCATTGCTGGATCTTCAAGGGAGCCAGCTAGCTGTTATCTGAGGTCCCTGAATGAACTGCAGCAAGTAAAGCCCACAGGAAAAAAAGGTGGAATAATACAAATCATAGAATCATAGAATCGTTTAGGTTGGAAGGGACCTTAAAGATCATCTAGTTCCAACACCCCCGCCATGGGCAGGGACACCTCCCACTAGACCAGGTTGCTCAAATGCAAATAAAAGATACAAATACCATTCTATTCTAGTGTCAGTGCGCAGCAAGGAAGCTGTGTATTTCAGCCATTTACCTCAGCTCATTAAGTACATCATCAGATGTGTGGCCTTCAACAACAAAAACATCGTCCATGTCATCATTCAGCAAGTTGCAGGAGTAGCCAATATTCATTGCCGTCTCTAGGAAAGACAAGGAAGATGACCCATCTTAGAAGCCCCAAACTCACACAGCGTCTCTGTGGCCTTTTTACACACAAGACAAAAGCTCCCTTTCTCACTAAAAAGAGCTCTAAGTCTTTCAGAGTCAACAGTTTTAGAGAGCCAGGAGAGTCACCTTGCTGGATGTAGCAGCAAATCTCCCCTAATTTGGCTTTACAAGGCCACAGCAAAAAATAGTTCTACCAAAATGAAAAACCACAAAACACCCTTTAGCAAACATACTTGGAGCAGCAAAAAGCATTTCATGTTGATTCAAAAAGGTTTTTTTAGGTTATTTAACTTTCCATCCCCCTACCCCCAGAAAAGCCCCAAACAATAGTTCTGAAGAAGAATATCAAGACAATTTGCTCAGAAAATTCAGAAAAAACAGTATTTTGGTATTTCATAAGCAAAACTATTACATTCAGAACATGTCAAAATGAAAAGTTTAATTTTTCTCAAAAATTCTCTGCTCATTTCTTAGATGAAATTATTTGCAAACACTTTTGGCCTCCTTGAAACACCATTGTTTCAGTGAAGTTGCTATTTCTCCAAAAGAATTTATTGTAATCTATTTTCATTTCTGTCCAATTTAATGCTTTCTTCAAAAGCCTATATTTTTCCCATTTCTATTCTGGATTATTAATGCCAGGACCAAATAGAAACCAAGCCAACATGCACTTTAGCATTAAAGTTCCTGGAAAACAAGACAAGATTTTTTCCACCTTCTTCACCAGGATGGTCAACTGTACTAAACTGACACTTTTTCACAGCATATGACAGCAACGAGGGGATGCTCATTGTCGCCTGTGCAAAGGCAAAGGATGCTGCCTTCACACTGCTTCCAGACTCAGGACAGGAGTCAAGAACAGGCACTAGCTGCAGTTATCTGGTCTAATTCCAGATAAATGGAGCTTTGCCTGGCTGGCAATGAAGCAAAGCCTGGTAAGTTTGTCCTCTGTGCAGTTTATCAAAGGAGAAAGAATGAGAACATGGGTCTTAGCAGAAGAGAGAAGAGAAACATCCAAAGCTGTAGCCCCTTTACCTTGTTTGTCTCCAGTAAGAACCCATATCTTAATGTTGGCTTTGGCAAGAGTCTCAATTGTCTGTGGGACTCCATCTTGTAACTTGTCCTCAATCGCTGTGGCACCTAGCAGCTTAACAGAAAACAACAGGGAACTGGTTAAGTCTTCCCATTGCTAGCAACGGATAAAGCATTAGACCTCCAGGTAATTACTCAAGCAAACACAAATGAAATCTGGGAATAAGGTTGTACTGATTTTCGTTCTTCGTCAGCAAATCTAGTGTACAGAGTAGAGCTCTGATCCTGCAAATGTTCTAGTGTCTAATCCCTCAGGATCAGATGGAACACGCATGAAATTATTGGCCAACATGTTTGCAGACCTACAGGTCTATGTTCTTCCACATGTCCCCTTCACAGCAGATAGAGCTGTCACTGAGTGACAAAGATGGCTGTGGATCCCCAAACCTCCATGTGCATCCTGTAGTGTGGTGCTTGCTCCCAGCCACATTGTAATGCAGCAGACATATGGCTGCTAAGCATCTTCTCAAGCCCACAACAGGCCTGTCCCCACCCCTGCTCTATACGGTCACATAACTAAATCACAGACTGCTCAGGGTACAAACGCTTATTATTTTAGAGTTATTGCTTTTTCTGCCTTTTGGAGATACTTGGTGGCTTTAACCTAGTGTCAAAGGGACATGAAGGTTTCACTGCTAGCTCAGGTTTAGACAGCATCTGCTACCACCTACCTCCTGCTGTTGGGAGACTAAATTCAGGGGTTGGCTTTAAGCCCAAGATCCCTTCTGGCTTCCTGGGATGTTCATCATTCATCAGCTATGAGTGTTATCAATGTAGATTGCAGCTCTGAGGGAACTTCTTTATAGGGTCCTCACAGCCCCACAATACACATTTTACAGCAGTAGTCCCCGGTCCAGCTAGTGAGACCTTAAATGCTTGTAGCATACAAAGCCCCTCACTGGGAGTACCTGCTCATCCTTGGCAGTCTGAATCTGAGCTGGAAGCCCAAGGACAGACACTAATGCCAAATGTGCCCAGGAACAGAGAACAAGGGCATGTATTCCCCACAGCTGCAGAAAGGCACAGTAGTATTGTTGACAGGCCTTTGCCTGTCTGCCCGTGACCTGGTGTAACAACAGCTGGAGGGACAGTTGTGATGACTTCCTGACCATGGATCTTCCTTAGTTTTTAGGTCAATCTATGATAAATAGTATTTTTACTACTCTTCACTGTATATAACCATGTTCCATCCCTATTCCCCCTTGTTTTCCGTATACCCTTACTCCCCCTAAGGACCCTTATTAGGAGTCTGCCACACCAAGGGACTTCTGCTCTTGCCCATCAACCTGACTATGATACCTGACAGTCCTCTGCATCTCCACAAGACCTTTCTATTTCCTTGCTGACTCTGGCTCTCACACCCATTCTCTGTCACAAGCCAGGCTTTCCTACACCCACCCTCTGCCTCTCCCTGCAACACCTTCGGGAAGTAAAGTCACTCCTGTACAGAGTACAGAGAAGGGTCTGGTGTAAAGAGTGTTTTCTTCCGAGCCACACTTCTTCCTGCTGTGAGCCTGTGATCTCTACTCAGGCCACGAGCTTCATAAACCTTTCTTGCAAAGCACCTGACTCCTTAGCCTCCTAAACCTCCATGTCTTTCCTGCTTTGAACACTTGCACAATGTATTCTCTGGACTTGAGGATTAGCATTTTTCCAGTACAGACCCAGAAGGGCAGTAGGCTCTGCTCCGTGGGCTATGCAATTTCCAGAGGTCAGCAGCTCCTCAGGTCATGCTGGCTTCTTCCCAGGCCCTGCTGGCATCCTGAGCGTACAGCTAATGGAAGGAGCAACGGTGCAGCTCCCAGGATTTCCGAAATTTGAGAAAAGCAGTGCTGTGAGTGCAAGAGCTGAATTGCTTCCCCTCAGATCCCACACATCCTTTTCATTCATTATTCACGGCTCTAAAACACAGGCAGACCCTCCCCTAGGGCATTCAAAAAGCTGTAACAACACTCATGGAGAAAAGAATGACTTGAAGATCACAGTTTAGCCCTATTTCAAATTGACACAAACATGTTCATGGACATCATCTCCCCATCCTGCCCAGGGCTGCAAGAACAAAGAAGACACTCTCTGAGATGAAGGGGTACTGGGAATTATTCACTGCCTGGCTGTTCAAAGACAGGAAAATAAATAGATCAGCCATTTGCACATACAAAGGATAGCGATGAAATATTTGTGTCCACGTCATCTCCCTCAGGCTCTGGTATGTCACTTCATCACTATGTCACTTCATCACGAGAAAGCTACTCTGACACCCACGTGAGTTAAAATAAAACCATTCCCTTGCACTGGTGGGTGACACCCCAGTTACGGGCTCCTGACGGAGGTGCCAGTGAAAACCCAGGACTGCCATATTCCTAACTGCTCCTGTCACACAGCCCACTGAGACGTTTGCAAAGCAATGTTTACCGAAGGCATACTGAGCTGTTTATTGACAAACCACCATCCTCACTGCCTCCCCCAGAGCTTGGACCAGATTCCCTGAAACACCAACCATTAGATCTTTTTCAATCTCCTCATATAACTCTGACAATTTATCTTCCCGTCCTTCCAAGGCAGTGCTTGCTTCATGGTGACGCCTGATCCAGTCCTGAAAGTAGTCTTCGTCCAGGTTTTTATAGGCCACCACGAGTGTCCTCAGAGCTTCACCAGCAAACTCCTGCAAGACAAGGGTGAGGCAGAATAGGTCAAAGAAGAACAGTCTGCTCACTTGGGCTTACAAAGGACCCATGGAAAGAAAAGGGCTACCTGTAAAATCTTCTCGCCTGCAGTCTGCAGAGAAAAGGTGAAAAAAATCACAGCTTAGACCACAAACTTTAGGGTACTTTTTAAAAACTAGTTCCAGACCACTTTATCATTGCCCTCCACCGTCCTCACAAAGAACAAATTGAAAAGAGCTTTCCTACTCTCTGACTCTAAAGCTTTACATTACCCAGGTAGTATTTTCTCAGGTTTGTATTTCTCAACATAAGGTTCAGAACAGTGAGACCTGAATAAAAACTGAAGACAGACTTGAATTTTGGACCTGGGCTCAACATTTTTAGGGTACAAGTACTGGCTGAAACGCACAATGTGAGCAAACTCAGTCATGACACCTCAGCAAGTCCTTTTAAGTGTGCTTTCTGCAGATGCATGATTGACGGTACAGATCTCGGTGTTTTGTGGGATAAGAGCAATCTTGTTGTCAAAAATGTGGTTTTCTTCCAGGCTTGAAGTAAAGGTGCATCAGGCTACATCCAGAGCTTTGCTGTGCCCTCTCCTTCACCAGCAACTTTTTCTGGCTCCCCCAGGCAATGAGCAAGATGTTTGTGCTGTTGCAAAACCCCTCTGGCAAATCTCTCTGTTATCTTGTGCTCTGCACCGTACCAGCGGGATCTGGCATCACAAGGGAGAGGAGATATTGGCCAAAACGTCCACTTATGTGAGTAACCACAGCCCAGTGCACACCAGCAACAATATAAAAGGCCACGAGTTTGAGTGATGCATTTCCCTTGCTGCCCAGTCAATATGCCCCCACATGACCTAGAAAAAGGGGAGGTGAGCAGGTCCCAGCACCTGTTCAGTCCCTCCTGAGACCTCTGGGATCACAGTCACTGCAGATCTGAATCATATTCAAGAAGGTAAATAGTTCTGTGGCCCTCTACTGATCAACCGAGTTATTCTGATCCAGGGAATGCTCAAATGCATCAGGTGCTTGCGTTCTAGAGTAACAGCAGACCTGGATGGAATTTAGTTGCCAAAATACAGATGTGTAGTGCCATTTCAGGTGTTTCACCTGTTCTACCTGGCTTCCAGCTCCTACTCCAGAGAAATACAAGTCTTCTGAATGTCCTTCATTGTATTTGCCATCCGTGTCCAGATGTCCTGGATATCCTAGAGCAGTTCAAGTGGCACCTGGTGCCCATGCTTAGGCAGCTGATTTGAGACCTAAGGCTTTATAAATTAATTTCCCTCTCCATTCCCCATGAAAAGAAAAAAACCAAAATCAAATGCAATTAAAAAACATGTGCTTGAGTGCCGCTTCTGAAATCTGTTTTTTATCTCAATACGAAGTACATTTCCATGCCTGGAGAAAAGAAAACTGTCAAATGCAGACATGTGGTGCAGAAGGAAACACTTACATTCAGGTGTTCTGTGGTCTCCTCTTTGAGAGAGTCACAGGATGAATGAAGCAGTTCATAAAGAATGGTGTCAGCCCCCTTGCAGTACAGAGTCAAGTCACCTTCTGGACTCCGCACTACGAGGAAGAGAAAGAGAAATGCTACAAATCCCAGACTGAGGCACTTCAGATTCACGGAATTTGCATCAAAACAAAGAAAGGTGTTTAGAGGCGTCCAAACTCCACCAAGTGTTGACAACCTCCCAGGAATCAAGACAAGCTTTGCTTAGAACAGAAGATAATGCAACTAGTCTCCACATTAGCTGCAGCAGAACAGGGACCTGTACCCAGATTGCATTGGTCTGAGCAGATCATCTGTTCAACTACGTGGTTCCTACAGGCAACACTTCTGGCAGGACATCTGTGTTCAAAAGTCAAGAATAATTTGTTCTTAGGGAACTGGTCCTGCTGCTCCTATGGCTCCTACCAGTAAAGGTACTACCACTCTCTTGTTACAGTTATGATATTGCAATTCCTGAAATATCTGGCGATATTGGAGGGCTAATAAAGGCTACACGAGGTTTCTTGAATCATTTCTCCATTTTCCTCTTGGGAAAGTGGGCTTCTCTACTCATCCTTGCATTCTCCTTTCCCACTTTCTCAGATTTTGCTGGTAATTTTGAAGGTGATGAGAAGGAAGGCCTTTCCTGCACTGTCATGAGGGAGGTAAGATATGTTAGTTAGTGTCTTCAGGCTTAGTTAGTGTCTTCAGGATGCTGCTCCATCATTGTGGTCCAGATGTTAAGATGTTCTCCCATGAGCTTAAGTATTTATCTAGGACTGTAATTGAAAAGTTAAGGCAGCCCACCTCAAGCGCTCAGAAGTAAATGTTATTCAGAAAGCATTGCAAAGGAGTTCTCCTAGAAAAAGGCATCACAGCAGAATGAGGGCCAACTTTAGAGCCTAAAAAGTCAGGAAGAAAAAAAGGGAGCAAAGGGAACATACCAATAACAGACATTCGCTTGCGAACATTGTTGAAATCAAGAATAGCCAGGAGTTTGTAGATTTTTGTTTCTCCCATTTCCACGACAGTGATAGTCTCTGGTGTGCGAGCCCGGAACACAAATCCAAAATTTCTGGCAGCAGTGACAAGGGCTCCCTCGTCAGGAGATTGTGCCTGATACATCAAGTTACCTGACATGCAAGAAAAAAAAAGTAATGTGGCTTCTGCCTTGTTTCGGAGGCTAAACAAATACAAAACCAAAGACATTGTGTAGCAGTTAACACTTTGCTCTTCTGTCTATCCCCAGAGGTGCAGCACTAAAAAGCTCAACACGTCTCCATCAAGTGCGATCAACACATCCTCCAGGCCAATGCAAGAGGCCCTCTAGACTCTTTGGGGTCTTTTGTCACTCTCTTTGGAGTCCAACAGATCTCACTGAGAGGACAACTTCCTTGGGTTTAACCCCTCCTAGTTACTTCTGTATGTATTTTTCTTATGAGTATTTTCACCTTATATGTTTCAATTAATGGTTCCAGCCTTTAAAGCACAGTTTTCACCCTGTCTGGGATTGGAGGAGACAGACCCAGTACCTGTGGGAACACTGGGTGAGTTGAGCTAGTGAGTCTCCAGCCGACAGGTGCTCTATGCTCTTTGCTTTATGGGACGTGGTGCAGAGTAGCAAAAGAGTGGGGCAAGCCATCTGCTACCTCAGGGAAGCTGTGGCACCTGCAATTCTCCAGAAATGTGGTGTTTGCAGTAGTGTCAGCTCCACCACAGGAACACACAGGGAATGGAGGCCCTGGTCCTTTCTATTCCCATGTGGCACCTCCAAAGGCAGTGATTTATGTGTAGCCATATACTACGGAAAATCACCACGGAGCCAAAAGGACCAATAACAGCTTCTGTGGAAAGAAGACATACTGTGGTGCAGGGTGAACATAACCACTCAGTTTGGTGCCTTCAACAGTCCTCACCTTCCTTCTTCTCTTCTGGCATCACTGTGTGACAAAGTGAGAGGAGCCGGAAGAACCTGTGTGTCGGGACATCACCCAGCTTCACAGCTTCCACCAGGCTATGGTCATAGAAGGCAAACTTCGGGTCAGCTAACGGGTTGTATGAGAAATCAACCTTCTCTGTGTTCTGCAAAAATATGGTTTGATGTTATTTGTGGAGCTCTCGCATCGCCCCATCATAACCCCCCTCTCTTCCTTACAAAGGGCTCTCTCCTGCAGGGCTGTTCGTGACAGAGACTGATGAGTCTAAGTAAGTGGGACGCTGTGAAAGCTACTGAATCACAGGAGAGAACAGGCACTTGAGGTGCCTTTCAAAGCAGCACTCAGGCCGAGAACCTGATTAGCTAAAGATGCCTCTGTATGACAGCAAATGCTCCTACAGGATCCCAGCCTAAGGATTTCTATAGCAAGGAAATGGCTGCCTCAACACACGCCTGCTGGATGGCATCATGGTCCTGATTTCAATGGCTGCCTGTGACAGGGAAATGTGAAAGCCCAATTTAAAACAATTCAAAAGGCTCTGTTGTCCACCTTATTCTTTCAAAGTAAGAAAATACCCTGATATGGAAAAAGATGACAGACAGGTGATGTAAAGGTTCAACCCCACAGGCACTGCCCATTTTGTCAAAAAACAAGGAGCCCCAAGCAGAGGGGAACACAGGGCAGAAATGGCCAGGAGATCACAGCATGATGTGTCATGGAGGAATGCACTGCTGAGCCTGCCCGGGATGATTCCGACTCCCGCCCCATCCCCAATGAGCTCAGAGTTTCCAGGATGGGAGTCATCCTCTTGACCTCTGCCAGCTGACATTTAGCACTTACTGCAAGAGCACAGGCCCACCACACACACACTCTCATCTGCGCAGCAAGGTCCCGGCACTGCAACACCATGGATGTGTGGGCAGCAGCCTTTTGACCTGCAGGACCCTGCTCTGGCGAGTATCAATGGCAGGAGGAGCTGCCGGGCAGCCAGTTGGCAGGAGACCAGCATGTCTCCCCAAGCAAGTCAGCCCTTTGCATTTTGCTGCCTGAGCAAGGTCAGTCTGGAGGCACCACACTTGGCACAAACAGCCAATTTCAGTTTTAAATGGCATGGAAATGAATCATTGGAACACGGAGTGGGATTTTCATCATCATCTTGCTTGGATTACGGCATCCAGTTTTCAGACATTTTAGGCAGTGAAATCCAAGACGTGGGTTTCTGCCAGCAAGCAGAGGCTAGACAGATATGGAGAAGTCACCCATTTTCACACTTCCCAATGTCCAGACATAAGGGGAATTTGACAGTGACCTTGTTATCGATATGAACTGAATTCACTGAATCCCCAACAAAGCTTTAATTAACTGCCAAGGATAAGAAAATTAACCAATGTCCAAGCTTCCAACAAATAACAATGGCCCAGTATTCAAGAGGAGCTGTGCATGCACTAAGATGTCATGTGAAGCTGAGGGAACAGTGGGCACTCAGGCTACCTGACCTGCAGGTTTAAACCAGGCTTACTGGAAGGGAATGCAACTCTGTCAATACTTTGACATCTGTGAGAACATACGTCCCTGTTGTCAGGGTCAAGAGCATCATCTCTTGCAGGGTCAAAAGCATGACCTATGCCTGGGTGGGTTGTATCCCCTAGCACCTATGCAGGTAGGTTCACAGACAGCACAGATCCTGATAACACTTGAGCACTTACCTCGTTTATTTCTATCCTTTGCCCAGACATATCATATACGTCACCTGCAAGCAAGAAAGACTGAGGTTATAGCCACAAACACCAGATATGTGCAGTCTCTGAGCTTCTCTACCACAAACATTTGTTAAAGCGTTTTGAAGCTAGTATCTGGTTAAAAAGTTTCAATAAGCATAAATATCTTGACATGAGTACTGGAGACTGATGATTAATATCAATCAGTTTCTGTGTTAATCCATGACAAAATCCAGAGACTGACAGATGCTTGAAACACAAAGCAGTTACCATAAAAATGACTGGCATTTGGGTAAAGAAGACTTGACTCAAGCTGAACCCAGAAAAGACGTAGTGCTAGGTAGCAAACAAAGGTGCTTTCAGGGGATGACTTCTCTTGTACCTTCCCTTTGGAATCTGAGACAAAATCCAGCTCCTGGATCATACTGGGTTTGCAACAGTCCCTGGACAACCACAGAGAAGGAGTTGTCAAAGCTCATTCTTCCCACGTCTAGGTAGCAAGGCTGCTCCATTCATTTTCCCTGAACTGATGATCTGGTCACAGAAATGGAAGACATCTCATCACCAGGTAACACTATTGAAACTTCTTCTGCCTGAAGAAAATTTCACTTGGAACATCTGAACTGTGCCAAGCCCAGTAGATTCAACAATTCATTGAAATAAGCTTGAAATACAGTGAACTACATGAATGATAGACCCATACCTGCACCAGCAACCTCAACTGTGGCCACAGTCAATTTTAGGTACAGGTATTACTTCACAAAAGCCCTGAGTGTGTAGAAAAAACTCAGAAGCCATGTATCCTGAGAAATGGACATCAGTTCATCCCCTGGGAACTGTAACTGACAGTCTTTTAGATACCTCCTTCCCAATGGGAAGCCTGAGCCTCCAGAGTACCCTCCCTGGCAGCAGAACTAATTCATCCTTTCTGGCACAGCTTTCCCAAATGCCCCCAACCAGCAAATCCAAAGAAGTATATTCCAGGGAAGAAGCTAAGTTTTTAGAAAACTACAGGCAGTAGACTGTCTGCCTTCTTTCCACGTATTTCCTATTCATTTCTTGAACCCACATCCTATGTCTATGTTTAGCGGTGACATCCACTTTGGAAAAGTTAACTGCAGGACACAAGAATGAACAGACTGAACATTTTTCAAGCTGTTTAGCAGCACTAGCATTGGCTAGCATAATAGCATTGTTTGAGATATGGTGGTCTCCAATTATACACAAAACAAGATTTATAGGAAAAAATAACTTCTTTCATTAGGCCAGCTAACATCACTGAGAGGAAAGACAAGCTTTCTGGCACAGTAGTTCACCGGCAGGTCTGACACAGGCAAAACAAGCGTCAACCTACGAAAAAGCAGTGACTAATTTCTCTGGGGAAATTTAATGATGTTAATCAATTAGTCAGTTTGTGAATTGTTAGGACCGCTTGAGCAGTATGAAGAACACTGCCCAGGGCTATATAATGAACGAGACTTTTAAGTCAATGACTGTTAGGATCTAACAGAGCTAACAAATTTTCTTCCCATTTTTTCCAACTCCCTACAAACTTTTCTCTCTTCTGGTAGGGGCAGTATGTCAGGGCTGCAGACAAATGTCCAAGCCATAGACCAGGTGCTGACTGAAGGTTAAGCTACCTGAACAGGATGTGGAAAACTGCTGGTCATGACAGGAGAAACTGCTGAATGTGAGAGATAACAGTGTGAGAAGCTGACAAAATTTGCAGATAACACTCTGAGGGACAGATAATTTCACAAGTGGTTAAGAGAGAGTTAGTTATGTGAGTTATGTGTTATGTTTTGCAGGGTTAGCACCACCTGGGTAACCATGTCATTAATACCTGAAAAGGCTGAGATTACCTAGTCAGTGATATCAGAAAAAAAAAAAGAGTACAGATGTAATAAAACTGGGACAGCCAATGAGGAAAAAGTAATAAAGTGAAGGTTCTTTAGTTGGGACAGTACTGGGGAAGAAAAAGGGAGGTAAAACGGTAGCAAAAAGGGGAAACAAGGGAAAATAAAATGCGATTAAGGTATGCCAGTGATGTAATCTGGGCTGCCCAGGCATCCTTCATGGGCAACCCTGCACTTAATCACTGCAGTCTCTTGCAAGACACTCTTTTCTGGATGTCACATTTAGTCTCTGTGGACCAAGAGGCATACAATAGAATAAAACCTGGAGAATAAGACAAACAGATAACATACCGTAGGATTTGCCGTTGATGGAGCACTTGTTGAAACACATGATGTTCTGAGTGAGAGTTCCTGTTTTGTCTGAGAAGATGTACTTGATCTGCCCCAGCTCTTCATTGAGTGTAGTGGTACGGGCCTGAGCCGGCGTGTCATTAGACGGATAATACATTTTACGGTCCCAGTCAATGTAGAAACTGTTACCCAAGCGTATTATCTCTACACTGGAGAAAGGGAAGGTGATGGAATATTCATTAGTTTAAGGGACAAGATCTTTGTCTTCAGCACCACCATTAGCGATTGCAATTAGAAGACAACTTTGAAGGTAATGACAGGGTGTACTCATCAGGTTGTCCTCAAATGGCCTGTAGTAAGTAATGCTGAAGCAAGTCCCACTGAAATGATGTTAGGTTTATAGCAAATTCCTTTCCTTTATTTATAAAACAACGACTTATAAATGTATTTGAAAAGTTTCAGAAGTTTTCAGACTGAAAAGTGAGGGAGGGGCAGCGGGTTTCACTTGGTGCAGGTTGAGGAGTGGTGGTCAGACAGGGAAGGGTTCCATCAGGGCTCTGGGCTGAGCTGAGCCCGGTGCCAGGGGATGAGCACAGCCACAGCTGAAACAGCCCAGTGCTCCACTACAAGTGAGTCATTGTGCAACTCCACACAGCCAAGGACCCATATCAGCTCGCAGATAACCTGAATTTCTACTTTACTGCCAGTGTGACACGGTGGGCAGGAATGGGATGAATTCCTCACATTCACCACCACAAAAGAGGGTCTCAGTAGCAAAGCTGCCTGAAGAGTTAGGTCCAATGATAAAACTATGCAGGCCTACTCAGTCTACAGCCCAACCTCAAGGTTTTGAGAGCATCACAGATACATTGCCTACCCCCTACCCCTGCTTACCTATCTCCAATAACCAACATAGCCCTACATTCTCTGGGAAGTGGCGACATTCACTCTGCTGATATAGCATCAAGTACTATTGATCCTCAAAATGATTAGACCTACTTACCCAGCAATCCACTCCTCACATGAGCCCTACAGCCACCTTGAAGAATGTGCCATTCACTTTGCTCGATGGGCAGTGCAAGTGAGAGAGAGCAAGATGCTATCAGTAACAGGCTTCCAATCTCAGCTCTATAGCATTCTACACCTACACCTCCCCTTTAACTGGAGAGCGTGCTGCCCTCTTCCAGGTCTTTCTACTGTCCCCACTCCAACCCTGACAAAGACCTCCAAGAGCAGAAGAAAGAAGGAAAGTATCACTGTGGTTGTGTGTGATTGTCCATAATGGGCTTGCATTTGTGTCTAGGGAAAATGCTGCTCCTAGCTGAGGCAAAAGCTAGACCTCTCCTCAGATGAAGTATGGAAGGACATTCTGGCACGTACCTGACGTAGAGCGAAATTGGCACCACCGTGTTTAGAATTATCACGTATGACCAGAACATGAGGAAGCCGGAGTAGGAGGCAGAGTTTACACCTTCTGCCCAGGGCAGATAGACCTGGAAGTAGTAGCCTTTATTGTGCTCCCAGATGCCATTGCCAATGGCTAGGATAAGACACATCAGTGCTAAAAATGCAAAGATCTGGAAAAAAAAAAAACCAACAAAAAACAAAACAAAGATACTGCATTTTAGAAACAAGGAATTTGTTATGCACAGGTTAATCAGAAGACCCTCATGAAATTGGGTTGGACAGCCTGAGTCACATAGAAACTTTCCTAGGGGTGAAGAAGGAAAACCAGCAAAGTCATGACACTTTTACCCCAAGGACAAAGCTACACACACAGTGCAGAGTCTGGCAATTTGGAATCACAAGACTTCAAGCAGCTGGGGATTCAAGACCCAAGCAGACACCTAAACCAGGGTGCTCGTGGACAGCTGGCTGAAGAACATCAGATCTCACTAGAGGTGAGTTGAGCTGCGGGTCCTCAAACATCTGGCTGCACACTTGGGAATAGAAACTGCCTGGAGGATTTTACCTGGCCATTTGGTGGATATATCATAGTTTTCCTCAACATTTCTGAAAAACTGCTAAAGATAATTTGTAACACAGGAAATCCAGCACTGTGCAAGTTGGAATTCAGCACTGGATATCGTTCTGATGGTTAAAGGAGAGTTAATCACTGACTCAGAACTAATGGTTGCCTTGATACCTGCCATCACAATCTGATTACATTTCCTTTGAGCAAACAGAAAGCAACACTAATCAGTGGTGTGTATCCTTGGACTTTAGAGAAGCTTATTTCCTGAAGCCTAAAGCAACCAGGGGAACAGCAACTGGGAAGAGAATTTCAAAGCGGAACACCTTAGTGAAACTGTGAATTGCTCAGGAACACTATTTAATAGACACAAAAACATTACATAGGGCATAAAGAATTTTTGATTAAAAGAAGACAAGAACATGGCAATACAATTATTTGGAAAAGAATACAAAAAGAAGGGGAAGAAGGTAATTTAACAGAAATTAATACAAACTGCAAGGAATTATAGAACTATGAATATCTAATAGTCATATAAAATATCAAGAAAAGAAAAAAACCTAATAAACAGGTGTGGAAAAAGCAGACGTTCAACAGACAGTCCTCCATGAATGAAGGAAGAAGGAAGCAGAAGGAAGTATCTATAGTGTGTGTTGTAGCAGATGGAAAAGACAGACTACCTTCTGTGACAAGGAACACTATGTGGCTCTATCTGTAATAATCAGCATTTTCAATCCAGTGGGTCCAGGTAATTTAAAGATGAAAGCTTAGAGGGACTAGCTGAGAAATTCTCACAACCAGTAGGGTTAATTTTTAACAATGCTTTGAAAACTGGGGAGCTCCACCATGCTGAAAATCCGCTAACATAATTCCAGTATTTGAAAGGTAGAAATGGTGATCGAGGGAAAGAAAAATTGAAGTTAGCTTGACATCCTCCCTGGACAAATGATAATAAACCCAGTTCTGCTGATATGGACTTCTCCAAATAAGTGACTTAAAACAAGCAACGTCCTAATAAAAATGTGTAGATATGGAATCAACAAGCTGCACAACAAAGCAATTAAAAATCATATTTTGCAAGTATAATCATTAGGGAGAAAATACCAGTAAGTTGGGGTATTATGTATAAGGCCACCCAGTAACAATCACATTAAAACAGTAATCAACCCTTTAAAAAAATAATAATTGAGGTACAAACAGAAACATTGCTGGTAAAGCTGATATTTATATGGCTGAGGTATTCTATGCGAGGAAGATGGATACTTTTATGAAGTGATTTGAATCACTTGGTGAAAAGTTCACTCAAATTTTAATACCAAGAAGCCGCTAAAAGGGGACTGCAGTAAGTAAAGGTGCCGGGCTGAGTTTCAGGGGTCACATTTATTTCCCACATCAGTAGTAGCTTTCCCATTTAATTGTGGGAGGCCCAATAAATTACTCCACTTTCATTATGTGAAATAGACAATATTGCTTTCTGGTAAGAAATGTGGTGCAGTGTCTTTAAACCTCTGTGACCAGCAGTAAAAACAGACTTCAATTTGTGCTGTTGTAATCATCAGGACTTAAGGGTATATGAGAGGCACGACCCAGGGACAGGTAATGTCCCTTATTAAACCAATAGACATAGATGGAGAAAATAGACAAACCTGTCTATTTTTATAGATATTTCTGTTGATCAAGTAAAAGATATTACTTCTCTCTGCAGACCTTCTCTGTTGTAAAAGCAAGTAATTAGAAGACCCAGCTGGGTCCTCTGTCTTATCACTGTGCTCTTCTATCTTATCACTGTACCCTGAATGATTCCTCACTGTCCCACGGGTTAGTAATTGTCAGTTTGTACAATATCACAATCCATGTAGAAAATTCAACATATGATTCAGCAACAGAAATATATGTGGAGCAAGACAACAGCTGAACTTTCCCATATAGGTATAGGGAAGTGATTGTCCCCGGTACTCAGCACTGGCGAGGTTGCGCCTTGAATACTGTGTTCAGTTTTGGGCCCCTCACTACAAGAAAGACATTGAGGTGCTGGAGCGTGTCCAGAGAAGGGCTACGAAGCTGGTGAGGGGTCTGGTGCACAAGTCTTATGAGGAGCGGCTGAGGGAGCTGGAGTTGTTTACCCTGAGAAAAGGAGGCTGAGGGGAGACCTTATCACTCTCTACAACTACCTGAAAGGAGGCTGTAGTAAAGCGATAGTAGTAAAGTAGTAAAGCTTGTAGTAACAAGAGATAGAACAAGAGAAAATGGGCTCAAGTTGCGCCAAGGGAGGTTTAGATTGGATATTAGGAAAAATTTCTTCCCTGAAAGGATTGTCAAGCATTGGAACAGGCTGCCCAAGGAGGTGGTGGAGTTGCCATCCATGGAAGGTGTTTCAAAGACATGTAGACATGGCACTTAGGGACATGGTTTAGTGGTGGACTTGGTAGTGTTAGATTTGCATTTGGATTCAATGATCTTAAAGGTCTCTTCCAACTTAAATGAATCTATGATTCTGTATCACAGCAGCTCTTGTCTACGACTGCAGTTACTTTATGTACATTTTGCTCTACAAGCATTTTGCATGTCATCACTCTTGTCCCTAACAGCTCAACTTGTGTGCAATACTAATGCTTACACAAAGTTCACTAACATGCTGTCTGCTTTAAGACAAATGCAAAAGACCATGCTGTTAACAGTGGCCCCAGAGATTAATTTCTGTGTGGAGAAACAACTGTGTGCAGGTTGTTGTAATCATAACCACAGCTCCGCAAGAGAACATGAACAAAACCCAATTGTAGGCTTGTGCATGCTCGGTGGACTTCCCACCGTGAACATCCTCCCTTCCTGGGTCCTGCCCATGCCTTGCCTGCAAGAGATCCTCTGCAGGACTTAGTACCGCTTTTGTAAAGAGGAGGTGACTTTTGACAAACATTTCCTGTTGGACTGTGAATTCAAACTGTCTTGGTTTCTTTATTGGCACTTTGAGTTCTGCTCTAGGATTTGAAGCAATAAGTTGCCTAAGACATGAAGGTGACAGCCCTGTTTCTTTGAAAACATGCTTCCCCAAACTGGCTAAAAAGCAAGTTTTGGAGGAAAAAGCATTGCTGGAGCTGGCAGGTGCATCCCCAGCAGAGGAACATTCACTTCTCTCTCAGATCCCTGAGAAACACTTCCAAACATGAAAAAACAGCTATGGTTGCCATCTGGAAAGGTTCACTCCTGATTAACCCTTGTTGGGACAGACCAGGGCGACATTTAACCAGGACATTGGCGAGCCCTGCTTAAAGACTGCTTTGTGCCTGGAGGTTTTATGGACAATTAAACATAAAATAGCTTTGCCAGTGTTAACATGGAACAAGTTTCGGTACACTTAAAATGAGCTATTTATAGCAAGCTCTGGCTGCTTTGTATTTCCAAACTCAAGAGCGCAATATACTGCCTCATTTTATGACCATGCTATGTAACCTTCGGCCACCCACTGAGCTGGAAGGACCTGATGCCACATCCCTTGTTTGTTCAAAGAGCCTGGTGCTTAGGGTAGGGCAGAACTTTACTTAGACACCAAAATGTTAGGTACCTTAAAAATATGTGAAGGAGAAAAAACACACCCTTGGCTCCATCAGCGCCCGAGAACCCAGGCAGAGGCTGATGCAATCAACTGCAACTTGCTCGGTTTTTTAAAAAGGAGCCAGGAGTTAAATTCATCTTGTTCTCATTCATGAAGAGAGGCCAAACAGACCGAAAGCTCTGGGTGGGACCCTTGACTTGCGAAAGGAGATTTGGCAAACCTTAATTGAATGCTAAATTCCGAGTTCCCCATTCAGTTTTTCTCTGCTCTGTTTCTGTGCCCTGTGGATGCCCTACAGCCCTACCCCGCAGCCCATCCCCCTTTCCAGATAAAACATAGCAGAACACCTAAGAGAATGTGATTTTTTTCAAATTCTTGCAAAATTTTGAATGTAAGAGGCCCAAACTTTGCTTGATTTTGCTGTCCCCTTAAGTGTAATTGAAGAAAACACTGAGGAAAGCAAGCTGATTATGGTAATCAAGATTTTCACTTGGCAGAGATCGGTGTTATATTACTACAGTCAAGGGTGTCTTCTTACTGTACATGGAGCAAGGACTTAAGAGGGCTTGAGGACGACTCTGGAGTGCCTCTCTGTGCTGTGGTCCTGCTTTACAGCAAATACGCACACACAGAATATGCAGGACACTGCTCCACAGCTCTGGGAGCCGGGATAACCGCTGCTGCTTTGGTACTATTTCAGTCTCACAGAGGCACAACCTGCCCTGTAACAACTTTCACCCGCGGGCTTACCTAAAGAGCTGTTGGGATCTTGAGAAACAAGCAGGAGGACAGGGGCTGTGATGAAGTGGCAAGGTTGGAGAGTTGGGGCAGTGTTGGAGATGTGTGTGCATTAAGCCCCAGTGCTGAGGAGGCATGAGGTCGCGCAGGGCAGTGAGTGCTCGGGGCAGCCTTGCTGTGATGGGCAGGCTGCTGTCAGACACCTCGAGCTCTGCCTTCCCCAGGGCTTGCTCCAGCACCTGGCAATGGATCCACGCTGTCAGGCTGGGCTGGAGAGCAAGGGCAGGAGGGAAGAAGAGGGAACAGTGGCCACCAGACCTTCCCAGTGTCATAAACTGGAGGTGGTGCAGCATGCATGAAAAAGCATGAAAAACTTGCATCCAAGGGAAAATAAAAGACTAAGACTAAAGAGCTTCTCTTCAAGCAACATCAAGTAAAGCAGTGTTAGAGTGCATGTCTTACTTCCCTGAGCAGCTTTGAACTCAAGTGGTAAAATCTTGGGAGACTCTTCATAAAAGAATCACTACCTCTGCCTGGAAGTGTTTGCCATTTGTTAAAACCACTGACAAGCTTAAACCTCAAATCAGATCTGTTTTCTAATTTGAGGAGATTGTCTGCTATATAAGATTAGTGTTCTCAAATTTCCCAGCTGCTAAAAACACCAGTTTCTGAGTATTAATGAGACCATGTCTAACATTTTACTCTAATGTGTTAAGTCAGAAGCTGGCATCATGTAAATTAACAAACTCAATTACCAAGTCCTATGCAGATATCACCAAAGATGCTGATAAATTAGAAAGAAGAGGAAGAACTGGTAATGTTTATTTAAATAGAAAATGACAAAATTACTAGGGAAAAAAGGCATTTGCAGGCTTCAAAGTGATTTTCACAAAAAAAAAAAGCAGAGCAAGGGAGAGCAGAGCAAATGAAAAGCTCAGAAGAAAGGTCCTTAACACTGTCAATGTAATGGCCTTGCTTTGCAAACGGGCTGGCAGAGGCGCTGCAGAACTCAGGCTGCTAATAAATTATTATATAATTCTTCTTTTTATCATTAGTCACTTCTGATATTTCCTCATTTGTGTGGACAAAAAGGTGGAGCATCTGGAAATGATGAATACATCTGAAGAAATGAAGATGCATTAATCAGACTTACCACCAACACAAGGACATTCATGAGCCGATCAATGCTCGTCCGTTTAAAAGTTGTTTTTCCACTATTCTGCATTAATTTGGTATCTGGCCCTGGAGATGAAACACAGTCATGAATTTTAGTAATAAAGCTTAGCGGTTCTAAAGCTGATTCCCTCTGAGGCCCCACTGTGCTTTACAGCATGAATACCCATCACAGCTCTGTTGAAGGCAGGTACATACAGTTTACAGTGCTGGTGGGAAACTTAGGCAGAAAAAGGTTAAGTCGCTTGCCTTAGATTATATGGAAAGAGTCACATAAAGTCATTAATTCTAGATTTTGATCCTGCTCTCTTCTTTGAACCGTCAATCCTCCCTTTCAGGTTTAATTACTTTTCACAGAATACCTGATACTGCTCTGTTATTAGTGACAAGTTATACATCATCTCACATGTCTACAGCAGTGTAGAAACAATAGCAGGTCTATGCTCATAAAAAACATAGATCTAATGATCTACAATAACATTATTGATGACCTTCATATTCCAATATGGATTAAAATAGCATAACAATGATGGAATTTTTAATTGAATACACTTAGGAAGTGAAAAAATTTTAACAAGCCTGGTGAGAGAAAGGTTCCAATTGGAGCAGTGTGAGCCTGTAAAGGCAGATTTAATTCAGCTTTAATTCTTAAACAGACTTAATTCTTATATTCTTTCTTATTGATTGATCAAGACTTCTCTCATGTACTTTACTGCATGCATTCCTGAAATAAAAGACTACTTCTGCTCACTAAAGCACTTAATCGAGATGGAATTGGATGTTGTAATGTAGCATTTGCAATCCAGTTTTCTCTTTCACTATAAAAAATACTCAGATTGAAATCCCTTGTAATATGCATACTTTCTAGCCTAGAGTTAAGACAAGGGATCTCATGTATTGTTTTGCTTTTGTTCTTGTACCTGGTGCAAATGTATTTTCCAAAGAGGAAAATTCTTGGTTCCTTTGTGCATAATGGGTGTGATGTGCTTCCACACTAGTGCTGCTGTGCTCTGCAATTCACATCATTTTTTTCTACCTACCAGCATAAATAACGAGACCAAAGCACCACTCTGTGTTCCTAATTGTACAGCCCCTCAGCAACATCTTCTCATTGTCCAGGGCATACTTCTCTCCTCGAAGAGTAAGAGTTCCCGTGAACTTATCCAGTTTGTTATTTGGTGCCTCACATTTGACTTCACCTGTAAAAGGAAGGTAAAAAAAAAAAAAAAAAAAANAGAGAAAAGATGGTGGAAATCTTCTTGGCCCAGAAATATGTGTCAATACTGCATTCTCAGCTGTTCCCCAGGTAGGAAATATGTAGCACTATAGCTGCAGTCCACCCCTGACCCTGTCATTCCCATCCTGTAACCTGTATTTGCTGATGTTCTGGAATATTGCTCTTTCCCCATATTCATGTCATAATCCAACAGACCACAATAAATTTGCATTTATCCTATTCTTTGAACATGGCAATTTTGTACTGGTAGAGTTCAAAACAAAGTCTCCACAGCTTCTATGCAGGTGAGAAGAAATGTTGAACCAGCAACATACTTTCAGTCCTTTCACAGCAAGTTCATAGTGGTAGGATGTCACTGGATAACTTTAGATAGAAGTGCTGACCTCACATAATTCCTATTCCATTTTCTTTAAAACTGCAGAAGACCAAGCGAGAAAAATCATAGCCTGAAGCCTGCAAGAGAGTAATTAAGTGAGGTGTCTTTGTTCACTGTTTTTTTAAATTTCATCTGTTTTATACCTTAACTCCCAGAGGCACATAAAAAAGGGTATGGCTACCTTTGACCAGGCAGCTGACAGTGTAAATGACTGGAGAGCCTCTTTCTGTTTCCTTGCTTTATATTTATTTCTTGTAATAAAATGTGTTCACACAAAACTGTAAACTCAGATACTTTGGTATAAAAATGGCTATAAATAACTGACTAAATAAATAAAAACCAAATCAACATTTGCACCTGAGATCTAAAGATTCAAAGCAGAGTCCTGTGGATGTGTTGAAAAGAACTGGAAAATACAAATATGCCTTATTGAAAGGGATTCCAAGAGTTCAGTCTGTTCAGTTAATCAGCAGGAACATTAAAGTTATTTTGGTCGCAGGCTGCAAATATCTACATAAGAACTAGCATTTGCAGAGAATGCAGCTCTTCCAGCTGTTCTCAGACAAAACACACCAGGCTCAAGAGACTGGAAGCAAAATCCAGAGAAGTCTAGGAAAAAAGTACGACTTCGAGTATTGTGGCATTCTCCACCACTGCAAATTTTGAAATCAAGAATGGGTGTTCTTTTCATAGAAAAGTAACTCTACGGTAGGGCAGGCAAATCATCCGACGGGAAAGATGAAGTGATAAGGAAATTCTGTGACACGTGTGACATCAGAGTTCATACCAGCAACTATTTTATCATCTAGTCAACCCAAGAAGAATCAGTCCTGTAATCCATCATTTCTAAAAGTCTACAGTAACCAGACCTGTCTCGCTACAGCCTTTGGAGCCCCTTCAAGAGCACAGAGAAACCAGAGGCTTTGCAGTGCAACCTGAAACACAGCACTGTGAGACTTTGGTGAACGAAACACAGGTCGTGGTTGCCCACCAGGAAGACTGTGCCTCTCCTCATACCAGCTGTGGGACAACGTTTGTGTCATGTCAACATCCACACCTGCTTTCCAGTAAGCGGGTGGGTCTGAGTTACTGATATGCTGATTTTGAGATCAGAAGAGATTCATCCAAATGGGACTGATCACAAAAAAATGAGACACACTAGAGATTCACTCAGTGTACCTGCATTGACCCCAGAAACCCTGCAGCTGAAGATACCTCAGCAAGGCACAGTGCCTCCTGTCTCCCTCTCCCATTAACAGCAGGAGGATATGTGGAACGCATTTCACCTGAAAGAGTTAAATACTACCAAGTCTACATGTGATACATAGTAGGTAACTGAAAAGTATTGTTTCCTTTCTCATCTCCCAGTTCCCCAAATCAAATAAAGAAGTTCAGTGTTTTGCAAGCATCTTCCTTATCTGAACCATTGCGATGTCAACAAACATAATAACTCACATTAAGCATTCCACTGAGTGCCTGTATTAGCTGCTCAACCCTTTCCTCTCTTCCTGTCTTAAGAAGTAATTAGATAAAGAGTTACATAAATATTTAAATACTTCTACAGAGGTTTGCTGAGGGAAATGCAAGGTTGGGTCTGATTCCAGGCACGCTTCCCAGTACTCTACCAAATATAAATCATCCTGGGAAACATTTTATTCATGTTAAGTATTGCGAAGAGGCCACTTTTATTTACAATATAGCTATAATAGAGATTTGAAGGACGAATGAATATTTGATTTTAAAAGTTTTAATTTTCCAAAATATTTTGAAACATTTTTTTAATTAATGCACTTTCAAGAATGCAGTATATTTAGATAAGCTTTACACATGCTTGAAAATGCTTAAAAAGTTATTTGAGATTAACATTTTGCTTACAAGTTGATATACAGTGCGGCCTCTTCACGAAAACAGTTAAGGCATGCCACTCTGACTATTAACATAAAGCATCCAACTGCACCTGTAAAAACATATTCCTCAAAACCTAAAACACTCAGAACCTCAGTCATCACTTCAGAGGAATCCTGATGTACTGATCTGACACTCAGCTGAGACCACACACATTATTGCGTAAAACCTCAATGGAGAAAGCAAAGGAAAAGCCCATGCCATTGGATTGCTCTGCCAGGGACCATACCAGCTATGCTAACTCTTTGCCACGTCCACACCCTTTGTCCAGGAATCATCTAGTTATTTTAAAGAGATTCTTTTTAAAATTAATTTTCCTCTTTATCTAAAAATATTTCCTGAGAGCCTGCAGTCCTTGAGATGTTCCAAGGACAGCAGCACTCACTCCACCCCTTTCCATACAGACTCTTCCTGTAATCCTGTCCTCATACCTAAGCCAGCAGGACACTGCGGAGTGTGACTAACACCACTTGGTCTGTTCCCCCATCCTCTCTCTGCAGACAGATGATGTGTGAGCATGGAGTATTCTGGTTTTGACAGGTCTGGCTCCTTTCTGTGTACGTGCTGCTATATATTCCCTGGTACCCAGTGACAGGACATGTGGGAATGGTTCAAAGCTGCATCAGGGGAGGCTTAGACTGGACATTAGGAAGCATTTCTTCACCAAGAGGGTGGTCACACTCTGGAACAGGCTTTCTAGAGAGGTGGTTGATGCCCCAAGCCTGTCAGTGTTTGAGAAGCATTTGAGCAATGCTCTTAATAATTTGCTTTAATTTTTGGTCAGCCCTGAACTGGCCAGACAGTTGGACAAGATGGTTGTTGTAGGTCCCTTCCAATGGAAATATTGTATTGTATTGTATTGTATTGTATTCTATTCTATTCTATTCTATTCTAAATTTGATATACAAAACAGTGCTAAGAAAGGACACATTGCCCGTTAATGACATCTGTACTGCTTTTTAAATGTCTTAAAATGCAGCCTTTATTGTGGCATCGAGAGAGGAGAGAAGTGCTGGCAGGGGGAGCCTTCAGGCTGGGAAGAAGTCACCAGTGCTGCGTGCACAGAGTCACTCCTCAGGTCTGCACAGTGTCTGGAAAGTGCTGCTGCTCAGAAGCTAAACATAATTGATGCATCAGCATTTCTACATCAATGTAAAAGTGCATTGTGAAAATAATTTGAGATGAGAACGAAGCATGAAGTTTGGGGGAAACAGTTTCCACTGTGCCATTACACAAACTCTTCTATCGAGGTTTGAGGTGGGTAGTCTCAGTGTGCACAGACTGATGATAAAGGAAAGTGTGCTGCCAGGAGGAGAATTCCCACCAATGCTGTTTCAGGTTATAGCCAGACACAGCACCAAGAGACCTGTGAGCAAAGGGGGACTTCTTTATCAACATATGCTGTTGATATCCATTGAACAGACTGTGATGTGCCCATTCTGTTTTCCTGCCGCTGCATCCAGAGGAGTCCTAGCAGGGAGCAGCAGATAGCCTGGAAGGAAGGCTCCCAGGCACTCTCTGGGCGCTGGTGTTTGGGCAAAACCTCTGAGAAGTGATTTTTCCATGCAGACTCACCATTGAACTCTGTCAGTTTCTGAAGATCTTCCCCAAGCTCTGCAGTGACTGTCAGTGCCTGCTTCACCTTCAGGTTTGTTTCACTGTGACAAATAACATGAGACAAAAACATGAACTGAAAGTCATATGTGAACTGAAAGCTCTCCCTAAAAGTCAATTCTGTTCTTGAGGACAGTCTTCTTCCCTAGACAACTGATGGACCAGGTCACCATGTGCCTTTTTTACCTGGCTAAAGGGTGCAGTTGTCCCTTTCAGCTGCAAAGACAGGCAGTCCAGAATAATTCTGGAGATGGTACCATGGTACCAAAGAGGGTGTGGTGACTCTGTCTTCTCATTTTCACCACAAAGTGCAAGACCAGACGTCTTATCTCCCTGAGCATCTCACTGTCTATGCTGCCACACCCACCACACTGAACCCTGAGGTGTCTGAGCATATAGGAGAGCTCTGGATCTTCTCCCATGGTATTCTGGTCCTGAAGAGTACTCCAGTCCTGGCACAAGCTAGCTGGGGATTTTGAAATGCAATATCAAAGAAACACTACGTTTGTTCAGGGAATCCTAAAAGTGTTCCCTGGCACTTGTGTGTACAAGAACTACAAGCTCATTTTCAGCAGAAATAAGACAAGGGAAGTCCAGAGGGCTGTCCTGGGAGAGACACAATTTCTTGATCTCTCTGGTGTTGCTTAGTCCTTCAAGCTGATGCTCGCTCCAGGCAGTGCAGAAAAGGCAATGCAAATTGGGTCGTAAAGATGAGGTCAACTCCAGTTTATTCCAATTAATACAAATTAGTTGCAGCCCTCTGACTTGTGGCCAGTTGTGCCCTGAAGTGAGCAACGTTTGGAAGCCTTTGCAGTGCGCATGCATTAATATTATGGTATAGCAGTCCAAAGGACATTACTGGAGCTATTCATTGTGATTATCTCACCCAGATAATCTGGCTAAGAGAAAAGACTAAGGGAGATACAAGACATAGAAAGCTTCTGCCAGTGACCTGTAATATTGCAGGAACACATTTCTAACTAACTCTCAGCATTAGAAGAACTGTCACTAAAAATAAACAGTAAAGTCCTCTCCTCACCTGACATTTGCACTGAAAGATGCTAAAGTATCCACCAGAAGATGTTATTTTCAAGATACCTACCTGAAGTTTATTCTACGTATTAGGAAACTCCAGCTACCAAAGCTATTGCAGGTAAGCTTGCAGCACCCAGGGTCACCAGAGAAGATTTGGCAGCAGTGATTGCAGCCGAGGGACAGGCTCACTTACCCGTCCAGTTCAGCTGTCTCGATGTATGTCAGGCTGTGCGGCTCGCTGCTCGACAGTAGCAGTAGATCGGCCTGAACACAGACAGACAGACTTGGCATGAGTTCAGTTGGTCAGAGGGCATGGCACTGCAATGCTGCTTGTGGTTTCTGCACACTGCAGGTCTCCGAGGCAGTTATCATCACTACTGACTAATTTGCATGTGAGTGATAAGAGTAATTACAGAGACTGACCATGAGCAGGATGGAGAGAAACTATACTCACCGTCACAAAGTTGTTGTTTTCTAGTTTTATTATATCCCCCACTTGGATGTTCATCCATTTTTCATCTTTTAACCTGCAAGAAAACCCCTAGTAAGTAGGCACATAAAGCAAACACCACTTGGGAAAGCAGGATATTCCACTCTGCTCCTGAAGCCAGGCTGTAGGTGCCATCAGGACTTAAGCTGTTGATAAGATGGATGTGCCTCGAAGTGGCCTGATCCATACTAAGCTAAGGGACCACCACAATACACCCATGTCTGCAGTGGCCTTCACAGCGCTAAGCAAGATGTGCATGCAAACAGCCAGATAAACTGCAAGCGCCAACGTAACCAAGTCATGATAGCTGTATATGCAAAATCTACAGGTGAGAAATATCAAGAGTTATGTCAAAACAGGACTGGGTATTCGAGCTTGAGTTCAGCTCAGCCTTGCTTTTTCAATGTTGGTTGGAGTTGGGCAGGCCCCACGGTTCCCAGTTTTTGAACAAAGGCAAAATATTAGAAAATTTCTCTTTCAATATGTTTCCTAGACACAGTAACTAATACACAGTAAAATAAGAAACTGGTTTACTTAGCAGAAAGCAGAAAATGTATGTTCCTGTTCTTCAGTTTCCAGTTATATTTTTAACTGTTTGGTCATCTGTTGGAGTTTACACAACATACTGCTATCTATAGTACGGAAAAGAAAGTCACAAGAGACTTCACAGCTGTCTACAGCTGTATCTTACACACAGCTGGACTCCATGGAGCTGCAACTAAACAGCACATCTGTCTGCCACAAAAACCAAAGCCTCTGCTATTTTTTTCTGCAGGAAAGAACAGTGCTAGAAGTACAATGTCCAAAGCACGCAGCTGAAATGTTTTGAGTATGTAAGTCAGAAGTGCTGCACACACTCAAAGTATTACGACATGTATGGGGAAGCTCTTCCTGCATGTTAATGTAAAATAACTTTTTGATAATGCCTAGTTTTGCTTAATGCAGAAATAAATGCTATGAACATAGATGGACATGGGAAGATAGCCTAGCTTGTCATTTCTAGGCTAAGGAGTAAAATAATACAATACTCTCAAAGTATCACTTATTTAAACATACGTATATCCAGGAACAGAAAAAGTTTACTTTTTGTCAGTGCAGGATCACAGCCATAATGTCTGCACTGATTGTGGTCCTGTGTCTTGGGTTCATTAATCAGACACATAGTCCAGAAATGCACAGTGAACTAATGGTGTGAAAGACAATTAGATTTTAAATTGTTTAGTGACCCTTTGGAATCACACAGAAAAAAAAATTATTATTAATAAAATGCTCTTCCCAGTCAAAAACACAGCAAAAGAAAAAGGACTTACATGCCATTGATCAGGACCTGGACTGGGCGGTTGTTGACGTGTTTGTCGCTTTTGTGTCGATTCTGAAAATTTGATCAGTACATTAAAAGGCATTTCCAGGAAACCAAGCACACAAGAGAGCTGTAGGCAGTTCATTAACGTTTCAGGTTTTCACCCAGCTGGCTGAATGAGTCAGGCAGATTACAGTCACAACTGAATTTACACTAGTAACATAGGGCATGACTGGACTGCAAAGAGCAACAGGCAACACGGGGCTTGCTCTTGGAGGGAAGGAGGAAGGAGGGTAGAGCCTCTTAGTCACTTAGCACAGTCCTGACTCCACTGGTGTTGGTCCCTGCCCATCACAGATTCATAAACACCAGAGAAATTCATTCCTCTGCTCTGATATGGAAAGTGGCCACAGATCATAGAATCATAGAATGGTTTGGGTTGGAAAGGACCTTAAAGATCATCTGGTCCCAACCTCCCTGCCATGGGCAGGGACACCTCCCACTAGACCAGGCTGGCATTTCTGCCTGGGAGAGCACCTCGCCACCTCTCAGCTGCCCACTTGCAGAGCTGCACCAAGTCTCCATAGAGCACCAAAGTTATTTTAATAATGAGAGAAAATCAGATGCTAAACTGAGCTCTAAGGTCACCCCGTGAAATCAATGGAACTTTGACCATTAGCTCTTATGGGAGCAGACTTCACACAAAGTTGGGCAAGTTTGAAAAATCCCACACTGGTTGTATGCTTAGTTCCTTTTTTCCCCTTACATTGCAGCTAGATGGCAGAAGCCGAGTTCTCCAAAGTGGAAGCCCACCAACAGACTTCTGTGCACACATCCAGACATATCTATCAGTGACAACGTTTTCAGACAAGCTGAGCAGTTTCAGAGGAAGTTGATGGAGCTGCTGGGCTGCTCAGCAATTTGGAAATTCTAGCTCCTTTTTAGGTAATGAGCTATAGATTTGGGGATCTAATCTCAGACCCCATCTTGGCCACAGACCAGTTCTCCAACTGCCTGCCACTGGCCGTGTTTATTTTAAGCAGTTTGCTTCAGTCATTGTGCTGAAGAACCACAGGCAAACTCCAAAGTACAGGTCAGCAACACAGATCTTACAAAATCATCAATGGCATCCTTGACTCCCGATACAGCCAGCACCAGCACTAGGGGCACCACCGTTGTAAACCAGGCCAGCGAGGAAATCTGAGGAATCAACTGTAGGAAGAAAAGATTTGAGTTGAGAAATTTCCTGCCAGTTCATCAGAGATGGAAACAAAGCACTGTTTTCTATGCAAGCTGTAGATGACATTTTTCTTTGATACCTGAATACAGAATAAAGACAGAAATGCAGCTCTATCCCTTATATGTGACCCCACAATGGTGGGAGATCCAGGGAACCCATGCTTTGCTTACAAACCAAGCTGTAATTTAGATTATAAACACGGGGCTGTCAGGAAGTGCAGTGGGTTGCTCTTTCTTCTTGTTTGTAACATTAGGATTGAGAAAGTCCCCAGTGGATTTATCTGGAGGCACTGACATGGGCAAGCCTGCTCTCAGGGATCTAGAGCTATCTGAACAAGGCCTGCTTTGCAGAGCCTTCAAATGCTACTATTTTTTGTTTCAGTAACTCTTCACATTTTGCTGAAGTAAACTTCATATCAATAAACAACACACAGCTGTTGCCAGGGCTGACCTTGCTCTTCTAAGATCAACAGAGCCATTTTTGTTTATCACATCTTTAACAGTGAGAGGACCCAAGACTTGACAGTGACCCTGTCATGCCTTCAGTGATGCAGAGGTGGATGTCTTACCCCAGCAGAGTTCCTCCCTTCCTCTAGAAGAACAGCACTAAAGATGGAAGCAATGTGATACCAGCATTACTGTGTCCATCAGATTGGATTTGGGCAGTCAACTCCACATGCATTATGAAGTAGACATTTATGCCACTAAAGCAACTGCTAAAGGGTGGAGACCTGCTCTTTGGTATTGCTCCTCCTGCTACACCATCACAAGCCAGATCCTACAGGCACCACCAAATCCAGCCAGGAGGAATGATGTTTAGAGGCAAGCACAGCCTTGCTCAGCTGTGGAGGCTGCAGAGACAGGTAACTGCTACCTAGTCACCTATCTGGGAATATGCATGTCCTACTGGGCTGTGCCAAAGGAGTGGGGAGGCAGAGTCCCCACCGCCTATCCATCACATCTGCTCCTGATGCAGGAAGAGATACTCCCAGTGCTGCAGGGATGGAGTGAGTGGGCAGAAGAGGGGAAAAATTAAATGGGGGGATACGTAAATGTGCAAGCCTAGTAGCTGCCCTCTTTAGCCTACCTTGGATGCAGGCAGCAGAAAAAGCTGTATGCTTTTATACAGTCACTCCTAGATGGTTCAGCAAAAAACACAGCAGAATAATTTAAGGCAAATAGTTTGAAATACTATGAATTTGATAGACAAACAGCTAGAGTGCAGTACAACAACACAGGAACGGTGCTGTCAGCTTAGCTGAAAAGGCACTTTCACTAGTTTTTTGAAAAATATACGTGGGCTGAAATTTCTCAAATTTGTTCCCTGTAAATAAGCAAAGAAGATTGTATGTAGTTTGCCACAGGCTTAACAAAATTTTGCCTATGCTTTTCTGAGCTGAAATTGAAAAACAGCATTTGAAAAGGTAATTTTGCAAAATTGTGTGCACTGAAATGGCCAAATTTAAAATAACATACCTGAAACATAATCAAAATTATACCCTTTTATTGATAACATGTATTCCGGCATGACTCAACAGCAACAGAGTACACTGCATTTATCCATATTCTAGCAAAGTGCAAAGGGGCAGAAATCCTGATATCAATTCCTCCAGTGCGTTCAGCGTTCAGAGTAGCATCGCCAACAGCAATGGGCAAAGTGCAACCCTTGATGCCATTAGGAGCCACAGGGCTCAATAGCGTTGCCAGTCTCTGACAGGCTCCATACTAGACACCTTCTTCACCCTGCTGAGCAGGGAGCAGCAATACTCAGCCTTATGCAAACTAGCTCCAACCTTGAGCCTTCCTGATGTTAACTCCTTCCTTCCCAGGGAAACAGTGCAGGTTACAAATTTGTTCTTCTTCTTGCTGTTTGCTTTGATAGTGCCAATGGAATTTGCCTTTAAATCTATGGATAAGAGACAACTTCCTTTTGTACTACAGGAGAAATAAGTAACACAAATCCAATGACAGCCCATAGCACTCAGACGCAGATACAAAGGGATAGTAGGACAGGGCATGAAAAATGTACACAATTTGTTGAAAACTTTAATTACATTCTTTTCTTCATTTAGTTCAAACCCTCAATCCAAAGGTAAGAGAGGAAATTGCTATCTACTTTAAGGTTTTACTAAGATATTAATTCATAGCAGGCATATAGCTTGCACTTTATTACAACCCTCAGTACGTAAGAGTGGCTTTGATAACAGACAACACAATCTGCTAGAAACAGCACAGTGCATTCATACCTGCAAAATCAGCAAGAAAAAAAAGTAGGCATTGGCTATTCGCTGAAACTGCTCAAACAGGTTGAGAGGCAGGAAAGTGAAGAAGTTGTATTTCGATGTTTTAATTGAATTGTTCTGTAGGGAAAAAAAAGGAAAATAAATAGGATTGGTGAAACAGGAAACAAAATTACAGCACAACCCAGTTCAACTCTGTTTTTACTTGCTTATATTTAGCAATAGCATTGTTTCCAACACCAGCTCAAAATCATTTCCTTTTCCCTGACATAGTCATGCTGATCCTGGATAAACAGAGAGAATTCCTTGCAGAATTGGTGAAAACATAATACCCAGTTTATGCCAGTGCAACTGCAGGTAGATACAGGCACATGTAGCCACTCACAAACAGAGACACATCTTCCCTTTATTAGTCTCTCCACTTACATGATGCACAAATAGAATTAAAAACTGTCACCAAGACACAACTAAGACATTTTGCTGGTAGCATCTACAAAGCAGTGTTAGAAAACCTGTGCTAGGTCAATTGTCTATAACTTGTCTGAGACTTTGAAGCACCGTTTGGCTGGACAACCACACAGGAGCTACAGGTCCTCCCATGAGCAGAGCATGACATTGTTGTTTGCACCTGATTCAGCAACCTCTCAACTCAGCCACTTGGAGCAGTGGCTTGTTTCTATTCCACAAAGATCATGTGCATGCGGTCTTGTGCAAACAGCCACTAATACAAGAACTGACCATATCAGTAAGCGAGTTGCAGCTTTGTTCCCTATTTCCAGTTTCCTTTTCTAATTCCAGATGGCCCCTCCAGCCACAAGTAATATCTGCTCCCCGTCTGTCTTCTTCAAACCAAAGATCCAAGCTCAAGATGGGAGAACAGGGTATTTTCTTCCATGAAGAGCAGAGCTCTCTGGTCCGATTCTTGCCACCTGATAGACAGGCTCAATCCATCATACTGAGCCCACCAGCTAGGGCTGTCCCTTCGGTATTTAGGTGTGCTAGACTTTCTTTTTATATGAAATTTATCAAGCACTCTTACAGGTTTAGTCCTGGAAGCATGTATGCTGTCTGTTGCCAACAATTTCCCCCCTAGAAGTTCTCCAGAAGATGCCTATTAACCCCCTCCCAGGAAATCTAAGGTGAGACAGCACAA
Organism: Himantopus leucocephalus; assembly: GCA_003993805.1. Taxonomy (NCBI): domain Eukaryota; kingdom Metazoa; phylum Chordata; class Aves; order Charadriiformes; family Recurvirostridae; genus Himantopus; species Himantopus leucocephalus. The sequence continues at coordinate 9,125,978 of RSEF01000031.1, forward strand.
GGAGGCAGATATTACACAGTGCACCTTCATTCAGTAATAGATTTACTGGTTCAATGGAAGAGCAAATAGCGATTGTAGCATTGTAATAGCCTTTAGATATCGCTAAGCTGGTGGGAGCACAGGAGCTACAAATTATGAATCACAGGCCACTTCCAGTCCATGCATTAAGCCAGGATCTCAACTTCTAAACTGACATGGATCTCCATGTTTGCACTATTAAACCAATTATTTAAGATCAGCACCGTAAGGTGTGTATGCGGGAAGCTATTCCATTTTAGGCAGTTACTGGATTTCTGACTATGTCCAGACACAAAGTACAGCAACATTCTTCAGCATTAACTTCATGTTTTATCCTCTGTACAAGCCAATGAATAAGCCTCTAAAAGAGCAGAGATGGAAATGCCAAATCCTCCCATTGATTGCACTCCAGCAAGAAAAGATGTTTATCAGCGATCATCATATAAACAATATTGCTTGTCTCCTGGCACCATGTAGCCATCTCTGGGTGTGGTTAACTCTGCCTGTGATCTAAACATCATGACACATCGTTAAATTTAGTTTATTTCAAAATACCTCACCATGGGATATGTGCTGTACACAGGCTCCAGAGACACTGCTAAAATGGAAGCAATGGAACAGCAGCATCCTCAGCAAACCCAACATACAGAGAATTAAATTACTTGCTTGACAAGTCTGTGTCCACCAGACACAGAGTTTGGCAGACTTTTTAATAAAACTTGGATCTAAAGATGCTCTCTGCCCACTGATCTAAAGAAAAATATCATGGCCACTTACTTAAAAAACCAAAAAAGACAGTGGCTGCAGGAAAAAGTAAGGGGACATGACCTTTGTGCGTCAACAGATTTCAGAGGGTCACACACAACACGGGAAAAACTACTCAGCAAACACTCACATAAGGTTTATAGAACGCGGCCTGCAAAAATCTCAGAAAAGAATGGGAGTGGTTAATTTCAATTCCTGCCTTCTATTTCTGTCCATTAATTACGTCAGGAAAGCCACTGAATGAACCAGAGCTATTCATTTGGTTTCCTATTGCCATTAGGCATGGTAAAATCCCCAGGCATAACAGCTTCCAAATGCTTAACTGCAGGAATCGGGACATCCAGTATTTTCTCCATAGTATTTCAGGATCATTATATTGTTTGACACACACCGTCTTTTGGGACACTGGGACACTACAGACCTCAGAGTAAGGACAGGGATTATCATAGTGGATCTTCTCATTATTCTAGAATCTATAACTAAAACTAAACACCAGGAAAAAATAATTCCTCATAATCACTATGAAGATTTCTCATTCAACAAGTAACTTGTTCATGGCCCTCAGCGGCTAAGGGAATTCCAATATTAAATGATAAAAAGAAACTAGGGAAAACCTCAGCCATTCCAATTCAAAGCTCTGTATTCCCATGTCAAGGATACAGCTGAAGCTCTGTGCAATACTCCAGAGCTGTGTGCTTTGACAGCTTGGGCTCTCGATTGACTACAGAGCAATCTCAGTCGGCCTCTGCTCTTGATCTGATCCTATTCCGTGTTGCTTAACGCCATCACATCCTGTCACTCCTTTAGAGCTGTACCAGAACCTGACTCCGGGATGAGAGGGATACTACGGGAACCTGCAGCACCGCAGTGTGTTAAACAGTCCATACACAGCCATTGTTTTATAAAGCGATGCTTCTAACGCATCATCCTTACCGCCCCCATGCTCTGCCTTCAGTGAGGGAGACTCCCATACGGGAAAAGTGACGGAGAAGAAATATCTTCGAAGCAGCAATTAAGTATTAGGAGGCCTTACAGGAGCTTCTGGTTCTCCTATAGATTTAGGATCTATAGATCCTAGGATCCTAGGATCTTAGATCAAGGATCTAAGAAAAGCAGCTCTACAGGCAGAGCACAAAGTTGGGAACTGGGAGCTTTACGCTTATTCTCAGGTCTACCCTAGGCTTCTGGTTGACCGTGGGCAGCCTCTGCGTGCGCCTGTGTCCTACATGAATAGGCTCGAGTATGGTTACCCACTGCCAGCCTCAAGCTCTCCAGATGCGAAGCTTGACACGAGAGCAACATTGTCTGTGGGTGAGGGATTATTCTCATCTGCTCTTTTCAGGGGCTAGATTCACACCTCCTGGAGGTGTGACTCCACCAAAATGCTGTCCCTAAGAATAGTGCTCATCGCGCCACAGTTACACAAGTCCAGATCTGGCGGATGAGCTGTTACTTTGGGGGTGTTTTCAGAAGCCCGCCTGTGACGTCCGACCGCGGGCAAATGCTCAGCAGATGGCTCCTACCTTTGTTCACTGAGCAAACAAATCATCTCCTCGCCATAAAAGTCACTGGAAATAAGAGACACTGCTGCTTTTGCGGCCAGATTACAGGGGCTAAAGGGTGACACCTGGAAAAGGCAGGGTATGGCAAGGTATTGACCATCTGAATTTATACCTGTGGCTCAGTGACATATTAGTTTCCAGCAGCTGGACAACCTGGCTCAACACAAATCTTAGCAAAACCCTGGCCATCCCACAGGGAGGTGTTGTGCCATCACACCTGGCAATTTCACTGGTACCTGTGTCCAACAAGGCACAGACCAATGAAGCAGCTGAGAAACAGCAGAAATAGCTTTCCCAGGTGCTTTGATAAATCCTCACAAGGAGGTAGCAGAAGAGCAATTCAATGGCACTGTGTTTTAACTGCAATCCGAAAGCACGGAGCTGCCATACACAGCAATGTGACCACAGGGCTGTGAATGTGCTCAAGGACATATTTAATACACTTATGGAACAGGGCAAGCAGTGCCACAAAGGCTTTGTTTTCATAGGTAATACAGAATAGCCAGGCTAGGTCAGTTTTAAGCCTACCAAGTTCACTGCCTTATTCCTGACAGTAAGCTAGAGCCAAACTCAACAGAAGACGGAGAAAGGCCAACAGGATACCGATGGGGTTCATCTGGTCCCTGTAAAGATCTCATCCTGACTCCCAGAAGTAAAAGACTGGCCAGTCAGACACCAGAAATAAAAGGATCTATCTCCAACCCACAGTCCTCTTTCTTTTTTTTTTTTTTTCCTTTTTTCTTCTTTTTTTCTTTTTAACAGTTTGGGAATTTCTTACATATGTAGCTCCTCAACCTCCTCCTGGCAATAATAATAAAGCGAGTTCCAGGATCCCATCACATGTTGGATATTCCAGGAAAATCTCTAGGAAAATGTGGTCACAGGCTGTGTTTGCCTATTCCATTCCTTGTGCCTGGAGCCACCCTGTTACACAGCTGTTAATCCATGTAACATTACTGTGATGAGTGTCCTCATCATGGTGGTACAGAGGAGCACATGGAGGCAGAAGGAGGTGGCGTGGCTTGGCAACCTCACACCATTGCTCACAGACAGGCCAATGCATGGGATCTAAAGGACTTGTCTCTTGGTCATCTCCTTTGACCACATTGCCTTCTCCTTCCGCTCAGCTCAGTACCTGAAGCTGTTGCCAGGCAGGGAGGAGAAGTGAAGGGGAGGGCAGAACACTGCCGTGTAGTGCAGAGGAGGCAAGCTCCAAACCACCGTAGTCTGTTCATTAAGGTCTCACACAACCAAATTCCCAATCAGTATGCTAGAGATTTTCTCTTCATGAGATTTAAGATAAGATGAAGAGTGGAGGACTTGGTCCAAAGAGAGTCTATGGACTTCACTGCAGCTCTTGTCTGGCACAGCTCAGCCTTTCTGTGCCTGTCAGGGCCCTAACATGCCTTAATGGCCTTGACCTCACCTGGAGCTTCCATCCACAACCCCTGTCCGGGGCTCAGGAGCTCCACCTAAGCCCAGCCCTGGGTCTTCAGTCCTTGGCTGAGCTACGTTGTAGGAGTATCAGTCTCTAGCCTAACATTTGTCCTAGTTTCCCAGATGGACCTATCCATCCCTGTCTCCTGAATGGATCTTGGACCTATGATGCAAGTCTTGTCTTCAGCCTTGTCTCCCGCTGCTCCTGACTGGGCTCCCTAGACGGACACTGGACCTGGTTCATCACTTCACCTTGTCTGGGATGGGCCCCATTACTAGCATCCTGCCCTGCGCCCCGTGACCAGATGTTGCAGGACTGCATCCTGGTCAGTGAGAGCGTTGCCTGCGCTGGGGTCACCCTCAGCTGCCAGCTTGTCTCCTCTCATCGGGCAGCCCTGCTCTGGCTGCTACCTGACAGTACCTCAGCTGGTCTTTGGATGAATCCAGCTAACAACTTCCTCAATGCAGAAGGAGCAGTGCAGGTTGCTGCTGTAGCTGTTCCTTCAGGGGTTACTCAGACCACTTTTCACAAGATTGGACAACACTCCTTTCAGTCTTGAGTGTGATGAACACTGGGAAACATTTGCAGGTTGAGATGGGAAGAGAGGGCAGCCATTGCCACCATCCTGACCACGCTGACCAGGTCCTTGAGGATAACCAGGCAAACCTTTCAGATTGAAGCATGTAAGTGGAGGAGGTGGAGCAGAGTCTGAGCCCACCACCAGGGCTCCTTGCTCTCTGATTAAATTTCAAAGAGGTAAGAACTGAGCTGCAATCCAGCCCAGGGCAATGTGTATTGGCCATAGGAAGTTATATACATCTCTCCTGTTTCACCAGAGAATTCATCAAATGAGCAGGGAGAACAAAAGAAGAGTCCAAGCATCCCCCTTGCTGCCGGTCCTGCAGAAAGGATGCTGGTTTGACCCTATATCCTGATCCAAGATGAAATTTGTCATTGACTCGTGGGCCCTGCATTTCCTCTCCTATTGTCTGAAAGCCAATTTCAAAGTTGTTTTCGCAGCCCTTTGTGACGTCCCAGGGCAGCTGTGCTGAATTCCAACGTGAAAGCGAAGAAATGAAAGGGAATTGGGATCAGAGCAAACATTAAAAGTCTTCAGAAGAGATTTTCTTCTCCAGAGTGTTGATAGAGAAAGAGCCCATTGTGGTGGACCCACATGGGGCTGTCCCCTCTGCAGCTGTGCTGGGGACAGTGCAGACAGATTGAATTGCCTCAGATAAGAACCTTGATTAAAGCCCTTAAATCTTGCTGGACCACATCTGGCACCCTGCTTTTCACTTTACTTCAGTCTTTACACAGGCAAATCTCTTACTGAAGTCAGGAAGGATCTTCCTGTCTGCAGTGTGAATAAACACAGGATTAGGACTTGACTTTTCAGTTTTACAGACCTATATTGAGTCCATTTTTGTGCTGCATTAAGTGCCTTTACATGCCACTCAATCACGCTTGGTTTCTGAGTCATTCCTAACTAATTTTGTGAGCTGGTGGGTAGTACATACCTTCACACTCAGCCCTTCCAGTTAACTGCACAGCACTTTGTTTTAAAGGGGTTTTTGTAATTATTTTTCTAAGCTACTGTGTTCTTGCTGTGCAGGATAAGGCCAAGGATGTCTGGGGCTGCACCAGTCTGAGCGCTGTAGTTTCAGCTTCAGTCTTCACACTAAGTCCAAATAAATCCTGACCCACCCAAACACTGACACAGCCAATGCTTGAAGCTGCTGCCCTTAACCACAGGCACCTCCTATTACTTAATCACAGCAAAAATCATCAGGGGACATGTAAGAGGCTTCTTTAGATAAGAGTCACTTTCCTTGTCCCCTTCTCAGTCTTTACTGCCTCTGTTCATGCAGATGAAGGAGACCACTCCAATCTTCCATATCTCATATGCCAATGGGGCACATTAGGTTCTTCCTCTGAAACTGTCCCTCCGCCTCACTGTGAAGCCTCTGTGTTAAGGGGTTTTCCACTGTGTGCGGCTCTTCTCCTCTTACCTTCATCCTCCCCTATCGGTCCAGCCTCCCACACTGTTCAACACTGCCTGGTGGTGCTCAACTAAAGAGGCTCCATGGCTGGAGCAGTGTGGCAGGGACACGCTACAGCTTGGCCTCTTGCATGTCTTCTGGTGAGCTCTGGGAGTGAATTTGGCCTCCAAAGTCTCCTGCAAGTCCAAGTGTGATGGATCTGGACATGCCCTTGCACGCATTGGCAGACACCGCTTTCCACCGTGCAGCATCAGGTTCCTGCAAAGCTGGTTTGAGCATATTCATGAGCCTTGCCTCATACCAGGAGGGCCAGCTTTCAGCAGCTGCCAGAGCTGATGTCAAGCTGCACACACAATAGAGTTTTCAGGTTTTTCTCAGCAACTCTCTCCTCCCTTCACAGACATACTGTAGACTTTGCACCGGGAAGGGACGCTAACGACCAACTATTCAACACTCCCACCTCCAACTGTAGATTCCCACTTCCCTGTTCTCACTGAAACTCAACAAGGACAAAACATCTCTGTACCTTTGATCTATGCCTACACAATAGAAACTCTCTTTTTAGTGAAAGGGTCGAACCTTCACACCAGCTGCGACATACAGCCTGGTTGCAGCAGTAAGGCAATACACAATGTCTCTGCATTTCCCTTTCTTTTCCTTTCTGGCCTTTCTCACCTTGCTGCCTCACCCTAAAGAAACATTTACTACCTCACCTAGCTTTGTTACAAGAACCTGTTCTATAGGTTTTATGGCTAACATGGCCTTAAGTTACAAAGTGAAGTAAACCTCACTCCTGTGGCTTTCACTGTCTAAAATACTTTCTAAGCTTTGTTATATTGTTGGGTTTTGTTCCAGTTTCTGCCCAGTGTCCCTTTTATCTGGCTGGTATTGGTGCAGCCTTCTTTGTGCCTCAAGAGAAGGCAAGGCTCCTGTGCAGGAGGACAAGGACTAATGGTTCTTGTTGTGGGACTGAGAGGTAGAGGGTGGCTGTTCTCCTCCTGGCTCTATAAAGAAGACTCAAATCACCATGTGGCTGCCCACATATACCGATTCTTGTGCCCCAAAGAGCTGAGCACCAGAATGAAGTCCAGCACTTCTGTCATTTGCTTGTACACAGGTCAAATTAAATGCATGAGGGTGGGAAGTTCAGCATGCTGAGAGACAACTGAACCTAATAGCTGCTGTGCCTGAGCACCCCAGGGCAGGCTCCAGCATTCAGAAATTTTTGGTCACCCTGGACCACATCGTTGTGCTTAGCAGTGCAACCCCACTGTGTTCAGAACATGAGAAAGGGGCCCAGATTTGACACTTGCAGTGGACTACAGGACTGGCAGAGGTAACTTTCGGGAGTCCTATGCGTATGTTGATGGGAGGGTACAAGGAGCCTATTGCCCTTTGGGCATCTCCAGATGCACCCATCAATCTATAGCATGGGATCTGGAATAACTTACGAGCAAGGTTATTCCTTTCCATACACGATGGTAATGGGGTCTTAATAAATTGAACTTTGGCCAGGATTTACTGAAAACAAGCAGCCCAGGAATGATGTGCAGCCCTATACATCACCACTTAAAGTCTTTTAGTGCCTCACCACCCACTCACCTCTTCAAGGTTTGGCTCTTTCTGGACAGTTTTCTAGATTTCCTAAGACTTAGTCTACACTGGACTACAGAAATCATGAGCCACAGCTGACTAAAATGAGGGGTAGGATTACTGAAACTCACTGCCAAGTTTTAGCAGATTACTTTGAGCTGACTTTTTGGCTGCCTCCACTTTCATACCTCATGAATAGACTCTTACGGAAACCTTCCAGAGGTCTCACAGTCCTCTCCTTAGTTTTGGTTATTTGCAAATCCTTGTGCGTGTAAGCAATCAGCTGGGAAGCAGTGACATGCAAAGTCCACCTTATGAATGGCTTTTCACAGAAATAGGCTCAGAATCAGAATTGTTGCTTGTTCCCTGTACACTGACATCATTGTACATTTCCCTCCTGCTTTCCTACCCCACTGCTGCACAATCTACATTGCAATCATAGAACCATAGAATGGTTTATGTTGGAAAGGACCTTGAAGATCATCGAGTTCCAACCCCCCTGCCACAGGCAGGGACACCTCCCACTAGACCAGGTTGCTCAAAGCCCCATCCAGCCTGGCCTTGAACACCTCCAGGGATGGGGCTTCCACAACTTCCCTGGGCAGCCTGTGCCAGTGCCTCACCACCCTCGGAGTGAAAAATGTCTTCCTAATATCTAATATAAATCTATCTTCTTCCAGTTTGAAGCCATTCTCTCTCGTCCTATCACTACATGCCTTTGTAAAACGTCCTTCCCCAGCTATCCTGTAGGCCCCCTTTAGGTACTGGAAGGCCGCAATGAGGTCTCCCCAGAGCCTTCACTTCTTCAGGCTGAACAACCCCAACTCTCTCAGTCTGTCCTCATAGGAGAGGTGCTCCAGCCCTCTGATCGTCTTTGTGGTGCTCCTCTGGACCCGCTCCGACGGGGTCCATGTCTTTTCTATGTTGGGGGCTCCAGAGCTGGAATCATTCAACGAAAGATCAGAAGTCCATTCATAGTGTCAATACCCAACCCAGTACTCTATGGGCAGGTTCTGTGCAAATGAAATGCACTTTCCCAGTCTCAAATCACCAGGCTTGATAAGGCATTTGTGCTGCATAGTCCTTTACATACATTATCTACAATGCATTTCATATTCAGGACATGCACCAGTTCTGCACCTAGGAAGTCTCTAACCTGTGTGGGTTAGTTCATGGAGGAAAGGTGACCACTGAAAACTGTCCAGTTCATGCTGCCAACAGATCAACTACATTAAGATCTTTAGTCAAAGCTGTTGGCAAGTCAGACTTTTTATCTCATGAGAAACTACAATGTTCTGAAATGTTGAGTTTTCCCAGTTCTTACCGAGAAGATACTTGTGATGTTCCTAAACCAAAACATGATTCAAAGGAGCTCCTAAGTAAAACTGAAGGATTAAAATTTTACCATTGGAAATCAGCTATTCAGAGGATAAAAATTCACAAAATCCATTTCAATATCAGTTAGCAGCTGCAAATGCTTTGAAAGAATGGAGCTTCAGGATTGCCTCAAGAAGAAATGACCCCACAGCCAGGCAGTACAGGTCTAGCAACTGAGCTAGCCCTTCTCTGCACACAGCGTGAGCAAATGGTCTACAAGCTTTGGAAATCAAGTTGCCCGAGGGGCTCCCTGGCTACATAGACTGGCAGACCTGGGTCACAGCCAGCCCGCCCGTGTCATGGTGCTCCTTGGAGTCACAGATTTCATGGCATGATGTGAACCTAAGTAGGCTGTTAAGGAGCTGAAAATAAAGCTGGCAGGAAGCCACAAGGGCCAGATTGAAAACCTTCCTGCCAGAGAGGATTTCACTGCAAGAGCTGAGGAACTGACACACTTCCTTTCATGTTTTACTTTAAATGGAGACACGTTTCCAACAGAAAAGTCCCCCCCAGTTCCATTATTGAAAGGCCTTGGAGCCTGATCCTGCAAATGCTTTGACTCACAAATAATTTTCTGGAAGTGTGTAAAGTCACTGCATTACGCTCTTCCAGCATTAGATCCCCTTTGATTGCCCATTTGCAGGGTTGACTCCAAAGCCAGAGCTCCCTTTGGCTGACTCGGCAATGAACCATCTCTGATGGTTCATCTGGCACGTGTCTGCCTTGTTTGCAGAGTCATAGCCAGCGTGTAGTCATGTCACCCCCTTGAAACAACACTCGAGACATGAAGCAGACGCAGCTACATCTGTGACTACATCTGTATGAAACAATATACGCCGGTTACTTACCGCATATTCAAACTGCAGATTAAAATCCCGGTTGTTTGCTTGAAGTTGTCTCTCTTCCTCTGTAAAGAAGAGGAAACAGATCAGACATGCTTAAAGGTAAACAGAGTCAATACAGTCACGAATGAAGCATCAGAAAAAGCAAGCAGAGATGCCAAAAGGCAACATCACCAGGAATCTGTGCTCTGTGTAACTGCCCCATGTCAGGGAACTGAAGAGGCTGGTGACACTGATAGAGCAGCACTATGGACTGGTACCATAGCACATAGCCCATACTCAGAGTCTCCTCCTCACCACAATGCCAGCAGTGGTTTTACAGGTTGTTCACCTTCTCCTGAATAAGAATTATCACTCAACTAATGGTGCTTTACTCCTGCCCTGCTCCATCTCTTCCACCTGAAGTCTCTGGGGCTGTTGCCAGCAATCTACTGTTAGTGACCTTCCTCCAGTACAAGTACATCACCTAGCATCCCACAGATGGGACATCACCACCATAGCTATCATGAAATCACAAACTACTGGAAGGGATTTCAAAAAGTCATCATATCTATCCTCTACATCAAGACAGGGTCATGGTCCCAATACATGTCCTAGAAAGCTCCTGTCATCGCTGTTCTTCAGACTGCCTATTCCAGGACCTCAGTGTCCTTACCCTGGGGGAGATTTTTCCCCATTGTCTGACATAAAACTCATTACTTCAATTTAAAAAAATTCTGTCTTAGGATGGTCAACAGTGCTCGTCCGCTCCCCATGAGTTCCTTGTTCTACTTGCACAGACAAATTCATTACGCATTGAAGGCTGTCATGCCTTACTGTAGTCTTCTCTTCCCAAGGGTAAGCAACTCCAGTTTCTTCAGTCACTTCTTATGGGTCAGTCTGTCAGAAGCAGCATCACTCTTGCTGCTCTCCAGTGGGCTTCCCATTTAGTTCACCTCATTCTGGAGGCGTAGTGGCCAAAATGGGCCATAGCTTGCAGCTGAAGTCTTACAAAAGCTGACTGGAGCACAAGGGACACTTCACCTATCTTGTAGACAGTGCATATTTGGCATGAGAATTCACCTAGGAGTAATTTAAAATAATATCCTTATGCACCACCAGCACGCAGCTGATGGTGTTCCAGAATATGATCCATTTTGGCAGCTCCTTTCTGGCAGAGCTGAGGCCTCATCAGGCAATGCAAATCTTTCATTTGTCCTTGCTGAACTGCATCCAAATTTTTTCAGACTATTTCTCCAACTAATCAATTCTAATCCTATCTTTCAGTGTGCTTGTAGCTCCTGCCAGCGTGGTGCCATTCGCCGATTTACTGAGTGTGTTCTTTATTCTGCCAGCCAAGACGCAGAAGAAAATATTGAATACCAGACTCAGGATACACCCCTGATGAATCTCTCAAGTTTTGTAATCAGTCATTGATAACTATTGTCAGTGCATTTTTATTTTTTTTTCTGAAAAGTCTGGCACTCATTTATCTCCAGTTTACTCATAAAAATGCCACCAGTGACAGTCAAGATACATGACAGCTATCTAAGGCTTTTTCACTAGCCCTCTGGCTACCACTAACACAAAATTAATTGTGGTTTAATGCAGTTTTTCAGGACTGCTGGCTGTTAATCATCTCTTCCTCACACAGACACTTCTAGTTACTTTGAAGTGGTTTGTTGGATTGTTTCAACCTTTACCCAAGTAGTGAAGCCAATATATCTATAATCGCTCAGCTTTTCTTTTCCCCTGTTTCAAGACAGATGCTATGCTTGCGCTTTTCCCAGTCTTCTGAACTTTTCCAGTCTGCGCACCAGAAACTCTCAAAGGCAGCATTGCTCCAGGCCATGCTCTACCTTACCTATCCAACCCACTCCCTCTCTATTCTGGCCCAAAACCTCCCCACTTCTCCTCTGTTTCTGGCAACTATTATGTCAGATGTCTAAAGAAAAAAAAAAAAAAAAAAANAAAAAAAAGAAACGAAACCCAGATTTCTTAGCATTATTTGCTAGGCTTTTTTTTCACTGAGTAGCAGACATAAACCATCTTTGATCTCCCTCTTACTAGAAGGGTTACAGAACCCCAGAGATCCCAACTCTTACAGAACTTTTATTGCCCTTTATGTCCTCGATAGCTTTTTCTTGCTTTGAGCCTTTGCCGCAGTTTGTGCTGGATAAAACAAGCTGCTTTGCACCTTCTAGAGACATCCTTCCTCTGCCTAAAGTGAATGAGGAGCTTGTGATTTTGCCATTTCACTCACTTTTCTGAGCCTTTCCTTGAAAGACGATAACCTATAGCTGTGCCCTTATAGCAATTATGTAAGGAAACGACAGCTCTGCTTAATTCTCCCTTCACCCCAGAATTCCTTCCCATGAGATCTCGGTTACTAGTTCTTCATATTTGCTGAAGATTTCCTTCTTGAAGCCCATTTTAAACACTTTGATAGTGTCACTTTTTCCTAAGCATCATACAGTCATTTCATAATCATTCCCTTTTACACTCCCTCCTGCTTTCACAGGACCAGCCAGCTCCTCCCTGTTGGAGGGAAACAGTTCTGGAACAACCTCCTCTCTAGCTCCAAAAAATTACCCACCTCTGTACCAAAATGCTGTGCCAGCTGAACAAGTTCGTGTTCCCCTATGCTCCCCTCCAACTCTGCCTCTGCATAGTTAGAATTCCTCATTTACCACCATGCCATGTCTCTCAGAAAACTGCATTTTTTATTTTTTTTCCACAAAAGACTGCCCTTCTTGGTTTGCTGTGCCTGTGTTCTTTACCCTTCTAGCATTACTCGGAGATCTGTGATTTGTACATCTCTTTCTTCACACTGGATCTCAGAGCACATGAACATACAAGGAAAAGATCTCTTCCCTTGCCACCTCTGTTACCGTTCCAGAATAAGCTTTATTCTTTTCTATTAATATTCCAGCCTCATGAGTTATCCCAGCACGTGTCTATTATACCTATTAGATGATGTGTTAAGACATCTAGTTCTTCCTGTTTATCCACTCTTGCATTAACAAGCGTCTAAGCTATTCAGTGCACTGAACTGTTATCCTTCCTCCTTTCCCTCCAATAACCCTGTAAATAACACAACATCCCTAATTTTTAAGCCCTTTCTCAGATCCCCATTTTTTTGGTTTCTGACTATGGACTGTTTTCATCAAGCCCTCTAATTAGTAATGTAAAGCTGTGTTAGCAGGTAAATGTGCTTTTGCCTTTCTTCAAGCACATCTCGCTGTGTCAGACATATCCAAATCAGCTCCCATCTGCCCCGACTGGGTGATTCAGACCAACCACAGAGTCTTCATTCAAGACCCTCAAAGTGCTTAATCCTTCACTGCTTTCCTCAGACACATTTTTCTCATCTTTCACAATGGGGACAACAATGTACAGAGAGATCAGAGTAACTTGTCTGGTGTCCCAGAGGAAAACAGAAGCAGAGCCCAAGAGGTCCAGGCTTGCAGGGCTTCAACTATTGTCTTACGTGCCCCTTTAGGAATTTTCCCGAGGGCAATCAGTATTATCAAAGCAGACGAAAGATAAAGCTATTTGTTAAAAACAGAACTTCCCAACACTTGCACATTTCCTCCCATACAGTCAGTGCTACTCTGGTCCTCTCCCCAGGGGCTCCAAGTCTAGTCCTGGAATAAATGCCACAGAAAAGATAAATGGCTTTAATGTAAATAGGAATAGATGACAAAGCCTGAAACCCTACCAGGCTACAGAAGCGTGCTCTCAGAGCCTGTGCTGGTCCTGGGAAGGGGAACCGGCAGGCAGGGGCAGAGCTCTTCGCACGCACCACAGGCTTACGTGGAGCAGCGCAAGCAAGCCGAAGACCTGAGGCGACCCTGAAAAGAAAGTCTGAGCACTCGCAGGGGACATCCTCGTTGGTGCTGCTCACAGCAGAGGACAACATTGCCCATGTTGCTCACAGTCAGCAGGTCTGCCCAGCTGCCTCGCCAGAAGGAGCTATGGAAATGCATGATGGACAGGGAGGTGCAAAGACATCCAGAACTGCTAATCTGGGCGGGAGCCCTTTGGGTATCTACTCCCTTGCCAGGACATGAGACACAGGGTACATGGCAGAGCCTCAGGGTCACACAGCAGCTTCCAAGAGGCTCTAAATTCCTCAATGACTTTTGGTTTTTTGTAGGCAGGGCAGCCCTTGAGGGGACTGCACACGGAAACAAAAAGTCAAGTGCTGCTGGTAGCAGCTGGAGGTGCTGCAAGCTCCTTTGCTCTTCCCAGGGCTCACTGGGGAGTGAGAAGTCGTCCCCTTTTCTCAGCCTGACCCCCAGGGTCTGTGCAGCCAGGGAGAGGCACTTGACATGTGCATTTGAATTCAAGGATCTCAAATGCTCCTAAAAAGAAATCACGTGTGCACCTGCTCCAGTGAGGAAAGGAGCCTGGCTTCTCACCACAGTGAGAGATGCAGTCTCCAAGAGGAATGGCTTTTAAGTGAGACACAGAAATAGCTGCAAACAGCTTAGGGATGGCACAGGAACATAAAGCAGTGGGACATAAAACAGCAAATGAAACTCACTCAAGGCATTGTTCTCCTGTGCCTGATCATATGGTACCTAAGGGCAAGCTTTCTAGGACATCCCATTTCTGAAGGCCAGCTATGACCCTGGTTCAAAACTGAATGGAAAGTCTCTGGCCTGCCATACCCATCTGTCCCTCTCAGAGTTGGTGTCCCCAAAGGCCAAAATATGAAGCTGATTTCTAGTGGCAAGATTTTCATTTTCCTTACTGGATAACGGCCAATACCTTTGGCTAGAGCAAGAACAACCACAACTAATTGCAAAGGGTGCCTCATCCAACAACATCGGCAAGCAGAACTTTCTCTCCTCAGGCTACACCAAAGGAGAACCACTGCTGACCACACGCACAGGGCAATGATGCCTCAGTGGTTTTATTTTTACCAACAGAGAAGAGTGAGGTCCTACTACTGCGTCTTCTAAAGCAGCGGTTCTCAACTGTGATAGACCAGACAACTCTTATTTGTTTCTGGAACTGTCTGGACAGAAATGAAGCCTCTTGGATGACCACAATAAACAAAAAGTTAGGGTAAGTTAAGCTCTACCCCAGCTATGACTGGAAACCACAGTATTTTGGCTGTAGATCCAAGCACACATGTCCTATCATGCCCTGTTGATTCTAAAAGCACTGAGGAAAAAGGGAGGGGAAACCTTAAGGGCTATCGGATGAAAAGTTTTTCATTTCTTGAAACTTTTTTGTATCTCTAAGAAACTCCAATTTTCTGCTTCTGCAAACTGCAGTCAAAAATCACTGGAAAGAAGGAATGGGATTTGTGCTCCAAGTTATCATTTCACTGCCACTGAAAACTATTTTAAATTATTCATCAGTGGAAACTCAGCATACATAAATGTGGCTTAGTGCCCAGTTCTTGGTCTAACCACTGAGACCAAGTCACTGGGAAAGTGGCTGTTTTCTCAGGCAGACAGATTTAGGAGCTGAACCACAGAATAACATCTGTATTTAATAAAATTAAACCCATGCCAAAAATCAGCTATAAATGTAACTGGCCAGCCTACCAGCCTTCTCCATTTAGGACTGCTGCACGGAAAAGTCCTGCAAAAGGTTAGATTCAAGATCTGGTCAGACAGCCTGGAAACTTGTTTCTGGTTTATGCTAAGGAGTGTGTGCCAAGAGCAATGCTTTCAGCAGCCTGTTGGAAAAGTTTTGTAGGCATTAGGTCTTGTGGCTCCAAGAAACAGGAGGTTAAGATCTGCCTCATTTTGCCAAGTCATACACAAACTAGGGCCTGATACCTCATGCATGAAACGAACACAGCCCAATTAGGGGAGTGTCGGCGTAACTAAGCCTGACAACAGAACAGAGACAACATAAACTCTGTAAAAATAATGATCTCTACTCCACCCTTTAAACAAGCGACCTCAAGAGCACGAATGCTGCCCTGGACCAGCTACAAAGAATGGCCTCCAGGAGCTGAGCTCCTCTCCCCAGCTTCCCTGGCAGTGTGGCTCTCAGCAAAGCTATTAACCTTACCAATACCAAGTTGTGAAAGCTGTAACACAGTTATTCTGCTCCCAAGGGCACATATCTGACCTTCCTGAGACTGTTATTCAGGTCTGCCCTGCAGAAGGCTGTAAGCAGTCTCAGAAGACCTCCACCAGCCGCAGCACATTTTTTTGTTTCAAATCTCATGATGTGCCTCCTTCCGCTGTGCCCCATCTACCTCCTACTTTTCTTGAGTCTGCTTTTGGGCACCTCATCATCATTCTGTGACCCAGCTTCGGTATCACCTCTCAGGGACAGCACAAGTGCCACCCAGCACCCAGCACCCAGGCGATCACCTATCTGTTCACAGCCAGAGGACTCCTAGCCCTTATTCCTGGTCTTTGCTGGACCATTACTCTGTGTGCACAAGAAACTGACGTCTGCCACTGTGTGTTGGTACCTCTGTCCTCCCTCCAAAAAAAAGAGAATTACAGTGTCCACTGAAAAGCAACTCCATGGGAGAGAGCAAGTCATTGTATACTGTATTAGGCAACTAAAATTGCTGCTCCTAGGGAGGTTATTATACAAGCTATTAGCCAAAATCTCCTTTCACCTTAAAGCAACAATTTCCCCTTTCTGCAATCATGAGAGATGAATGAAGCATGCAACAAGTTTCTCGATTTGCAGGCGCTGTACCGGGGCAGAGTCACTACCATTGGGTCAAAGAGAACAGGACTATCTACGTTTTATAGCACCGATCTCATAGGATTTCACGTTCATAATACAGCAGTGTCTTGCCGGCTTCAGAGCTGCACTGAGTGAACTCTACCCAAAACCAAAGCCAGGGATCTTTTCCCAACAAGCTCGACATTTAATATAGACCAGAGGATAGGTGGGTGAAGGGAAGAGCCAAACAACAGGTCTGAGGCTCACACTGGTTAAATATTTACATTTCACAGCCAGTCTGAGGCACAGACAAAAGCCAAACCCTCATCACCTGAGTGTCAACCTAACGCTGTAACCTGCCTGGTGCCGGCGTGCCAGCTGCTCTGCGGCACGAAACCGAAGCCCATCCCTGCTCTGAACCCCAGCCAGAGGCTGGCAGGGTGCAGCGAGCGTGGCTGGGGCAGGAGGAGCGGTGAGAACCTGGTGGGATGGAAACAGGGAAGGGGAAGGTCACAGCCAAGCCCTGCTCGGAGCAGGAACATGCCCAGCTGCCTGGCAAACAAATGTGGTTTTTTTATTATTCACTCAAAGGAGGGGCTCTCCAGGGCTCCACGTTACCAAACTGTGCATTTTCGACGTGTAAATTCCTCTTCCTCTACAGAGGCTCTCTCTGGCTGCTGTGGCTGGAGAGGATTTATGCTGGCAATCGCATGCATTTTCATCTCTGAAATGGACTAGCTTGTACTGAGGGTGAAGGATTTAATTAAAAAAAAAAAAACCTGCAGCAAGACCATTCAGATACAATGACCATAAATGATTTAGCCCTATTCCCCCTTGCCTGTTCCTCCGTTATTAAATAAAGATCTTCTTTATCATGTCCTTTCGCCTTGAAACAACAAGAATACTTCTTCCTCCTGAAGAAATGAAATGCAAGAAATGTTGAGAGATACTAGTTGTTTATCTTAAATAAGTATGTTTTAATTAGAATAAATTACTTAGGGTTACAATATGGTGTGATGTATGCTGTTTCCTTAGCTGTACTTAGCATGAGTAGCCTGATTTGCTGAAGCCTTTAGGCTGCAGCACAGTTAATTTTCTTAGTAATTTTCCTCGTGTTGTGTTTAGGTCTTTAGTAGAAGAAAAACATTGATAACACACTGACATTTCTGTAGCATTTTTCCCAAGTCTCGCACTTTTCAGTTCCCCATGCTCTGCAGAGAGCGCAGGCACACAAGAAGCGCAAACCAGAAGATACAGAGGCGACAACCATCAGCAGAGACTGCAAAACAACAAGGTGAGAGCAGTCAGTGGCCGGCCAGCCTGGGCACAGAAAAAGAATCCAATAAGGTGTTGGAAGACCCTAGACCAAAAATCTCTGGGGTAACCCATTGTGAAGGGATGCTGGTCCGAGCAGTGACAGACTCCGGTGGTGTGCGTGGAACTCCTTGGATGCTGTGGGAATGCTCAGGCAGCAGCTTCTCCTTTAACAAGAAGTAAACTTTTGTGCTTATGGATTTTCTGTTGTACCTGGTACTGAGCTCAGCCTCCTGCTAGCACTAAAGAAATACTACATGGCAATTGGAATTTGCCAACAGAGGTAAAACATTTCATATGTCCCTGGGTCAGGTGTTAATACAAAATTAATTTTTTTCTGGCATCACTAACAGAGTGCCTACATAAGAGATCTACCGACATACCTCCATTTTCATACATCAAATGTAAGGTCTGAAATCAAAAATCTTGAGGGTGAACTGGAATTATTTCTGCCTCTGGTCCAGTAAGTTTTTAATATGAGGATAATGTTAAATATTAGATCCTGCCCTTTTCTAAAAGCAGTATTTGATATTACCACCAAAAGGAGAGAGAAAATAAGAAAAGAGGTCTCCAGAAGGATGCTTTATCTTTGCCCAGCATGTACTACACCTGTGGTCAAACATCACTCTTGGGACACAGGCCTGGAAGAAGTGCTAGATAACCTTAAAACAGAAAATACTCCCTTTTAGGTTATTCTGGGAAGGGACAGAGGTTGCCTCATCTCTCCCTTTCCTTGTCTCCTGCAATAGTACCAGTTCTGGTTTTCCTTCCCTTCCTCCTCCCGGTGGTGTCTCGCTCACCTGCCTTGGCTCTGGGACTCACCACGTCTCAGAAATGCCTCACAACAGATGATTTCTCAAGAAGCATCTACCTCTTTTCGTGTTTGTTTTCAGTCGACTTTAGAATGAAAGCAGGCATTTCCCAGATATAATCACAGTGGAAATTCTGTCTCTTCTTCATTTTTGACAACTTTAATTTTGAATTTTATTTTTCAAATTTGGTTTAGAATTTTATATCACCTTGTATGCTGTTTTTTGTAATCGTAGTTCACAATATTTTGACGAATATCAGCATGCCAAATAAAGCAGCTGAAACAGTAATTTATTTTTATTTTAAAAACCAATCTGACAGTGACTGGCTGGCACATATAATTTCCTTTACTAGAAAACGATGTCTCCTAGACACGCTGGTAATGCCACAGCTTCACACAATTGCACATGTTGTTAATAACAGTGATACACAGTGATAGGAAGTGATGTAAAAATCATAAAAATAAATACAGCTCTGAAACAAACTCTGAGAAGATTTTCAATTCACAGTTATTTCCCTCATGGGAAATTATGTAAAAATAAATACATTTTTCATACTCAATGTCTGTTGCGGTAAGACATTTCCTATCACATCTGACTGGGCGTCCCAGAAGGCAAGCCAAGCTTCATGTCTGTAAGGCCAGTCATGGGCTTCCTTCTCCACAGGGAGCTGCTACCCTTGCCAAACTCTGCCCGGAGCCTGGCTGCTCAAAAACCAGCTGCCCTGGAGAGCAGGCTGTCCCTAGCAGCAAGAAGGAAAACCCAATGGAGCTTTCCAAAAGCCCTGGATCAATTTATATCCTTCCTCTTCCTCTCACAGTGTCCATAGGCTGAGCTTATGGAGACAAAGCGGCAGCAATGACTGTTCTTGCCATTGACTGGAAGCACATAGCCTGGGATAAGGTTATTGGTGGAGATGAGTCCTCCCTGTTCCCTATTTCTGTTTGTTTCATAGACAGTACTTGACCATCCCTATCTTCAAGGTACAAAGATCCAGTGCTGAGTTGAGCTGCTGTGGGATCAAGCCAGTGACCAGAGATGTCCCGCATGTATTAGCAAGGCACGATCCTTATTTCTTCCCACACACTCCATGAACCAAAAGTCTCCTCATCAATTAATGTCCATTGTAGGTTAAACCTCAGTGTAAAAGATCTCAGGCATCTTTTCCAGAGAAACACTACAGCTCCTTATCTAAGAGATGTACTTCCCCCCTTCGGCTTGAGGAGCTTCATCAGGGTTCAGTCATCTAGGAACTGGTTTCCTGCAGGTGTTTTTCTATGTCTGACATGACACCACATATTACTGCTCTATGGAGCTGAGGTTTGGTTACATTCCTGATTCCTTGTACATAAACTCGAAGAAAAAAGTTCAAAAACTGATTCTTATTTCCAAGAAATTTAGACCATGTAACCTGTCTTGGTAAACTCTACCTATCCTGAAAAAATTCTCCTAATTTTGCCTGCAGCCCAGCTCATGTGAAAAGAGCCGTGTCTTGCTGGGGAGAAACTGCAAAATATTACTGGTTCTCATGGGAGCAATCCTGATCCCAGTTTCAGCAGCTGGTGCCTGAGGTAATCTGTTCCCTCCCATGAAAGTCATATCACGAGCATGGCTCTTCAATAAGATTAACTGTCATCCAGCTTTGTTTCTGGAATGGGAACTTGGTCTTTCCATGAGCAGTACTGTCCCTCTGAGATGAGTGCATGGGATGTTCCCTGCAGAAGAGTTGCGCCTGCTCTCAGGCAGTGCAGTCCTAAGGATTTCTACAAATACAAAGGGTTATAAACTGTTGGATCAAAATAGCACTTCAACCCTGGCATTTACTCCGGTGAAATGTTTGCAAGGAGCAATCATAGCCCTTTCAGCTTTTGGGCTGCAACGCAAAAGAATTAAAAATAAAAGGGGAGGGAAAAATGCTCTTTTAGCTTCCTGTTATGAAAGCTCCTCGTTCCCTGATCACCCCAGCTTCCCTTATCCTTCTCTGAACTTCCTCCAGTTTGAATCCATTGGTTTTGAACTGGTGATCAAAAGCACATAAAGTGAAAATAAAATCTTTTCCTATAAAGTGTGGGTTTTATATCTAGGAGTAACTGAGTTTCTTTGACAATTGGTTGAAGGGGTAGATGAACACTTCTCTGCTAAAACTCAGATACAAGGCCAGGCAAAACACAAATTTGTCCTAATACAGCAACATAATCTTTTTGATAATCAGAACAGCTACCGCGTTACAAGCAGGGATGCCCTGGGTGGACAGCGGCTCACAGAGAAGCCCGTGCTCCCTCATCTCCAAAGCCAAGATGGAGAAAGAGACCTTGGGCTGGCAAAGATCATTCCCCGGGAGCAATCACAACCTCCTCTCCGGGGACTATCAGAGCAGCAAACGGATGCCCCTGTCTTAACACCAGGGCTTACGGTCTGCCCTGCACCAGGAAGGGGAAACAGCAGCACAATTGCAAAAATAAACCCTTGGGAAAAAGCTATTCAGCCTTCTGAGCTCAGGGAGGTTGGGAAAAAAATAATTTCATATCAAAATATAAGTAGGGCACTAATCTCTGTGGTCCTCAAATACAGGGAGGAACGTCCTGGAAAGGAAAGGCTAGAGAATTTCTCTCTTCACAGGATCTCCAGACATGGATCCCTGACCAGAGATCACACCCTGGGCCTGGAGGTGAAGTGATAAAACAGGACACTCCGTTCAGTGGCTTCTGCTCCAAAGCCCTGGTACTGATGAAGATGCACCCAAAGAGGCTGCAGGAAGCTGACCCACTTTAAGGGTACGCTGGTATCCCTCCAGCTGGACTTCCTCCAAGCATTCATCTCTGCAGGAATTTCTTCAGCGAAGTCTGGTGAGGATCATGATGCAGAGGACGGCTGCTCCCTATCTCCACACCCATTTATTTGGGTGCCCTGTGGAGCTCACAGGGAGGGAATTATGTAGGTTTCTCCTCCAACTTTAGTGTTCCCCTCAGCAGCTTCTGGGGTGCTCTCAGGGTGCAACTCTATACTTTGCTGTTCTTCCTACCTCTCATTGAAGGGAATATCGGGGCATTGCCATTAACGTGTTTCATCACCAAAAGTCTGCATCAGACCTTCATGCAGACTTGCTTCTAGCATATTTTATAAACTGCTTGAGAGAAGGCACTATGCATTGCTCCTCCGCCCGCTCCACCAAGAGATCCTTTTAGCAAGGACACCAAAACCCAACTTCCCCAAGCCAGTCATGTGCCATGACAGAGCACAAATTTTGCGGCCTGTTTTCTTTCGGACGTCCCCCCATTCACTGGCACGCAGTCTGCAACACTCCCCCAAATTAGTACGAAATGCAGGAAAAGTAAAGAAAGTCTGCCTTCCTTTTCTTGCTCTGCAGGTGTAAGACATGCTCCCAAGCACGCTCTCAAGGGCTCACGCGTGTGTTGTATTTACATTTCTTAGGTTGTCACCCATGACAATGGCATTACCAGGCCGCACTCACCTTTCAATTTCTTCTTTCCAAATTTTAATCCGAATAGAGACATCCCAAAACTTTAGTTTAGTCCAACTCCATGGAACTTCTACAAGAGAAAAGAGAAAGTAATTCACAATGGGGATCTCTATTCCCACAGCGTGACGTGATGCAGCACATACGTGTAATTCTGTGTCCATAAAATGGGAGAACCAAACTCCTAAGCACAGTGTCCAACACCTACAGTTTATCACATAGTGTGTTTTAAAATGCAAAATCATCTCAGCTTTGCAAGTTGCACTGTATCAGTGTGGGCTACCTTACCTTGGACATTTTGATCTGTTCATCTCCTGTCGTGGCACAGAGAAGGCGCCGCTGGAGGAGAGACCAAAAAGGACATTCCTACTACCTTTGCCCTATGTGAAAAGGAGAAATACAAGCACAGGGCTTGTACTGAAGGTCCAGAGGAACTGTGTGACTACCCAGAGCAAGACCATCCTCCCTGAAGAGGGGGAAGCAGCGGGAAACACCGGTTTCCTGTACATTTGCCTGTGCTCGACATGTGCTGGCTCACACGGTTGTCCATCTGCTGGTCACCCTCTGTGTTTGGGGTGGACTGGCCTGTACGGCCCTGAGTAAAATTTCTCCCCCGCTGTCTGCAAACTTGCTGGCCCAGAAGACTAAAGCCGGGCAACAGAAATGCATTTAAGGCACTGAATATATCCTGACATGCAGAGGAATCGAGCATTAAACAAAATCACATGAAAACCTGTCGATAATGAAACTTTCAGCATGCCAAGCATCAGACAGACTATTTAAAGCACTTAATGGTGATGTTGGTGCTGACAGCCTGTGAAGGTCCTGAGCATGGGAAAAGCTGGCACTGCCTGGCATGCCTGGCTGACGGGGAGCCTGAATCAACAGGAACGCTATACCAGTTCTCAACTGGCCAGTGGAGCCAAGCTGAGACATTTGAGGGAATCGGGATCTATCTAGAGCGTATTTTCTAGGTAACAGAATGAAGTCTTTGCACTCTATTCTATGCTATCTGTGCAGAGCAAGGGTGCCTAAGGAGACAAGTATAGAATATACATTGTATTTTGGAAACACGCAAATGTGAATACAGGCTGTGCCACTGCCCAAATGCAAGCCCGATACAACATCACCAAACCATGCCTAGTGCCAGCTTGGGCTTCAAGTCTTTTCAGAAAATGAAGGTGAACTTTAAGGAAGAGTCTACAATCATTGCATAAGTCAAACATTTCTGCGCAGATCTCTATTCCAGATGCTAAAGCAAAGCTATATTTAGCAGCTGCAATTCAATGAGCCTGAGATAAGGCAAACAGCAGCAGGTAAGCTCCAGCCAGCCAGCTAAGCACTGCACACTCTGAGCACAGCACAGCCCTGGCACAGCACTCCCTGCTGCTCACCGTGGTGTTCAGGAACACCTCTGTGCCCACCGTGCTTGAAAGAGATCCTTTTTCTATTCACTCATGTAGAGCTGATTGTTTCTGCTCACCAGAACAAATGCTTTGGCAACACCTCTCCCCAAAATTTCCCCTGTCCGTGGAGCTAAACCATTTAAAGTTACAATATTCAATGTCACAACCTAAAGCTTTCTCAACCTTGCTGAGCAACCTTACTTTCCATCTGTAAATGACCTCAGTCTATCATTTTCAACATATTTCTTCCATGTCTTAGAATTACTATTATGTCTTACAAAACCCTCCTAAATAGCACTGAGGGCTCCCCATAAGATGGTGGGAGGAGCAAGGCACACCACCCACACACCCAGAGGTAAAGACTTCAGACTTCCTAGAGCACCAGGAGCCACAGATCTGGTAATCACTGTCCACTGGCAGCACAAGGATGCAAAAGGTTGGCTGGTTGTAATCATCATACGGCTATACTGCTGAACTCTGGATTTTGCTGTATTTGCCAAATGTTTTAGAAAAACTGTCCGCAGCTACCAAACCTCTCCCAGCTGTGTTCTCAACTGACAAGGCACATAAATTCAGCAAAGGGGAAAAAAGGATGTTTATATTTGCGGGGGAGCAGAAGAGAGGGTGGTTATAAGCCTTCTCTCAGCAGTAATAACACGAAACAAACAATAGAGTTAAGATCCGCGTCTCACAAACAAAAACCTGAAACTTCCTTCAGCTCTGACACAGGGCTTTTGTTAATTACTGTGATTCTATAATCACTGGTTTCTGGCGTGACTGCAGTATGACAACAAGACTGCAACAATGTACTATTTCGGCATGGAGGGCATCTTTAATTCCTTCAGCTTCTCAGTGCATTTGATTAGGATTGCATTCATTGAACATCTTCACTCAGCAGCAAATCTAAGTTACGATCATGGCCAGCACAGATATCCTTACAGGCTCACCATTCCCATAAAACCCTGTCTTTTAGGGCTGACATGGGCGATAACTTTGCCATATCCATTGGTACCAATTACCTGTCTGGTACGTCATCTCCATCACACAGATTTAGCACTGCTGCTTACTTGGCTAAAGCCCAGGAGTTATAAATCCTTCCCAAGCTGACCTGACCCTTTATACAAAACCCAGCTCCTGGCTTGCCCAAACCACAGTGTCATTTGAGAATGTGTCAGTATTCAATGGGCACACACACGATGGCATTAAGGGCTTGACACACCCCTATTACACTGACGTGTACCCTTTATTTTCATAATATTGCAAATATCTCCCTTTGCTGCTTTGTTACTGACTCACACACCTAATCCTCGTACTCCTTTACCTACCAAGCCACTCTCACGCTGGCTACAGCTTCTGTGTGTGCCTGTCTGCTCACACCCCTGTTTGAGCCAGCACACCTGCATACTTCTAGGAGTCTGTTTTCAGTCTGATAGTTTACTGACCATCGGCTGCGTGTGAAAACAAACCTCAGCAAATGATGGTGGAGTTGTCCCTTTTGGTAGTGCTCCAGGTACTGCTCCCATTTGTATTACTTATCACAACCTCTACAGGCCGATGTGGTCAGCCAAGGCCTTAGCTCTGCCCGCTTTTCAGTCCCAGGTCTTTTTCTTGGGGTATTTTGGACTCAATCCTACCTGCAGGGTCCAACATCTTTTCACCTGTATCTATCAAAAATCTCCCTCAGGGTATTTTTTTTCCCCAGATTCAATTTGTAATCAAAATATACATCCCTCTTCAGTTTTCTTTTTTTTTGCTTTACTTTATCTCTCTACTTTTTAAATCTGATATTCAGTTTCTC
This sequence comes from Himantopus leucocephalus, assembly GCA_003993805.1. Taxonomy (NCBI): domain Eukaryota; kingdom Metazoa; phylum Chordata; class Aves; order Charadriiformes; family Recurvirostridae; genus Himantopus; species Himantopus leucocephalus. The sequence goes on from RSEF01000031.1 coordinate 9,151,014, forward strand.
TTCCAAAAATTGTAATGATGGGTCTTCAGCCTCATATCACTCACAGACACTGCTACAGTTTTAATTTCCCTTTGCCTTTTCTGGAAAAAATGATCTTTCTTATGTTTCGTTTTCATGTGGCATGAAGTACTTTTCAGATTTTGGTAAGACACTTTCACAGCCTCCTATTCCTCAATTAATTGAAAACACATAAAACACACGAAATCTTTCTAGCCAGAAAAAAGGCAATTTCCTGTTTGCCTTCATTTTCCCTGGCACAAGCTATTTTCAGAGGCAAAGTGAAGCACTGCTTCAATCTCCTCAAGTTGCCTTCCACAGTCTGTGTCAACCCTTCAGGACCTTGTTGTTGTTGTTCCATTTTCTGCTTGATTATTTTGTGGGGTTTTTTTTATTTCTGTTTACCCCAGGTACCCTGCACTGCTCACTAATCAACAGGGGCTCACATATTTGAGTAACCACACAGGTCCAACTCCTCTGCGTAACAGGACACATGTTACTTCCCCATGGTTCCAAAGCCTATAGCAAAAATTATTTAAAGCTCAAATTCCCCGTGCCTCGGTTATGGGAGTTTGGGGGTGTAAGCTAAGAACAAATTATCCCTTCTCAGTATAGAATGCTTTTGTACCTACAGTGCTCCACAAACTGCCTAGCTAGGGCTTACACTTCTGCAAAGACAATCCACCTGCTTTATGGCTACTGACAGTTTAATCATGGGCTCTGAGCACTTTAATATCCACAGCAAGAAGCTACTTTGATGGGTCTTAAATAGGGAAGGGATGCTTTCTCGTAAACCAAGCTCAGCCTTATTTAAGAGAGACAAGAGCCAGATTTGGCTTGAGAACACAACTGCAAAGCTCCTCCTGCATGAGGGGAAGGTTGCAATGAGCTACGGCTAATGGAATTCGCAAGGGCTACAGCCTAATCCAAAACCAAGGCTCGCTAAGTTCTGGGCTGCAAATTAGAGGTGGAGGGAGGCACTTCCCACCACCGCAGTGATGAGAAGCAAAATGGGAAAGGACATGGCACAACTCCGATGAATGGAGAGCAGATGATGCAGATGGAAAACATGGCTAGTTTCTTGGCCCTGTGTCTCCGGACATAGCTACACAATACATCAGATTCAATGATATACACGAATTAGAAAATACTTGATGCTTCTGCTCCCATCACCTTGTTGCCAGACTCTGTCAAATGATCCATGTTAAATACAATCATTTTTGGAAGGGTTATTTTAATCCATATCATGGGGTGTTATTCAGTACAGGCTGAAATTCTTGCCTAAGCAGGGGTTGTAGCAGATCTGAGGGGGCAGCGAGTTGTGCCATAACACTAGAAGCAAGCACCCAGAGTCCAGCAGAATTAGGCAGGAGAACAGAATTTCTCCAGTCAGTTTTGCCACCAAATATAGTGTGGTATATATACAGCCTAAAAAGTTTAAATAGCTCTGTCTGGGTAAAAATTCATGCCTCCACTCACCAGCTTTCCATGTCAGGTCAGTTTTTGGATATGAGAAAGACTGATAAGTTAAAATGTTTTAAATCTATGTTCAGCTGATGTAACAACCACGAATACCCACAGGTCTTAGAATTTTATTTTTTTTTCAGGGTAAAGCGCTAAATATCCAACCAGTAGGTCACTGTATGAGAAAGCAGGTCTGAAGCACTGGGCATCATGACTGACAAGGTTCAAGACTGCCTGTGAGGCCTGGTGCTCTTGGTGGAGGAATGCTGTTAAATACCACGTGACGAAACAAATCTAAGTCCCTGAATTTTGAACACATATCACTTTAAACTGGATTTGGAAGCACAACTGCGAAAATGTTAAGGGTTTAAAATACATTAGGTCCTCAAACTCCCTGTTTTCTCCATGCCTTAGCTGCATGCCTAAGGAGGTGCACATGTGTCATGGTTTCAGTTGGGGCAGAGTTAGCTTTTTTACTAGAAGCTGGTATAGTGCTATGTTTCAGATTTGGGATGAGAAATACTTTTCATAGCACACTGGTGTTTTTAGTCTTTGCTAAGCTCTCAAGGCCTTTTCTGCTCCTCACACCGCCCCACCAGCGAGCAAACTGCGGGGGCATAAGAAATTTTGAGGAGACAGAGCCGGGACAGCTGACCCCAACTGGCCAAAGGGGTATTCCATACCATGTGATGTCATGCTCAGTATGTAAAGTTGGGGGAAGAAGAAGGAAGGGAGGGACTTTTGGAGTAATGATGTTTGTCTTTCTGAATAACTGTTATGCGTGATGGAGCCCTGCTTTGCTGGGGATGGCTGGACACCTGCCTGCCGATGGGGAACACTGAAAGAATTTCTTGTTTTGCTTTGCTTGTGAGCGCGGCTTTTGCCCTACATATTAAACTGTCTTTATCTCGGCCCATGAGCTTTTCCTCACTTTTACTCTTCCGATTCTCTCCCCCATCCCAAATCGGGCAGGGCGAGCGAACGGCTGCGTGGTTCTAGTTGCCAGCTGGGGTTAAACCATGACAACGTACTCAGGTGCTAAAGCAGGAGAGCCACGATCACTCCCAAGTATCACAGAGAAGGGCATCGCAGTTGGTGCAATGTTTGCTAATGCTCTGGCACGAGCAACGTAAAGGCCTGGCACTCCTGGCATGGACTGACCTCGTAGTGTGCCATGCAAAGGCATGTTTGCAAAGGACCCCCTTTAAACTTCTGGTGTATTAACTATTTCAGTCAAATCGGTCGACTTTTTGGTTCCAATGTGTATGATGCATTTGCTTTCCCCTATCGAAAGCAAACACAAAAATTTCAGCCATTAGAAGTAATTAGTACTAATAATCTTTTAACATTTAAATATATAAGCATTTGTATTTCTCCACCCCCCCTTACATCCTCTTGTGTTTGAACACCTTAAGAGCAAAACAGGGAGTAGCCAGGGTGGTACTACTCCCTGCTTTGCGAGTGGGAAACATAGAAAGCAAGCTGCAGGACAGACAACCGAAAAGTGTGTTTTTAATCCCAGAATAACACTCTTTCGGGGCTGAAAAATTTGCCTGAATTCAACTTGGAATAAGTTAAAGAAGCTATAAATGGTCACTCTTGGCATCAGGGTTTACAAGAGGAGCGGTGACTCCGGTTTAAATCTACTAGCTCAGTGCAAAGAGTTTGAAAGTATCCCTGAAACCTCCCCAGCTTTTTAAATACCTGAAGAGGTATCCTGGATGAGGCGAGCTAGCCCTCCAGCTATTTTTTGGTGCTGTTCCAAGCTATACATACAGAAACCTAAGGAACTGCGTGCTCCTACCCCCTACACTCAAATGCGCCGATGCAATTAGCTATAATTGCTGGGAAACAGACTCACTCTGTTATCTGCCACGTTTTAAAGTAATGATCCAATATCCTCCATCTGTCTTCATTAAAACACTCTTTAAACTGACACCGGAATGGCAGTCAAAAATTAACATTCGGCTCCTTTGGGTGAGCTAGTCACAACGCTCAAGTTACGGACCAACAGCTGAAGCCGAGCCACTTCCCGAACAGAAACGCAGGCTGCAGCCTGCTCCCTCCCCAGCACCGCAAACAATAGCAGCTTCCCCGGGCGCCTGCTGCCGCCGCCGCCGCTGCTTGAAATCGTGCACAGACCGGCTCACTCCACCCAGAAGTCTATCAGCTCGCTCGCCGAGAAAGCTCGACCCCAAACACTTTGATTAAACTTCGCGAAGCTCTCGGGTCTGAAGAAAACCCACAAGTTTTCTGCCCCCAAAAGCTGAGAGAGAAAACAAACAAGCGGAAGGAAAGCAGTAAATCTTACCCTTGAAGGCTTGTAAAAGTCACAGCAACAAAGTTCCTGCCCTCCATAGCACTCCGGTACGCTCCTGTCTTCTCATTTACACGCAGCTTTATCCCCTCCCAAGACCAACAGCTTCACTTGTAGTTGCAGCGCCAGGACATTCATCTAAGAAAGCAAAGCTTCTTTGCGCGCTATGAAACGGGCATCGCGTGCTTGTCTCCGAGCCCCTTAAAATCCACCGTGGACCTGCTCTGCCACGCAATGTCCTGGTAACTAAACTTACTCCAAGTTCCCTACTTCTTACTTCAGTCACTGGGCTTGGCTTCTTGCCAAATTCTTCCTTTTTTTTTGTTTTTTAATTCTGTTTCCTGTAGATAGGGAGAGTGTAGTAGCTCCCTTAAAAATAAAATGCTTCAGCACAACAAGCTGCAAAAGAGTAAAGCAGAAAAGCAGAGCACCTAGGCTTGGGACACCCCAATTAATTCCAGAGGCAACTGCTGCTCGCCTTACCTACCTCCTGCCGACGCGGAAGCTTTCAAAAGGAAACCAAGCGAGTAAAAGAGTCCAACATATCAAATTGCTTTAAAAAAGGATGAACTTGGTAAGGGATCTATTTCCCAGCAGCAGCCCCTCTCTCTGCATCCGTAATGCTGGAGCCAGTCAGGACTCCTCAAACTCAGAGACACTGTCCTACAAGCTGATCCCAAGGCTCCACCTCACCCACTTTCCAATAGTTGTGAGTAGCAAAAAAACTCTGCAGAGAAAAACCTCATCGAGCACAATTGCACAACTCAACCACAGAGCTTCCTCCAGCCAGCCAGAGGATCGCTTCGGCACTGAAACGTCAGGGCTTGCTCATCCCTGAGAGCATGACCTCCCCTTGGCCTCAGGGACGCGGATTAGATATCAGGAAGACATTTTTTCACTATGAGGGTGGTGAAGAACTGGCACAGGTTGCCCAGAGAAGTTGTGGAGGCCCCATCCCCAAGACCAGGTTGAGTGGGACTTTGAGCAACCTGGTCTAGTGGGAGGTGTCCCTGCCCATGGCAGGGGAGTTGGGACTGGATGGTCTTTCAGGTCCCTTCCAACCCAAACTATTCTATGATTCTATGACACCTGCCTGGCCTCACCACTCTTGAGGGGCTCCGCCTCACCAAAACCCCTCAGCACTCTCATGAGCCTCTCCACATTCCCACTCGTTCTCCCACCTTCAATGAACTTGTCACTTTTTTTTCCAAATTGTGGGACCCTTCACAATACAGTGCCCTCCTAAATGCCAGTCCCCTGGCATTTCACCTACCAGGTATACTACAAGACTGAAACTGGGCCAACTACAACTTTAATCCATCTCCTGCTTCCCTATAGCTGTGAACTGCAATTATTTTAAAGTCACCATATTCTTTCCCTAAGTTGCATTGACAGTAATGCCTGCCAGGAACATGTCAATTTATTCCAGACAGCAAGAGAATGTTTAAGGTAAAAGATTTCTATATGTTTTTGTCTCTGTTTTTTCCTTCATATTCTGTGTTTTCACACTGGATTTATGTGAACGCTGTTAGAATTAGTTTCAAACGTACCCACAAACACTTGAATGCATTGATCACCTGATTAATTATAGTCACATGGTAGTCAAGGCTTTGCCAAAGAGTATTTTCTCAAAGGTGAAATTCTCTGAAGTCCTGTTGTTGAGAGATATTAGTTTTTTAGCTTAAATAAGTTTTAAGAGTAAACTATTTAAGCTAAATAAGTTATTTAGGAAAAAAAATACTTAGGGTTATACTATGGTGTGATGTATGCTGTTTCCTTGGCTGTACTTAGCATGAGTAGCTGGATTTGCTGAAGCCTTTAGGCTGCAGCACAGTTAATTTTCTTAGTAATTTTCCTAGCAGTTGGTACAGTGCTGTGTTTGGTCTTTTAGTCTTTTAACATGAGGAAAATGTTGATAACACATCGATGTCTTGGTAGTGTTTTCCCCAAGTCTGGGACTTTCCAGTTCCCCATGTTCTGCCAGTGAGCACAGGTGCACAATCAGCATAAACCAGAGGATAAGGAGTCAACAACCATCAGCAGAGACTGCAAATCAGCAAGGTAAGAGCAGTCAATGGCCGTCCTGGACACAGAAAAAGAATCCAATAAGGTGTTGGAAGACCCTAGACCAAAAATCTCTGGGCTCACCCCCTGTGAAAGGACACTGGTCTGAACAATGATGGACTCCGGTGATGTGTGTGTGACTCCTTGGATGCTGTGGGAATGCTCAGGCAGCAGCTTCTCCTTTAACACCTGTCAAAGAGAAATGCTATGGAGGAGCCTGGATGCTTCAATGGCGGTACTCCANCCTGTCAAAGAGAAATGCTATGGAGGAGCCTGGATGCTTCAATGGCGGTACTCCAGTAGTCACGAAGGCTGAAGTGCAGAGTGGCAATGAACAGGATCCTATAACACCATAAGCAATTCTGAAGGAAGAACAAGAACCCATGCCACTTTGCGATGACTCCAGGGTTATTCTTCCAGGCTACACCTATTTGAGACAACATTCATTGAATTGGCTTCCTAATTCCAACACAAAGTAATTGTCCATACAAACGGCCAACATGGCACATGGCATGTAGGACTAATCTCCTCAAGACCCAGGTCAACTGAGATGATTTTGAACTGAAAAGCATCTAACCTGAGAAGGAATTTCCCCTGCAGTAGCCTTTCCTCGTGTTCTCACCACCCACATCCCATCTCAACAGCAACAGCCACAAGTACCACATTTTTTTCCTGCAATCAAAAATACGAGGACATGGATTAATTTTGTTCCTTCTACATATTTGGAGAATGCCTTGGTCTCACTTCCAGAGTTTTCCTCTTTCTTAGAACTTTCTCCTGCTTTTAACCCTCATTTTAATATGTTAACTAATGATGATTCATTCCACACTACTCCCACTTTCTTTGCTGCTGTCTTTATATTTGCTTGTTACCACCTTGACCTCGGCCAGTCATTTCTTCCCTCCTAGAGTTAGGTTCACCTCCTTCCTTTGACATGAGAGTGGACCCAACCATAAAATCAACTAGCCTTGGGGCTTGTTTAGACTTTAAAATAGCTAAAATTTGGATAGACTGTTTTGTTAATGATTTTTTTTTTTGTCACTGAAATCTACCTCAAGTACATTGGCAATGACTTTTTCCCTCAGCTATGCTTTCCCCATGGACTTCTGTGAACTTGCTCACGTAGGGAAGCTCAGCGCACGTGGAAGCGCTTGGAAGAGCAGGAGTGACTCAGTGTTATGAACTCAGCTCTCTTCTCCTTGCCTTACACTTTGGTCCCTGGGTAGCATCTTCCCAATAATCACATCATTCTCATCCCCCTTTGCAAATCTCTGAACACATCAGGGAGGGCTGCAGCCTGCAATGTCAGTTGTCCAAATTTCAGTGCCTGCATAAAGGGTGTACATGTACGCTGGGTGTCTGAGCTCCCACTGCAGCCAATATGGCTTGGGCAGAGGTTCAGCTGACCAGCTGTAGCAAGGTTGCTGTGACCCATAGTTGTGGGAAGAAGTAGTTCAGTCTGTTGACTTTACAGTAAACGAGCTGTTTTCTTGGCTGGGCAGCTAACCTCAAACCATGGTGCTTCACACCTTTGAATCCTCCACTTTCCCAACTGCCCACTGGTCACAGAGCGCTAGCTTAGAGTGGGATGGATTTAAATTCATGCCATTAAGACCTTATCCTAGGACTGTATCTGGGAGAATGACTTCCAGTCATTCATCCTGTACTGCATTTCAACTAAGATCAAGATGCAAAACTCAAGACTTACCGACACTGATGTTTAAGGGATGCCCTCAGCCTGCTCTCCAGACCAGATCCACTCTCCCTCTCAGCAGCAAAGCTGAGAGAGGAGAGGACCCTCTCTGGAGCACACAGGACCCGAACATGCCTGGTGACCTAGTAAGGCTTTGAATGGCTTAATATGCCCCCGAGTAACTAGAGTGAATAACTAGAGGATAGGAGAGGAACCGGAGAGAAACACACTCTGGAGCATCCCATAGTGTAGACTTAATCTATGTGCCAGTCCTTGCGAGAAGCCCTCCCTATGTCAAGGGTATTTTTAATATTTCTGTCAACTTAGATGCTTTCCCAACCATCCTATATAGTTCAAAAGGATATTGAACTATATAGGATAATCTTTGCTTTCCCTTACTGTCTCGTAAGTGCAGTCTGCAACTCCTGAACTGCAAGGTTTGAAGTTCTACCACAGCTGGTGTCTCTCACTGCAGAGAAGTGGCTGTGGCTGACCAAGACAAGCTGGTCTCCCCTCACACCTGGAACCAGTGCAATGTCCAGGTATCATCTCCACCTAAACAATCAAAAGTCCAGCTCCCAAACCAACACAAGGGCATTGCTCATACTAACCGTGGGACTTTTTTTTGCTCAAGGACCTGGATGTACTTGGTGGGTGATGCTG
>RSEF01000031.1:9159311-9183581 GCA_003993805.1 Himantopus leucocephalus
CCTCAGGACTCTGGGATGCATCTTGTCAGGTGCCTTAGGCTTCTGTATGTTCAGGTTCCTCAGGTGGTTATGAACCTGATCCTCTGTCACAGTGGGAGGGACTTTGCTCCCCCAGTCCCTGTCTTGCTGTTCATCCACTGAAGAGGTGTAGGAGGAGAAGTTGCCAGTGAAGACTGAGGCAAAAAAGTTGTTGAGTACCTCAGCCTTCTCCTGTCCATTGTTACCAGTTTGCCAGTTGTGTTCACCTTGGGGGGGTACACTTTCACTGACTCTCCTTTTCTGGCTGACATACCTGTAGAAGCCCTTCTTATCATTCTTTGCATCCCCTGTCAAGTTCGTCTCCAGCTATGCCTTGGTCTTCCTGACCCCATCCCTACACAACTGGGCAATGTCCCTATCCTCTTCCCAGGATGCCTGTCTCTGCTTCCACTGCCTGTGCATTTCCTTCTTGCCCTTTAGTTTGACCAGCAGGTCTTGACTCAGCCATGCTGGTCTCTTGCCTTCCTTCCCTGATTTCTTTTACAGATCCCCTTTTACACCTGGGGATCGAGAACTCTTGTGTTCTATGGAAAGCGACCTTGAAGATCTGCCAGCTCTGTGCTGCTTCCTTGTCCCTGAGGGCAGTTTCCCAGAGGGTCCTACTGACTAACTCCTTGAAGAGCTGCAAGTTTGCTTTCCTAAAACTCAGGCTACTGACTTTACTCGTCACCCATTCCATACCCCTCAAGACTATAAAACTCCACCAGTGCATGATCACTGCAGCCCAGGTTGCCTCCAATCTTGATGTCACTGATGAGCTCACTTGTGTTGGTGAACATCAGGTCCAGTATTGCATCCCCTCTGGTCGGGCTGTCTATTACCTGGCTTATGAAGTTATCCTCGATGCACTCCAGGAGTCTCCTGCATTGCCTACAGCTCACTGTGCTACTTTTCCAGCAGATGTTGGGATGGTTGAAGGCCCCCAGCAGGTTGAGAGCCTGTGAGTGCAATGCGTCCTGTAGTTGGAGTAAGAAGCCTTCGTCAATAGGCTCCCCTTGATAGGGCTAAATGTAGTAGACACCAAGCACAAAGTTCCCCCTGTTGCCTCAGTCTCTAGTTCTTACCCATAAGCTCTCAACCTGCTCATGGCTATTCTTCAGAGACAGCTCTTCACAATCTGTCCTCTTGACATTGAGGGCAACCCCTCCACATCTCCTTCCTCACCTGTCCCTTCTGAAGAACCTGTAGCCATCAACAGCTGCACTCCAGTCATGGGATTTGTGCCACCAAGTTTTAGTGATGGCAACTAAGTTGTAGCTTTCTAGCAGCGTGGTGGCTTCCAGCTCCTCCTGTATATTGCCCACACTGTGTGCATTGGTGTAGAGGCACTTCCACTGGGCTGTTGACCGTGTCACATTCTTAGAGGAACACCCCTTAATTCCTTTGAGGTATTTCACTGGAGTTTCCCTGTTGGCTCCTATGACCTCAGGAGTCCCTGGCTCATCTCTGTAGGACTTCAAGTGTGCTCCAGTGTAGCCAGCATGTTGCAGGGCAAGAGGCTGAGGGCCCTCACTAGCCCCTCATCCCTTAAACGTGGTGTGTCATCCTATGGCTTGTTATGGGCAAGCCTGATATTATCCCCCTCCCCCTTCAGGTCTAGTTTAAAGCTCTGCGAATGAGCCCTGCTAGCTCATGAGCAGAGACCCTCTTCCCACTTTGAGAAGAGAGTTTATGTTTGACTTGGGCACGTCTAGGAGTGAGGAATTTGCTAAGGTCATGACATTGCTGCAGTTCTGGCTTGCTCTCTCCTCATAGCTCATCACAGTTCCTTGAGATTTCGAGGTTGCTGATATGCTGCTGGAGGATTTCCTTTGCATTCTGGTCTGAGGCGGAGCAATGCAGGTGTTCCTGGGGACTATTCTGAGTCTAATGCCCATTTTGTGGTCATGGGTGACTGCAGGACAGGCTTCAAAGGGATCCTGGGGTTCTTTCTGTCATATGCTCTTTTTCAGGAAGAAGGTGGTCAAGGACAGGCAGATTAAAAAAATCCCACAAAAGAAGAACTTGGCCTCAGAGGGACCGCCCATAGAGAAAGAAATGGCCTGAAACAGAAAAACAAGGAAATAGAAAATACTGCGCAACAGTCAGTAAAAGTTCAGAGGGCTCTAACCCCTCTGATCCCTGGGGAAGGATCACTTCCGTGCTACATTTCTGATAGCACCAAAATGTGGAACTGGAAGTTTGGCAGCAAGGGTCTGTTCACCGGTGAAGGTGGTGGCTATGTGACTGGAGAATAATGTGCAAAACATATCATGTATCAAGCAACTTCCAACTTATTAGGCTGACCTGAGCAGCATGCAAGGTTTTAGAAGTCTTGAAGGAAAGAATAATAAAAGGAAGGATGGAAAGTGAGACAAAAGGCAATGGGTTTGGCAAAGCTAGAATGTGCGGGACCAACTTGACCCTGGCTCTGCTAAATGAATTCCCAGATCTAACCTGTCAAAGGTGTACATTTCTGTAAGTTGGCTCCATTGCTTCTGAGATGACTTTGGAGAAGTGGCCACTTGCAGAGCTAAATGCATGATGGTAAGTGGCATTCAGGATCCTTCAGGAACCAACTGAATCCTACCACAGGTTGCAGCTGGGCAAACCTAATTCTAGGGACAAATCTGGCAGCTCAGATCTAGGTAGACTCAGAAAAAGCATTGCATACAACATCAGACGGGAACTCTTGGTGAAGCTAGAGGAGACTGGGGTTGATGAAAGGACTATGAGGTGACATAACAGAAATGGGCTAAGAAATAAGAGAAGCCCATGAGGGCAGGGACTGATAATGAGAAGTTCTTCTTAAAGCTAGGCAAAAGTGATGCGAGAAAGGCTGCAGATGCAAAGAAACTATGCTGGAAACGGACAGCACTTCTTAAGAGCAGAAATCTAGCTCTTGTCCAGTTTAGCAGAACAAAGTATAGTGGAGATGGCAACGTTATCCAAGCATCAGGAGCCGCTAAAGAGACTTCATCATGATAAACAACACTGTGGTGCAAGAACAAGTATTTCTAGATTGGCCATAAATCACAGGCAGCAACTGAGAAGTTAGTTTTAAGTATCAGAGAACTCAGGGCCTGAAAATAATCCTCCAGTGTCAACACTCCTGATTTAAAAGAGGAATTTGGGGTGTTATCCCACAACCCCCAGGGAGGGTTCAGGCCCGCTGTGTATGTTCCATCAAGCACTAGGGAATGCTGCCAGGCTCATTAGCCGTATTGCACATGTTCACAGGGCTACGTCCAGAGTTTTCTCTAGACGGGAGGAAATGAGAGCCTAAGAGCAGAAAAGGAGGAAGATGACATGTCTGGAGGAAATCCCACGAGCAGCCTGACCTCCTTCGCTGCCGCTGCCGCTGCGCTGCCTCCTCCCTCCCTGCTGCTGCCCAGAAACAGGGAAACTGAATCCTGTGCCCAAAGTCCCAGCTGCCTTCTCAAGTCACTCCGCAAACCCTCCCATTCTGCTCGCCTTCTTGTCTCCATCCATCAACTTGCTAATCTCTTCCAGGAAGATTGGTAAATCACGCTCTCCACCTCTGCCCTTGGGTCTCTGCTCTCTCCCATCACACACCCAGAAACACAACTTCCTTTCCCGTAAGGCCCTTTTATCCCCATCACGTGCTCGCAGGCTTGCATCATCCCTTCCAGTCCAGCTATCTCGCTCCCCCAACTCACTTTTCTGACAGTGTCAAAGCCCCAAGTTGGTGACAGCTTTAGAAAGGAATTTCCCAGAGATCAAAAAGTTATTTCAGTCCAAAATCCAGGCATTCTTTCTTTCTTTCTCCCTCTCTTTTCTTAGAAAATTATTTCATCTTTTCAAATAAAGGCTAGAAATAAAAGGATTGTTAACAACTCCCTACCATCCACCAAATCTCAGCAGGGTGGGTTGTTTCTCTTTCAGGTTTGCTCTGAGTAATGCTGACTTCCCAAGTCGCATCACCCTCTTGAACTTTCCCTTTTGGGTTCCTACAAAAGGTCTCCCCGTCACCTGGGAGGTCTGGAAGCACGTCTGCTCCCTGCTCCTCCCAGCAGCCTGCCAGTGTATTCCGCTGGCAGCCTGGAAGCTTTTTTGAACTACTGACTATTGCTCTTAAGATTAGGAGCAAACTGCTGTCTTGAAAAGGCTTCCTCCTGGAAGATGGTCCACATTTTGAATGCTGGATGCTGTTCTGGTCCTCATATTCCTCGTCCTCACAGCTCAGAAGTGACCCATATAAATGGGAAAGGTTCAAAGAAGGGCAAAGATTATCAAAGGTTTGGGGGGGGCACTGTGATTCTGCGGGCTCAAAGAGCAATGAGTAGGGTGGGATGTGATCGAGGTCTACATCTCCACTGCCCAGGAAAGGGTGGATAGGACCAGCACTTTAGCATCTTTCTGAACAAAAGAACGGAAGGCATCAAAGTAAATTAGTTGGAACCAGGTTCAAAAGAGAAGATCGGTCTTCATGCCACAGCTTGTAAATCCATGGAACTCCTTTTCAGGGGTGCAAGGCAGGGATAGAAGGACAGCTTGGGACTTACTAACGAGAAATCATGGAGTCGGGAATATCACGCGTGTTAAAAATTACCAGCACCAGCAAATGCATCAGAGGGAAGTTTACTGTGTTCCTACTCTTCTCTGGACAGCTGCCTGTAACCACTCTTGGAAGCAGGATTTGCACGAGATGGACCCTTGGTCCGAAACCCCTTTGCTCCGGGCAAGAACAGTCAGACCAGGGGCTGAATTCACCCGTCTGCCTCCAGCATCCAGCTCGTCTCTCACCTCTCCTGCCCCACCTGACGTTCGTGCTGCTCCGCTCCGCTCCTGCATGGAACAGCAGGCAACTTACCACTCCCTGCTGCTCATCATCTTTGCCATCATGTTCTTGGAACAGCCTTTTCCACCTCAGGATAGCCATTTCCACCTCAGGCACACCAGCATATACATATATTCATAAAATGTGTGTCCTGTTTATTCATTTCATATATTTATTATTATATATGTATTTGATACACACAGCACATATCTTATATCCAGCTGCTGGATATATATAGCAATATATCCAGGAGCGTCAGGTTCCTGGCTCTGTTAACAACAGCCAGACCTCTTGCCCTACCCAGGCCTCTTCCCCGTGGTTACAGACAGCACTTTTCCTTTCAATAGCTCTTTACTGGTTTCTCTCCACTGCAGCGCTTGCTGAAGTGACAATAAAGAAGTGTACTGATGAATTAGAAACTTGTGTACCATCTAACTTGGTACTGAAGTGGGGTGTTAAAGTTGTGCTTTAAACAACACCTCACATGGGATATGCCATCAAACTCAGTAACTTCCCCATGATGAAGCCAGAAACAGAAATACAGTTATGTCCTGATTTCAGCTGGGATAGAGTTAATTTTCTTTCTGGTGGTTGCTGTGTTTCAGATTTGGTGTGACAGGAATCTCAATAATGCATATTGCTTTAGTTGTTGCTAGGTGATGGGCATATTAGTCAAGGACTTCTTCCAGCTTCCCATAGAAGCTGAGAAGGAGCACAGACAAGACAATGGAACAGCAATGGAATACTCCATACCATAGATGTCATGCTCGGTACATGGGGGTTGGCTGGGCGGGGTCAGGGGGAGATGTGCAGTCTCTGCCAAGGTCAGGTTGGGCAATGAATTCAGTGGGCAGTGAAAGTGACCCTTGTCTTGTGTATTCTTTTATTATTTTCCTTTTCCGTTATTGTTCTATTAAACCGTCTTTATCTCAACCCACGAGGTTTCTTTTTCCCTTTCCCCTCCGTTTCTCCCTCTTCTCCCCACCCTTCTGGGGGCAACGGGTGGGTGAGTGAGAGGCTGCGAAGTTGCTGGCTGGGGTTAAACCACAACAAGCTACAAGAGGGACTGTGAATTAGCCCAGTTACTCACATTGCTGAGCATACATTACCTAAGGAAAAAATGGCATCTCTGATCACAAAAATTCAGAGATCCACATTGTCATGAAATATGAGTCTCTGAGTTATATGAGCTTGTCTGCTGGTAATTGGCAGCATCCCCAAAAAATGAGGAGGGGAAGTAATTTACTTGACATCAAGACGGTTTATTCTCTCATCTCTTGTCAATACCATCTACAGAGTATTAATGCTCATATCAGACTGAAAGCTATGAATCAAGTTTCGCATATAATTGTTTTTCTTCACACATTATCTGCAGAGTACCCTCCTGCCTGCCTGAGTCTTTCTGTTCAGCACCTTCAGGAGGCTACCAGAGTATAAAGGAGACTTGACTTAAAGGCCAGATAGGAGAAGAAAAGGAAGTAAGTTATTCTCTATGCTTTTCTGTGATGTCTCAGCGTGTTACCAGAAGCCAAGAACTTTAGGGAAAGATGTCAAAGACGGAGGCACCATGGAGGAGGGCGGGATTGTCTGACTCATACCCCTTGCTGGGCATCTACAGAACCAAAAAAATATCTACGTACTAAACGAGAGTAATTTGCAAAGATGCAGTAGCGATTCTGCCCTACGTGATTTAGCAAACTCCATTACAGTTGCAATTCAACAGGCGACTCCAAATGCTGCTAAAAGAGTTTATTAAAGACTGTACTAACAGTTCTCATAACAATGGCACGTACAATGATTCGAAATCATGACAAATAGCGTGGAGTTTTGAAGAGCGTTATTATAACACCATGGACAAGAACAAAGCTGATGTGCCATCTCAGAACTCTACAAGCAGGCCCATGAAATACAGGAGTCATATCATACAGCTGTACAAGGTTCAGAGAAAATAGAAAAAAAAAAGTCATTCAATATGCAGTCCTTGAATTTATTGACAGTATTACAGTACTTTATGGGCTTGTTCCAGCTGCACTTTCCAGAGTACACAGGCAGCTGGAAATAGCCAAAAAATCCCCATTATAGTAAAAATCCCTCAACAAACATACCTCAGGTGCAATCAGTACTCCAGACCTTCCTGCTTATGAATTTTCAGTCAGAAATTCTGACCTCCCTGCAATCACTTTGCTCAGGACAGTGTTTCGTTTTGCAAGAAAACAAAACCAGCATGCTTCTTTTAAGACAGTGCAAAAATATTTTCAATGGTATCGTTAAATCACAGATTAATGACAATCAGCATGGATCAACTGCAGCACGGCCAACAGCGACTTCAAGATCAGAACCGAATGGACCTGCTGCCTCTTGACCAGCACTCCAGCCTGAGTGCTTGCACAGGAGAGAGGTGTCGCTCTCTCCCAAGCGAGCCATCATTTCTAGGTTCATAGTGAGGAATGGTCTCAGCTACTCCAGACTAACAAAATGCTACAGAAAGCCTGCAAGTATTAAATTATCCAATCCTACGTCAAAAAACTAACAAAAGAATATTGAGGAGGAAAAAGTATACAGCAGCCATGTTATTTGTCACGGCTCTAATGTTGTTCCCTTCCTTACCGTGTTGATCACGGCAGCCAAAGTGTGACTTGCGGAGTTCAGCAGCTTACAGCACCCCCACGGTGATGCAGGATTCCCAGCAGCACACAGGGATTTATATTCTCCGAGACACACCATCTAATTGCAATGGCAGGGCAGCTGCAGTCTGCTCCTGGTGTGTTGCTTTTGCAGCTTTTGGCTATGAGATCTTAGGCCCCTCTGCACTTGTCCCACTGGTCTCACCCATGCTCACGGCAGCACACCCATGGTCACACATTCATTCGGTGTGCATTCTCAGAGCAACGTGCAACTT
This sequence comes from Himantopus leucocephalus, assembly GCA_003993805.1. Taxonomy (NCBI): domain Eukaryota; kingdom Metazoa; phylum Chordata; class Aves; order Charadriiformes; family Recurvirostridae; genus Himantopus; species Himantopus leucocephalus. The sequence continues at coordinate 9,167,030 of RSEF01000031.1, forward strand.
CTTTTTTGAGCAGGCATCAAAGTGTCTGCATATAACGTTGGGACACTGGTGTAATCTGTGCCAAAACATCCCCTGGCAGCTCCACAGTACATGGATTCAAGGAGAGAGAACTGTGCTTTGCCAAAACCTCAAATCATTATTCTTCTCCTAATTTCCACACAGTTGTGTGTTTGTATCATGGTGTGATTATGTAGAACCTTTTTAATGTCTGCCAACTTCAGATGATAAAAATCACAGTGCTGCATATCAACAAAACCCAGCATACCCAGCCTCCAATATAAAATAATTTATATACACAAAGCAGAATTTGCATCTTAAATAAGAAGAGATTGTCTCATTCTCTATGGTGTCTTACCCAGCTACTAAAAAATAAATAATTCACATCAGATTGATGGATTTGTTTCCTGTACAGCACACGTGCGCTATCGGAGCTGACAAAGACAACATGAAAAAACCTTTTGTAATTAATAAAAGAGAATTGTTGAACACTTGCACATATTGGCACAAGGCAGAAGAGAAAAGGGAACATTACACAGCACAGCTCAGGTGCCTTCCTCTGTGGAACGGGATTCAGATTTCAACTTTACAAATTCTCTGGCAACTTCATCATTGGTTCTTTGAGAGAGAATCCTCAGGACTGTAAGTCCAGTCTCATCCATGTGAATCCTGCGCCCGAGGGGGCACCAGCAAGCACAGCTTCCTTTGTCTGCTATGTCTCTGAGCTGCATCACTGCTATCCCCAGTACTCGGTCCTCCCGAGCAAAGCAGTAATCCTTCACGCAGACTTGGAGCTCGTAGGCATCAGGCCCATCTTCATTCCCCAGTATGCTGAAAAACACACACAGGTTTACTTACCGTTTCTCAGAATGAATAAATTCCTCTGCAAAATAAAGGTGTCAGCACCTGGCTAGAGTGCTAAGATAAGCCACAGAAAACTCCTTTCTACAGAAACCCCTGGTCAGAGAGGGAGAAGGAAAACCTAGAGCGTACGGGCGTTTTTGCTGTTTCGTGTCTGATAAAGACAACCGAGCTACTTAAAGAGAAAAAACAAACAACCCTTATTATCAAGTTGCCTCTGCATGCGTGTATGTGTGTTAAACTGTGAAATGAGGAGTGGAGAACATTAAAGCCATGATAATAGATTTTCAACTCAGATGACTTTAAACATTTCTGCTTCTGCTCAGGGTTGCTTAATTTCAGTAATTAATATTTTAATTACATGAAGTCTTTGTTAAAGATTCAGAACCTTCCATTAAAGCAAAAGCTAATAAAAATACATCCCCAATATTTCTGATGTTTCTAAAATTAAAAGAATAAAAAAAGGGACAAAATCTCTTAATTTAGACGAAGCCTGCCTTTTGCCACATCAAAGAAAAATTATACGAATAGTCCCTCTACCCTAAGATGTTTACAGTCTTTTTCTGGTCATCTCTTCTCCTCTCATTCTTACTCTACAGCTGGGTGAGCACTAGTCTGTAGCTCCCTTTGTTGAGCCTTCCAAGAAGGAAGATGCCTTTGTAATAATGAAAGACAAATAAGAAGAGATCAACACTCGGTGTTAAGAAGACCACAATTTTAGCAGTGCAACTTACTACCAGTTTCCTTGGAAACAAGTTCAGAAAGCATGTCCCACAGGTCAGAACTAAAAATACATCATGAACTTTTAGCCTTAACTCTACCAATAAAAGATACAAAGTTTATTAAAATGATGGAGCACAGTAAAATATGTTGATAGGACACAGCGCGTTTCAGAGAGTAGCCAAAGGACACTGCTGGTATAGAACAGACCTCAGCATCCCACCCACAGCAAAAACTCCCATAATCTAACTTTCCTGCCAAGACACCAAACTCTGGGCCAAGCTACTGCTTCAAGTGTTCCTTTGAGCCTGGAGCAGGCCGTTCGTGGACACTGGAAAACCCTATCTGTCCTCTGCATCTGCACTCCCCACGTCAGATTTAGATCCCCAGGCTATTTTTCACACTTACAAGTGAAAGGTTTCATTGTATTTGGGAGCCCAGTTGTTGCTCTTTGACTTGGTTGTGAACTTCCTCTTCTTGTCACTCTGATGGGGCCCAATCATGGTGATTTCAACAAACGGACGGAACATGCCAGACGTTTGCCACTTCAGGTCGTTGGCTGCCACAACTGGAAAAGAGCGTCACAACCTGTTTTACAGTAAATACTCACTTGTTCCCATTGCTCTGGACACCCTTCCACTCTGCTATGCTTTCAATTTCTTGTTTTAGAGGAAAAAGTCCAACTCAAAACACGTGAATGTCCTGACACACGTGGGAAGGTCTTTTTTGGAAGATATGCTCTTTTGCTCTAATTTAATTCTGTAAAGGGAATTTAATGCTTGGGACAGCACTTAGTTTTTGCCATATGCGTAGTCAAGAAAGTAGTCTAAAAAAATCAGGCATTCATGCAACTCTGGGCAGGCTGCCCTTCCAATTCAGTGCTTAACTTTACATTGTAGATGCCCCATCCCTGGAGGTGTTCAAGGCCAGGCTGGATGGGGCTTTGAGCAACCTGTTGTAGTGGAAGGTGTCCCTGTCCATGGCAGGGGGAGTGGAACTAGGTGATCTTTAAGGTCCCTTCCAACCTAAACCATTCCGTGATTCTATGATTATGTGCAGGATGAGAAAAAAACAGGGCATTTGGGGACCAATATTAAAGTCTCTGTTGAAAAGGAAAATGAGAGTGCAGGTAAGACAAACAAAGCCCATGAGCTGTGCGTGGTTCCAGAGCCCAGAATTATTAGCTCTTTAATTTTCGTTCTCTCTCAGGTCACTGCAGGGAACAGACTGAAGCACAGGAAACAGCTCTGAAAATCATTTTTTTGCATTGCAGTGTAGATTTAGCCGGGAGAAGAGAGGCCTGAAGAGCTGTTTATATAAATCTTTAGCGGAAATTAAAGTAGTTAAATATGCTGTATTCGAGCAAAGGAGATGAAGGAGGAAGAGGAAGCCTGAGATGAATCACTGCTTTGGTTATTTTCAGAGCAGCTCTTCAGGGACCAGCGTGGCCTTCAGGATGGGGGGAGAGGAGCCTCTAAACTCTTACTGGCTCTGAGATCTCTCAGTTTCCACGAAGCAATTTCGCAACATGGCCCTGTCATGCTGCCCTGTTCTCTGCAGCACAGGCTACACTGTGGCGCCTGGCGATAGTCATCATTTGATTTTTGTTTACTTCATATATTGTTGCAAATAAACAACAGGACTATACATTGCCACGTCACTGGCTGGACAAGCTCGTTTGCTGTTTCTCTACATGTTCCTGATGTGAAACAGAGAAAACAATTCTGGATTCACATCACATGAGCTAACACAGAAATATGACGACTGCCAACTGGAGATTTGCCTCGACACAGTCACCGAGCGTGAGCAGTAACACATGCTTTGCCATACCTTTCACCGTGACCTTGTGTTCACCAGTTCCTGGGTGGGTATACAGGTCAATCTGTATGGACACTTCACCCACAGGATCATCCACACCAGAGCCTGTTGGAAGAAAATTGACATCCCTCATGCACACACGGACTATTGTCTGTTGGCACCCACCTTTGGTTTATGGCCTCAGCAAGACAATATAACATTTTCACAGTACACCTTCCGCAGCCAGCTCTTCAGTCAACATCGATCATGTAACATTAATGCAAAATAACATCAGGCTTGCATGCCCAACACGCATAAATGCTAACGTTTTTTGCACTGCACCATAAAGGTTGAGAATACTAGTAAGAATTTTAGAAGAATTTAAGAGGCCTAAAGCTTGACAAGAAACCCTCACAGAGAGCAATGATTTTTCAGAGATTCCTGCCAAGCTATTGTGTGCACATGCAGGCATTCCAGTGGTGGGCATTGACATTCCTATCTGCTCAGGGAAGAAGCGAGAACAAAAAACCCCAACAAAAAAAAAAAAAAAGAAAAAGAAAAACCACACCAGAGAGGAAGTCTAGGAAGAAAAGGACAAAGATGTTAGTGATTTGCACTGAGCCATAGTGCAGTCTCACCCTCTAAGGAGCTTTTTCCATGTTGTACATCAGATAAAAGTTGTCATCCTGACAGCCTATCTGCTTCCCTTTGGAGGATAATGAGATTCCTTTCAGTGTTGTGCCCCAAAAATGATGGGAGAAGCACTCACAACTTGCATACTTATTTCCCTTCATCAATTAGCCAGGGAGAAAACAAGATGTAGCTTCACAGAGGAAAAGATAACATGTTGCAACAGAGGGAGAAGATCTCACGAACCTTACAATTCATGTATTACGATGTTTTCAACTTTATAACTTTTAATCATAATTATCATGCAATATGTGGAAATGACATTTTTCTTGGTAGAAAAGTCAAGATGTCATGTAAATTACAGAAAAAGACTGCTTTGCAAAATGAAAATGAAGTCTTCAATAAGATAGTGAGATTGATTTTACTTTCCCTTTGATAACTGTGTGATCTCAGGTTGACAATTAACAATGCTGCTGTAATTGGGATACCTACAGGGTAATTGGGTACCTACGAACAGCAGTGTTATTTTGCCAATTTTGAGGCTAAGACACATTACTAAGTGAAAGAATCGGTGCGTTTGAAATTCAAGATAAGGAGCTTGAAGGATATCATTAAACAAACATTTTGATTAGATAGATCTAACACGTCAACTTTCACAAGAGCAGTCTGCAGGCAGCAAAAACACTCATTTAAAAACCAAGAGGTTGAGAGCTAATCTGTGCAATTCTCTGAAGAGAATTACATGGCATAGAACTGTAGGCAGTGAAAGTCACATTAATAGACAAGTAAAAGTATCTGAGCAAACATAACAGAACCTCAAATTATTATCTCCGGGTAGATTCTCATTCTTGACCCAAGTACAACAAACAGCCTCTAGGCTGTAACATTTGTACATGATCTTGAATGTACTGTTTTCTCCCCGCTTAGAAGGGCAGTGTTCCTTCTTTTCTGTATATAAGCACAGAGCTTTAAAATTGATATTGACCTGACCCATCTGATGGTGCAGATCCATCACTTACACTGTTGGTGTTTCCCATGGGAACAGACAAGATTACCAACAGCATGTAACAACTTTATCAGGCCACATCTGCAGAAACATCAGCTGCCAAACACTCAGGTCTTCATTTTACTGATCTTTAGTGTAATTAATAGCTTATAAAGGAGACACTGATGCTTCACAGGAATGACAGCAGAACCATCTCATTACCTTGGAGGGAGACAAAATTTAGATATTTTCTTTTCTACCTTCATTCTTGTCTTTTCATACTAAAATCTTGTTCTATTAACTGAAATGTTTAGAGACAAAAAACCACTTTGTAGATGGCCAGAGAAAAACATTCTGATCACATACAACTGTGTATATACATCTACTTGCACATTTAGTGACAAGCAGATTTAAATCTTGACAAGAAAATCTCATTGGTATTGCGATACTGGAAGGTGAAACTGCAGAACTGAGCTCGTGCAATGGGTTACAGACACATTTCACCTAGGATAACAAAAACACTTTGGACAGCAGAAAATAAACTGAGAGATGAAAAACAAGACTTATTTTTTTAAGGGTTTCCTGAGCACCCAGACTTTTAGCTAACCCCTCTTCAAGCCAGATGTTTCAAGCTCAGCCATAACCTTGAGTGCATATCAGACATTACCATGTATTGCAGTAGCCTGTCCCAGCAGACCATACGCATGCAAGTCTAGGACTTGAAACAGCAATACACAGCCCATGGTAAAAGGTAGGGAACAATTCTGTAGCGTCTCTCAAAAAACAATCCATTTTTGAAACAGCTTTCACATTCTGTGAATAAGTCTCAAGCTTGGGGACAGGCTCTCAGGCAGGGTACAGACTTCTACACCGTGCAACCTGTGGCTCCACCTGTGGGATGCAAGCATTTGGTGAAAAGTTCACTTCTACAGGGAGCTAAAGGGAACGGGTCTCTGGAAAAGGTTTCTGGGCATGGGAAAGATGACTTCAAAAGCAAGGCAGTTGGCTAATGTTGTTATGGTAACAACATTAGTCTTGAACATACCCTTATCAGGAAGAACGTCCTCATTAGCGGTAAACCTAATACCTTTCCCATCATGCACTGAGACATGAATTCAAAAGGCAAGAAGCAAGCAGGATAAAGAGAGAAGAGTGTGAATTACAATCCAATTAGCGGTGTCACTTAAACAAATACAAGACAAATATTCTAGCTCTTAATAGACAAAATATCCTCTTAGATCTTCTGCACCAACACAGGCTTTGGAGAGCAAGGCTGTCTGAGAGCAAGGGATTGTCTGGGTTAAAACAAGCACAGAATTTGTGCTGGCATAACTAAACTGCAAGCCAGGATCCAACTTTGCAGCGCAAATATTTAACGGCATAGTGCTATAGAAGCCTGCTCAGTAAGAAAATGAGGGCAACAGATACCTCACAAACTGGAAGATGCAACCATTGAGCAGCGACGTAAGGGAGGCAAAGAGTCAGTATTTAAATAGTTCTGCATGCAGCCATTTCCTCCCATAGGCTTGTGAGAAGCCTGACTTATGCAAAGGGAAACATCAGTCAGAGACCTCTGGTAAGCAGATGCCAGCTGTAAATACTAGTGCTGTCCCTTCCATCCCTCCAACACACGTGCAGATCTCCAAACCAATCTACCAACAGGGGTTACTGAGAAGCATATGCAAGCATTACCCTTTTCTAGCCCCAAACCCAAAAGCAAGTCATGCCTTTATCAGAGATATGCCACCAAACATCTGTAGGATCAATGATGGAATAACTCCAGTGTTTTGTTCCCCAAACAGGGTCCAAAACTCTCGAGCCTACTAATGTAGAAGATGCTGATTTGGACGAGCTCAGTGGCCCACCACGCCTGGTACCTGTCTCCTGAAGTGGCTCAGACAAGCCACAGAGAAATGTCATCAGTCAGCTATGAGATATAATTGATAACCTCATAACGAGTGCATCTTATGTCCTAAAACTAGAACTTAATTCTTCCCAAGCTTCTTAAAGAAAAATAAAAATACCCAACACACACACAGTTCTGTGGCAACTCTGTATATTCCCGCTGCTCTCAGATTATTTTCAGTTCTCTTTGTGTATCTGCTGAACACTCACCCTCAGTGGAGTTTTTATTGTCAAATCATGCATTGCATGAAGCTGCTTCCTCATATTAACTTTGAATTTGCCTCTTTGCAACTTTAATGGCGCATCTTCTTCCTCTAATTTTAAACACTCCTGACTGTAGCATGTAGTGTAGAAGAGCAGTGCTGCACGCATCCTTAAACCCTGGCTCCTCACGACAAGATAATAGGATCCACATAAAAAACTAGCTTCAATTCATGGTCTGGGTATATAATGGGAAACATTTGCCATAGCACAGCAAAGACTGAAAACACACTGTGCACAGAAGTTTGCAGTTGAAGAGTGTATTGGTTAACTGTAATGGCAACAGCCAAGTTCCTGGAGTCCCTTGTGGATGTAGCAGTCTTTGACCTGTCTGGCCACTGGATGTCATCCTTGCTCTGCTGGGACACAGCTATAGGACCATTCTCTCAAATGCAGGTTAGTTAGTTAACTTTAGTTAACTTCAGTGTTTTAATGCAGTATATTTCAACCTAAGCAAGAATATATTGTGCTGCTGAAGGCAGGGATGATTCAGTCCTCTGAAACTACACTCAACTTTTCACTTCAAAAACAAACCTTGTTTTGCTCAAGAATTCTCAGTACTTTCTTCACTGGTTGGGGAATGCCAGTATCAAGCAGTCTCATTTGCACATGAAGGGAAAGTGTGTTGGCTGGGGAGTGCCTTCCCCTTGATTTCAGGGCCCGGTGTGACAGTATGCTGACAGTTAGTACAGCCTGTGGGGTCGTGAGCTCTCATAGGCTTGGAAGGATTAAAGGAAAAAGGACCCCAAGCAAAAAGATGGCAGAAAGACATCCCTGTGGAATTGTATGATTTTTGCTGCTGAGATGTAGTAGCCCAATGCCAAGGCTTGTATTTAAACAGCCTAAAAACTTAAAACATCCGTTTGATTTTTGACCTAACCTCTAATATTATCTGTCTGTCCACTCTTCCTGAGATTAGTAGAGATTCATAGTCAGCCAGTGAGGGTCCCTGACTAGAGACCAAATTATTCTGTACAACATGAAAGCAATGAAACAGTACCGAAGCAATGAAATAGCACCACTATTGTGCTTTCCCAGAGAGCTACCAAAGAACTCCAGTCATGCATCCTAGCAGCTTACTAATATGTTGTGGTGATTTGTAATCATCTAGCTCGCACATATCCTGTACTGGCTGCAGACAAAACACTCTCCGAACTTACTCTCCTAAGACACTTTTCCCCTTACAGGCAGCGTGTAGCTCCGTGACTCATCACGTTGCTGTCAATCAGCCTTAGTCAGGACTACATGGGCTGCTGGCAGCTGGCCTGTGATACAGGCACCGACTAGTTCCTGTGGTGGTGTCTTACTGAAATGGTCTCTCACACCACCGTGTAAGTCTCAGTACAATAACTTCAAATTTCACTTCTTTTAAGTCACCCACCCACATTAATTCATGGAACGTGACTGTTAAGTGAGGATTGCAGAAAAAAAGACCACAAACGCCCCAGGCCTTATGTTTCACATTTCTGCTCTCTCAAAATGTAGTTGTTGAGTGGGCAAAAAAACCCCACCCTTTCCCTGCTTCCCAGCTTCAAAAGCTCTGAACTGTCATGTTTCCAGAAATGTTACTGCCAAAAGCACTCTACAAACTGGCAGTACAAGACAGAGCAATTATGAACAGAGCAGATAGCTCCATTCAACTTTGCCAATAACACAAAAGAGTCTTACCCTGGGCTGTCTGAGTCTGGACAAAGGTTTTGATGAGAGTGTCTGTGGTCTGAGTGTAGAGAGAGAGAGCATATCGAAGTGACTGCAGGTCTGGACTCTTCTCCAAGAAGGTTTTCTTCAGACCGTTCCCACCAGCATGGAAATATTGCTAAGAGTAAAAAGAAACAGGAAAAATACTGAGGAAGAATTGCAACCAGCAACCAACATTTACATGCTATTATGTTTGTGGATGAGAAAGACCTGGAAAAATTCACAAAACAGCTTCTGTACTGGAAATCCACATCTTAGACAAACTGGTACCAACTGCTCATCAGTTTCCTCTACCAAAGCACTTAAATATAAATATGCTGGCTCCCAGCACATGCTAGTCACCTGAGACCGTTCAGGTTTACACAAACATGGCAGTATCACTCACTTAGTGCCTTTATTGCTATAACAGCAGTGACAGCCTCCTGCCATCTCCTGAACTATCCTCTCAGGCACTATCCTCCCAAATACTACTTGTGGATGGAGCAATGGAATGACAGAGACAGAAATGGAATCACTTACTTTGATCGTATCCAGTGCCAGATCCAAAACAGCACACTGCTTTGGAGTGAGACTCCTAGTTTCTTCTCTCACCATATGATCCTGCAAACAACCATTATATTTTACGTGAGTATGCTGTCAGAGACTAAGGGAAAGGAGTCACCAGTATCACCTCTTTCTCTGGATTCATGCTGTGGCTACATGGCCATGCCACTAATTCAGCTGTTTAAGGAATGCTTAATGGAGTCTCTCGGAGTCATTTATTACAGCTTAACTTGAAAACAAACCCCCTTTAGAAGAGAGGAGAGAAGTAAGGAAAGGAACTGGGCAGAGATAAGCGACAATTTAAAATCACAGTTTGACTCTCAGAAAACCCAAATAGGAGTCTGCTTGCTACCCCTGTCATTCTAGAGCAACCACAAAAAAACCTGTCAAACCACCATCTAAATCAAGAAATTCTGAGAACCAGGTATTGGGCAAACTTGTTTGATGTTGTTTGTAATTTTTTTTAATTCTTCCATCTAAAAACGTCATTAATATATCATATCATTGGTGTAGAGGAAGAAAAACAAACAAGCAACATGTTCCAGAAAATGCCTTTGCTAAAAGAAAAAGTTGTTGTCATTAAGACCCACCACCTCTAATAGCAAAGAGCCAGGAATCCCTTGGAAGGGATTCCCTTTCCTGCAGTGGGAACATACCCCTGTTAGACTTCTGCCTGACTACAAGGATGTGTCATCCTTTAGTATTTCACAAAGCTTTTTCTCTCTGATGTTTAGTCTAGGTCTCAGGGAAAACAAAACCCAAATTCTAACTGAGCTGCTGGAGGGTCAGGCCAGCTGGCTGCAGCCTGGGTGCTGAAGCATTCATGAAAAAGGTGCAGGCAAATTGGGCAAAGGCTGCTTATCTCTACTTTGAACATGACATAGCCTCTGATAAGAGACACTTTCCGGAAGACTCGTCCACTAAATTGCCTTTGCGTAAAGCATGCCTAGTGTGTGGCATCATGTGTGCATTTTACGCTGATAAGTCTGCTGGCTATCTCACAGCCTGGTGATTCTTCACGTGGCCTGGTGCTGTTCCCATTCATTATCCACCACGATCCATCTCCTGCCTGATGGAGATGGGGCTCACTGCAGTCTAGGAGTAGTGCTAGGCATTTGCCATGCTTCTCACAGACACCTAGCTAGCACGTTTGCACAGTGCTGCATTAAACCATACAGAAGATGCCTCAAGTCAGCAGTACCTCAGGCAAGTTTGCACCATGCTTTGAGTAGTAGAGACGTGCCTCAACTTGCCTTTTTCCCCTACGCAGGCTACTCCTGATCTGCAAAGCCATGTGCAGTGGCACAGTACTCTGTAAGCTGCAAAGTATCTTCTGTTGCGACAAGCTGTCCTTAGGGGAGCCATAGCTCTCCTCCCTCTTCTTCATGAGCAGTTCAATTCAAGATGATGTGGCTTCACACTTCAGTACACAGAGGGTAAAACATTCTTTCTCTGCCTGACAGTCAGATTGAGTGCACAATCAGCCAGACCTCAAGGCCATGTTCATGGGAGAGGACAATTCTCTCAGGGTAGCTGCGTCCCCCAGACTTTCATGTCTGTTGAAATGACTTTTAGGTCTCCCTGTCAGATTCCCCACACTGTGACAGAAACCAGGTGGTCAGCATTTTTCTCTTAAACACCTAAAGAGCTCATTAACCCTGCTCTGAGCGGTCACCCTGCCGGTGCCCATGCCGTCACGGCACCGCAACACGTCACTGCTTTCTAAGAGAGTTTCCCAGTGCCATTTACTTCAACGCTTTATGTAAAAATAACCCAGTGACTGGACTGGTAGTGCTTGCACCTACACGTAAAGGACCCCATAACTGTCATTCCCCTGCGTACCTGCCCTCTGAAAACCCCACAGTGTTCCTACAAAGGACTGCACAAATTGCCACCCTCCACTTCTCAGACTGCTAGCCACAAACATTTACATCTATTAATTATCCAACTTCAAGCAGAAGTGGGGAAAAAAAAAAAAAAAAATCTTTTCCTGGTCTCTCATATTCATCCTTGTATTCTCCACAGGTATTCTCAGAAGAACCTCTTCAGTCAGAGCTCAGCCAGCGCACGGGAGAGGATGCTGCTGCTCCCTGCTCCAGCTGCCAGCTATTAAGCAAACGGAGCAGAAAAAGTTTGATAATAAATGGGAGGCAGATATGTGGCACCAAGGTTGGTTTTCTGAGCATTTTAAAATACACTGTGAAATTGATTTGTCATCAGGACGAGAGCCTGTGCTTGTCAGGTTTGTCAGTCTCAGTTTTCAGCTGAGTTATCTGATTCACTAGAGCTCTGTTCCCCCTGTTCTATTTAAGACAAATAAAGCCTAAAATCCATCCCATAATTTTCCCAGGCTTTTAGTGGAACTACAAAATGCACAGGAGAGGGGCTCTGAAGAGCCATTTACTCATGCCTTCCCTGTTAGTTTGTATGTGCCCACAAAAACAAAAGGACAAAAAAAAAAAGTATCCACAATACTTACACAGACCCCAACAATTTACACTCTTGTGTAAATTTTAGTCTTCTGGAAGTTTTTAGACGCAGTGTTGGCTCACACCATCTGCCTGAACTAAAGGTCTCCAGAATTCAGGTGGTAGAGTGCTTTCACACTTGTGTACAGCTCTCTTGCCACATATAAAATCCTGTGTACCTGTGCTGCTGTAGTCCTATATGTGGATACGCAAATAAAGGCTTGAACACACACCAGGACTTGCCTGATTTACATGATTACATGCATTTCTGAAAATGCAGTCCAGAGTTACCAAATTTAAGCTTTCCAGTAACTGAACCGAAGACAGGCTGCTGCTGAGGGATGGCCTTCATCCGACCAGTGCGAATGGAAACAGGCAAAGCTTCCAACTCACTCCTGGCAAAAGGCACCTTGTACATATTAAGAAATTCCAGTAATGAGAAAATATGGAAGTAGTAAAAGATAACAATGAATGTCACTGACTACGCCTGAGAATGCAAGCAAGCCACAGGAACTCACAGTTGCCTGTGCACAAGCTTGTCTTTGTGGCCTGGGAGGAGAAACAGAGCAAATTCAGAGCTCTCCCCATTTGACACCAGGAGTGTGTGTAGAGGGCAGAGATGTCTTCTCTTCCTCCAAATGCTGGGTTCTTGTTGTTATTTTTGAAAGGGGAAGGGGATACTCATAGGAAAAGGGAGTCACATTTGGAGGCTGTGGTTCCGCTCCCGCTCTCCCAGGCTGGATACAAAGCTCCTCTCCATCCACTTCTCCCATGGAAGTGGCATGGAGCATTGTAAGCGCAGGATACAGTGGAGGTAGTGCAATCCTCAGGAGCCACCATGTCACCCGGGAGGACAGCCTGGCTGTGGGAGTGCACAGGGCCGTCCCCCCAGAACCAGTGACAGCTATTCCCCTGGGGAACCACACTTAAGGGTTTATGTTATGTCACTGTTAACTGCTATGCAACAGCCTCAAAACGCAGCTGGAGAAAAGTGTGTGCATCTAACAACACACCTGCATGTCCAGATCACTCACTAGGATTGCTAATAAGCACTACCTTAAATGAATTGTATACTCTCTTGGCACATAAACATGCATATGTAAAATGTGTGTTCTGGTCAGGGAAATAGATAATTGTACCAAGACAGCTGTAGTAAGTGCTCAAGACAAAAAAAAAAATCATGGGAAATGATGAATGCATTTTGAAACTGCACTAATCACTTAGGAGAATGCCCTTTGCTGCAGGAAATTTCCCTGATCACACTCTGAGACAGAGTTCGCATTCAGCTCAATCTTCCTTGCAGCACAATTTGTGCACTGTGATGCTTCAGATTTAGACCTCCTCTTGTACAATATCTGTTTTGTAGCACAAGTCAAACCACAGCACAGTGCAATTTGAATGTTGTGAGGCATCATTATTTTCATACCATTCCCGTCGTGACCAGTGAATTAATGCTTGATTGGCTTATGATGAGGTGGCGTGCACTTAGTAATGCTCATGTCATGCACTGTCACGTCATGCACTGTCAAAACACATCAACATAGCCTTCATGCTAAATGCCAGCTTGCCTGTAAAGAAAGCCCACGCAGAAGGAATTTACAGATACAGGCTCTCTTCCACAAGCAAAAGTTATTTTTGTAACAGTTCATATAATTCATCAATAGCTAGCACAATCATCTTTCCTACTGATATCTCATTATCAGGATCACATAAGGGACTCCCTTTTATGCGTGGGGATACAGGAGAACTGGGCAGATACTGAGATCTCTAGTTTTTTCATTTTAAATTGATATACCAAACTGACCACTGTATCTACAGAAGAGAAACTACTTTGATGATTAAACCCACAACAAAATTTAACGGTTAATTTAAACACAATACTAATGTTAGCAGAATGCATTTAAAAGCACATTTCATGCATTTAAAAGCACTTCTCTACAATTGCATTCAGCAACAAACCACTGGAAGCAGAAGACATGCTATGCGCTACTACACTTCCATGCTTACACACAAGGACGTTGACACAAGCCATGCAGAACAATACCTTCAACTTTGACAAGTGTCCCAGTTCCTTAGCAGCACTGAAAATCAACTGTGTGCCCTATGATTGCAAGAAGTTAGAAAAGAAAGGAGGGGGGGGAAAAAAAAAAGATTATAAACAAGCTTTGCACATTTTTCCTTTGAACTAGTCAAGCCAGTTCATAGCTAGAACTTCAGATAACTACCCCAAGGCCAGTCACAACAACTTGACTCCTCGCCAGTTTATTACCTAGTATAAAACCTGGCATTTCCATGGATGCCATATCAAGAGCTATTTCGAAGCACAATATTCTGCTAACTGGTTCACTCTTGCTTACAGCAGCTGCTTATTTAAACAGGATGCACTTTCAAATGGATCACACATGCTGGGGGTGAAGGCAGTGCACTGGCTTCCTCTCCAAGTGCTCCTTTGGATTTCAAGTCTCAATACACACGAAGACAGAGAAAGACTAGCCAAAGCAAAAAAATCACACAACTGATGACAATCTCGCTATAGAAGTAGAGCCCAATCAGCGAGGTGGGGGTAAGCCTACACCAGATCAGAAACAAAACTGGATCTGAGCAGTTTTCGGGTGAGAGATCAGTGAACAAAGTCCATCGAATACTACAGCACGGTCTTTCCATGTCAAAATCTTGGCCAATGGCTCTTCTTCCCATACTGTGGCTTACCGATGCTGTATAACCAATGAAGAAACACAAAGGGAAGATAAATCCCAATGACAGGAAATCTTGCTTCAAGTCACTTACACTCTAGTATAATGGATTTTTACATACTTTCTCTGCAATGGTTACAACAAAGATATTTTTCCTTTTCCCCACCACAGTCTTTCTCTGTTGTGTAATATTCCTTCTGCCTGGGGAGTTAAGTCCAAAATTTAATGAGAAAGCCAAAAGCAACCAATACAACTCTCCAGTCTCTTCTCCCAGAGATGCTTTATGGGGTGTGATGAAATTTATTTTCTTCCACTTTGCTCCTCTTCATTCATCTAATCTTGCCTTTTTCTTTTAAAAAGCCACAATTGCCTATTACTCCACTCAGAATAAAACCCCAGCCTGCTGTAATTCTGGCTATGAATGTGCATCTATCGTATCACAAAACTTTGCCCTCCACTTCAGCCCTCTTAGTGCAGTAAGATTTGAGCTTTAGGACCAAGACAAAGCTACAAGTGACTCCTCTTCCCTAATTAAACCTCCCCTCTATTATCTCTCTGAGGAATATCTTAGGCATGTCAGGAGAGCTGGCCTCTCAAAGATGATCTTTGGCTCTCCTGTATTTTAATCGGTTATTAGGGCCTGGTGTTAAAAGTATTTGTAAATGTCACCACAGGTATCAGTTGAGAAGCGTCTGGAGGATGTTCCAGCTTAATGTCTGAAATAAGCTTCCAAGGACAGACACTGGTGGGTGGCACTTTCCAGTAGGGTCTTTTTGCTCTGGAAAACACTTGGGAAAAGATGCAGCTCATCTTATTTGGAGACTGCTGGCTCCATGAGGACCACATTTCTCCAAAGGGCTCCAGTAAATCCAATTCTCCTTTCCAAAGCTGTCCTTCTGTCTCCTTTGCTACTCTTTCTCATCAACAGTCCTTCACCCTCCCACTTAACCACAAATGCCATGACCACTCCCCACCCCATGAAACTCTTACCCTCAAACTGTAACAAAGCAAGATGTAAAACCAGTATTATTATAGTGCCCTTTGCCCCTGCAACTCAGTCTGTTTTCTTTGCTGCCTTCTTTGATATTTGTTTACTTGTTGCCTTTTAAGTCAGTACTCCGTGGAGCAGGAACTACCCCATATGTGCGTTTGCAGAGGAGACTCTGGGAACTGGGTTCTACTGCAGAGATCATTGCTGAAATCATTCTTTTTTTTTCTACGATTAAAGTTAACATCAGCTCCACTGATGGGTTCCCCTCAGCAAAAAAGTGTCTTTACACTTGTTGCTAGAGGTAGCAGGTACCCATTCCTAGAAGGAAAGCAGGCAAACAGTGTACAGCTGTAACACTGGAAAGACTGAGACACTAGACACCTTCTGCCCATTCCAACAGCAGTCCAGAAGTGAATTTTTACATGAGATACTTTTACTTTAGTTTTGCCAGCTTTGGAAATTTCTTCAAGCTGAAATACTCTGTGACCTGAAATCACAGGCAACCTCTTGATTTGCTCTATCTGTAAGCATCACCTAACACTCACTGTTCCTCAGCCTTTTATGTTTGTTGAATACAAATCAATGCAGAATGATCTTTATTGACTTCGTAGCTAAACAGAAGCTCTTGATAGTTGATTAAATTCACAGCTCTTGGAGGGGGGAAAAGGGCAGACAAGGACAGTGCATCTATAAAGGAAAGCCTCTGAACTGAGACTGGGAGCTTCCCTTGCTGCCAGTATCCAATAGGCAGTGTTAGAGTACAACTCTCTAAACTCAAAGAGTACAAAATTCTCTGTATTTCCAGCGAGTGAGGTTGAACATGACTGCACACCAGGAGCAACAAAGAGATTTCACTGAGGGCCACACCAAATAATCCACCAGGGCACACAGCTTCAGCCAGCGCTCTGGTATCCAACAGATGTGCCTGCTGTTCTGTATGGCTGGTCATTAAGTTTCTTTGACTTATCATAGAATCATAGAATTGTTAAGGTTGGAAGGGACC
>RSEF01000031.1:9203993-9219095 GCA_003993805.1 Himantopus leucocephalus
GAAGGTCCCTTCCAACCCTGACCATTCTGTGATTCTGTGATATTCAGATATGTTTCCTCATGTATGGCATAGTAAAAGCTCTTTTAAAAAAAATTAACCTAACTTTGGTTCCTGATATATCAGACATATTGAGTACTCTTCCAGCAGAAGTCAGATACTTAAGTCTTCTGAAAATCACAATATGTGTTTTGATTCATTCTTCATTAGATTTTTTTTACATTATAGTCATATTTGAGAGACAGTGAAATCATGTTCTTGTTGAGCCGCGAGAGTACTATTTTCAACTATATATATATCATAGCTACTATCTTCTATCACTTCTTCACTATTTTTTCTCTTTTTTAGAAAACAATAATGGATTCCAAACCAATTCTACAAATCACAGTTTCTGCTGTCCAGCTAGCTACCCAAGAGCAACTGAACACCATGATTTAAAAGCATCTGCAGCTTAAATGATTGTTAATCTAAACAAAGTAATATACCAATAAACTTCTTAATAGAGGTGAGCTGATGCAGTATGTGTGGTCCATCTTTTATTTGTCTGCAGCTGCCATTAGAACATGAATTATTTATCAAATAATAATTTTCAAGAATTCAAATCCAGCATGTATATCAGAATAATGTATATAAGCTCAGCTGATTGATGGTATATTGCTAGTAAAGAACCTGGGAGAGTCATTGGTCTTCAGTAAAATGTCCCTGTGGTTTTATTTCCAACCCCACATCTCCCATCTAATTCATGCCCTGAATCACCGATATGTTTAATGACATGCAGCTTTACTAGATTTATTACTTTTTCTCCTCCAAAAATTTGTCTCCAGCAGTCTATCTCCCTCTTGCACTCCCGGATACTGCTCAGTCTACTTACCTCTTCCTGGAGCTCCATTACTAGGCAGAGGAGTTCCTCTACCTGGGCACACCTCCCACAGGGAAGGATCATCATGGGGGGCTGGTGAATCCTGCTGTTGTGAACATGTCTGTGACCGGCATAACCCCACAGATTACTGTGCCTCTGTCCTCCGATCCTCTCAGAAGGCAGGCTCAGTGGGGATTGGTTAGTGACCCCCTGGGGAAATGTGAGGACTGAGGGCAGGCATTGCCACTACTCTAATGCATGCTTTTCTCAATCTGCTTGGATTTTTGACCCCTCACTCAAAAACTCCCATATTTGTTCCCACCTTACACTGAACAGAAAATTTGTCAAGCGCATATTGGTAATGATCAGCCTGTATTGATCTCTGTGTGTTTTAGAGAGAGATGTTGTTTGACCTTGAGGGTCAGGGCTTGCACGGATGGGGAATGATTTTTTTCCCCCCTCTTTTCCTTTCTGAGGATTTTTATAAAGTTTTCAGCACCTCCTGCTTTCCTGATGGTTATAGCTGTGAGCTGCAGTGGAGAGGCGGCAGCCCTGAGGCTGTCAGGCTGTTGCGAGAGTGGGAAAATTGTGCACCATGCCTGACCATGAGGCATGATTAAAGACCTGTTCCTGCCCGGTGCTTGGTGTCAGAGCTACAGCCCAGACATCCAGCTGGGATTCGGGGCTGAGCTGTTTCCAGTTCATGGCTCACCAGAGCAAATTTGTAGCAAATAGGTGGGAGGCTTGGGTTGCTGGTGAATGATTTTGCTGTACAATTGCAGTAAAAGTGGAAAGGTTTCTTCCTTCTTTTATGTGGGGGTGTGCTGACCTTAGTGGCCAATTCCTGCATGGTACATGTAGGCAGGTGAAGGAAGGTGACCAAGGCCAAGGCAGAAGCATGTTGGGCTTTTTTCCACCTAGATGATCTGTTTGTGTCCTGGTTGTTGTCAGCAAGAGCTCCAAGTACACACACAGCTCATGTACAGTGTGAGTGCAGCACATGGGGCCCAGTGCTGAGAATGGGATGCACCTCCTGAACTGGAATTCACGGGTGGGAGAACGTGTTGTGCATTGAGTTCTCATACCCTTTGAGCAAGGGGGAAAGAGGCGAGATGGCAAAAACTCTGCTCTGCGCCTGGGATGACTGTAAGTAATGAGACTAATGTTGCTTGATAAGCAGTTTTCTCCTGCCAAGCTGCACCCCGCAATGCTGGGGTGTGTGGGAAGCACCTAATCCTACTTCTCCAGGCCAAGCAGGAGGGGGACCCCTGTTACTGTAGGGGCAGGCATGTTCTGGCACCTGCATCTCCCTCGCCTTGCTTCTCTAAGGAGCCCAGTCACCAGTCTGCAGTATCCCTGCTCCCTTCCTTGCATGAGACTGTAGAGTCAGCCACGCTCCCCTTCTCGCACTGACTCATCTCTGTGATCAAAGAGAAGTCATCTTCTAGAAGACAGTCCCCAAGAAAGAGCTTTCTTCTTCCTCATTAGTGCCTATTTTTACCACTGTTGCTGAGAGGGGCAGATCCTGGGAGGGAGATGCAGCAAAGGGGTGCTTGCTGCAGAGGTGCAACGCCGTGTGAGCTTGGGGTGGGGGGGAAGGTGCTGAATAACTGCTTTGGGGAGGAAGATACAAATGTTTATGTTGGGAACAGGTATGTAAATAGGAATGTTTCTGAGGGAGCCCCTTGTTTGCTGCATTGCCCCCCCGGACTCCATCTGCTCCGGCGTGCATGTCTGCTACACAAGGGAGGCATTGCTGTCAGTGAATTGGTTAATGCCAGTGTCCTGTGCCAGGGACAGGGATGCAGGCAAGCACTCAGCCTGCCAGCATTTATACCTCCTGGCATCAGCATTGGCAATGCTTGTGGAGGACTGAGGAGTTTCCATTCTCTCTGCTGTGGGAACGAGTTTCCTGGGTAACAAACACTTCTTGTTCTACACAGAGATCTGCAGCTGAGACTGTCTCCTTCCTCGCTGCTGCTCCCCAACTGTCCCAGCTGAACAAGCTGGAGACATCTGCTTGAGCCTGCCTTAATTAATGCTGACAATACAATGGGACTGGCCGTATGGGGGTCTGGGGGCTGTGCTCTAATGGGAGTACATTGTTGCGACTGCTAATAGTTTCATTTACTGCAGCTCGGGTGGAGCAGAGCCTGCCAGGACTAGCTTTCCGCTTGCTGTAATGGTCAGGCATGGAGGTATGTCCCTCGCTCCTGCGTCATCCCTGGGGCTTGTCCTTGCTGCTTGAATGGGACAAGGTTGTGGTGTGGGTCCCAAGCATCCAAGGAAAGGCAAGCAGTGGACTGAGGAACGTGAAGTACCACAGATAGGGCATGTGCATTGGCCTCCTGGGAAGGACCTGCGGAGCTTGAGCTTTGTGATGGGCTGATGGATTATTTCCAGTGTTTCGGAGGTGAGTAGCAGAGATGTGCCTGCGATGTTGGCTCCAGTACGTTGCGAATGGGCTGCACAGCCCACAGCCAGCCCAAAGCCCTTTCTCTTTTCTCGCTGCAAGGGTCTCTGTGCTGGGTGGAGTCCTGGACTCCTGCCTCCGGAGCCCTTGGTAGCTCTTGGTGGGAGCTATCCACCAGTCACTGGGTTTTACATCAGAAATCTGAACATTACCTGAAGAAATGTTTTAAAGGCTTCTAGTGGTCTGGGATCTGAGACAATTGGCAGCCACTTCCAGTAATGAGTCTAACATTTTTCTATCACAGCTTGTTATGTTGGTCTCTCCAGAAGCAGAAGCTTCTGCAAAGTGTTGTATTGTCCAGGCTATTGCATTTGTTTTATTTGGTTGCTGCTTTGAGTGCATCATGGCATAGAGCAAAAAGTACTCAGGCATGTTCTTCATTTCTTTGAACTGTGTGTCTGTGTGACATTTCTACATGTTCTCTGACTTGCCCACTCCCCACGGAGCCTCAGTTTAGGAGATGGGGTTTGGTTCGGGCTTGTAGGGATTGCCAGCATAGACCTTTTCTAATGTGGACACTCTGTTTTCTGAGGTCTGCTTAGCTCAGAGCAGGGTGGTGGCTGTAAGAGCAGTGATGGCACCTCAGCCCTCCAAGCAGGGTTAGATGGCAAATTGCAATAATGTGAATGGTCCCTCCAGGACGGTTGTCTCAAGGGAGCTGCTCTAGAGCTAGGAACATCTCCCCTGGCACAGCCAGGGGAGCACAGTTGAGTTTCTGGGGTGTGTGGTCATGCCCAGACTGTGACAGAAAAACAAAAATAGCCACATATGTCCCTTGGTGAAGCTACCTGTACCCTGTGAGGAACTGCCCTGACTTGCCTATGGAGCAGGTTGCAGCTGCCTCTGGTGAAAAGGGGGTGATGAAAAATCCTTTCACATGGCCCCAGGATAGCAAGAGAGCCTGGGCTTTTGCAGGTGGTGATCCCTTGTTTTAGGAAGGAAGATCTGCCATGGATTGCTTTGCAGAGATGCCCAGGTTACGGGCAGCACTTTAATCACAAGCTGTAGTTAATAGTTGCTGAGATCTTTATTTGAGATTCCCTGTGACAGCATGGACTTCAGACATCCTATCCCTGCTAGGTGTGTTCAGCACTGGGGGAAGTGCTGGTGGTTGCATCTCACTCTGGGGGTGGCTGCGTTTTAGGGATGCTGTGTAGATTCTGTTGGTGAAGCTCTTTAGGAAAAAGCACTACAGAAATGTAAAAGAAGCTTCAAGAAGCTTCTTGTAGTCTTCCTGATCTTGTAGTCTCCTGATAAGTCCTCCCATCCTCCTCCTCCTGTGCATTGCTTTGCAGACTAGCATTTTATCTCCAAGGGCTCTGGCTGCCATTATCAACTGTAGGAACATAGCACTCCAGTTACTTTTGCTTTCCTTTGAAAAGCCAGGAGAAGAGATCAGACAGCTTGCATCCATGCATCATCTGAAACCAAAACTCATCACAGAATAAGATGCTGCAGCTCTGTTTTATGGCATAGGCTTTATTTCTCCTCATGCTACCTTCCCAATTTCCCAGTTCCTGTAAGAATCAATCCTCCATCTTCCAGCTCAACTTGTTCTCTCCCCTCCTCTCCTTCTCTGCTCCCTCCCATCCCCTGCTTTGTCTGAGGTCCCGCAGGGACTGATTGCAAAACGGAGTGGCGATGCTGTGGGCATACTTGCTCCTTCACATGCAGCAATGTCACAACAGCAGCAGCAGCAGGAGCATTGGAGATGTGATTGCGCAGACTCTCTGCATTGCCAGGGATGAAGCTGTGAAAAAAAAATAAAAAAAATAAAAAATTGACTCTGTGTTTCCCATAGCATCCTGGTGAGACAGCATGGAGCCCGCTGGAATCTGAGTGCTCAGCAGTGCCGGAGCAGAGCGTGTTCAGTGAGAGGAGACAGGGAACAGAGGATCTGTGGAAAGGTGAGATGGAGAAATGGTCGGGGTGGGCATTAGTCATACTGATGGTTTTCAGGCCATTCATTGTCCTGCAAAGCAGCTGGTTTGTTTTTGTAGAGATTGCCAGATACCCAATGAAGCTTAAAGATTTTAGGATTGCTTTGTCTCTTCAGAGGTTGCGTTTCTTTGGAACTGCTGTGATTAAAATTGATGGAAGAGAATGAGGAGGCTGGTATTGCTGTGCAGAATGCGTGTTTGTCCATTGTAGCTATGAAAGAGTGGTTGTCATGTCTGGGGCTGGTTGTGCAGAGGTGAGCTGTCCTTCTCCTCGACAATGCAGTCGCACAGCTCTCCATTGTGTCTGCCATGACAGCCGAGCCCACACAGATTGTTTTGGTCCTACAAACTACCATGCTCTCTGTGCGTCCCTGGCGGTGATGCTGCTGTGCAGCTCAAAAGCTGTTTTGACAGACAGCACTTCCATGAAAAGCCAGAAACAAAGGACACAGAGGAAAGGCTGCTGTCAGTATGGCTTGTAACTTTTTTTTCTTTTTTTTTTTAAATACTGGTAAATCAGTTGCTCAAAAGGTGTTAGGATAAAATAGTGTGCAGGTCTTCTGATAGTGTGCTCTTCTGATACACTAGGCTCTGTGCAGGCTGGAGTCCTTTGTGTTGCCCAGGGCATGTCTGTGCTGACTGTGTAAATGAATGCTTTCTCCTTGCCTCTTTTTCACAGATCAGAGAAGAAAGGTTATCTAGTAATGGAGGAATTACTACTTTTAATTACTGAAATGAGCGGTCCAGGCTGGGTACCGGTTACTAGAGCTTAATTACATGGTCTTTTTATAGTCAAATCCCTCTTTTCCCTCCCCACCTTCCTTCTTCCCTCCCCCACCCTCTGCACAAATCCTTCCATCAAATGCAAACACAAAGGGAGAAGGGCTTGAACAAAGAGAAGGATATATGTGGGATATGGATATAGATGCTGGAGAGGCAATGTTCAGGATGGCAGTCAGTGAGAACAATAAGGCAAAGGTATAAAAGAATGAGATTTTTCTATGTGTGGTACAGTGATGTGGCTGTAGGGGAACGTACACATGGGAATGTACTAACAAAAGGAGATAGTCAAATAGCAGTTGCAATCTTTTGGGATTATGGAAAATGCTGAGCATGTGAGGTTGCAATTGCAGGTGTTTGGGGGGGGGAATGTGGTGTTAATGGGAGTTATATTAGCATTGCCTTTTGAGGAACAGATCATACAGGGACTGGATTGATGGGTATTGTAAAGGTGTATGGAGTATGGGGGAAATAGAGATCTACTTTTTTACCTCCAGACATCTAGAGCCTTGTATACTAATTGCTATTGAGCGAGCTTGGCAGGTCTAACCTATTCACAAAAGCTTTCTGCGGTTTGCCAGTGACCCAATAATAATTCAGATAAAGCATCTTTAGGCCTGTCAGGAGCAACAGAATGGCAGGAAAAATGTAGATAAAATGGTAAATGTTTGGCAGAGCTGAAGAGGAACCTTGGAGCAGAAGAGGCAGGTGTGAGGGGCATTAAAGAGCTAGAGGAACAGGGGGTTGTGGGTTAGAGACCAGCAGTAGAGGGCACAGGGGAGGAAAAACAGGGTTGTTATTGTCAGGGAATGTAAATGTATCATTTTTACTGTCATTCTCCAGCCTCTCACTGTTCCCTGGTATGGTCAGTGCTCTGTGCAGCCCCAAGAGGTTTGTGGAGCACAGCCTTCTCTGCAGCAGTTTTCTGAAGGAACCATTTTGCTGCTTCAGATTCTCAGACGGTTGCTCCTTCTCTATCCCTATGCAGTGGCAAGGCTCTCCAGCCTTTACACCTGGTGAAGAAGATAAACCCAGAGTTTCAGTGCAGGGTGCTGGGTGGGAAGGACAGGGCTTCCAGCAAAACCATGGAGCAGAGTGCATTCTGCTCGCAGCTCTGTGACAGTGTCCTGGAAGCACCGTAGGGCTTCCTGAACTGCAGCTCCTTCTCATCCCTATCTTGCCCTGGGACCTGGGAACCCTCTCTGTGTCTCCATGTATCTGTCCTATTCAGCCCAATGGGAGCAGGGAGCAGGATATGCTCCTGTAGGTGTGAGAAGTGGGGACTGTACAGTGAGAGACATGCTACCAGACTGCATTTTGTGGTGCTGCTGCAGAACCTTTGCTGCTGCTCCTTTGGTGGGGAGTAACAACAACACATGCATGTTTGTAGGTGCATCATGGGCTGGAGGACAGGACATGCAACAGTACATATCTATGCAGCATACACATACTTGTATTGGGGTGTGGAAGAAAAAGGTGATGCAGCCTGCTTCATGCATGGGATGGGAACACTCCCCAGGCTGTGCCTAGCTAGTAGGTGCCACTCTTACAAGAGCATCTGTTAAGCAGTGAGAGTGCACAGATAATCTCTGTCCTGAGATGCTTAAAAGATGGGCAAGAGCTTCTGGCAACTGGAGCTGACCAAAATGATTCACAGGAAGGAGATAAAATTGCTACCATGTGTCATCTTCACTGCATCGATGCAGAATGCTGGGGATAAAGTGCAGCTGGATCTCTGGATCCAAGGGACTCTGGACCTGCATTGCAGAAAGTGTAGGTGGCCCAGGAGAATATGCCATTGACTCGGAAATGGCCTGCCCATGGCTCCATTACCACCTCTCAGGTATCTGAGGCTGTAACAGCAAACAAAAAATGAGTTCTCTGTCCCAGAGATCTTAATTTTCTTCCAGTCTGATGCTCCTGGTGAGTCAAGGTCTCACTCTGGTATTATTCCTGATAGCCAGACAGTAACCCACCTTTAGCAACCCCATGCTGTGTTTTGCCCTATTTTTCATTTATTTCCCTGTCACCTTATTCTTTTCCAATGTTTTGTATTGTATGTAGTATTAAGAGCAAGTGAATAGATCTAATGTGGGTCACTTCCCTTCCTCTTTCACAACAGGTACAGGTTTACCTTTATTATTTGGCAGCCACACATCTTCCCCTCCTTCCTGTCCTTTTCCTCATGGATATTTTTATCAAAAGCCCTGTTGCCAGCTGCGATCATGCAACTATTCTTTCATTGTTCTGGGATCAAGAATATCTTGTCCCTCTGACTTGAGTGCATTCATCTTCTTGAATTTGTTTCCACTTCAAATGCTCATTTCCTTTTCTGCATCCTCTTTCCCCTGTATTATCTAACCTGTCATCGCTGCAGCTTCCATATTCTTCTTCTTGCCGAAACAGCATCAAAGATGCTGTTTCTACTTACATCTAATATCCTTCTTGGTGTGTTTATTCATTCAGGTTGGTCAGGAGCCTTGCTTTTCTAATTTCCTCACCTTGCCTGGTGATTCCAGATTTTCTTCTTACTTATGATGTATGTACATTCAAAGTCTTTTCTGCAGTACTTCTCAAAGCTCTTTGTTCTTGTTGGCTTTATAACTGTTTTCCCTGATATGCCAGAGATCTGCTCTTTAAAAATTAAAAAGGTTTCATTACAAAGCTGTTTGCTTTTTGCCCTTCTGTTTTATATAAACTGTATCAGCTTGAGATATTCAGTCCAAAGCCACTTCTATATTGTAGATGCTGGGAGATAACTCATCTCAGTAGGCATGATTCTGATGGACCTGAGTGCTGGTTAAACCCAAGAAAAGCAAACAAAAAGTGAGAGATGCGGAGATCTGTGCGGTTGGGTGAGACATGGAGGTGCCTCCTTGTCAGTTGTGGAATCGCAGGACAGTACTGAACGAGAAGATTTTTGCTCCAGTGTTTGTGGAAGCCATTAAAATACAACCAGTAGTGGGAAAGCTTACTTGTCTGCTACCTTTGCTATTTCACGGAAAGAGTCCTGATGTGGATAAAGTGCTTCTGGCAGTCCAGTCTGTAAGTCCAAAAGAGCCAGAAGCTTACCTCATTCCAGAGTTATGCAAAAGGCTGCAGGATAAGGCTTGAAGGAGCTGAGGGAGCTTGGCTGGCAGGGGGTGAAATCCATAGCAGTGATCAATGACAGCTGTGTTGGTAACTAGCCTTAGCAGGGATTTGTCATGTTATCTGCTGAGCAGGTTCCCTGCATGCCCTAGCATTCATCTGAAAGTTGGTTACTCTCCAAAGAGAAAGCAACAGACTGCCAAAATGGCTCTAGTCCCTGATTCTGCTCCATTTTCTCTCGTAATGAAAATTATTTTAATGTTCATTTTCTGAAAGAAGCGGGTCAAAGCAGGGACATACCTGTTAAGATGAGCGCAAGAGCAGGCCTGTGCACAAAGTCTTCCTCTCCATCCAAACTCTTCCTCCACAGTTGTGGTGCAGCCTCAGGGATGTGTAGACAATGGGTTTTTTTCTATCCATCAGACACATGCAAATATTTCTTACTGAGCAAGGCTGCTGGTGGCTCTATCAGCAGATAGGGAAAAAAAAAGACTGCAGTTGTTAACTCTTATAAATGGGAGGCAGAGCGTCCCAGGTAGAGCTGTTATGTAGGTGAGTGGCCCTAATGTAAGTGACAGCAGCTTCTGGCTCAGGCTCACCCTCTGAGTTTGAACTCTTGGGAGAGAGATTGTGTGTTGGTGTTTGTACAGTGGTGAGGGTGTGGGTCTGGCAGTACCACTGAGTGATAAATAATAAATATTTGAGTGATGGCAACAATGCTTTGTGCTGACACTTGGCAAGTGATGGAAAATTGGCACTACCATCAAACCATCCCCCTCTCTGCTCCAGCACAAGATGTTCTCTGGAAGCAGAGACCGAGTGTCACTGCCCTGTTGATGTGCTTTTTGGGTCAGCAGCACAGGTATCTCAGAGTGATGAGAGCTAGCTAGCTAGCTATATCTGGTCCTAAGATATTGTTGACCCACACAGTGTATCTTCCCTGGCTTTGCCTAATTCATTCTAGTGATCGAAACCTGGAGTGACACATCTGCCCTGGGGTTTGGCTTACTGTGGTTGCCCTCTCCTTCACCACTTGTTAGTATGTGAATAGTTGTAGTCACTTCTAAGGGATTTCTTGCCTGAATGTGGCTTATTGTGAGCTTGACCCTTCAGAAGAACAGCAAGTAGATTTCAGCATGCATCTGCACTTAGCCATTTTCAATTAGCAACACACTGTTCTCTCTTGTCCACAGTCAGTGGCATCTAACAACCTACTGCTGAGATTTATCCTCCAGCTGCAAGTCATAATTCTTGAAATGGCTGTTGAGGAGAGCATCTTCCTTATCCAGATGTCTCTTCCTGCCTTTAGCTCTATGTCATATGCCTCATTTTCATTTCTGCAGACACTTGCTATTTCTAATTATTGTATTTATAAGGCACTCTGAAGGTGGTGACTACTTCTTATTACAGTAAGCCTGACAACCTTTTCATTCCCATGTGCTTCCCTTCTGTTTCCTCTTAGACTGGCTGTTTTTAGGGAGGACTGGAGGAGAGGAAAGGTGAGGCTGTATGGAGCACAGAGGGACCTCAGATATCCCTGGAGATCTCTAGACCCTAGTACAGGTAGGGCTAGCCAGTTCATGGCACAATAACAGAGGAGAGGAGGAACTGCCAGAAACAGGTATGTCCCAGCACTGACAAGCAGCAGGCATGAGGGTGGTTAACACACAAAGGTGGCAATGCTCTAGTCAGATGTCATTGTTTATGTTTGACCATATCTTGTTGAGACACTGAGTCATTGATCCATTGGGGTTTATATTCTCTGTACATCTGTTGGTGACTTTGCACAAGCTTTAGAGATCCCGATGAACGTCTCCATCTCCGTACCTCTGACCTCTCCCAGGCTTTGTGCTGCTGACATGATTTAGTATTGCAGGGTGGAGAAACACCCCAAACTGAAGCAATGCATTTGTATTTGTCCTGGAAGCACTGAGGGGTGATTCCCCTCTGTACCAGAGTATGTTCCACAGCCAGTAATTTGGTCTACTACCTTATTTTCTGCTTTCCCCTTGGCATGAGTTGAGGTCGAAAAGAAAAACCACAGCAACCTCTTGGCCTGCACATCAAAACAAAAGGGGAATCTTCTTTTATGGAGGCAAGCCACCAGACCTCACTGATTTAATGAGGCAAATTCACCAAGGAAAATATCCTTCTACCCAGACCTTAGTCAGACATTGAGGACCCTCTTGGGGGACCACAAAGAGGATTTGCATGGGGACAGAGAAAACTTCTCCCCACACCCCTATCCCAAGAACTTGTGCAACTTGAGGGAGCAAAACCCCCCAAAAAACACACTCTACAGACAGCGAAAAGAAACTCCTCTCCTCAGTGAACAGATATGTAAGAAAAATACCCTGGTTTCTTCTAGTTTAGTCTCATTGCAAACATTGAGTTTTTGAGCTTGATGCTATGTTAAGTAAATGTGTGTAAAAGTGTAAGAGGATAGTCACAAAAGTACATTTTGTCAGGTTCCAAATCATTAAACTGAATAATTTATTAAAGTGATTCCAACTCAATTAACTGATGTCATTAAACTGCAAAAAGTACCTGGATGTCACCCTGGTCATAAGGAACTTTACTTGGTGAACATCTACATATGAATGTTAGGGTACATAAGAAATGGAATGGAAAATTATGGTACAAAGTCTTCCAATGTTGACACAGAAAGCAGGGGGCATCTCACTGCTGATTGGGAAACTGTGCAATTAGTTACCCCAGCTCAGAAATATGACTGCAGAGTTGGAGGGAATTAAGAAACTGCTCAGGAAACTGCACAAAGTCCTGGAAAACTCTCACAAGAGGAGAGACTGAAGAAATGGGAATTACTTGTGTTAAATGGGAAACTGTAGTGTTCATGATATGAAATAATGAATGGTCTAGAGAAAGATGATAATGATTTATGTGCTGCCCTGCTTGTAATATGGAAGTATTCCAGGAAATTAAGGAGGATTATTTGAAACTGATAATAGGAATAATTTTCACATACCGTGATTAATTAGTCCATGAATCTTGCTGTTAAACTTCAAAGGCCAGCAATATTCCCAAACGGCTTGGCATTTGTGTGAATAAGACTACACAGTGTATTTATAGTACATGTTCAGAGCAGACATTGCAGAGCTTTGAAACCTCCTGGTTGAGCTGAGGCCCATCTCAGTGCAAGGGCTTAGGAGAGGCAAATTCTTCCTCACCGCTTGTTGCAGGTACTTTTTCTTTTCTCCGAGACATCTGCTACAGAAAGAACACAACAGCTTCAAGAAAAAAAGATGTCCAAATGAGAGTGTGTCCTAGCTGGGAAGACCTGAGTGCCTGCAGTCTTAAGGTATCTCCTCAGCCCTCTTGAACACCCTTGAAGTGATTAAAAGCAGAGTGGTCATCCCTCTGGTAGTCTTGGTGTGTCCCCTGGGACTCTGACCTGCTCTTCCAGTACAGAGCCAAGGATCATCCCCATTTGATCTCCTTTTTTTCTCCTGGTGAATAGGTGTATGCATCCTCTGCAGCCCAGCAAGGCTTTCCTCAGCAGAAGACCTTGGTTAATCCAGGGTTATCAGATTTAGTTAGTTAGACCCTTAATGCTCTGTTAAGCCCAGTCATTCCAAGCCTAATTAGCACATGAGCTGTCTTGTGGAGTGATATCCTAAAATAAATATCTCATTCAAGGCAGCTGATCACTGTCCTGGCTAGAGCTTTGCAAGCTGAGTTTGGTTTGCATTGCTAGCCCCCGCGAGGGATAAGTTTCTCCTCTCAGAAGAAAAGTATGTGTAATCATTAGGAATGCCTGGTCTGCTTCATAAGTATTTTATTAAGGTTCTGGCTTGCCTTTTGTTAGTTCTGTTGCATGGAAAATATTCTGTTATGTAAGTTGATGCTGTGGTTTCATCTAGATCCTCTGAGTTCTGCCTTGCTGCTGGCCATGTGAACATACGAGCCCACCCACACATCAGGAGGACAGTTGGAGAGAGATTGGTGACAGGACCAAAGATCAGGGACTGCTTGGGGACTGCTCAGAGGGGTGGCAAATGTAATAGAAAATGATACTCTCCCTGCCCTAGCCCAGGGACAAGCAATGAAGTTAAATGCCAGTATGTTCAAAAGGACTGGCAGACAACTACTACTGTGGCTTGTAATTAGCTGTGCAACTCACTGGTTTAGGAAGTTACAAGTCCCCAGATTTGCAAGAATTCAGAAAAAAAAATTGGACACTATAAGGGCTATCAAGAATATATAGATTATGGTTGTATAGGCACCTAGCTTGCTGTGGGAGGGTTATGAAACCTGCTTCCCATGTGGAGGAGACTGCCTGTGACCAGGGAGGAGAATGGAGCAGCTGGTCACTCATTTGCCTACTTTGGGGTTATTATACCTCATGCAGAGGATCTGAACTCTGCTGACAAAGGTGAAGGATGGGGCTTCACCCATCTGATTCAGTCCACAGACGTCTGTGTTCCTGTGCTCAAATCAAAACTTCCCTGTAGCAGTTGATTGATGAAGACTAAATATGTTCATCTGTCCATTACTTCTTTCTCCTCCCTCTATTTCTGAGCTAGTGTCAACAGTTGCCCTAGATTTTGCCTTTCTTGAAAAAAGCATTCTTGATAGAGTTGTTTTGGACAGGGATGTCATATCAAGACCTGCTGTGTCATGCAAAAAGTGGTATCTAATCTTGCGTGGTCTCGCTATGGTCCAAAGATTTGTTCCCAGTTCAGAAGCTTCTTGTCCCATCATCTTGGGAATCATTCTGCCTTTCTTTTACCAAGCCTAAATTCTGCTGAAATGAGATTCAGACAGCATTTGGGTTTGATTACAGAGGACCTGTTTGTTCAGGGACTTGGCCATAAAAGGATCAAGAAATGCACATTCTTAACAGTAATCAGGCAAATTCCCTTTTCAAACCTGTGTGCTACAGGGTCTTTTCCTCCAGCTACCTTCTAGCAAAATCCAGCCTGTGGACTAAAAGCAGCAAAATTATATCAGCAGCAAAAGTATATGTGGCCCTGATGTCCTTCAGAGGGCAGGATAAATTTGATGCATTTGATAAATTTGATACTCTCATCAGATGCTGCCTCTATTGGGCTGTTACTCGGCCTTTTTGATTTGTAGCATCCTATCATCCATGAATCAGGGTGCTGCCAGCCTCCAGACCACTGAATTGCTTATTGCATATTCCTGCTCTGGAGAGACAGAAAATTTCTTTCTGTGTATCCAGTTATTGCTTCTGGTCTTGTTAGAACTACCTAGAGCTGGGAAGGGTTAAAGTTTCCTGCAGTTTTAGCAGGAGTCAACTGTTGGATGTAGCTACTGTTTGAAAAACCATTTAGACATGCAGTGTGAAGAGGAACATCTAATAATAACAGCCTGCTGCTGGGATGTTTTCTTTGTGCTTGATTTTGGAGCTCCTGATCTGGATGCACACAGTATGTATTAAATTGCATGTAGGATTGCATCATTTAAAAATAATAAAGCTCTGCAGATGCAGGCATTCTGGCTGTCTGGCATAACTGATGCCCATCACTGCTAAGTAATGCCATACCTGCATTGCTTCTCCTATTCACTGGAACGTGGCTACCTAGTCCTGGTAGCAAACCATTGCACCAACGCTGCGTTCAAGTCTGAAAATAATCCTGCTAGGGCTTTTTGACATCTCTAGCTGCTTTATTTATGGTGACTTGTGGGGTGATACCTTAGTTATTTGTATCGGGTTTGCGTGGCAAGGTTTTGGTAGCAGGGGGCTACGGGGTGGTTTCTATGAGAAGCTGCTAGAAGCTTCCCCTATGTACGACAGAGCCAATGCCAGCTGGCTCCAAGATGGACTCACCGCTGGCCAAAGCTGAGCCAATAAGCAACGGTGGTAGTGCCTCTGTGATAACATATTTAAGAAGGGGGAGGAAAAAACTGTGGAAGAACAACAGAGGAGAGAGGAGTTAGAATATGTGAGAGAAACAACTCTCCAGACACCAAGGTCAGTG
>RSEF01000031.1:9219105-9231129 GCA_003993805.1 Himantopus leucocephalus
TGATGATCTTCAAGGTCCCTTCCAACCTAGATGATTCTATGATCTTCCTCTAGCTTTATGACAACCTGCTAATTACTGGACAGTGAGGGAGTTGGGCTCTTAGTGTCCTGCCTGTACAGCTCCTGGGACTGTGGGCTGTGGCAGTGGTACTGTTGTGAAGTGCAGTAGGTTGTATGATAAACAGATAAGTGCTATAGATAATGTGGCAGAGTGTCAGGGACCTGTGAACTAGGCACCTAGGACGGCAAGAGGAACCAGCCTGAGCTGAGGCTTAATCATCAGCAAAAGGTTAGCAGGAGGCAATGTGCTCTATGGGACCTATTTAACTGTCAGCAGTGGCTCCCCATGGCCTCACTGAAGTAATGTGTTCCTTTTCACGAGAGGCCCTTGTTTGCGTAAGTAGTTGCATACTTTGGTTTGCTCCCCTGGCACCATTAAAAGAGCTCAGGACCTCATAGGGACTCCTGGGTTTTGGAGAAGAACGGTTGTTGCTGCTTTCCTGTTCCAGTCTGTTCCTGCTTTCCAGTCTCTGCCTGGACTTGTGTCTTTCCAATGTTGCAAGGTCTGGCAGTGCAGTTAAGTGTTTGGTTCTTAAAGGTACCTAAAGGCAGGTGAAGATATTGAATCCAGTGCAAGAAGATGGACTGTTCTCATCAGAGTGCATCACTTCATTTCAGACGTTGTGCTGTCTGCATGTTTTCCTCTGAGCATATAGTGGCATCAGCAGTGAGGTCTTCATTTGGCCCAAAGCCTGTGCAGTGGCCAAAGGACTTGAGTGGAATCAGTTACTCACTTCAGATAAGTTTGAGAGGGGTCAATTGGAAGCACAAGCGTTGTCCCAGGAGTCTGCAGGGAGGTGGGATGTGTTTGTCTTACATCATGCTCTGAAGAAGGAGAACTTGGGACCTTGTGCTCAGGTACTTGTGCTGCAAGGACCAGTCTGTTTAGGTCATGAAGTCTTCAGTCAAACCAAGGATGCTTTAAATAGTCACTGCCTTTCCTGAGAGGTGACTTTCTTTGTGTTTTTGTTTCTCTCTAGGTATCTGAATTCCTCCGTGAGAAGTGTCCTCCCAGCCTCTCATGCGCACCCCTACCTGTCCATGCGTAGCACCAGCTTAACTGATGTCCTGAAGAGCGTTCCTCACCATGGATAGTTCACCCAAACTGACTGGCGAGACACTGATTGTCCATCACATTCCCCTGGTGCATTGCCAGGTCCCTGATAGACAGTGCTGCTCCGTGAGCAAAAAGACCAACCCCTTCTGCCAGCCAGAGCTAGGCCTTAAACAGACCTCTGCCCTTCTTGAAAGAAACCTTTCACAAACTGACTCCTTGGTGTACAGCAGCTTTCTCCAGGCCTCCAAAACCTCAGCAGAGGCCTCAGACAACAATGGTGGCAAAGCAAGGGACTTGATTGTCCATAGTGTCAGTAAGCAACACAACCCTTTCCTGCTGAATGAGGGTGAAGACCTCAGCATCTTTGGGGATGACTTGGGTCAAAAATCTTTCCACCTTCCCAACTCCCTTGTGGCTGGCAAACCTCCCTTTCATCTGCACGAGTTGGCCTTGCCCCCTTTCCACCTCCATGACTCCAACCACATTGTGAAATCCTGGAACATGTCCAGCCAGTCCAGTGTGGTAGATGGGCAAGAGGACAAAATCAGCAGTAACGACATCCAGAAGAGGAACAATGCGAACCAGTGCCGCCAGGCCTCAGAATGCATGGAGCTGGATGAATGCAGCTGCCATTGTGGCAGCTTCTCCAGCTTCTCTTTTGATGGTGGTGACCAGGAGTGGAACCAGAACATGGGTGAGTTGCTGGGGAATCTGGATGCCCTGCAGAAACAGACATGCAGCTGTTCCAGATCAGAGCTCCAGCACTGTCACTGCTACAGTTCATCAAGTCAGTCCGAAGTGACTGACCAACAGATGGGCTACATAAGTGACTCTTCCTGCAACAGCTCTGGTGGGGTGCTGGTGAACTTCAGTGCTCTCTACAACAAGATGAATGGCCATTCTCGATCTAACCTGAATTCAGCCAACCTGTCCTGTGACTCTTCCTTCTGCAGCCACTCAGGCACAGGGGCTTTTTACCTGGATTTGCATTCATCACCCACAGAATCCAAGATGTCTTGTGAGTCACATCACCCAGAGAGTTCAGGGAAGGTGTGTGGGTGTCAACACTCCTCCTCACCTGTCCTCGATGCTAACTGTAACTCCTACCACCTCCACTGTGAGCCTTGTACTTCAGAGAGCTCAGTTCTTACTGCCTGCTTCCAGAGCCAAGCACGGCTTGTTGCGGCTACTCAGAATTATTATAAGTTAGTCACATGTGACTTGTCTTCCCAGTCATCCCCCAGCCCGGCAGGATCTTCCATAACTAGCTGCTCAGAAGACCATACCAAAGATAGCCCAGCCCAGCCCACTGAATACTATCTGTTTAGAAGACCTGACCTGAGACAAGAAGAAAGGAATGTGGAGTGCAGTGAAGAGGAGGCAAAGGGAGAAGCCACCCAGAACATGACTGAGGGTCAGGCCTATGTGAATGTGTCACCACCTAACCTCAACACAAGCTGGCAGCGCTCCAGGAGCTATGATCAGAACCTGGACAGGAGTCCTAGCAGCTGGCTGGGGTCTTTGGAGTGCATGGTGAGCTGTCGGGTCAAGCTGAGTGAAAGTCCAGCAATACCCATCCAGAATTCCCCCCCAAAGCGAGTGACATCTTTTGCTGAACTGGCTAAAGGCAGGAAAAAGAACGGCACCTCCCCACCATTCCAGTCCAGTGGCAATTCCTCCTTGGAGTTCTTCCCTATCCCTGAGACGCAGTGGGATTGCCCAACCTTCCTTGAAGAAAGAGCTCGCCGCAGCCAGAGTCTTCCACCCATGCCCTTTGTCCACAGCCTGAAACAGAGCTGCGAGGGCTTCTGTTTGAATCACGCTTTTGGGGACAGACAGGTTTTGTGTTCCACCAAAGACTCAGGCTCCAGTGAGACTGTCCCCAGTAGGCATGGGGAAGGTGAGCAAGCCTCTCTCTCCCTGCTGATGGAGGCAGATGCCAGCTTCTCAGGTAGCTCTGCCAGTGGCCACGGACAAAGATATGTTAGAGCCCAAGCAGATGGTAAGGAGCCAAACTAGGCAGAATGGAGAAATAAAAAGAGGCTGCTTTTTGGGACATGAGGGGAGCAGCAGAGGAACCTGCATGGTGATGGGAGACCAGCGCCTGTGCAGTTTGTTTCCTGGTCTACCACTCCTTGGGATGAAGCCCTGCTGTGCTTATTTCAGACCCATATCAGTGCAAGTATCTTGTCCTTGTATTTCTAAAGCCTTTTGAGGTTTTGTGCAAACCTCTCATATTGTGTAAGGGAGGACATGGAATTAGCACTTAGGGTCTGTGCAGCTTGGAGGATTGTCTCCCCTCCAGGGCGTTGTACTCCCCCAGTCTGTGAAAATCACCTGCCTTTAGCTCCCAAGACAGAGATTTGAAGATGCTCAGCGGAGCCATGTTCCCAGCAGAAGGGAAGGGAGCCATTGAGGAGTTTTTAGCCTTTCTTCTTTGGAGCCACATGGGGCAGAGATGGGGAGGGAAGAGGCATAGCCAGCAGTCTCCTCTCAGTGCAGAGTCAGGGAGCTTACACAGTCTCTGCCAGGACTTACAACGTGAGTCCTGCAGAGATTAGAGAAGCTGTGTGTCTCTGCTGGAATATCCTGGCCATATCCTCCACGGTGCATTGGATTGCAGCAAAGATTCCTCTGGAGGGTAATTGTCCCAGCTCCCTCTGCAGGAAAGCCTGTAATACATTAATTGCTTTCCACCTTGATATTGCCGTTACATGTCCTGGTGAGGAAGCTGTGTGACAGTCCCATCAGAGGTACAGCCATTTCTTCAGCATGGCAGGAGACCTCCATCTCTGCCCTAGGCAGTTCTTGTACCTGTTTCACAGGTAAGAGCCTGTCTAAAATGGGGCTCTGACCAGACTGCTGCGGTAGATAGCCCCTAACATGCCAAGGACCTGACTGTTTCCATTTAATGCCCTGAAAAATTCTGGCAGGAGATAGGAAGAACATGTCATTCATTGCCATGGAAGGTGTGTGAGAGATTTTGGCCTTTGGAGTTTTTTGTGTATTGTCCTGTTGGTTTATTGAGCCTTGAATGTGCACTCAGTGTGGGATGGCAGGGAAGGCAGGTCTCTGCTGGGAGAAGACCTCTTGGTTTGCAGAGGGAGTGCTTGGAAGGAGCAAGAGCTGCTCAGGGAGTGGAAGGAGGGAGCAGACAGGAGATCTCAGGGCAATATAGCCCAGCAGTTCCTGCACCCCCTGCTGCGGTCCCTTCCTCTGCACTGTGATGGCAAGGAAGGCATGAGCACTGTGTGGAAAGCTCTTGCCTGCAGCTGGAGATAGAGGCAGAGCTGCCTTGTGCCAGCTAAGAGCAGCATGACCCCTAGAGGGTCTGAGAAGGGACTAGAGGGAAAGCAAGACCTGCTAAAGGCTAGCTATAAGGAGAGAGGCCTGGCACACCCCACAGGCAGCAAGTAACACTGGGGCTCTGCTTGGGATGGGTCCTTTGTCCCAAGATTTGCTGTGGGCTGGAGAAGGATTTGCTGTGGGTGGGGAAGGCAAGCCAGAAGCTGCCACGCCACACTGGGATGCGGTGTGGTGATCAGGGATCCCAGTCAGTCCCATGTGTGCACCCAGTGCTGTGTGTGTTGTGCACTGTGTGCACAGCGTGTCACGCTTCAGCTGTGTCCCTCAGGATATAGTGGCACCACCAGGAGCTGCAGGCACACACGTGTAGGAGATCAGCCCAGCACATACCCTTAGGAAATCCCTGTCAGTCATTTGCTGAAGCAGACCTGCCTTTTCCAGGGTTGGAAGCTCTTCTTATTCTGTTGTGGGCCTGATTCGGTTAGGAATGTCCTGCTTGGGTCTGGTACAGGTGGGGGGAGGAAGGGAGCTGTGTGCTCAGAGGGGAAACACTTACAGGAGAAAGAGTAGGGAGGGAGAAGGGGAAGCAAGCAGCCTTTCCGACAGCACTGAGTGTGATGTGGGATGCAGAGCTGCATGTAATGCTTGTGCTCAGCTGAGTGAGTCGGGTTAAGAAATCATGCTGTACCACAGTGCATTGGGCCATGTCTTTGTGGTACTGCCTGGATGGAGGCAGGCTGAGGGCAGGCGCTTGGGGCCATGGCTTGTGCTATCCTGGGAGCAAGGGATGGGGAAAGGATGGGAATCTGGTGACCCTACCAGAAGAGAGAAGCCCCCAGTGCAGCACCCTACTCTTCCAGACAGCTGTCAACAGCTGGAAACTCTGCATTTGGGGCCACATGTCTTTACCCTGCCAGCTCATGATGTGTGTAACCCGTTCAGACTTGAACCATTCTGCTTGTGTCACTGGCCTCTAGCTCATCCTCTTCCCACAGCTGAGAGCAGGGTCCCTTTTGCCTATGATCTGCCAGGCTGATGATGACTGTCTCTCTGCCCATCCTCACACTCTGTCCCCCTTTCTCTCCCCGAAGGTGGTGGCACAGACAGCAAACTTGTGGTACGCTACAGCAAGGACCAGCGTCCCACGACTCTGCCCATCCAGCCCTTTGTTTTCCAGCACCATTTCAGCAAGCTACCCAAGGCCCGTGCTCTGCACAGCCATTTTGACTCCAGCCTTTCCCAACTCTACAGCTTGTCCAGCAACTGGCCTGCCATCCAGCAGATCTCTTCCAATTCCCAGTCCTCAGCCTTGGCCACCTCAGCAGAGCAGTCAGCAGCAGCAGGGAGCCAAGACCACAGCACGCCCCTGACCCAGTGCTCAGTGGATGGAGCTGCCTCCCCCAATGATGGCTGCATTATGAAGCCTACCCCTGAGACAACCCGTCCATCCCCCCTGGGGAGTTACTCTCCTGTGCAATGCAATATGCCTTTCTTTCAAAGCGTGGACTCCTCTTCCTCACCCACCACAGACAGGGCTGGAGAGAGCCAGCCTCCCAGGAGCAGATCCTGCCCCATCTCTGCCAGCCTGCTTCCTATGAGGTCTTCCCCTGCTGTCAGTGCCATGCAGCCCTCCCAAGCCACCAAAGCTGATGCCCTGAGGCAAAAGGAGAACCCCAAGCCTGTTCCCAAGAAGGAAGCATCACTGGAGCCAAGCCCACCATTCTCCGAGTACCGACTCCACAGTGAGTCCTTCCTGCCCCTCTCGGTGGATGGTGTGCCCGTGAGCAGAGTGGGAGGCCATGCAGATCCCCACTGGAGGAGTGGCAGTGAGACCAGCAGCTCTGGTCCCCTTAGCAGCCCGGGAATGTGGCCCCTCAGTGGTAGGTTCCCATCTGCCAGGACATGCTAGTCTGGAACATGTCCAGCTCTCTGGCTACTGCTCCCTATAGTACCACCCTCCCTTATAGCTGCAGCCCAGGGCAAAATTGCATCTGAGTGCTGCAGCACCCAACAGCCTCCATCATCACTCTGCCTGCAAAAGAAAGTCATATGCTAAGAGCATGTCCGTCCAGTCCTCACTTCTACACTGTGTCTTTGGAGAGGGCAGCATGGGGCTGTTGATCTTACAGCACCCCACACCAGGTGCTTGCACCCCAAACCTGCTCCCTGTTTGCCTGCAGCCATTAGGCCACCCAGGCTCCTGCCCTGCTCTGCCAGGCTGTGGCCCCCACCTCCCTTTATGTATGTATGCTAACGTCTTGAAACACTGCTGGACTTTTTGCTAACTTGCTGCCTCTCTTTCTCTGTCCTTCCTCTTTCTCATCCTCTCTCTCTCTGTTTCCCCTCCATGTCCTCCTGTCTGCTCACATCCTCCCATCTGGTGCTGTGGCGTTCTAGCAAACCACCTCTCCTCCCAAGAGCTGAAGTGGCAGGAGTACAGGTGGAGGAACCCCCTGGGTCTGGACCGTGTTTTGGGGCTGCCCAGCTTAGCAGGCAGCCTAGACAAGAGGCATCAAGAGCCCTGGCTGAACCAGGGGAACTCCATATTTGAGCTTCCTGGCACTCTCAACACCAGCCATTTCCACTGCAAGCTGAACGGTGTGCACTACCTTTCTGCTGGGGGGGTCTTGGGGGGTGACCTCGGGCTCGGGTTCAGTATCCCAGCTATGCCTGGCTTCATCACTGCTCTGCCTGCTCTGCTCTGCATCTTCTCACAGTGGGGCTGAGGGGTACAAGATGAAGGTGAAAATTGCCTCACTGATGGGTGCACTCTGTGTGGAGCCTCCCTTCTCCACAAGATGAGAGCAGTCAGGTCTGGCTCTGGGCTGCATTGAAGGGGAAAGTGAAAGGCCTAAGAGCTGGCTCAGACCTCAGCAAGTGCTCTTGGACTGTGTCCAGCTTGTAGTTCATGTCTCATACAGGAGTTGTGGCCCTTGGAGATCTCATGTCTGTGCCCCACGGTGTCTGCCCATCTGCCCCAACCCTGGCAGCATGCTAGGTGCTGGGCTGTAGCTCTCATGGGGCAGCTGGCAACACTGTAGGGCTCCATGGGGCTCTGTCTTCTCCATGCTCTGCCCTTAAGGTCTTCTCTGTCCTCCAAAACCTGTATAGGAAGGGCTGAGAGTGGCAGGCTGCTTTTGGCTGAACCTTTGAGAATTCTCCAGGAGGAGCAGAGGGTTCTGTCTGTGGGAAGGAGAGCATTCTTGAGGCCATCCCCAAGTCATGGAGTGAATTCCCCAAAGCTCTACACCTCACTGCCAACCCAAACAGTTTTTTCATCCCTCCTTCACGGGAAGATGCCTAGCCCAGAGCTGGGGAATTGACCAGATGGAAATCGAGCACATGAAAGAGCTCCTGCAAAAGTCACCCCTTGAAAATAGAGACCAACTCAGGGGACAGGCAGAAAGCATGTAGTTTGTTGCCTATGGATGCCTCTGTGTGACAAGTAGGGATTCTCTCTGTGCTCTACTTTTGACCCTGCTTGCTGGGGCTATCTGCACAGCAGCCCTGAGAGTCTGGTGCAGCGATGTTTTCCTTGGCACCAGCTCATGAGGGTGAACCTTCCACAGCATCTTCCAGTGCCCATGGGCCCTCAGTCAAGCTGGAGCTAGATGTTGGGTGGGCTGTGGGGTTGAACTCTACTGGCTCATGTTGCAAACCATTGCTGGAAGAGTAGCAAGCCTTTAGCCTTGCTGTCTTGGGCAGGCTGATGTGAAGACTCCTGCTGGTGCAGGTTGCTTCTGGGAAAAGCAAACAATGTGGGAGAGGCTTTGGTATAAGGGCTTGGGGCTGATCCTTCTCCTCCCTGTCTTGGCCCTGCAGGGCAGTCTATGAGACAACTACAGCTTACCTACACTGACTTCTTCCCTGACTACTTCTCACTAGCGGAGAAACCCCCCACTGAGTTCTGCCTCTCCCCAGATGGCAACACAAAGTCCATCTCCATCGACCTGCTGCAGAAGAAGGGTGAGTCCGTGCATCTCGTGTCAGTGCAGGAGGCTGTGGCATAGCGCAGCATAAGGCAAATAGTGCTTCTCTCTGTCTCATCTCTGTAGACATAATGGTTTCTCTCCTTGCCCTTCTCTACTGTAGCATCGTAACTACATGTCCCCCTGGACTGATGGCTGTTTCCATGGCAGGTCTTGTGTTCTCTGCACCATACCACATGCCATGCAGTATGTTTGAGCTGCTTGTCCCAGGAAGTATGATTAGAAAGGATCTTAAGTCCACAAGAAAGGGTGGAGAGAGCAGGCAGGCGCAGGAGTACGACCCTAAGGCAGGGCATGCTGCCACCCCTGTCTCAGTATACAAGGGTAGATCTGCGAATCTGTGTGATGCTGCAGATGTGCTAGCCTGAGATTTTGTAATTTAGGTAAAAGGTCTGTTGGGTCCTACATGGTAAAGCGTTTATGTAAAAGGACGGGAGAAAGGATTCCAAAGCAGGACAAGATATGGCTGTGATGAGACCCATGGTACAGGCAAGCTTTGGGGACTGGGTTGTTGACAGCTGCCTCGGCAAGGAATGTGCAGAAAGGTTCCCATGCCTCTGCCAGCTATGTGTTGGTGATTCCCAGATGGCAGCCTTCCCCTCTATTCCACTTCTGTTCTTGCATCATACTGATGCAGATGTCAGATTACCCACCACTGGCTTGTTACTGAAAGTCATTACATAGTTTGCCAAATGCATGGCTTCTGCCACACCACCCCGTAAGATAAAGGCAGCTAAAGACTCATTGCCTCAGACCCCATCTCTGCTCCCTCAAGGGATGGTGTGTGGAGGCGATGGTCCGTGTCCCTTGAGAACACTGACAGGGTGTCTTATGCTTCAGCCACTTCTAAAGGTTGTCATACTGTTGGGCTGATACGTGACTGTTGGAACCAGCAGGGGTAGATTTGGTGAGGAGTTAAGAGGGGTTCTGCATGTTTTTGGCAGAGACCCGACATGAGCTGATCATATCGCCAGAGAGGGCATGTGTACTGACATGGGCTTGAAATGTCCCTGCTTGATTTCTTCATGAAGTGTTTGGTCAGGGTCTGTCCTAGAAGCCCCTCAGGCAGCTCTCTGACTCTGTCTTTCCCTCTAGGTCTGGTGAAGGCAATCAACACTGCTGTTGATCTGATTGTGGCTCACTTTGGAACCAGCAGGGATCCAGGGGTGAAGGTAAATCTTGCTTTCATTATGGCTTCTCAACATCATGAGTGACATGGAGAGGATGGAGAAAGATTGCCTCTCCATTCTCTTCCAGTTAAAAAACTACAGGGTATCCAATGAAGCTAGTAGTACCAAGAACAAAACAAACAAAGGTGATGGTACATCATGCAGTAGGTAGTAAATCTGTGACAATTTTTGCTGTATGATGCTGGGGGTGCTAAAAGGTTATGTGAATTTAAGGGAAGATCAGAAAAATAGAGGGAAGGGAAATTCGTTGAGTCTACTAAGCACATAGGAATCATCTCCAGCTTAGGTAGTCTCTGAGTTGAAAGTAGTTGTAGGCTGGGAGAATATTAAGGGGAAGTATTATCTTTTCTCTGGTTTGACTCATGTACTTTCTCATGGCTCTTTATAAGAGAGAATATCAGGCCAACTGGACTTCTGGTCTGATGCAGTACACCTGCTTTTTTTTCTCATATAGTGGAGAGCTGTGTTTCCCTCCTCCACCCATCCAGTGATTCTGTTCTGGCACTGATGCCAGGGCACAGTGCAGTGTCCCCAGTCCCTTGATGTCTCACAGGGCTCCATAATGATAAAAAATTGCATCAGTCATCGCCCATCTGGGGCGGTTGGGCTTCCCCTATAGCCCTTACCATGAACCCACTAGCTTCAGAGTTCATCTAGGTTGCCCATGGGTCTGGCTGTCTTTGGCCTGTGCTCCCCTCATCTCCCATTTCTGGAATAACACAGGCACAAGCTCACTTCTGTTTGTACCAGCCAGTGTTTGCCGTCCTGTGACGCTCAGCATCTTTGTGGTGCCTCTTCTCAAAGCTGAATGCTCTGCCTCAGTCGCAGGGACTCTGGGGCAGCAATGTGACACTGTTTGGACATGACAACTGCCCTGGAGTGCCATTCCCAAGGAGAAACCTGACTGGGACAGATTCCAAGCCCATTCAATCTTATCTCAGAGCCCAGGGTAATTTGCCCCTAATTACAATTGTTGCTGATGCAGAGATTGCTGTGCAGCATAACCAGAGCTGTTTGGATTTCCACAGCTTCTGAAAACTTTACTGTGAATTTCCTTTTCTTGCAGTGTTGGTTTGGGGAATAATTGCAACATTCCCCCATTACTTTACTTGCCAGACAGCACTGTGGTTTTGATCTGGGATTTCATTATGTGTCAGTGTGCCAAGGGCTGAGCATTTGCCTGTCAAAAGGCAGCACCCATCCCTGATGCTGCCACGCTCAATGGATCTGGTGGGATTATTCCTGACCCAGAAGTTCAGTCTCAGTTCAGGACCTTTGTGGACCTGTGCCAACGGCCAGTGTAATTCCAGCTCAGCTAGTAAAATCTGTGCCCTGAACACAACTGCCTGGGACCACTGACATGATGTGCAAGACCTGGGGCTGACCCCTTTGGATAGACTCCTTGGCAGCTCAAGGACTGTATGCAGCAGAATATGTCCCTGCTCTGCTGATGCTGGGCTCTTACATGCTTCCTCACCTCAACCTGGGCTCTGTCCATCCATTTTGCCCTCGCCTTGTTTATTTATAGCAATCCCTAGGAATTATAGCTCAGCATGTCTCTGAGTTAAGTGTTCCTTAACCCCTCGGTACTGGAAGTTTCTATGTCACTTGCTGCTTCCTACTTCAAAAATAGTAACAAGAAAATCTACAGCAGCAGAAAAAGCCCCTACTCTCTTCTTCCTCCTGTCTTGTTATACCCGTAGGGAGAACTGGGCATCCCTTCTAACTGGGATATCCTCTTCTCAAGCTGGGATATTCTTTTCCCAAGCTGTTGCCTCATCCCAGCCTGGGGCAGACCTTGCAGGGAGAAACCCAGAATTGGTGTATGAGGCAGCAAGGGTGAAGGGGAAGAGCCTGCCTGTTCAAGGAGCTGCTGAGCATCATTGTAGCCTGGATATTGCTTGCGGGATATCTGTAGTAGGCAAGTGGGACTGGACTGTTTGCATGCATCTGTTCCTTGTAGAGCAGTTACCAACCCTCTCCCTGTTGCCTGTTCTCCCTTAGGCCAAACTTGGGAATAGCTCTGTGAGCCCCAACGTAGGGCATCTCATCCTGAAATACCTGTGCCCTGCTGTCCGGGACATCCTGAGTGATGGGCTCAAGGCTTATGTCCTGGACATGATCATTGGTCAGAGGAGGAACATCCCCTGGAGCATGGTGGAGGCATCCACCCAGCTAGGTATGGAGGGTGTGCAGCAATGCCCATTGCTCTGCGGTACTCCTGTGTTGTGGCTGGGAGGTGCTAAGGAAGGTTGACTATAAGGATGGAGATGCAGAATAATACCTGGCTCCCTGTGCAGAACAAGGTGCACCTTGACCTTCTCTTGCAAGGTGGGAGAGCCACTGCTCTATTCTGTCCAAATATTTATTGTCATTTTCCCTGAAATTTTTAAATTCTCCTATAACAGACCCTAGCAATGGAA
>RSEF01000031.1:9253073-9271290 GCA_003993805.1 Himantopus leucocephalus
GGGTGGGGTGGCGGGCAGCCCAGCCACGGGGACCCCTGTCAAAAGCCTGGAGCCCGGACCCCGCCAGGCCCGGGGTATGCCTGTGGCGGGGGATGCAGGCAGTGTCGGCAGCTGGTTTGGGGTGATTTCCAGCGTTTCTGGGCCTGCTCCAGCCTCTTCTGGGCAGGGAGATGTGCAGGATGCCCCACGGGAGACTCCCGAAGGTGACCGGGTCTGGGAGAGGGGTTTGATGCTGCAGAGCAGCGCGGGGGAACGTCCCCGGCTGGGAGCCCGGAGCTGCCTTTGTCCCCCGTCCTCTCTGGCACTGCTAGAGCAGGGACGCCCGTGTGTGGCCCACACCCTGGTTAGGGGTGCATGGGTGCTGGTGGGGAGCTCGCGGTCCCAGCAGTGTGGCAGAGGTGTGTGGTGACAGTACCTTGCCAGCCCGCATGGTACTGTGCCCTGCCCTGCTGCCACGGCCGCCTCTCCACGTCTGAGGGGAGGTGTGTGTTGTTTTTGTCCTCCGCGTCACTTAAGGCACCACAGGCTGTTGGACAAGGACTGCCCTTAAGCCACGCTTCTAGTGGCTTTGCCCCCTTCGATGAGCAGCTTTGGGCTGAGCAGGACCCTCACCACCTCCCAGCATGGTCGCTGCGGTCCCAGGCAGCGTTGTGCTGTGTCCCCCGTGCGGGACCACACTCCCACATGCAGCACAACTGGGCATCTACATCCTGGCAGGACCCTCTCCAGCCCTGGTGTCGTTCCCCCCTCAGCAGGGAGACCCCAAGACCCAGCTCCTCAGCACCTGGGGAGAGGTGTCCTGCAAAGGGCTGTGGCAGGCATGCAGAGGGGTCCCTCTCCTCCGTGCTCCCTCCTGCCCCTGTGGAGCCATGGCCTCTCCACTGGCCAGGTTCCTGCTATTGATCTCTGGCTTGGAGCGCGTGGCAGCACCTCGGAGCAGAGGGAGGCATTTAATAATGTCAGGCGTGGATACCGCTCTTTAATAATGGATGCTCCCGTGTCTCAGCCAGGCCACGGTCTCTCCTTGCCTTGCTGTTTTCATTTCCCTGGGCCCTGCGGGAGCAACAAAATGCTCCTTCTCCCACCCGTTGTTCCTGTTCTTGCGGGGCCACTTCTA
The DNA here is from genome assembly GCA_003993805.1 of Himantopus leucocephalus. Taxonomy (NCBI): domain Eukaryota; kingdom Metazoa; phylum Chordata; class Aves; order Charadriiformes; family Recurvirostridae; genus Himantopus; species Himantopus leucocephalus. Next base: position 9,254,191 of record RSEF01000031.1, read on the forward strand.
TGTAGGATTTGGGGGAGCAGCGGAGGTTGGAGAGTGGGAGCAGGATCAGGCGGCAGGAGCCGACGTGTGTGGATGCCGGAGAGGAGGCAGGGGCAGGAGGGGGCCAGATGGGGCTTTGTGCTCGTGCAGTGGGTTGCGTCCAAGATCTCAGCAGGATGGTGGGGCAGGCCCGGGATCTGAGCTGGGGTTTGGCTGCCTGAGCTTGCGAGGAGGATGGAGCTTGGCAGGGCAGCACAGGACCCATTTTCCTCCCACCTCCCTTGTTCCTGCTGTTGTTTTGCATGGCCTTGGGCCCTCACGGTTCCCTCCTCCGTGTGGCTTCTGGGTCCTGCTTCATTCCAGCCTTGGTGGGTGTGGAGGACAGGGAGGGGACCTGGATATCTTTGTCCCTATGCAGGTAGCTTAGCCCTGGTGTACAGCGCAGCCAGGGCCAGGCAGGGTGCTGGGGTACCGGCAGGGGCATCTGACAGTGCTCCCAGTGTTAAACCCAAAGGGCTCAGCATGTCTGAGCCCTGGTGTCCTAAGCTCGCCCCTGGGTTGAGCCTTGTCCCGCTCCAGCCACTTCTCTTGGAAAAGCCATCCAGAGCAGACGAGAGAGACCGACGATGGAACGCTGCCCTTTTCCCTGGGGGTTGTTCCCCGCTGATCCCCTGCTGTGCTGCAGAGCATTTCCCTCTGGAACAGCTGGTACCCTTTGCCTTTCCCTGTGCGATTTCAGAGGCACCAGGCCCACCCATTTTCTCGGGTACACGGACATTGCAGCAAGCAATATCCATCTCCAGTAGACTGAGCAGATTGAGCTCTGTGTGTTTGTGCCAGACATTTTCTCCAGCCCTTAAACCACTGTTGCATCTCTTCCCCATATCCCCCTCTTACTTTCCCATGTGTGATCTGCAGCAGAGGCAGGGTCTGCGGGGGGGCATCCTGGCTTCGCCCTCCTTGGGGGCCATATCCAGAGGTCTTCGCTCATCCAGCCCTGCACCTTATGCCCTGCTGTCGCACATACTCCCCAAGACACTCTTTCCCAGGGCGCAGCCCTTTGGTGTGCTTGGCCCAGCACCCCATTTCCAGGGCGCCGGGGTGGGGATTAGTGGCTCACAGCATGGACAGGACTTGAGAGAGGGCTTCCGTGCCGCTGCCACCCACCCATCTCTGCTCACTTCCCCGCCATCGTTTGCGATTTTGTATTTACTCCCAATTTACCAGTGCAACTAATGACACAACTCCGTCCCTCCCTCCCTCTTATCTGCTGCCCTTGGTCGTGGACCTTGCCTTGTTTTACAAAGGAGGGTGGAGCAGCGTGACACAGATGGGGAAACTAAGGCAGGCAGGGAGGAAGTGAATTTGCCAAGGTCAGCCAGCTGCGGAGAGGCCAGGAGCAGTCCTGGCCCCGCTGTCACTGCTCCGGAGCCCCAGGCACTGGAAAGGCATTGTGCTGACTAGCCAGGGACCTGCCGGCACCTCTCCTGTGCTGTCACAGGGCGTGCTCTGGGCTTGCCGGTGAGGGCTGGCAATGCCCCGCCACTGCGGTGCGACGCCAGTGCTGCCCTGGCTCCTGGTGTGCCTGTGGTGCTGCTCGTGGGAGCGTGGGAGGTGAGGGCTGCTGGTGCTCAAGCATTCATCAGGACCGGGTGCTGCATGCCTTGCTCCTTCAGCTTCCCTGGAGGAAATCTGTCTTGACCGATTCTGCCTTTTCCAGGCGATGAGCAGTTTTTCCAGTCCCACCCAGTAAAAGACCTGTTGCACTACTGGGATTCCCGCGAGCTCAGATGCAGCCGTCGCGGGTGGCTGTGGGATCACAGGCAGCGTTGCTATCTCCCTTACCTGCCTTCCCATCTTTCCCCCCCGCTGCTCTCTCCGGGGCGAGGGGAGCAGGATGATGTCCCTGCGTGACTGCGGCTTGCCTGTGCTATGCTGGGGCGAGGGGACATGCACGGAGTGGGGCTATGTGCGAGCCTGTCCCCAGCGCGGGGTGAGTGGGGGCATGGCTGCTGAGACCCCCCCCCCGGTGGGGGGGTGGCGGGGAGGCTTCGCCCTGTGTCTAGACGGGAACGCCGGCTGTGGGGAGGGAGCAGGCCGTCTGCTCGCTCTGATTAGCATGCTCTTTAAATAAGACTCTAATTTCCGCTGTTAAAAGAGCTCAGATCCCTTGTGCCCAGGCTGGGGCTGCAGCCAGCCCTGTCCCATCCCCCAGCCCCACGCGCTGGCAACAGATGGGACAGGGACCGACACGGCACAGCACCCCGGCTCAGCTGCCGTACCCCCACGAAGCACCCAACGGAGGGGCCGTTGTGGGGTGCTGGGGGGGCATCGGCAAGGGGCGAGGGCTTGCCCTGGCCCCTGGGTGGTGGCTGGTAGCTTGTGTTCCCCCCTGCACCCCGGCATGGCTGCCCGGCTGAGCTCAGCTCCAGGGAATGTGCCGGGATTCCTGGGCGCCATGCCAGAGCGCGGAGAGGCGAGGGGGAATGCCGCCCCGCCTGGGGAAGTTCTCTTGCCCGATGCCTTTGGTGTAGGGGAGGGAAACCCCCTTAGCAAGGGGCTGTGTCCCACCTGGGGTCGTGGCTTGCTCCCTCCTCTGCTACGCCTGCTTCTGNCGTGGCTTGCTCCCTCCTCTGCTACGCCTGCTTCTGGAGGGTGGCCCCGGGGTGCTGAGTTGGTGCTAGCACCTGGATGGACTGGGTAAACTGGGCAACGCATGTGGGAGGCCGTGGGAAGCCCAAGGGAGGATAACCCATTCCCTGCCGGTGCAGGCAGGGGCTGGCATTGAGGCATGGAGCACGCAGGAGTGATGGGGATGGGGCCTTGCAAGCAAGCTCAGGGCGCTGGACGCCCTTGAGGAGGTCGTGCCCCGTGTGTGTGGGGCTGGGGCTGTCCCCGGAGCCCCTGCAGCCCTCCCGGCCCCTGGGGATGAAGTCCTGGAGCAGAGCACCAGCGCAGGGCTGTGCTGGCGGGGTGCTCCTGGGGTCCTTGGGAGAAATCCTGGGGAAGGGGCTTTCACTAGACCTTCCCTGCCCTCTTCCTCTCCTGGAGGAGAGCTGCCTCTCCTCCAGGATTAAGGCGTTCGATGCCTTGTGGCTGTGTTGGGACCTGACCCAGCCCATTGCAACGGCAGGAGGCTGATTAACAAGGAATTAAGCCACAGGCACGTCCCGGCTATGTGGGGCTGAGCCCGGGGGCTGCTCCCTGATGGAGGGACGCTGCTGCTGATGGGGACCCAGCCAGCCGCACGGTGCATGGCCACTGAGTGCCAGCGCTGTGCATTGCCACCCAGCCTTCACGTCGTAGGCGCGTGGCGCCGGAGCCTCACCGCCCTCAGCCATCCCGGCGGGACCGAGCCTGCCTGCGCCGTCGAGCCGGGTCCTGGCGCCTGGCAGCTGCTGGTGCCAGCCAAACCGACCGAGCCAGTCCTGCCAGCCCTGCGTGGGGTGGGAAGGGCAGGCGGCGCTGCCACGGGGCGAGCTGGGTCGGGAGCACTGGGATTTGCTGGGCAGCACCCAGTGCCAGGGGCTTGGCAGAGCTGGGGGTCCCGCTGTGGCCTCCTCTGTGCTCTGGCTCCCTTGGCTCTGCAAGGAGCTGGAGGGGCAAAAGGAGACCTTGCCCACCCTGCTTTGGCCAGGGATGTCCCCTCCTTAAAGCCCACATGGCCACCTAAGCCAGGCTGGGAGCCCCGTTTCTGTGTCTGGTGCTGCCTCCAGCTGCCCCTCAAGATGGGGATGGGGTGGAGGGAAGGCAGCGATGGTGAGGATGGGGTGGGGGTGCCCCTTGCCCTGCCTGCTGGTGCAGGTGTGGGCAGGGAGTCCCTGGGCACCAGGACTGGCAGCAGTGCCAGGCGCTGCAGGTGATGGGGCGGGATGAGTAGGGTGGTGGGCACGGGGAGGACGTGGGGTGCTATTAGGTGGGGCACCCTGGGTGTGCACAGGGCTGGGGAGCCGTGCTCCCCACCGCAGGGACTGCGCCATCACCCTGGGATGGGCTGTCCACGAGACCAGGAGCTTTGTCCAGTGCTCGGAGAGGAGGAGGCATGGAGAAACCCATCTGCCCTTCTCCCGGCAGTGTGGTGGGGGGCTGGGATGGGGACCCACAGCATCAGCTGTCTGAGGTGTCCCCTCGTCACACATCCAGGGTCCATCCTGATCTCTGCTGCCACGTGGTCCCTGCCTGCATGGCCAGGGGTGCCAGCTGGCTGGCTGGAGGTGACGCAGGTGTAACCAGAGCGGGTAGCCCATGGGCAGGCGGCTGCTGAATTATTCAGAGCCTCTCCATGAACTCATTGAGCTGGTGGTGGCACAGCGGGGTCGGGCTGGGCTGTTGGCTCCTCACTTCCACTCTGCCTGGGGCTGGATTGGCCTTGGTGCACACAGACATGGAGAGGGATCTTTATAAAGCACTAATTTCCTGCCCCCGCCACCCCAGGCCCTTTGGTGGGGAAGAGCCCATCCCCTGGGTACTGGGTTGTAGATGGGTCCCCATCTTGGTGTGCATCCCAGGACAACTGCTCCCCAAAGCAATGCCAGCTGTGCAGTGGGAGTGGGAAGAGAGCCCCCAGAGGGCCCAGCACACCAGCCTTCCCCTGTTGTGATCGGGACAAGGGGCCAAGCTGCGAGGAGGACGAGGGGCACTGGGGACCCTGCCTCCAGCCAGTCCCCCCCATGTTTTGCCCAGGGAGGCGATCCCCGAGGCGAGGGGGGGTGTGGGGCGGGCCAGGGGCTGGCACCGGCACAGCAGCTTCAACCAGCATCGACTAAAAAGGAGAAGAGCGGGGAGCTGACGGCAGCGCCGAGGAATGCCTGCGCCTCCGTGCATGGCTCGGTGTATGCTGGGGGGCAGCTGGGATCCGCTGCGTTGTGTCCCCCCCCGCTCCGGGCTGCTGCTCCGGGGGCATCCCATCCCACCCCCAGCACCCGCTCAGAAGGGGACCCTCAGCACCAGTTCAGCCCCCCCACCCACAGCGTGATGCTGGGACAGGGGATCCTGTGCTCGTCCCTTGCCCTGCACGTGCCGGAGGGCTGCAGAAGGACAGGGGGTGTCCGTGCTTGGCCACGCTCCCAGCGGCTGTTCCTGGCGGGGGGCCAGACCCCCAGCTTGCGTGACAGCGTCAGGCTGGGGCCAGCTAAATATATAGCCTCATCCGAGCACCGTGCCCCACCAGGCTGGGTTCATGCACCGGGGCAGTGTTGGCCACCCCCAGGGCTGGTTCGGGGGGGGGGGGGGNGGTTGGGGGGGGGGGGGGGTAATGTGGCCCCCTCTGTCCTCCACCCTGTGCTGGTAGGGTCTGGCTGGGTTGTACTGACCCAAAAAAAGCCCTCCCTGGTGCACCCTAATCCTGCAGCTGCCTTGGGGTCACAGTTTGCGGGAGCTGCCGTTGTCTCTCTGGGAGGGCTGGGTGGTGTTGCATGGTGTGGGGAGCACAAGTGAGGTGCCTTGGGGAAGATGGGATCATCGGCACTGGGGGTCCTTGGGGTGCTGCTGTGTCAGGAGAGCCCCCCCGCTAGCCCTAGCGGTCCTGGGGGTGCCCCATGCCTGGGGTGTGTGTGGTGCTCACATCCTACTTCTTGGGCTGGGGTGGGTGCCAGGTGCGGGCTGGTGTCCGGGGGGGGTTGCGGAGACACGTGGGGCTAAGCTTCCCTTGCATCCCTCTCCAGGTGCGGCACCGCCAGTCGGGGCAGATCATGGTGCTGAAAATGAACAAGCTGACCAGCAACCGGGGCAACATGCTGCGGGAGGTGCAGCTGATGAACCGCCTCTCACACCCCAACATCCTCAGGTAGGACCTGCTCCCCCATTTCCGTCCCCATTGGCCCCTTTTTCCCTGTCCTGGGGGGTTTGGAGCTACCACTGGCACTGGATGAGTTCCTGGGGCTGGTCCCCACTGCGGCCACCCTCAAGTCCCCTCTATCTTGCAGGTTCATGGGGGTGTGTGTGCACCAGGGACAGCTGCATGCGCTGACGGAGGTGAGAACGGGGTGATGGCCATGGACTGTCAGGGTTCCTGAAGGCCTGGGGAGGGAACGGCAATAGCTATGGTGACACTTTCTCAGCCCATGGCACACGTGCAGGGCAAGGTCTACTGGAGTCTGTGCCATGGGGTAGTTAGGGGATGCACTGGGATGAGAGATGGGCATCCAGCATTATGGGAGGGAGGGGGCGTGCAGTGATGCGATGGCCCGGGCTCTTCCCATCAGTACATCAACGGTGGGAACCTGGAGCAGCTGCTGGACAGCCCTGTGCCCCTCTCCTGGTCCATGCGTGTCAAGTTGGCCCTCGACATCGCCTGTGGCCTGCGCTACCTGCACTCCAAGGGCATCTTCCACCGCGACCTCACCTCCAAGGTATGGGATGCTCCAAGGCATCCCATCGTTCTCGTTCCATACCCACGTTGCTGCCCCAGGCATGGCCGGCTGGGCAGCACGAGGGACTGTGCTGTGCCGGGCCATCCTGGTAGCGGTGGCCGGTGAGGCAGAGCTGGTGTGGTCAGTGTGACAGGGGTCCTCCTGTGCCCCCAGAACTGCCTGGTGCGCTGCGAGGCCAACGGCTACACAGCTGTAGTGGGTGACTTTGGCTTGGCGGAGAAGATCCCCACCTACAGGTGCGTGGGCAGCATCTATCCCCATCCTTGGAGTGGGGGGTTTCCGGCCCACTTGAAGCAGAAGCTGGGGAGTGCTGGACATTTCGGGTGCAGCTGGAGGAGCAGGGATGGGGAGCGATGGGGATGGCAGTGGGGTCTCAGGAGCAGATGGACGTGTCTGGGGCTGTCTCGCAAGGGATGGAGAAGGGGATGGTGTGGGTGGGGAGAGATGAGTTTGTGGGGTGCATGGAGGAGGCTTAGCCCGGGAAGGGAGATGGAGATGGTGATTCGGGCTGGCCCAGCGGGAGGATAAGAGGTGGGAAAGGGGCAGGGGGCTGCGGGCAGCCCCTGATGTCCCACCATGTCCCCCAGTGAGGGCAGTGAGAAGGAGCCGCTGGCCGTGGTGGGCTCCCCGTACTGGATGGCGCCCGAGGTGCTGCGAGGGGAGATCTACAATGAGAAGGTGAGGCTCCGTGGCTGCCGTGTGTGAGGCTTTACCCAAGCTTGTGCTGCCAGCAGTTTGCAGGATTTGTGGCCCTGGGGGCGGTGGGGCACACGGAGGGAAACAACTGGGCGTCCCTCAGGCTGGCGAGGTGGCAGGGCCCCTGGTGTGGCTCCATGGCGAGGAGGGGGGCTGTGGGTTCACAGGAGGGTGGGTACGTCACCTCGGGGCTGCAGGCACCCTCCCAGTGACTGGCTGCTCTCTGCAGGCTGATGTGTTCGCGTACGGCATCATCCTGTGCGAGATGATCGCTCGCATCCCTGCTGACCCCGACTACCTGCCCCGCACTGAGGTGACTCCCTGGGATGGGGACGGGGAGGGAGGGCAGCAGGCAGCAGCACTGTGGCTGGGACTGCTTCACCAAATGAGGAGGACCATCCTCCTCTGCTGGGCAGAGCCCCATGTGCAGGAGCTGCGCCGCATCTCGGGGCAGGGGTGCTGTGTCCCCAATGTCTCCTGGCAGCAAGTGCTGCTCCCCAGGGAGGGATGTGCTCTACCCATAACCTGTCCTTGGAGCCCGGAGTCAGCCTGGGTGGGAAAACAGGATGGTAGCATTCACGCAGAGAGCAAGAGGTGTTTGTGTCCCAGCATCCCCCAACCTTGCCCCAACTTGGGGTGACCCCAGGGTCCCACCTTGCTGTGCCCCAGCAGGGGTGCTGCCAGGTTTGCAGCCCTGAGTGGCACACAGTCAGTGTGGGGAGGAGGGGGGACAGGCCACCACGTACCGCCCAGGGCACCCAAGCTCACTCTTCCTCCTCTCCCTGGCATAGGATTTTGGTCTGGACATCACCACTTTCCGCACCATGGTGGGAATCGACTGCCCGGCGACCTTCCTCCAGCTCGCTTTCCACTGCTGCAGTGTGAGCCTCCCCATCTCAGCTGGGGCACAATGGGCGTCCCTGCCTGCACAGGGAGCTGCCTTTGCTGGGCATCGCTCCCTGGGGTGCTGGGAGGGGCCATGGAGCTCACCGGTAACCCCTCCTGCCCGCAGATGGACCCCACCTCCCGCCCCTCGTTCCTGGAAATCACGCAGTGCCTGGAGGGCGTCCTGCAGCACCAGCCGGGTGCCGAGGGCGCCGGGGCCACCCTCTTCGGTGCTGAGGAGAACCTGCCCACGCCTGGGACGACGGCCGCGCTCAACGGTACGTGGGCACCCCGGGGACAGGCCACAGGTGGGATGCAAGGATGGGGGATGTGGGGTGTCCCGTCGTACCCCGGCAGCCATAGGGGAATGAGACAGGGGTTGCATGAGGTCTGCAGCATCAGGATGGTCACTCTTCACCCCCCCGGGGTGCACCCCTGGGTTGTTGGGTGCCCGGCACCCCGTGGCACCCGCACCGGGAGCTGCTGGCGGTTGGTGACCCACTCCTGTGCCCGTGCCCAGGGGTAGCCGAGAGGGTGGCCAGCCGCACCGAGCAGTCGCCCCTGCGTGAGCTGGGGACCCAGCACCTGCAGCCGGACCAGCGCCTGTCCCGCAGCCAGTCTGACATGTTCCCCCCTAAATCACCCACCCTGCTGCGGCCACCGGAGCCTTACGGCGGGGCCAGGACCAAGGAGATGTCCCCCCGTGTCAACCCCTTCTCCCAGCGCGAGGACCTGAAGGGGGGCAAGATCAAGCTCTTCGACACACCGAGCAAATCGGTCATCTCTCTTACCTTCGACCTGCCGCCCCCAGCCCCGCTCCAGCTCAGCAGCCCCGTGACACCCGAGCCCACTGTGGAGGTGCAGTGTGACTTCTCGGCCCCCACCGCCTCCCCCCGCAAGTGCCACTCGCTGCCCGCCTCCCCCGAGCTGCCCCGCCGGGGGGGCCTGGCACTGGGCATGGGGTCCCCCCATCCCACCGACGACCCCCAGCCCTCTGCCCTCCTCTCGCCCCCAGCTTGGGGACGACCCTCTCCTCCCAGCCCCGGGGCAGAGGAGCAGATGGACTGCGGTCTCGACAGCCCCGAGCCACCGCAGCCCCCACCGCCACCACCCCCCCCCAACAGCAACTTCATCTGCACGGCATCCTCGGGTGCCCGACCCTGGCAGCCAGAGCCGCGAGCCCCCAACGGGCTCCTCTTCAACAACAACCACGTGGTGGTCAGCAAACCCCTGGCTTGGGGCAGTGGGCTGGAGCACGGCTTCTCCGAGCTCAGCATCCCCTGCGCGGCAGCGCTGGAGCGGACGGAGCGTGCGGCCATGCTGCCCGGGCACAGCTCCGGCACTGTGTTGGAGCAGGACGAGGTGCTGCCCTGCCCCGGCTGCTGCCTGAGTCCGTTCAGCTTCTCCTCTGTCTGCCACCGGCCGGCACCCAGCCCACCCCGCTACCAGAACCTCAACTGTGAGGCCAAGAGCCTCCTCTGCCACGACCGTGGCCACCACCAGAAAGCCTCGGGGCCGGTGCTGGCCGAGCCCAGCCTGAAGCTGCCGGAGGCGCAGTCCTAGTGCCAGGGGCCCCTGGGGAGCAGGGCTGTGTCCAGCCACCCCTTGGACCCGCAGCCACAGTGTCGGGCAGGGGCCTGATGCATCCTCACGGTCTGTCCCTGCACCGGTGGCCGCGGGGCCCCATGCTGTGGCTGCCGTGGCGCTGCCCAGGCTCTTAGGTGCCCATCCTGCCGGGATCGGCCTCGGGGGTCTGTGGGGAGCCCTGGGGGTGGGCTGGGTCCCTGCCGGGGACTGAAGTGCAATAACACCCCTGCCTCAGGCATGCTACAGTGCTGCGCTGAGCAGCAGGGCTGGTCCCCCGTGGGACCCCAGGGCTCAGACCTTGGATGCAGGACCCCCCCTTCCCCAAGGGCTCACCCCTTTGCGGGCTCTCGCGGAGGGGTGTGCAATGAACCTGCTCCTCCGGGAGAACTGGGAGCCCCCCCTGCAGCCCCCCAGGTCGGGGGGTGAGCGGGGCTGGGCTGGGGTCAGAGGGTTCAATGTGTGTATGTGTGTTTTAGGGGATCTTTCGGGGCTGGTGGGTGTCCCCATGCTTGCCTGCGAGCATGGGGAGTGGAGCCAGTCCCTCACTGGGCCGGGAGAGGGGTGATGCCCGTGGGCCAGAGCACAGGGTGGATTGGTTGCCAGCACTGGGGTTGCCCCTGCCCACCTGCTGCCGAGGGCTGGGTGCTGAGCTGGCACGGCGCCTTGCGTCCCCCCGGCACACAGGGTCAGGAGCGGGGTGCTGGCAGAGGAGATGGGGTGCGGTTCTGGCACCCTGGGGATGAAGGGGCCGGTGGGCATTGCAGCCAGGCTGCCCGGCCCCTAGCAAGGGTGGGAGCCGGCTTTCCTCCCCCCTGCACAATGCACTGGTGAATGCAGAACTCTTGTGTTTTTTATTATTAATAATAATTGCTAGTAATATATATCCTGCTTATTTAAAGTGTTCAATAAAATCTGAATGTCCTAACGGCTCAGGCCACTGCTTCTGTCTCTGGGATGCATGTCACATGCGGAGGAGACCGCGGCCCCAAAAGATTGCATGGTCTTGCCTGGGGCTTCTGGGGAGCCCCTCGGGGGGCCACAAGCTAGCTTGGCTCAGCCCAAGATCTCAGTGCCCCCAAAGTGGCCATCTCTGTTGAAATGGCTTCGGTCAAATTCCCATTTATTATTTAGGTTCTTTGGGTTCATAACTCTTGAGTATGTGTTTGTGGTGGTACACAAGAAAGCAAAGAGCAGGCAAGCTGTGTCTCTTTATTGCTACAAAGTGGGTTCAGCCAGCGGACAAGACAGAGGAGTGACGTGTGCCACCTCCAAAAAGCCTGCCTTTAACATTTAACACTTTCACTCTTCAAGCAAGCTAATTCACATAGCAATTAATCAACTATATATGGCACACACGACCCCATAATAAACTGAGAGCATCTTCGCCTGGTTGAACATGACTTCCTCTGCTCTTGCCTGGCTGCAATGTTACATCAGGGGTATTTTGCTTAATGTTCACATGTGCACGTGTGTGGTGACTATTTAAAGTCCTGATGAGTTGTCTCACAAAACGTCAGTCCGCTGCAAGTGCCAGAGCTGCTTTTGCTTTTGAAAGGCACCATCACATTGTACAATCCTAAAGGTCATTGCTGTACTTTCTAATTAGCAAAAAAAAGCCCAACCGCCAGCACAGGCGCCAGCCGGTTCAGGCACAGCATCTTCCTTGGGCGCCGAGGCTTTGCCGAGGCACTTGCTTGCAGGGTTGCCTGAAAGCCGTGGCCAAGCTGCTCCTGGGATGGCACCCGGCAGAAAGTCCTTGCTGTGGGGAGGGGACTTGGCTGGGTGCAGGGTTGTGCCATCCCCGGAACCCACGTCCTTGTGTCCTGGCAGCGCAGCTCACTCTGTGCTGGGGACATTGCATGGCTGAAGGGCTTGCTCCGCTCTGTGGCCGGGTCCGGGCTACCCATCGCACACCAGTCCCTGTGCTCAGGAAGACCCAGTGTACCCTGTGCAGGTGTGGGGCCCGAACTGCTCTGCTGAAGCGCATCAGCTTGGGGGAGAAACGGCCGCCGCCTCCCCCAGCCTGCGTGATGCCTGAGCATCACTGGGCATCGCTGGGAAGGACCTGGGCAGGGGGTCTGTGAGAGGGAAGCAGGTTGCTCGCATGGATGGGACATCCCGGGCAGGGGTGCAGCAAGGCTAAAGCAGAGGCGGTGTGGGGTGCAGGTGCTGCAAGGGAAGGCAGAGGGTGAGGGTGAGGTGCTGCCCAGCCTCCACTGCACACAGCGGGGCTGGAAAGGCAGCTTGCAAATGGTTTTCCCCCATCTTGCCCCTTTGCTGCACCACAGCCTTGGCCGGGGAGGGGGTCTTGAGCTACTGCAGACCAGACAGCAAAGGGATGGAGGCAGGCTCCATCCAGCACAGTCCCTTTCCAAGGGAGGGGGTCAACAAGCCCCACACAGAGGCCCAGGCTCCCCACTGTCCTCCACGCACACCCCACGGGCCCTGCGCACCCCAGGGCTCGGCAGAGCCTGGCATGGGCACACTCACCGCAGCAGTGCTGGGGCCAGCGGCCATCATGCTATGAAAGGGGAGCTCGGCCCCGCCGCCTTCTCGCAGATCCAGAGGTGCAGGTCGTCAGGACCGGCACACTGGGCAGGTTTGATGTTCCCGCGGCTTATTATGGCACAGGACCCGTTCGACTTCGACTGCCATGGCCTGGATGGGGAAACAAGACATCAGGGGGCTGCCATCGCCCTATCCACCACTCCCTGCCGAGGCACCCGGGGGCTGCTGATGGCTGCCTCTTGCATGCTCGCATGGGAGGAGTTAAACGCTGCAGTCCAAGGGGGATCCCCCCATCCTCCCCTACTGATTTCACAGGCTGAAGCCTCAGCCGACGCATCCCTGCCCTTCCTTGGGCGGGTTGAGAAAGCCCTCTGCAAAAGGTTTGCATCGCCTGCGACTCCCCGTAGCCTCCCCCCCTGCTTGAATCTCAGCCTCGCTACTGGGGCATATTTCACCCCAGCAGTGGGGAGAGCCCGGTCCTCCCCGAGGGCATGTGGATGGGCCATGGGGCCGCCATGGGGTGCAGCCCCCCAGAACGGGGCTGAGGGTGAGGGGGGCAGGCAGTGGACAAGAGTTGGGTACCCAGCACCCAGCCAGACAGGTCTGTTCCTCCCCACTGCTCTCAGACACCGCAAGAGGAAGCCGTGGCAAGCTGGGGAGGGGGTGCACGTGGCAAGGAGGAGCCCGGGACCCTCCGTGGGCGGGAAGGCTTGATTTCCCCTCGAGGAGGGATCAGGGAGGCACGTGGGGGATAGAGGTGGCACTCGAATGCTTTGTCTAGACCCCAAATAAAACTTGTGGTTTCTTTTGTCCCCTTTCGCTGCCTTCCACTTGCGCATGCCCTTCACGTGCCACCTCCCAAGTCTTGGCTTTCCATTTGCACGCCCTCTAAGCATCTCGTAACACCACTGCACCCACCTCCCCACAACCTCAACTGCTTTGATGCTCTTTGTTGCCCAGTGCTTGTGCCTGGCACTGGGTACCAGTGGGATTTAAAAGGCTTCCTAAAGACGTACTGGAGGAGACAGGGTTTCAGCAAGAGGTTGTTCCGCCAGCTACCTTTCGTAAAGGGAGCCGTCCACCCAGAACCAGGCATCCGAGACTCCTTCACCTTCCGGGTCCTCTTCCTCCAGCCAGCCATAGTCGTACCAGGGGAAGCTGCCCTTCTGCAGCCCAATCCAGTACGGGATGTCCGCATTCTTCAGGAAGGTCTGGGGAAGGAGAAAAAGGGCCTTTTAGTGTCTTTTTAGTACCTATGTGCTGCGGTGTTTGCAGGGGGTAGTCATCTCCCCAAGGAGACCCTGGGGCTGGAGCTCCTTGGGGCAGGACAGCTGAGCAGCCCTGGTGCGCTAGTCCAGCTTGGGCAGCATCCAGGGGTGCCAGAACCCCTCTGCCCCATGTCCACCACCAGCCCTGTGCTCGAGAGATCAGCCTTGCACCCTCCAAAGTTTCAGCAGGCCAGGGGTCCCCAGAGCGGTGCTGGCCCACCTGGGGAGCTGAGGGCTGGATGCACAAGCTCCTGCCCTCAGCTCCCCCAGCACCCTACCGGCACAGTCCAGCGACTCCAGGATTTGGTGACCAGGAGCTGAGAATATTTCTTCTCGCACTCATCTCTGCTGTCCTCCCAGGTCTTCTTCTCCGATGAGATGAAGAGGCACTTGCCCCTGTACAGCAGCCAGCCCGAAGGGCAGCAATCTGGGGGCAGAGGCACAGCTCAGGTGCTTGGTCAGCCACAGACACCCTGGGGGGAACAGGGAACAGCCCCACATCTTCCCAGCGGACATCACAGGCTCAGCCTCTGCACCAGGCATAGCTTCAGCATTTGGACCACACTGTGCTCACCATGTGGCCAAAAAAGCCAGTGCTCATGCCTTGGCACTGCCCCCGCTGAGGGGTGCCAGCCCCCTGCGGAACCCCATACCTGCTCTACCATCGCCCTACCTATAGCCGTGCAGGAGCGCAGGATGGCCACAGTGCTCTCACTGTTGTTGAGCTTCCCCTGCACCTCCTGCATCTCCTTCTCCGTCTTCCCCAGGACCCCCATGACGCGCCTCAGCTCGGCGTTCAGGCTCCCCAGCTCCAGCTGGCTGCTGTTGCCCTCCCGCCATGCTCGCTGCAGCTCCGCTCTGGCCCACGCCAGCTCCAGCCGCGTCTGCTCCAGGCTCTGCTCCCGTGCGCTCACCTCCTGCGAGAGGCGGCCCTGCTCGGCCGCGTGCTCACGGGAGGCGTCCTGCAGGCTGCGGGTGACCTGCCAGTCTGGGGACAGGGCGGGTGAGCTGGGACACGGGCGTGGGACAGCCCGGGCAGGGGGACGTGGGACTGACCCTGCTCAGGGGGTAGGATGGGCAGGGCAAGGCAGGGAGGTGTCCATGCTGATGGAAAAGGATGGGAAAGACACAGCAGGGAGTGTACGGTCAGGGGCTGGGCAGGACCTGGCAGGGGAGAGCAGGGCAAGGCGGGACAGGGTGTAGGAACAGCAAGGGCAGGGAGGGTGCAGCAGTGTGAGGCTGGAAAACGCCTGGAAGGGAAAGGAAAGTAGCAGAAACGGAGAACGAGGTGGGGAAGTTGGTTGATGGGAGGCAAGGGAGGCAGCCGTGATGCGCGAGGGATACAGGCCAGGTTGTGGCAGAGAGGGCAGAGGGACCCAGCCACGAGCAGTGTGCATGGACATGCCTCTATTCACCCCACACTGTTCACCCACGGCACCCACCCCAGCCCAGCCACCCCCAGCCCCAGAAGTGCCCACCCCCCTAACTCACAGCAAGCCCCCAGGGCCACGGTGGCCACCAGCAGCAGCAGGCAGGTTGCCAGCAGCCCCATAGGGATGCACCACCGCCGGGACCAGCACCCTGCAAGACACAACCGACCACAGGCATCACCTGGCGAGCCGGGAAACCCCCGGCAGCCCCCAGACCTCCTGCCTGCAGGCAGCGGAGTGGTGGCATGCTGGCACAGGTGGCACAGTGTGGCCACTTCCTCTCTTCAAGGATGGGAGCAGGAGCATCCCAAAACACCACCCACTACCCATGTCAGGACCTCCTTGGGTCCCCCGGGCTCCAGCCGGGCACTCACCTGGGCTGGGCTGGGCCCCGTCCCCATCCCCATCCTGCCCTGCCGGTGCTGGCTGCGTGTTCTCGTAGGGGCTCTCCGCCTCATCCATGCCGAGGGCTGTTGGAAGAAGGCAGGGGAGAGCGTCTGAGTCCACTGGGCTGGGTATGACAAGGGTAGCGTGGGGGGTCTTGCGGGCTCTCACCTGCCTCCAGTGCCTGGCTGGCCATGCTCCGGCCCCCCATCACCTTGGCGAACCTCAGGTCAGCATAAACCACGCTCTGGGCCATGTGGGCAAGTCCTGAGCCCTGCTGACTCCCACCCTGCCTTTGGGATGCCTTTCTGGGATGGTCCTGCTGTCCGGTGACTGCACCGTCTCTCAGGGGTGCAAAGGAGAAGTGCAGCCGGTGTCTGCAAAAGCAGAAGTTTGCTCTGAGCTGCAGCAGATGGGACCAGCGAGGCACAACTGTGGGGACCAGCACCCTCTTCATTGGTCCCAGCACCACCGGCCTGTCCCCTCCCACGCCCCAAAAGTGCTCATGGTCCCCCTGGGCACGCAGCAGGGCCAGGGCGGCATAGCCTGTGGTCAGGGCAGTGACAGAGCAAGGATGGACCCAAATGTCTGGGCCAGGAGATGGCTGAGGGAGAGCAGGACCAGCCTGGACACAAGAGCACATTGCCCTGGGCACAGCCCAGTGGAGTGTAGGAATTCTTCATGGATACAGATTTCCTCTCCTGACTTCCGGTAATGGGAATTTCCTCTATGATGTAGCCTATGCTACTGCCTCTCGTCCTCTCCCTGGTCCCCTCCTAGAAGACCCCGTCTTCAGCATCACTCCAACCTCCCCCCAGAGATTTGCATAGAGCAATGAGACCCACTTTGCCTTCTCTTCCCCAGACTACAACCGCAGCAGTCACAGCATCTCCTCCTGGGTCCCAATCTCCAGCCCCTCAGCATCTCAGAGGTCTCTGCCGATCTTTCTAGAGAAAGGCAGGTTTCAGAAGGGGCACTGAGATGGGGACCAGCTGGGCATATCTGGACACAGCCAGCTCCTAGGACAGGACTGGAGGTGTACAGGGGTTCTGGTGGAGCACAGCATTGCAAGGCCACTCTCCATCATATCTGCAAGAGCAGGGTAAGTGCTCCATCATTGGAGAAAGGCAAAAATCACAGCCACCTTCAAAGGGGGCAAGAAGGAGGTTTGGAAAGCTAAAGGTTGAGCAGCTTCCACTCAATCCCCAGGAAGAAGATGGAGTACGTCCTCCTGGGTTCACAGTAGTCCAGGGCCAGGGAGGACATGGTGGTGGCTGTGGGGGACCCAGCGGGATTTTCCAAGGGTAAGCAGCCCCTGCCCAACCTGCCTGCCTGCTGCTGTGGGAGCACTGGGCTGGGGATGACGGGAAAGCAATGTCATGATCCTCTGAGATCTGGGACGTGGTCTTCTGTGGTCTCCTTGCTGGCAGAGTGGGGAGATGTGGCCAGGAGAAGGGGAGAAGAGCAAGAGCTCACACTGCAGTGTGGAAACCCCTTTTAGGCATTAGGGCAAACATTCCTGCACGGCAGCAATGCTCAAACCCTGGAGCAGAGCACAGAGAGGGGGAAAGTCCATCCAGGATGGGGCCAGCCCCCAAGACACCTGTTCCCACGTGGAAGCCGGCTCTGCTCTCCCCTGACACAGGGATTTGGGTCGATTCTCGGTAGACTGAGCCATGCAGCTCTGCCCAGCACCCCAGCCCTGAGCTGCACCGCCCCATTGCCATCCCGGGGGACCCTGAGCAGTTTCGGGGCGTGGAAGGGATGGTGGTGCCAGGGCCAATGGCAGGGCGCCTGTCCCCGTGGCTGTGCTTTCCAGCTACTGTCTACTGCACCTCACAGCAAACTTCTGCTTCTGCAGAAACCAGCTGCACTTCTCCTTTGCAGCGCCGTGAGAGGGGGCGAGCACAGCCGAGCAGGAGCCATCAGGGCCATCGAGGCAGCAGAAGGCATGGCCCAGAGCGTGGTCTATGCCGACCTGAAGTTTGCCGT
>RSEF01000031.1:9292577-9303574 GCA_003993805.1 Himantopus leucocephalus
GCCTGGTGCCCGTGGGGCTCCGGTTACAGCCCTATAAAGGGGGCCGGCGTGTGGGGCCGGGAGGGAGCCGTGCCGGGCACTTTGCAGCCCCGCCGCCATGGGGAGCAACACTTTCGCCCTGGTCCTCACCCTGGCCCTGGTGGCATGCGTTTCCCCTGCGGAGAGGAAGGTACGGGGACGGGTGTTGATGGGAATGTGGTGCTGGCGCCCTACTAGACCCCAAAGGCTGCTGCTGGGCTGCGGTGGTCAGCAGGGGAGCCAAGGCTGGGCTGCCAGAGCTGGTGGGACCAGCACCATGCGGTGCTGAGGGAAGCTGTGGAGAGGCTGGGAGGGAGGGACTGCTCCTGCAAGGATGCTCCTCGCTGTGGGAAGCTGTCCAGAGACTGGCAAACAGAGCTGTGCCCCAGAGAAACACCATTTCCCACCAAGCGTGCAGGGAAAGCAGTGCACCCTCTGCTTTAGCATGGGGAGGACCTGCTCTCCCCTGGGTGGCAGCAGCAAACAGCCCAGAGCGGTGGTTGGACTGATGCAATCAGTGCCATGGGTGTGATGCTCATGCCGAGGCAGTGATGCTGGTGGCACCAGCTTCTCACAGGGTCTGTGGCGCATCCCCCAGTGATGCAGCCATCCCTGGGCAAGGCCAGGGTGGTGGATCAGGAGCAGGATGCCCCCCCTGCCTGGCCAGGCACCCCAAGCCACAGCACTGGCCTTGCAGTGCCTCCTCTCTGGTTCCTGGCGGAGTGACACAGGCTGCCGGATGGTCGTGTCCATCCTTGGCGAAGATGGACGCTTCTCCGGTTCCTACATGCCGGGTCCTGCCGCCAGTGACTCTGAAATCCTCACTTCGCCGCTGGAGGGGTCCCAGCAGGATGCAGAGCTGGTCCCACAGCCCACCTTCTCCTTCACTGTGCGCTGGCAGCTCCGAGGTAGGCAGGAGGGGGCCATCACTCTGCAGCAGGGATGCCTGTGGGATGCAGGGTTTGGGTTTGTGCCTTGCCACCCCAACTCACACCACCTTGGACCCTTCCAGACTCGGAGGCAGCCCGGACCACCGCATTCCTGGGCCAATGCTATGTGGGCAACAACGGGGAGGAGACCCTGCATGCCCTGTGGCTCCTGCGAGAAGCAGCTGAGAGCCCTGCCGAGGACTGGAAAGCCACCCGGTGAGCACCAGGTTCTCAACACCACTGTGCCAAATTTTCTTGCACCCCAGACTGGAGAAGGGGAAGAAATCCCACAGGATGAGGCATGGTGGGACTGGGAGGGTGAAATGGGTTTGTCACTGGTGACGAGCAGGGGCTAGGAAGCATCCCTTGACTCGGCCAGATCCTGCATCCCGGGTGTGGCCCAGGGTGGGTGACCCCAGGACGGGGTCTGGACCCATCTAGACCCACCTGGGACTCTCCTTGCACTCTGCCCAGCAGGGAGAAAGCAGGACATGATGCCAGCACCCGGTGCAGCCTCCACCACAGGGTGCTGGAGCCCTGAGCACCCCACTCAGCACTCAGCAAGGTGGTGGAGGACATGGTGCTTCCCTCGGTATTTCCCCTCTGTACCCACCACCACAGTGTAGGTTATCCCAACTGGGTGAACCACAGTGATCTGGACTTTCCTGCAGGATTGGCACCAGCACTTTCACCCGGATAAAATAACAGCGAGTGGGAAAATCCAGGAGGCCCAGGACTGCAAGGAGACGGTGCTTCCCCCAGCCAGGCTCTGCCCACGCTGACGTGCTGCATTTCAGCAGCTCTCAGCCCACAGGTTCATCTTTTCCGGAGCAAGTTCAGCCCAGCGTGAAGGCTGGACACTGGCTGCAAAATAAAGGGTTTCTGTGGGGATGCAGAGCTTGGCTCTGGTTTCTCAAACCCACGGGGCTGGTCTTCCCCCACAGCCACCCTCCCACAGGGAGACTTCATGCAGCATGGCCAAGGGCAGCAGGGTCCCTGGGGATGGGGGCTGTCCCATGTCCCCTCCCTGGCAGTGTGCAGCAACGCTGCACCTGCCAACCTACTTCTGTGCTGTGGGTAACTCATCCCTTTGGGTCCCTCCCAAACATCCCCAAGGGGTGCGGGACAACCTGGGCTGTGTCCCGGTGGTGGGATGAGGCACAGCCTCGGTGGGACGCTGCGGGCAGCATGTCCCAGGGCTGCAGGGAAGGCTGCAGGCAGCCCACCCTCCCCGTGTGAGTGGAGCAGAGGAAGTTTCTCAGGCACTCGAATGCACGGAGCGGCTGCAAATGGCTTTTGCAGAGCCGGCAGCCTCCCTGTTCCCAGCCCCGGCGGATGCGCTGCAGCGGCCGGCTGCCAGCCCCGCTCCTGCCCCAGGAGCGGGGAAAGCTCCCAGACGGCCCATCCCAAGAGAGACCCCTCAGTGCGGCTGTGTCCACTGAGCAACGCACATGCAGGGGTCTCCAGCCAAGCCCCGGCTACGTGATGGCCGGGGAAAGGGAAGAGGGGAAGGACGCATCTGGCACTTGGCTGGGGTTTTTTCCAGCATCCCAGCCCGACCTCTCTGCTTTCTGACTCGGACACCTTGACAAAGTGGTGCCGACACGACCAGCTCCCTTGGGGGTTCAGCAGCCCCGGGCCTGAGGTGTTGGATTTTAGGAGCTGGGGGAAGGCGGTGGCTCCATCGCTGTATTTCCAGTTGCTTTTTTAACCGGGTGCTCAGATTTCTGCTAGTTTTTCTGTTTCCACCACTATCCAGCAGCTGGTGCTAGTGGATAAAAATAGGATGGATGCTGACACAGGGTTTAGGTTTCCTTTGAAAAGGAGAGTATGTCTTACTTCTCCTACTGACTGAAATTCCCACCTCTGAGAAACCCTGACTCCTTTAAAAAAAAAAAAAAAAAANTTTAAAGTCATGAGCAGGAGGTGTTTTGTATCGGCCATGCAGCCCAGGCTCTCCGTGGCAATAGGAGGCAAATTTCGTTTCATGCTTTCATAACTTTAGACACATTGCTACCGTAGAAAGGAGATGGCACTACGGACACTCGGGGAGCCACCAAGCGAAAAAGGGAGGGTTTCCATTTGACAACACCCGTACGGGACTTGCCGGGGGCTGAGCAGAATATTTTGTCCTGAAGGGCTCATGTTTCTGGTCTGTTGGCATCCTCCCACGGTGCTGATGCAGGCACCTGCTGGGAAACGCGTAGGATACAGTTCAACCTTGGGAATAACAGAGGGAACACAGCAGGGAGGGCAAGCAGGGGCCATAACACTGACCTAAGCCAGGGTGCAGGGCCGTGTGTGCACACAAGAAGTGTCGACACACGCACAGCCTGCGCTCCGACCCCTGCAGCGTGCAAGGGAAACACATCACAGAGGGTCTGCAGCGAGAAGGAGGAGGAGGGTGGCAGAAATACAGGGTTCCTCCTGTTCCTCTGCCTGATGGAAACGAGGTGCGAGCCTCCTCGGCCGAAGGACTCATTCCAGGCATTTTTATCATCGCTGCCCTTTAACCCAAGCCGTGAGGCCCAGGCTGGGCTTCCTTCCTCCCGCCGGCTCAGAGCTGACCACTGTGGGACCAGCAGGAGAACACAGAAAGCGATGAAAAACAGCAGCCCTGGGGCAGCGCCAGCGGGCACGGCGGAGCAGCTCTCCCCAAAACTCCCAGCGCAGGACACATCCCCAGTGCAGTACAGGGACCAGCTCTGGGTTCCGCGATGTGCCAGCCGCTGCCGCACGCTTTCCACGTGGCAGGGCTGCGCTGGCTAGCGCTGCGTTTGACGAGGAGCCCGCTGGGCTTGCCTGGCTCCATGCCCGCTCTCCCGGAGCTGTCTCCCCCCCCCTGACATTTGGCCAAGCGAGTGGAGCGCGGTGCTGACCCCACTGCCCCTGGCCAAACACCGGCTGTGCTGGCTGCTCCCTGCTTCGCTGGCAACCCAACGGTGTTTTTATTTCGGGTGACTCACAAAATATTGATTAGTGCTAGGCCAGGGAATCCAGGTGATATCAGTATGTCCCCAGCGGCATTACGGACCCTGGCCTTGAACTGCAAAAGAAAATGAAACAAAAGCAAGGACAGGGCCAGAGTTCTTCCTGTCCTGGGGAAAAAGGTCCAGTGGCTCCCTGGGGATGCTCGTGGGCTGCCTGCCCCAGCCAGGGCAGAGCCGCGACCTGATCCCGTTATGAGCGTGCTGCCACCAGTCCTGAGACAGGGCCCATGGGGAGCCACCCCTTGCCTGTTTCTCCTCCCGGGGCAGAGACACAATGTTCAATTTCATACCTCATTTGTCGGCACAAGCACTCTTTGCTTCCCGGGTGAGTTGCAAGCACGGTGCTGCCTGCACCCGTGGCCTTGCTGGGCTCCCGCACCCCCAAACCCCGCACTGGGCTCCACAACTTGAGCTCAGGGTCTGCTAGTGCCTCCCATGGACCCAGCGATCCCAACCAAACCCAGGGCCCAGCCCTGATTTAGCAACCACCCAGCAGGCAGAGCCTTCCCCGTGGCCCCCAGCCGAGGGGAACGGGGTTGTTGCACCACCCTGGCTCTGCTCCGCTTCCTGCGATTGTGCAGCTCCCCGTTACGAAAGCAGCAGTGGGGGTACACACTGGCTCCTCGTGCTTCCTACCAGGGAAGCTGCTTGCTTCCGCGGCACCGGCAGCTTGGGTGCGAGCAGGTCACACCTGGGCGTTGGGTGCTCACAACATCCATTTGTCTCCAAAAGTGGTTCAAGAGTGTTTTTGCACCCTTGAAGTGGGGTAGGGGGTGAGAGTGGAGCAACTGGCCCGCAAACTCGCACCGTGTCTCAACCAGCCCCTCTGCGCAGCCGCAGCCACAGGAAGGGAAGGCAGCGCGTGTTCCCCTTCGTCAGGCAGCGAGAGTGATCACCCCCACAGCCTCCCTCGGGTTCCTCTCAGTGCTCCCAGCCCCTGGTGCAGCCCCCAGCCTCCACCCAGCAGCCCAGCCCCTCACTGAAATGACCACAGGACACAGCCACACATCACTAGTGTTTATTTATAGGTTATTAATATGGAAATTATTCATTACTATCCTGATCTAGTTGAAGATGTCCCTGCTCATTGCAGGGGGGTTGGACTAAATGAGCTTTAAAGGTCCCTCCCAACCCAAACCATTCTACATGATTCTATGAAATGTCCTGAAGTAGGATGAATAGAAATGCTCAACAGGTACCACTAAGCTGCACTCCAGGAAAGACACCGCTCACCAGCTGAAAGTGTTTCTGCTCAGCCCTGGGGAGCAACCAGAGTCAGCGGACTGCATCACCGGCGAGCGCAGCAAACCTTGGGCACACAAGGACACAGCTTTGAAACCGTCCTGTGGCCAGGAAAGCCTTCAGAAGAGCAAGCAGCTCTGCTGCTCTCTGCTTCACGCCCCCTCCGCAGTCCCCCTCCCCCTGAGGCCCCGACGCCCCGCTCTGAGTGCTGTGGGAGATGAAAAGCTCAGCCCCTACAGAGGGGAAACAGCACACACGGCTCAGGAAGGACTCCACACTACCTTCTCCAGCCGGGCCAGGAGCTGTGCCTGTGGCTCAAAAGCTAGCAGGAACAGGCAACGCGAAGGGTCTGTCACAACGCAGGACCACTTCCTGTGAGGGCACTGAAGGTCAGCTCGGTATCTCACAGCTAGAAATCAGACAACACTGCAGGATTAGGGGGAAGGGGCAAGGGGGAGATGCTTGTGGCCACCAGACACAGTAAGAAGTGCAGGACCCAGCCTGTTCACCTCCACCTGGGCAGGGAAGACGCAGGGCAGCGGCTTCCATCACCAACTTCATCCAGTCAGACCAAGTACGGGCACCTGAGGCCCGACCGCTTTCACCCGCTATGTCACAGCCCATCCCCGCAAGCCACGGGACACACCCCGGGCAGCAGGCCACGTCAGCAGCAGTAGCAAAGTTCCCCGAGCTTCCTACCCCATCTCAGATAGAGTCCTGCTGTACATATATAGAGCAGAGTGTCAGAACAAGTCAACCCTAAAACAATACCTCCCCAGTAAACCCTCTGAACTGTCAGCGATCGGGAGAGTATTCAGAAGAAACTGCTTTGGTAGATTATCTGTTAAAGCAGTTTTGTTTGTTCCCGCCCGGCAGGGTGCCTGGTGTCACCCTGAGAAGCAGGGTGTGTGGTCACATCTCATCAGCACGGTGCTGCTGGATGACAACGCTGTCAGCGCGTTCCACCCACTCCTGCCTTTTGGGTTGCCATGTCACTGGCACCGCTGCCTGCAAAGGGTCGCTCTGGGAGTGCTGCTCTTGAGGCTGGGGAGGGCCCAGCTCGGATCCTGCTGCTGCCGGAAGGTCAGAGGATGAGCTGCGGTTGAAACAACATCTGGCATGGAGGTTGGGTGGACTCTGCCCCTCTTCCTGTGATTGATTGAGGCTGCCCGACAGCAAGTGGTCCTCAGGCTCCGGGCCGAACCCCTCCAGCACAGCATCCTTCTGCACATCAGCTCCTACCTGGTCTGACAACTCACGGATTTGCCGTGACAGCACTGCAAGAGAGGTAGAGCCAGCCCCGTCATTCCCAGCCTCTCACCGTCCTGTTGTGAGCACGGGCCACCAGAGAGCCCACAGGAGAAGAACAAACTGTTTGACTAGGCCTGCCTCCTCTCAGGGGAGGCGGGGAGGGGACGCTGCACAGCTGCCAGACACAAGCTCATGTTATCGTGTTATGCTCCAAGAGGGACTGGATCCCTCCAGTTCTGGTACCATCCGCGGCCCAGGGCCCTGCCCCAAGGTGGGCTGAGGATGAGTCCAGAGCTGGGCTGAGACAGCATAGCCAAACTTAGTGATCACCCCAGGCAAGGTGCTGCTGGGTTGGAGGCACTCCAGAGTTCAGGCTGTCTCTGAGGAAGGTGCTCTGCCCCGGAGGGCAGCACTTCACCTGGAGGCACACCTCAGCCCCCAGGCACTCACCTCTGAGCTCCAGCTGTGGCTCCTTTCTCCTAAACGAGCAGATGCTGGGGGAGAGAACGAGGCAGAAGGACAGAACCACGACCTGGAGACAGAAAGAAGATCAGCAAAGGGCATGGATAGCATCACCCACCGCAACAGCCTCCCTCGCAAACTCATAAGTACAGCAGAGACCTCTTCACAGACACTAGGACTGAAGCCACTCACCATGGTGCAGGTTTTTCCTGTGGTAGTTTTGGTGGTGGACCGTCTCACCAAGGCTTGCAGTTTCTGCAACTGCTTGAGCAGTGACCTGCACAAGAGCAGGCAATGCAGGTTAATGCAGCAGCTGAACCACAAGCTGCATGCTCCCCTCCTTCCCCCTCACAGCCAGGGACAGACCACAATCCCAAGAAGAGGAACAGCCTTTCCCACCACATCTCCTGCCATGTCCAACAATGAGAACTCACATGTTCTGCTTCTGCAGCAGCTGCACCTTCTTCTGCAGCTCGTGGTTCTGAGCTGTGCAGGCTGCCACCCTTCCCGGGAAAGATGAACAGCACAGGGGAAGAACAGAGAGGTTTTGTTAGTCAACAGCAGGGACTTCAGCAGAGTCTCTCCTCAGGTAATCTGGGTGGCTGGGGCAGATAAAATTGCCCCTGGAGTCTATCTGGCACCACCTCAAGCAAACCCCAGAGAGCGACATCTCACACCAGGTTTGGGAAGGGGTGAGCCCTGCCCAGATGCCACAGAGAATCACCAGACTGATCCCTAAGGATGCTTGCTCCTAGGGACACACCAGCCCTGCAGATCCACAGTGGTAAGGCTGTATTGCAAAACAGCCTCATCTGGAGAAAACGCTGGACCTGGCAGGACAGCACCTGGCTTGAACAGACCAAGCTCTGGGCCATCTCCAAGCATAAGAGAGCAGGGCAGGCTATGCCCTGAGCTTCTGAGCCCCCTAAGGAGAGCTGCTGCCCTACAGGGTCAGTCTCACTTTCTGCCCAGGGTGGCAAGACCCCAGCAGGGGCACAGCACAGCTGCTTGTGACCAGTACCACCTGCTCCCAACCCCTGGCATTGTGGTTAGCGTAACTAACACCGTTTTATGAGGTGAGCATCCATTGTCTGTGACCCAGCGAGTCATGTATTCATTCCCTTTCCCTCATTATCATGCCCTGAAGGTCCTGCACATCAAGTAGACAAATCAAACAAATTTCTTCTTCTCCTCCCTACCATCTTCAAGGTTCCTGGGCGCCAGGCTGATTACTTTCTTCCTTATCGGCCTTGAAGGTCAGCCCAGTGTTGTTGACAACACTTTCACAGACCAGGGAAGCATAACAGCACAGAGAGCACTGTCCATAAATCAAGCAGTTACAAGTCCCATGGGGGAACATGGACTGGAACTGCTGCTGGAGAGTGAGACCCGGGAACCTCTCTGGCCAGGAACACCTCCACCAGGATCGAGGGAGACACTCGTGTTCCCTTATATCATTTTCAAGTCTAGATTACGATCACTATATTGATAAAGCAAACGGTGTATTAAGATCTGACCCATCTGCAGAGGGTCCAGGTGATTAGAAATCAGAAGTTGTATTAGGATCTAGGTGAGTAGAAATTATAAGTTGTTGTACTATAAATTCTGTACTATGCTGCTTATAGATTGTACTAAATTTATTCTGCTTGTGGAAATTCTGTGCCATTCCAATCATAAATTCTGTGCTATACTAATCAAAAATATGTTAAGAAAGCAAAGCTTTAAGTGAAACTACAATTTAGTGCTGTCATCACTCTGCCAAGAGTCCCTAAAAGAACCTGTCTGTCCTCTCAGCGTTGGGTGACACTACTGTGTGCCCATACCTGTTTTCCAAGCCATCCACATAGATCTTCTTCCTGCGACGACTATCCTGGGCTGACTGTTTGTTCCGTATCTTGCGACGCACTTTCTTCAGAAGCCTCTCTTCAGCCTGCAAGAGTCTTTTCTCATCAGCAGCAACACCAGAGCATTGGCAATCCAGCCCTCACAAACCCTGCATACATCCCAGCGCTCAGCCCACGTGCTTTTGTCCTCTGTCCCTCACACAAAACTGAATGAGCTGCAGGAGCTGCAAGGCAAACTCTGGTCTTGATGTGGCCAGCAGCTTCCCAAGTGTAGCAAAAGTGAGGCATACCTAAGGGAGATGAAAATCACGCAGCTCACAAGCCACTAGGCAAGTGGGAAAAAATAGGTTGGAGGCACTTGTGGTGTAACAGCCTTCTGCAAGCAGCCATGAGTGGGGAGACTGACCGGACAGCAGCCAGGTCTCTTTGCTCTTCATATCTAGCTGACTAGCAAAGCAGAGGCTGCTGTGCACGTGGACACCACCCAGGCCTCAAAAGGAGGAAAAGGACACCAAGCCCTGCCACATGCTGCCCTGAACACAGCACCTGGGCACCAATGCTGTCACCAGGGCACCGTCCTGTACTTTTGCATTCCTACTCTGGCTAAAGCATTCAAGGGGTCCAAGTCTGTCTGGGAATGATAGGCTGTATCGAGGACTCACTTTGGTCAGTGGCCCACAGGTTGGTAATGAAACGCCTTCTTTCTCCAGGAGCTGTCTCTCCTCCTCTGTCAGGACCAGCTCCGGGAAATTAGACTATAAAACAGCAAAAGTACACTCGCTGAGAATGCACAGTAAAGGGAGTCCACCCCCCGGCAGAGAGGGCACGTAGAAAGCGCACAGAATCAGGATCAGCTCTGCTAAAGCAGCATCGTGCTTTCCTCAGAAATATTCCCCACAGGAGCCACGCCAGGAGAGAAGGGGAGATGCGACCAGAAGCAAAGGCTGGGGCACATACACATGGCAGTCAGTACCTGCACGATGGCTCCAGGCACAAGCTGGGGTCCGGCATCCACAGCAACATCAATGGGGAAACTGGAGCTCTGTTCCAGTGCCTTGCTTGTGCCTTCTAAACCCATCCATGTCTCTGGGGAAGGAAAGGAGAGTCAAGCGCTGGGACTCGGTGAGGCAGCACCTGACCAGCCAGCTTTGAGTAGCATGAAACCACAATTTCACAGCAGCAGAAAGCCACTAAACTCTGCTCTTGCCAACGCTGCCTGGCACCCACCCAAAAAAACCCAACGTGGGACTGCTTTTCTGCTTGTATCCAGGACAGAAGGATCCCAAGCACATCACTTACCAAGGTCAATGGAAAAATCTCCTTCTGCTGTGTCAGACCTCACGCTTTCCAGCACAGGCCAGTCCTGATGAAGGAAATAGTTGTGATCAATGTGCACAATGTCTGAGCTCTTAGGGCTGCCAGCAAAGTCGCTGCCGGGGCTATGGGACAGAAGCTGATCCTCAGAAATGCCGCTGTCACTGTCAGCAGGCAAATAACCCTGCAGCGTGCCTGCTTCTTCTTCAAAGGGGCTCAGCAGGGAGACGACGAAGTCATCCACCTCCTTGTCCAGGAGCTGCGGAGAAAAAGCTTTTACTCAACGGGGAGCCAAACCTCCTAAACCACAACCCAGCAGCGATTCCTCCCAAAGCACTCACCTCAGGCTCTGGCAGGCCCCAGTCTTCCAGCAGACTGTTACCCTCTCCTGGGATTTCAGGGCAGGGAGCATCATCCTTCAGAAGAAAGTCAAGCAGGTCCTCATCTGCCAGGGCAGCCACTTCCTCTGGGCACGACATCTGAGCAGGACACCCAAAGTGAGCACAGGCACCGGGGGAGACAGCAGCACTCCTTTGAGATGTCCCTCAGCCCCTACAGACAGATCTCCTCGTGCACCGGCAATAGCTGCCAGGGCCCTGCAGTGACAAGCAGCCCATGAGTACTTCCCCAAAAAGGCTACCATATCAGCACTGGTGGCCCCACCATACCAGTTTCCCCACCAGACTACTGGGACCCAGCCACAGGAGCCATGCTCTACCTAGAACGCAAAAGCTGCAGGAGGGAAAGAGAAAGTGGAAGGGACCCAACTTTCTGCCATGGAGACCGTTCAAGATTCTGCTGTTCCACTGAAGCCCGAAGGTGCTGTACCCCCGGCGTGCAGCCAGTGGGGCCAGCCTCCTGTCACAGGCAAATTATTAGGAGAAGTCATCATTGTGGGGTTAAGTAAAAGGGTTTTATTAATGATTAAATGATGATGAAATGATAAT
>RSEF01000031.1:9310217-9323013 GCA_003993805.1 Himantopus leucocephalus
ATAGTCTCTGTGTTTCAGGAGAATCAGGACTCAGACCTCTTTTGCAGGTAACAGCAGCACTGTGGTACCTCACTCGTGGGGCTCAGGTAACAGAGCAGGAAAAGTGGTAGGTTGATACCTGCCAGAGGCCAGGCTGTGCAAGGCAGCAAGCATGTGATGAGCTGCAGAGCAGCAGCTTCTCAGCCTGCCAAGTCCATTTGTAAATGATCTTCTTGCACTCTTCCCAAACACCCCTAAAATAGACTTTCCTGGCAGCTCACCATGCTCCAAGACCTTTCCTGATACAGCTGCATGCAGTCACATGGTGGCACAGAGCTGCTCCCAAGCTAACTTTGCAGGCATGGCTTGTTCCCTGGCCAGTGCCCTTCCCCACCACCCACCAAACCTCCTTTCTGGCAGGCTCCTTGCCTGAGTGGTCTCACTGGTGCTCCCTCCCAGTACCAGACTGGGAGCACTCGGGTGTGGACTACCTGGCCTGCATGGGCACCATGCAGTCACCCATCAACATCAACACAGCCAGGACCATCTTCAGCCCCCAGCTGTGGCTGATCCAGCTCTCTGGCTCTCTGGCTACAGCCTGCCTGCCAATGAGAAGCTCAAGCTGAGGAACGGAGGGTATACAGGTGGGTGCAAAGGCGCAGGCTGGAGCACAGGCAGAGCCTGCTTAGCCTTTCCTGGCAGGACCAGGCTTCTCCGACACCCTTTCCCTGGGCTCTGGGAAGGGTATTCTCTTGCAGGCTGCCTTCAAGGCCAAAAGGGAAGCATTGGGCTGCTGAGCCTGTATGAGTCCATGTGCTTTCCTGTCTGGAGGGAAGAAACCAGGAGATGGAGAACTCGCTGCCTTTGGGAGCTCACTCCAGGATACTGTTATAACCCATGTTTCCTTTAAAAATGTGTCCCTGGCATTTCTGATGCAGGTTTGCAGCAACTGGTTCCTCTCCTGCATTTCATTTTTAAAGGACTATTCAGTCTCTGATGTGGCTTAGTCTTTAGGGTACCTACCTTGGTCTTTTAGGACACAAGAGTGGCCAACTTCTGTGCTTTAGGATGCTATCTCAGGATCTTAAGACATTTTGTAGGTTTCTTTTCTTTTCCAATTTTAGAATGTTTTTTGGAAAGTCCAGACACAACTTATTCACGTTATTTTAGTATCAGTCTCACCATGCCAGATATGGAGGGAAAAAACCCATCTCTTTCCCACTCACTGCACCACAGCTGGGGATGGTGGTCCTAGTTGCTACTGGCTCTTTCTGGGAGCATGTTGAGTGGTTTGTGCATGCTGGTGTCTGCCAGTCCCTGAGCTAAGAAAAGCTGGCGGAGACAGGGACTTAAACTTGCTGAAGGTGTGATAAGGCACCTCCTTGCCCTGGTAGCTAGTGAGATGGAGCTGACCTGTGTATACAGCAAACTCAACAGGTCGGATCAGCCACGCAGTGCATGCACAGAGCTTTATGTTATTGCCTCCTGCCCTAGTGTGCCTGTGGAGTTATTTTAGACACCCTGGAATCTGGTGTTGCTTGGTGTTCAGAAAAGCAGTCAGAGCATTTTCATTGCAGGGGGGGGGAAGAGTACTTTCTCACGTGCTTATGTGTTTTTTTATTCTGGCAGCTGCTGGTCTGCTTTATGAAAAGCCATAAATAAAAAGTTGCAAGTCTACTAAGATATTTGTACAGTTACTCCTTTTTGTAATATAAAGTATATATACTGTATAAGCTTTTGCAAGGGCCTGAAAATTACTCTGGTAACTAGTAGAAGGAATGTACTGATTTAGATATACAAAAGAAATGTAAAAGCAGATAAATTCCCGGGGGGGAGCAGTCTCCCTCTTCTGGTATCTCTGCAGTGGCACACTTTCTTGGTCCCACCAGCATATTCCCTTCCTAGGAGGGGTGCTTGGCATGGTGCGCGTCTCTCCCAGCCCTTGCTCCAGCAGGCTAGAGCACCTCCTGGAGGTGCCCATCCTGCATCAGGGTTGCATGTTTCCCTTCCAGGTCCATGTGGTCCATTACAACACCAAGTATGACAGCTTTAAGCAATGGTCCACCCGGATGGTCTGGCTGTACTGGGAGCTTTTCTGGAGGTGAGTCCCATAGCTCAGCCCTGTGAGAGAAGGGGTAGGAGCAGTGCTGGGGGGGAGTGGGACTGGGGGAGCAGAGTCAGGCACAGTTTTGGGGACAGGAAAAGGTGCAAATGTACCTGGGGAGAGAGAGGGCAGTACCAGAGGGCAGGGCAGCCCTGATGGGAGGAAGGGGTCACTGGGACAGGGTGCACCTCTCAGGGAGCAATTCCTCCCTGCTGCCACTGCCATCACCACCTGGCCTCCATTCAGCCCCCATGCTTGCCATTTCTGTGGGGTCTCTGTGTTGCAGGTTGGGCCAAGGGAGAACCCGTGCTATCAGGAAATACTTGAGCATCTGTACAAAAATCCAAAGAGAAGGTAAGGCCCTGTCCCACCTAGTACTCGTCTCAGGAGCCGCAGCCCAGCAGAGAAATCTGCTGCATGGCAGAGAGGCTGCAGCAGGTGTTTACTGTGTGTATGTGAGAAGGGGAGCATTGCACAGCTTGTACAGAAACAGCTTTCCAAGGTGCCCTCTGCTCACATGTGCTTTCCCCTGCCTCCAGGGCAAACCTACTGCCCTTTCTCCAGCACACTGGGTGCAGCAAGGTAGACCCTGGCACATGTGGTGCCAGGCTGGGCTGAGGGGATGCTCCAGGTCAGGTCTGTTCCCATGATCTCCATGCTGGTCCTGCCTGTTGTCCTCCAAGGGGTTGCCCCACTCTTGCTCCCATGGTGTTTCTTCTCCCAGGCAAGGAAGTCTTGGTGCCTGGATTCAACATCACAGGCCTGCTGCCTGCCAACCTGAAACTCTACTTCCACTACAGTGGCTCTCTGACCACCCCTTCCTGCTACCAGATGGTGAAGATGCTACCAATGCTGCTCTCTCATGACCAGGTCCATCAGGGCAATGAGCTCCATGCTCAGTCTTGCCCGCCCAGCCTCTCCCCGCAAGCATACACCATCCATGTCGATCCCCTGGGGCTTGCCTAGCTCCCAAAGGCAGGATGCACCCTGCTCTGCTCACACTACTCTCCTTCCAGATGTCAGCGCTGGTGACAAGCCTGAGGAATGATGACAGCAAACCTCTGCAGAACAATTTCTGGCTGGTGCAGGACCTGCACAGGTGATGGGTGCTGGCAAGTTTCCAGACCACCCTCCTTTTGACGAAGCAGCTGACTTCTGGTAAGGAGCATGTGAATGTGCTCAGGCTGCACCCAGCCACAGATATGCAGGGATAGGGTGAGGAGCAGGAGTTGAGGCTTTGCATCTCTTTAGGAAACGCAGCATTTGCATGGGTTAGGCCTGCCTGGCAGGTGACTTGTGGCAGCACTGGTCTTGGGGTCCCACTCTCCCCCCTTTCCGCACTTGTCTTGCCCTGCATGGGGAAGATCAGTTTCTAGGAACTATTTTGTCCTTGGTCTTGCAGAAGCAACAGTAGCATGGCTGGGGGATGTATGGTCAAGGGCAAAGAGCCAACTCCTAGCATCCCAGCCAGATTCTTCATCCCAAAACATCCCCTAAATTTGGCAGGAGCTGCAGAGGTACAGGCTTGCAGCAAGCACCCCACTGCCAAGTGCCAAGACCTACAGAAAGGGCAGTGCAGGGAACCCCTCTCGAAGGCTGTGCTCTGCCAGTGGGGCAACGCAGCCATCCCGGCCAGGTGCACCATCCCCTGCCCAACGCATTCCCATCTGCCCATCCTGTTTGTCCTTGAAGGCCTTTTTTGCATTGGTGGTTTCCAGTGATGAGTAGAAATTCCTGTTAACCCTCAGGTGTGACTATCACTCTGTATTACTGAATTCTTGTCCGTTGCTGCTCTCTGACGTCACTTGGGTTTTTCTGTCCATCCTGTTCCTTTTCTGTTTTGATGGCATTTCCTACATTTTGTGTCAAGGTGACTTAAAGAAACAACACACAGGCTTGGTTGCAGGCCTTTGGGCAATGCCTCAGTAACCACACACTGTGGTGCAGGGCACTTCCCACCTGCAGCCAGCTTGCTATCGGCCTTAGGCTTTTAGTCACTATGGTCTTCAGCCTGGCTAGCAGTTTTCCATGTGGCACCACATCAAATGCTCCACTGAAGTAGGGAGAGATAAAATCTACCACATTTTCTTTTGTCTAGAATCAAAGATATCAAGTTAGGCTGGCATGCTCTATCTTTGGTAAATCTGTTAGATACTTCATCATATTTTCCACTTACCTCCAAGACTTTCTTTTGCTACTTTCTTGCAGAAGCTGTTCCAAAGCCTCCAGCCACTGAGGCTGGGGCAATGGGGGCTGGCAACAGCAAGCTGCCTCCTCCCGGGGAGCTGCTCACCGTCTTGCCACAGGCAGCTGTCCCTGTGGTCACTGCCTGCCAGGCTCGCCCCATGCCCCTCTCCAGGGTCTCCTGCAGGGCATGGTGTGGTCATGGGGTGCTGCAGTGCTCTGCTCCCTGCCTGCCTGCTTCCCAGGCAGTGGCAGCTGTGGTAGGGGAACTTCTGGCTGGATTCAGTGAGGCTTTTGTGTGGGCTGTGGTTCAAGGAATATTATTTTTTTTTTCCTTCCTTTCCCTTAATGCTCTTGGTGGGGTGTTGGGGCCAGGCTTGTGAGCTGCTGGGGATGCAGAGGGCAGCTCTCCCCTGTCCACTCATGGGTGATGGGGAATCTTGCAGGCAGCCCTGCTTTGACGGCACGGCCTGAAGCCCTGCAGGCTTGACATTTCCCTCCCCCAACCACCTCTGGCAACCTCTTAACTGCGCTGTCTATTCCAGGTAGCAACAGTCCAGCAGCAGGTAGGTGAGGTGCTGGCCCGAAGGAGGGGAAGGCAGCCAGGAGGCGTACCTGCCTGGGAAGGGGGGTTCTGGCAGCTGTGTGCTGAGCCAGGGGCAGGCAGCCATGGTGGGGGTGCAAGGCTGCCCTAGCATCTGCACAACTAGCTCTCTCAGGTATCCTCTTGTCTTTGTCTCTTGCAGGACACTCCAGCTCTTCATTTCAAGCAGGTAAGTGTGCTCAGCTGAGGCTGCTGCCTTCATGTCCCCTCTACCTTTGGGCCACCAGCCTTCTCCAGCCTTGCTCCATCTCCCTCATCCAGTAGCCGCAGGGGACTGTCCCCAATGTAAAATGACTGTGCTCGGTTCACTTGCAGGGGATGTGCTGGCCATGCTCTTTGGGCTGCTCTTTGCCATCACGGTGTTGGCCTTCCTGCTGTACAGCTACAAGCACCACAGTCAGAAAGCATGGTGAGCAACGGGGAGCTGCAGAAGAAGGGGCCCCAGGGGATGGTAGGGGTCAGTCTGGGGCATGGGAAGGGGGGTTAAGGGTGATCTCTCAGGCAGCAACATAGGTTAGTAGGGCACCTCTGCCTGCTCTGACAACACACATACACCCCTTCTTCCCCCACTAGGCTTGACTCACTGACCAAATCCAAGGTCATCTACACAGCAGCCACCAACACCATGTGAGCCCCATGCCTCTGCAGCGGTCCTGCCCCTGCTGGCTCAGCCTGCCCCACCCCCCCTCACTCCTGCCCCAGGGCCAAGGGAGGGCCAGTGCTCCAGCATCCCTTGGCCACACAGGCTGCCCACATGGACTGTTTGCCTGGGGCAGCATCTGGCCTCAGCAGATATTTTTGTTATTAAAAAAAAAAAGCTAAAATGTATTTAAAAAAAAAAGTCTCCCATGGTGCCAGCTGTCTCTGCAGGGCAGGGACAGGCACTGGTGGAGCTGAACCCACAGCAGAGGGGTGCACAGGGACCCCTTCCTGACAGTCGGAGACAGCATCAACCTCTGTGCCCCAGGCAGAGCTCTAGAGCAAGCAGCGCAGGGCTCCTTGCACAGCCTGGCCCTGCCCTCTGTCTCTCTGGGACTTCCTCCTCTTATTTGTGCAAAGTGTTGGAAAAACATAGTCGTAGCTTTGTAGGGCTGGAGAAAGGCAGAGCTGAACATTGGCAGAGCCACAGCTTCCTTGCTTGCTGGCCCCCACCCAGCTCCCCTCCAGCTCTGATGTAGCTGGAGTGGTCCCTGTCCTATGGCTGCCTCCCACCTTTCCTGGCAGCTCCAGCACAGCCAGAGCCAAGCCCTGGGGGGAGCTCCATGGCTCCACCGAAGCAGAGAAATGGGCTGGTCCTGGGAGGGGAGGAACCTGCAGGTCTCTAGCTCTCAGCAGCCTCCACCTCGAAGTGGTAAAACCAGGGATGGACAGAGCAGGAGCAAGACCTTTAGGCAACTAAGGTCTGTAACTGCCTGACACCCCCTGTGGTCACACCAGCACAAGCCACTGCTACCAGCGGTGGCACACACACACCCCACTCGCCTGTGGTACTTCTTTTTATTGGTATAAAAGCCCACTGTGGACTTCTCTGAGCCTGATGGCAGTTTCTCCCTCCAAGTCCTATGGCACAGCATCAGGGCTGGTGCCTGCCTGAAAATCCCTCTCCAAGGGCAGGAGAGGGCATGGCCCCCTGAACCCCCCTCCCCAAGCTGTGCTGGCACCAGTTGCGGGGTTGCATCTCCTCCCAAGCCCTCTGCCACCCTCCATATAACACTGCCTTCTCCTGTCCTCCTCCTGCCCTGGATGCTGTCAGCCCCCTGGGTCTCCCTGTACTGGTGGCTGATCCCAACACACCATCCCTTCCCACATGCTGGGATGCCAGCTCACTGCAGTTACCGCAGTCTGGGGGGGAGGGGGGGCGTGGCTCCCAGGGCAGCAAGGCTGGGCAAAGAGGCAGAGAAAGTAGCACCATAGTGGTCAGCCTCGGCCCAGAGCTGGGCAGCACTTTGCAAAGCTACTTCCTCTACCCTGCAGTGAAGAGGAGGCACGGGTTTCCCCCTGCCAGGAGACAGCACATCTTCTGTGGCAGGAGGAGAAGTGATGGGTTTCTTTGGGCTCAGGCCTCCAGCAGTCCAAGGTAGCATCCTTCTCAGGCAAGCTAACTGGGGCTCCGCTCGCAGCAGGGCCAGCAAAGCCAAGTCCCCCAAAACTGAGCTGTTCTCTGGGGGTTCCTAAAGGGGTGGCAGAGCGAGCCAGCCCCAGCCACACCGGTCAGCTGGCTGCTGCAGCCAGACTCCAGTGCCTGCCCCACTGAGACTGGCCAGGGTCCACCAGTCCAGGAGAAAAGATATTGCAGAGAAGGTGATGGCTGCTCTTGCTGCCAGAACAGAGGGGAGGGCAGGGGTGGCTGGGGACAGGAACATCCCATGGGGCCTCAGGATTCCAGCTGAGGGCTGGCTCCTCTCCGTAGACCTGCAGGAAACAAAAGGGGGGGGCGGCAGTTTTTACCAGACTCCTTACCCCATCCACTTCCCCCAGGAGAGGCAATAACCTGACCATGGCCCCAAACCCCATCTCCTCTAGTCTGACAGCCAAGGGGATGATGTCATTGCTCCAGCCCCTGGGGCACCCTCTCCCCACCCCAGCACTGGTCCAGGTACACAGAGGAACCTGCAGGGTCCCCTGTCCCCATTACAGAGCAGGACTTACAGAGCAGGAAGCGCCGCAGGTTCTGGGCAGAGCCCCCTGAGAGCAGGTAAGCCCAAGTGGCAGCGGTGGCCATCAGCAGGTAGGAGGGCACCAGGCTGCCCATGTACAGGGGGTTGCAAAATGTCTGAGGAGAGAGGTGAGAGAGGGAAGGGGTGAGCAGGCAGGAGAGGACAGGGCCAGGACAGGTGGCAGTGTCACCACCTCAATGAGCAGAATGGTACAGGAGACACCAGCTTTGGCATTCAGATTGCGAAGGGCCTGTCCCGTGTGGGGACGGCTGCAAATCCCCAAAACCGAACTGCTTCGCTAGTGCCAAAGGCTGTTGCACCCCCAGCATAGGGATCAGCATGCACCACAGCCATCCCCAAATATAAGTCCCAGCGCAGAGCTCTGCTCCCGGCTACTCACCGACCCTGAAACAGCAAGGTGCATGACAATGACAGCTGTGATCTCCCACCAGCACCGGTGCTCACAGCCGTGGAAGAAGAGGATCCCCCAGAAGGTATGAAGGAAAATCAGCACCATGGTCATAAAGGCTGCAGGAAACAGCAGAGGAGTATCACCGGGGAGCTACCTGCCCTGGCCCAGCCCGCAGGCTCATGGAGGGATGGAGAGGAGCCAGGGAAGGGGAGTAGGGGCACTGCTGGGTCAGACTGGGAAGTGCTGGGAGGGATGGGGGAGAGGAGCAGGGAGGGTCACGGGACAGAGAGAAGGGTTTGGCACAGAGAGATGTGACGGGGACCACAAAGGGCTCAGATGGGTATGGGGAGTGGCAGTAGGGTACAACATGGAGAGGAGAGCACAGGAGGCTGAGCCCCAGCCCCCCAGGTCTGCCACCTCTGGTGGGGCAGAGATGTGGGCAAAGGGTGCCAGTCACTCACCTGAGGTCAGGAAGTAGAGCTGTGAGTCTCCGTGGATGCCCACAGTGCCGGGCCCTAACGCATCTGCCAGGAGATTGATCATGGAGAAGGCGCCACTCATGAGCCCGAAGCCCACGCCAGCCACTGCCGGGACAGGGATGCCATCAAGCCCTGAGCCACCCAGGGCCACCCCAGGCACGTCCCAGCCCCTCAGGGGACCCAGCCAGCTTCAAGGTGAGAAACCTCCCTTTCCCCCCAGCATCGTGCCCAGCCCTGCCTGGCTGCTCTGCACAGCACTCACCGTATGCCATTTGCTGGATGGAAATGGGAGAGCAGCCGTCCTCGCTGAGGGCCACCAGCCCCTCGATGGCCTTCCTGCAGAGGGGAGAGCATGCTGGAGGCCGGCACAGCCTGGCCACCTCTTGGGGCATGGTGCAGCACTAGGACAGAGTAGGTGGGAGACAGGGTCTCGCTCTGCACCATCCTACCATCCTGGTAACCTCCCCATTACTGAACTGCAACACCTGCCATGAAGAGCATCTGCAGGACCACCCCTGAACCACCAGACAAACCACACATGTGAAAAACACATGAAGCCACATAGAAAGACTTCCACAGAGGGACGCAAGTGTAAGCCAGCCCTGCAGAGCAGGGGTAGGGCAATTGGTATGTCAGGTGCAAAGCAAGCAGCACCCCTGCACAGAAAACGGCCCCAGCACCGGCATGGGAGGCACATGCCAGGAGGGTGTACCTGATCTTGGCAGTTATACTCTTAGAAGATGTTGGGGAAAAAAAACCGGAGAGGGTGCAGGGAAGAGCTCAAAGAGCTAGAAAACTTCTTTGAGGGGAGAAACTGAGAGAGCTGGGCTTCATAAGTTTTATCAGCTAGAGCTGTGGCAGGTGAGGAGGATGACAGAAACCCCAGGAGGACAGCAGCGTTTGCAGCCAGAGATCCGCAGGGCAATGAAACTAGTGGTTTGTGTTAGAGGCCGTTCCATGGAGCTCTGCTACCCTCTGCCTGCCCATCTCTGGCAGCACCCTGCCACAGGGAGCGGTGCAAGACTGCGTACCTGCCCCCCCAGCCTTCCCCCAGCCCCTTGCCCCACACCAGCGCCCAGCCAGCTAGGAAGGTAGGGACTGCTGGGGGATCAATAAGGGATGCCAACTCCAGCATTGCCTCCCCTAGTCTGCCTGCCCAGCCCAGCGCAACATCCATCTGTCCATCCAAAAGCAGCACAGGGTGCAGCACGTGCTCACCCAGCAGGCGGCACAAGCCCCCACACTCCGGGCCAGCGCCGCCAAGGAGGCCGGGAGCTGCTGAGGCTGTGCCTAGACTTTGCCCCAGACTGGCCAAGGCACTGAGCACAGGCCAGTGATGATGAGCCACCCCACAGAGCACCGAAACCACTTTCAGGCTATCCCCACTGACACAAAGCCATCCCTAAGAAAGGTACAAGACTTGCCAGGAGATGAGGGCAGATCCCTAACCCTTCCCCATCCCCCACGCAGCAAAGCGGGCATTTCCTGGTACCTGGTATACCTCCAGCTTCCATCTGAGCTGTGGGAGCACTGCTGACGCTAATCACCAGGTGGCAGGGCAGAGATGTTACACGTCCTGCAGCAGCCCAAACCCACAGCCTACCTGTCCCGAATTCAGAGACACTACCAGCCACCTCAGCCCTGGGTCCTCCAGACCTTAGGGCTACTCTGTTCTGCCACCCGAGACCCGCTCAAGGTCAACATACTAATACAGGTACCACTCGCATGCTCCCAGTGAGGACTGAGGCGGCTTAGTGTCACGCTCTGCATCCCCCCCCACCCAGGAGCTCCCAGCTGAAATCTGGACCCACCATAGCTGGGAGGGCAGAAGGACCATCTGGCAGCACTGGAGCAGGGTGGGAGATGCCCTTACCTGAGGAGCTTGTAGTAGAGGAAGCGGAAGGCCTCCTGCAGCAGCACAGAGAACATCACCCCAAATATCAAGAGCCCCTTCTGCAACGGCTCATCCTGGGGGTTGCTGGCTTTAACAGTGATAAACCAGATGAGGGAGGAGAGCAGCAGTGATGCCAGCCAGAAGAAAGCCCTGCAAGAGAGAGCACACCTGCTGGCACCAGTGCTGTGCCAGGACTGGTGCCGGTACCAGTGCCATGCCCGTGCCCATCAGCACTACACCTGCACCCCTCTGTGTTGGTACTGGCACTGGCAGCAGTGCCCCAGCCTTACCCATTCTCCTACCAGTACCAGTGCCGTTCTGGCACCAGTGCTGGGCAGGTGGTGCCTGTACTGGTGCTGCTGCTGTGCCCGCACTCCTCCTCTTCTGGTAACCAGAACTGGCACCAGTGCCCCTGCCAAGCCCACACCAGTACCAATACCAGTACCAGGCTCATATCCATGTCAGTACCAGTACCATACCCTACTGGTCCCACAGTGATTCTGGTACCACTGCCTCTGCTGTGCGCATGTCAGTACCACTATTGACTCTGTACTAGTACTGGTACTAGTGCTCTACTGACCCCATGACATTACCAATACCAGTGTCCCTCTCCAGCATGCCCACGCCATGTGGTGACTGCAACAGTACCAGTACTGGAGCCCCTGTTGTGAAATGAATGGCACCAGTATGAGTATTGGTGCCCCTGTCATGCCCACAACAGTACCAGTATGAGTGCTAGTGCCCCTGTTGTGGCTGCAATTGTACCAGTACAAGTATAGATACTGATGCCCCTGTTGCATTCGCAAGGGTAGGAGCACCAGTACTGGTACTCCTGTCATGCCCACAACCACACCAGTATGAGTACTGGTGTCCCCGTCGTGCCCACGATGGTACCAGTAGGAGAACCAGTACTGGTGCCCCTGTCACGGCCACAACAGCACCAGCACTAGCGCCCCCATTGCGCCTCTGCCAGTACCAGTCACGTTCCTG
This sequence comes from Himantopus leucocephalus, assembly GCA_003993805.1. NCBI lineage: Eukaryota > Metazoa > Chordata > Aves > Charadriiformes > Recurvirostridae > Himantopus > Himantopus leucocephalus. The sequence continues at coordinate 9,321,521 of RSEF01000031.1, forward strand.
TCACGCCCATGCTGGTATTAGCACCAATACTGGTGCCATACCATTACCGATACCAGTACCAGTCCCCCCTCCACGCCCACACCACGGTGGCACCAATGCCCCTCCCGCAAGGGTACCGGTACAGGCACTGGTGTCGGACTAACCCAGCGATAAGAACGATGATGCGGAGCGGATCGTGGGCGATGGTGAAGAGAAAGAGGCCGAGCGCCGGCCCGAAGGCGATGAAGGTGCACCCGAAGAAGATAGCGAGCGTCATGGCAGCAGGGACCGGGACCGAAAACAGGACCCAGCGGCGCGGCGCGGCGCGGCTCTCCCCTCTCCCTCCCCCACCCTTCCGGGGCCGTCTGACGCCACACGCCGGTAGCGCGCGCCGCCGCCGCCGGAAGGGACGCGATGGGCGGGGGCGGGGTCTGAGCCGGAGTGGGGCGGGGCTAGGGTCTGTTATGGGAGGGCACGGCCTGCACCGGGGAGTTTGGGTGTGTCATCGGGGGGAACTGGGTCTGTCATGGCGAGGGGGCACAGCCTGAACCCCGGGGCTCGGGCCTATCACGGGGAGAGCTCTTGGCCTGTCATGGGGAGGCACGACCTGCACACTGGGGAGCTTAGGCCTGTCACAGGGATGGGACCTGGTCCTGTCATGGGGAGGCATGGCCTGCACTGGGGGGACCTGATCCTGTGATGGAGGAGCAGGGCCTGCACCACTTGGGGACCTGAGCCTGCCACGGGGGGGCACAGCCCGCACTGGGTGTACATGGCTCACACGGGAGGGACAAACCCTTGGGCCTGTNGGGGGGGGGGGGGACGACGACATGGCCTGCACCAGTTAGGGACCTGGTCCTGTCACCAGGGGGCACAGCCTGTACCAGGGAGCAAGGCCTGCAAAACCCACACATCTCAGCAACAGGGCTCTTCCTGCCCTCACCCAAATGTCTGGGGCTGTAAATGCGGGGGTAATCACACCCAAAGGAGGGTCTGGGGGGTGGCAGTGGTTTGTGTCCAGCTCTGCGTGGCTCAACATGTCTCATCAAAATGTGTCTGTGATGCTTTTTGTGTGGGCCTTCCCCTCCAGCACGTAGTTCAAGGATATTGAACAGGAAGTATTCAGAGATGAGATGAGGCACCAGAGCGACAAGAAAACTGGAGAAGAGAGTGGAGGTGAGAGGCTGCCGGAGTTTAATGTGGTGGTTTAGCAAAGGGGTGTGTGGAATAATTGCTGGAGGTGACTTAGAAATTAAACTTATATTCACATTTTAAAGAAAGGTACAGCATGGAAGAAACTTTCAGGACGAAGTGCAGCTGGTGTGCAAGGGACACATTCCACAGAAGTTCCTTAGGCAACCTTAGATATTGGTGACATCAGGGCAGTCTGGTGTGCTGACTCTAAGAGAAACGGTGCGGGGGATGGAGCGGAATAGAGACACTGCGGCCAAATTCTGTGATAAAATGGGAACTTGAAAGTCTTATGGAACTGATAAGCTGCCTAATTGTTACCC
>RSEF01000031.1:9323113-9342562 GCA_003993805.1 Himantopus leucocephalus
CCTTAAGTGTGGCCGTGCTAGTTCATGGAATGCCACTAGATTGTGTTATTCGTGCATCCGTAATCGTGATAGTTCAATTTACATATTGAACGCGACCGGACTTCTAACGCTGCATTGGGCATCACTCAGAATCTAAGCCTAGCTGCCCCCAGCCCCTCTGATATCTGAGGACAGGCTGGAATGCAAAGGGAGTTTATTTTCTGCCAAATTACTTTGCCCTTTAATGCAACAGGGTGTCAGCCCACACCAGGGCTGAAAGCACTTCAGGGAGGTTTTCAGTCTGTCAGGCCAAGATAAACAAATCCAAAGGTTGAAACTCAAAGCGAGAGGTGCAAGGGGAGGGAGGGAGGAGGGGATGGGCCCTGTGGTCCTCAGCGTGGGTCTGAGTGGGGAGATGTGCCTCCAGGTCGAGCCCCCCTGCTGCCTGGCCTCCCAGAGCTTCCCCCAGCCTGCATCTTTCTGCAGGACCACAGGGGAAAGCAGATGGGTGGGAGGATGGAGAAAATGCAAAGCTTTGATCAACTGTGAAAGATAGCCTCACATCTTTGGGGAAGAGCATCACCTGGGAACAGCAGCCAGGATCTCCCTGCCAAACTACAGAAAGTTCAGAGGGAAAAGAAGGCTCTTGCAACAGGGTGTAAATAGTTAAATTAAATGGACTGGTCCAAACCAGGAGGCTGGGCAGCTAACAGGAAAACACTGGGTGTGAAAGGGCTCTTTGTCCTAGCAGGAAGGCAAGGGTGCACAGAGGCTGGATGCAGGGGACCCATCCTGATAGGAGTGCAGGGCAGGCTTGTTTGCAGTGCAGGGCCACTGCTCGCTGGGACAAGCTCCCCCAGAAGATGTGTTTTTTCACTCTTGTCCCTTTTGCAGCCAGACAAACCCCTGCCTGGAAGGTGCTTTGACCAAACAACAGAACGGCTCAGCTGATGTGCTGTGGAAAAGCAAGGAGGACCCAAGGAGGAGCCCCAGCCCTTGTGCAGGGCCAGCTCTGCTGGCCAGGACAGCTGTGCACCATCTTTCCCCTCCAGCATGTCCCAGGGAGGGAGGCTGCAGCTCCCAGTAGGTCCTGCAGCCCAGGAGGACAACCAGAAAATGAGTACCCCATGCGAGGGGAACCCTTTTCCCTGTAGGAGGTCTTGGAGCCACAAACCAGAGGTGCTGGGCCAGGGGGAGGGCAGGAGGCCAGCAGCACCTGGGCAGGAAAGAGATGCAATCTCACCATCCTCCTTTTCTGAGCTGAGAGGTGCAGCAAATAAAAGAAAGCAGATAATGGAAGCTATCCCTGCTGGCCACTCTCTGGGGCAATGGCCTGGCTCAGCAAGGGGTCAGCATGAATTACGTTTCCTGGCAGCATGAGGTTGTGCTTTTAGACAGCTATTCATTGGGTAGCGTGGGACAACAGGGCTTGGCGCACATCATGGAGGGGCCCAAAGCGGAGGGCAGGACTAGATCATGACTTTGGGCATCTCCAGGAAATCCAGCCTTTTTTGGTGACAGAGATGAGACACATCCTGCCATTCTTCTCTTTGTGTTGGAGAAAACACAGCAAGCCAGGAGGAAAGTTCCCAAATGCTTTGGAAATTGGTTGCCTACTGCATTAATATTTGCTCATTTATACAGCTGTCCCTCAGGCAGGCATTCAGCAACCGATAACAGAAAATGTAACTAGTACATGAGGTAAGCAGCTAACCACAGACCTGGAGAAGACCCTGGTAAGTAATAGTATGTGCATGAGCGGTCACACGCTTGTATGTGTGCTCAGATGGCATCATGAACATGAACCATGTAGCAAGACTCCATGAAGAGATCAAAGATCTTGTGGCTTCCCCAAGTGCCAGGCAGGTAACATACCAGCTGTGGAAGGGGACACACCAGTGACATATCTCTATCACTGTGCATTTGAAGAAGATGGTCAGTTTGGACTGAGCTTGAGACTTGGAGGATTCCTGTGCATCCCATGGAGATGTGGGAACGCAGCCCAAACTGTGCCTGTTATCGTTCCCAGCCCCCCACAGCCATGGAGGAGATCCTTACGCTGGCCATACCCGCCCCGGACCCAAGACACTGCAGAGCCTCCTTGTGTGAACTGGGCAGGGAGACCCCTACCGCATCTCCCAGTGCCTGTGCCTGCCTGCAAGGACCAAGCACACCCATCCATCTTGTCAAACTGCTTTAATATCTGGACATGAAGACGGGACAGAGCCAGTCAAGCTGTGCACAGACAAGACACCCCTGAGCCACAGTATAAGGCTGCAGGGCTTCTCTTCTCAATGGGTGTGTGGATTTGGCCAAGATGCAGTTCAGCTGATGACGTCCTGAGTATGCCAGTTGGGTGCACGTGTGGGGTAGGGAAGAGGGACAGGGGCTCCCCAGGGCAGCTCAGAGGTTGTTCAGCTCTAACAAGGTCTGGTCCAGGACCTGGTGGATGCCCACATTCTCCTCTTTGGCACTGGCCAGACTCTCTGTGAACATAAGGGACACGCAGCCAGCCACACACACGGACATGGACACAGCCCAAGCGTACCCAAGTGCAGCCAGACCCACACACACCACACCAAGCACAGACACACACACAGAGACAGCCATTTCAGTATGACACTAGCCTCCAGCTGCGCAGGGCATCCCTGCGGAGCAGAGTCCACGCAAGCAGCTCCACTGCCGGTAGGGAAGAGTCTAGCCACTCCAGGATCTGCTGGGGTGGCCAGGCCAGCTGGGCCAGTCACTCAGAGTGGGCGGTCCCTGCTCTTCAGCATTTCCATTCTCCCATGGCACCCCATTGCCCATGGCCAAGCCCTCCGCAGCATGGATACCGCTGATAGGTACCCCTCCCCAGCCAGCCACCAGCACAACCCTGTCTCCCTGCTCTGCCCACAGCACGTCCTGCCCCAGGACATCACCACCATGACTGTGGGCTCGCACACAAACCCTTGGCCAGCAAAAGAGGAGAGCTGGTGCCTGCTGCATGACCCAGCAGTGCTCCATGAAGAAGAGAGTGAGACAGCAGCCTGGGAAGGCAGGCAGAGAGGACAGCAGAAAGAGAAAGAGCAGAGCTAACAAGGCTGCAGGGATGAGCTCTGCTGGGCAGCCTACTGCCAAGGCAGCCTCCTCTGGCACTTACTTCCAAACAGCATCTTCTTTCCCTCTAGAGATGGGGATGAGGATGAGATGAGAGCTCTGCCTACCCAGCCCCATCTCCCAGCGCTCCCAGCCAGGCTCTTCCTCATTCCCCACCCCAGGTTTGGGGCAACAGGTGCTGCTGGGTCCCCAGCTCCTGTCCCAGCTCTCCCAGCACCCTGCAGGGACCCCGCTCTGAGGGGATCCTCCCTGCATAATGAGGGGGAAGAGGCTGGCTACTGACTCCTGGGACAAGGGGAGGAAGGCAGAAATACAAGCCACCGCATCCCTCCCTGCAGGGCCATACTGATGCCGGGGGACAACCAGCACTGCGTGGGCATCCCAGGACATCACAAAAACACTCGTTCCTCTCCCAAGAAAAACTGATCAGCTCCAGAGGGCTCCCCATCCCCCCCAAGCATAGTGGTTACCCCCGGGGGAATAAGCCAAGGCTCCATTCACCATCTAACCCCAGCAGGAATGGGGAGGGGCTCCCAGCCCCGAGCCAGCCTGGCCAAAATGAGGCAGGGAGTGGGCCCAGGTGCAGGAGGGAGTTCTCTGCAGCTCAGTTGTTAAGTTCAGTAAGGATGACCCACAGCTTGTTAGTGAGAATGTGGTTTTTCTTGGCCTCCTGCTGGGAGCACTCTAGAGAAAATGGGGACATCAGTGCAGCAGAGGGAAGAGAGAGAGAAAAGTGAGTTAGTGAAAAGAGACTGCATTCCCCAAAACCCTTGCTGGAAACCCTGCTGCTGCCCAGCCAGCAGTAGGGGAACGAGCTGGGCTGGCAGGAAGAAGCAGCCAGTCCTGGGGCAGGAATGGGGCTGTGGGTCCATTAGTTCAGAGATGGAGTTGTGGGGCAGGGTAGGATGCTGAGGAAGGAGGAGGAGGAGGAGGAGGAGGATCAGGGACCCATTTAGGGCCAGGGATCACTGCTGAAGGGTAGGGTCAGCCCCTTTGGCATGGGAGGGTGATGCAGGAGAGATGCCAGGGCTGAGACTGCTGCTTGTAGGCAATGTCTGGGAGTGGGAACAGGGAATAGACAGGACCAGGTCTAACCCTGCTATTTCAGGCCAAAAGAATCATGGAGAAGGTGGCACAAGATGAGGAAAGCTGTGTCCGAGAGCCAGGGGGCGGTGGGGGTCATGCCCTGGGTGGAGGTACAAAGGGCCCCGTCCCACTCAGCCTGGCAGTGTGGGAGCTGCTCAGGGCTCAGCCGCGGCTGTCCCAGGGGTCCCATGGCTGCAAGCTGCCTGCAACCACCTCCTACCACCTGGCTGCCGGCACCCACGTGAGACAGGTGGAAGATGAGGGACAGAGCAGCATGAAGAAAACAAAGGAGAAATGGAGGAGAGAAAATGCTTTATTGAGACCAACTCAGTAACCCAGAGGGACAGAACAGAAAAGTCATGAAATGCAAACTGAAGAGTGATGTGCAAAAGGCAGAAGGGAGGCAGAGGTGAGGGAGAAGCAGGGGTCTGGAGGCTGCCTGCCTGGGGACAGGCTGCCTGCACAGCCGGACCCCCACTCCGTCCCCTGGGCCTAAGCCCTTCTCTCTATTTTGGCAGTGGAAGCGCTGCTTCCCCTGTGTGGGTCCTCCCCCACCCTAGGCTCAGCAAGCAGAACCAGGGAGCTTTGCGGGGGGAATGTGGGGGGCAGGTGTCCCTCCAGTGCCAGAGCTGTGGGGTCCCTGGTGCTTGTGCTTCCAGGGGTCTGAGGAGGGAGCTACTGAAGCAAAGGGCTCCTGTGCACAGCTCTGTTCCCTGCCAGGCAATGCTAGGGTACAGACCTGCAACTGCATGGACACTATCCACCCAGCGTGTGGGGGTCCTGGGGGCTGCTCCCCTTCCCTGCCAAACACCCCTAAACACCTACACCTCATCTCCCCACAAAGAGGGGTATTGTAGGAACACCCTGGGCCAGCTCCTGTCCCAAAGGCTGGGAAGGACAGAAGGGACAAAGCAGGCAGGGAGAGCGGTGGGATGGCTGGGCAGGCAAGCAAGCAGCTGAACTGGGGAGGGGTGAGGCAGGTGGGGGGGTGCGGTGCTGGTGCCCAGTGGGGGGCTCAAAGGGAGGTTATGTCGTTAAGTGCATTGTCCAGCTCCTCGCTGATGGCTTTGTACTTCATCTTCTGTGCATACACTTCATCTGCAGGCGGGGGGCGGGCAGGAGGCAGGCAGTGGAGCAAAGTTGGAGGGCAGGCAGCAGAGAGAGAGAGGCTGTGAGCCGGGGCGGGGGGGGCAAGGGCAGTAGGAGTATGTGGGCACAGGTGGTGTGGGTGCAGCCCTATTCCCCACCTGAGGGCAGAGCCACAGACTCCAGCAGCTCTGCAACCCCACACCGGACACCACAGCATCCAGCCTCCACCATCCCAGGACCCCTGCCCACCCCCTCACCCCGGCCAAGCCCTGTCCAGCCCCACCAGGGACACATCCTGGCTAGTGCTCCCTGGGAAAGAGGGACACGGGACTGGTGAGGACATTTTACCTTCTAGATCATCAATGGTTTTCTCCAGCTTTGCCACAGACCGCTCCGCAAACTCTGCCCGGGTCTCAGCCTGCGGAAGTGCAGGGAGGGGGAGGGTGAGCTGCAGGGCACAATGGGGACAGTGCAGGCTGCACTGCACCCCAAATCTGCCCCGTCTGTATCTCCCATATCCTCCCCATGAGCCCTCCCCTAGGAAAGGCAAGGGACAAAGTCCCCATGGACCCCCACGCCTTAAACCAGCAGCAGGTATGAGAGCTTGCCCTCAAAGGAGGCAGCTAGACAAAGTGCCTCCATGTTGGGCTTCCCATTTATCCCAACCTGTCCTGACCACCAAAAGCAGAGGTGTCATGGGAGCCCACACGCTTCACAGGTTGCGCATGCAACCAACGCTAGATGGATGACCCCAAATCAGATATGGCTTGAAGTTGGTGTGTGCAGGGCACAAGCACATGTCCTGGGAGCAGGACACCATGCGGGGCAGAGGTGAGCAGAGAGCAGCATGGGGCTGCAGGATGCACCCCAGCGGGACTGTGCTCCCTGGGGATGCAAACATCAGCCCTCCAGATGGGACAGGGACCCTCCCTGGGGTAGCAGGACCCCATGGGGGCATCCCAGACCCAGCCACCCACCATGCTGCAGGGCTGCAATTTGGGGAAGGCTGAAAGGACACGGGCATATGTTACAGGGTCAAAACCCACATGGGATGACAAACTCGTGCCTGCACCAATGCAGTGCCAGCCCCTCTCTTGGGGGTCCTGGCCCCACACCCCTTACCTCCTTCAGTTTTTCCCCTAGAAGCTTGATTTCCTCCTCGTACTTGTCCTCCTTGATGGAATACTGCAGAGACAGACAGGCACCCATGAGCCCCACAGGACACCTCTAGCCATCCTTCACCCCAGTGGGGGACCGCAGCACCCCCAGACCCTACACACTCTGCCCAGCCCCAGCAGCCCTGCCAGGTCCTACCTTGTCAGCCTGGGCCTCCAGGGACTTCAAGTTGTTGGTGACAATTTTCAGCTCTTCCTCTAGGTCACCACATTTACTACATTCCAAGCAGGGGCCGCCAGGCAGGGGAGCAGGGCCAAGGGGCAGGTGAGAGGGGGGAGCAGAAAGAGCAGGCGTTGGGAAGGAGGAAAGAAAGAGAACAAGTTGAGAGAGGAGAAAACTTAGGCAGTGCAGGCGGAGAAGGAGCAGAGCCCCTACGAGTGGAAGCTGCCAGGACGCATCCATTCATCCATTACTTGTGCCTCCTCGCATGGACGCCCCATGCATCGCTGCTGGCTGGGCTCCCACCAGCCCGGCCAAGGAGAGCAGGCACAGAGGGATGGAGGAGCGTGCCCAGCCTGCACCTGCCAGAGAGGGGGGCGAGGGGAGGTCGGTGGCAGAGGCAGCAGTGCAGAGAGGAGAGAGGTGGCTCACATGGTTCAAGAGACAGTGACAGAGAGAGGGGGGCTGCTGCGCATTGCCCTGTGCCCCTGCCCCAGTACCTCTTCCTCTGAGGCAATGAGAGATTTGAGAATCTGGTCCGTGGTCTGCAGCTCTTCTTCCAATTGTCTCACTCGGCTGGGGTGGAAGAGGGGCACCCCGGGGGGGTAACAGCAGAGAACAGGGTCAAAGATGTGCTGCCAGCAGGCTGGCATTCCCCTGCCCCCAGCCTGGCAAGCCCAGGGACCACCCTGACAGCAGACCCTGCTGTTCCCGGGGAGGGACATCCCCATCCCCACACGGACACACAGCCACCCCCAGCTGCCCAGGACTCAGGGCAAGGGCCATGTGGGACCCCCACATGCTGCCTGCTGGGAGCCCCACTCACCTCTCTGCCACCTCTGCCCTCTCCTCCGAACGCTCCAGCTCTCCCTCAAGGACAACCAGCTTGCGGGCAACCTGTCAATGGCAGCAAGGGGCATGTGTCAGCCCCACACTTGTCCTGGCTCAGGGCACAAGGCTGTGGGGAGGCAGCCCTGGGTGCCACCAGGGGGGTCAGCATTGGGGGAAGGGGGCACACAGGTGCAAGCACACACCTCCTCGTATTTGCGGTCAGCCTCCTCCGCTATGTGCTTCGCCTCCTTCAGCTGCATTTCCTGGAGCTCCATCTTTTCCTCATCCTTCATGGCCCTGTTTTCGATGACCTTCATGCCTCTGAGGAAAGCCCAAGCCAGAAGATGTTACTGCTGTGGCTCAAGGTGGCACCTGCACACCCCGCCCACCCACTGTGCCCTGACCCTGCCATCCTCCAGCTCCAGAGACTTGGGACACCTGCACTCGCTGGCCACCTCACGCTGTAGTGTCACACCAGCGATACCCCAAGGATGCTCCTGCACACAATTAAAGCAGCAGAGCTGACCCTAAGGCCACCCCAGGGCCATGTCCCAGAGCGAGATGTGGCCATGGTGCCTCTCAACCAGGCAGGTCCTGAACCTATTGTCTGGGGGGGTAAAAATGTGTGCAGCCCAGGATGAACTGGCTGCAACCTCCACAAAAGCAGCCTGACAGGCCAGTAACCTTTAGGAAATGCTGGAAAATATCCTGTGGCAAAGCCTTTTCCCATTCAGGTGTAATGCTCACAAGCAGGGGGTCACCAAACCCCCACGAACCACCACAGCAGGGACTCCTGCAGACTCTTCTCCTCTTGCTCAGATGCTGTTGCTCAAACTGGTCTTTGCCAATGGAGGGAAGAGCTCATGTAACTGTCAGGAATGCTGTGACGTGTCTGGGCATTCCCATAAAACCTAAGTGCCCTCACCTGCATGGCTCCTGCCCGGTAAACCTGCTTGCCATGAGGATGGGGAAACACACTCAGCAGGACTTTTTTTGAATGAGGCTGGTTCGTTCTCAAAGGTCAACCACAGTTCCCAGGTGCAGAAGTCCCCCCTGGGCCATTGCTCAGCTCTTGAGCAGAGGAGGCTGCTCTGAGGCAGAAAACAGTCTCCGAGCACCCTCTGGCTTCAGTTACAGACTGATATTTGTATAAGCACCAGATCAAATTTTTCAGGATTTTATGGGTGCCCTGGAAATTTCAAAGCATGCCAAGAATGCCCATATCTGTGTGACTTCTCTGTGTTGTGGCTTTGCTCTTTCCCTTTGGGGTCTGCAGGAAAAACAACGCAAACCCCATAAGATCACTTCAGGGGGATCCTCAAACCCCACTGTGAAAAAAAGGGGGCTGCCTGCAATCAAGGGTGACCCGACACCACCCTCACTGTCCCTCCCCATCACACCTCTCACTCTCATCAGCTGCCTTCTCAGCCTCCTCCAGCTTCTGCAGGGCAGTGGCCAGGCGCTCCTGGGCTCGGTCCAGCTCCTCCTCCACCAGCTGGATACGGCGGTTCAGAGAAGCCACTTCAGCCTCAGCCTGGGGGAGCAGAAACCCCTCAGTCACTCCTTGTGACATATATATAGCTTCATATATAAAAAGCATTTTTGGCAGTTACTTTTGCATTCACTATCCAGAACACCCCTCGGCACTGTGCAACAAGTCCGGCTGGGGCATGCATCCCATCTCCTTTCTATAGGGACAATTGGGCTCTCTCCATCCCTAGCGCATGTTTGATGCTGGCTCCTCCCAGCCATGCAACCGGAGCCCAGCACATACAACCCCTCCACGGCATCCTCGCACCTCCAGCTCCCGCCTTGGAGAGGGATGAAGCATGTTTGCCAGAGTAGGGTGGCTGGAGCAGCTGCACTGTCACGGGGATGGTATTTGGGGTTTGCAGAGCAGTGAATAAATGGGGAGGAATGCCCTGTGCTGCTTTGCTCCCAAAAAGGAGATTGGAGCCGCTTGTAGATTTCCTGTTTACAGAGGCAGTGGAGCAAGCCAGGAGCCTCTTCTGCGGAGACCCCCCTGGCCCTGTGCTATGGGGCAGCCCGAAGCTGAGCTCAGCCCCTGCCCCTCCTCCCCCCAACTCCTCCCCCCAGCTGATGTACAGCGAGGCACTGGGGGCAATGGAGTGAGTTGCCCCCAGCATGCCCAGCCAAGCTGCAGCCACCAGGGCCTGTGGGACTGGGTCTCCCTGCTTTCCCAGGCTCCCCGCGCACGGAGCCAGGAGCCAGGGCCAGTCAGGAGCAGTGGCCCTAGCCCCCACCAGCCCCTTGATGCCCGGCCCCACACTCTTTCCATTTGGTAAAGGCCCCCTGCCTGCTCCATCACCACCGCTGGGAAACGCGGCCTTAGCAGCTCCTGGCCTTGCTCCCCGACGGGGGGGGTGTGTGTGTGCGTGCGCGGGGAATTAAACCCCCAGATGCAAAGAGATGAGCGGCAATGAGGCCTTGCCATGGGGAGCAGTCCCACACACCAAGATGCAGGGAGGCATGCGCCAACCCAGGGGATAATGTCTCCTGCTTATTCACAGGCTGGAGCAGGCCTGGCCAGCTACAGCACCCAGCCCTGGCCAGCCTTGTGCTCCAGCACCGGGAATGCCCTGGGGGACATTGGCCAAGCAAGGGGGCCATGGGGCTGACACCCTGCTTGGCCCCGCTGAGCACCTATGGTCCCCCATGGTGAGCTGGCAGGGTGGGAACGGATGCAGCTGGCACTGCTCCAAGTGTGGCAGCCTGGTGGTGTGCCAGGTAGGCAGCTAGCCCCATGGCTGGCACAATACCCACCTCCACCCTGTGAACACCCTCTTTCTGGGCTCACTGAGAGCTCATCCCCAGCCAAACTGCCTAATGGGGAGCTGGGGCTGCCCCCTGTGGGGCGATGCTCTGCTTGTGGGGTCTGCCTCAGCTTTTTTCCCAAGAGAATTGTCCCCAAAGTGAGTCAGAGCTGCCCTTATGAACACTTGGGAACATGAGCTCTCTGGCAGTGCCCAGTGACCGGGAACCCATCTGCGGCTGCAGGAAGGGGCCATTTCCTCTGCACACAGACCGAATGACAACAGCCCAGGTACCTCACCCAGTTCTGCTGCCCCTGATATGGTGAGGATGTTAAAGGAGTGGGCACAGGAAAAATAGATAAAAAAACCTCACGGTCTCCAACAACAACAAAAAAGCCAAACCAGGAACAAGCTGCAGCCTGGAAATGCTGTCCCACTGCCACAGAGTGGAAATTTTAACCCACGGCAGTGCAAAGGGGTGGCTTGTCCCTGTAATGGGACACGCTGGAGAGCCAGGACACAGAGCATCCCTGGCAAGACCCGTGAAGGAGGCAGCTGGAAGAGGCAGCTCGGAGGCTGGGACGCTGCCGCGGCACCTGGATGGCAGCGCCCTCCGGCTCCTCCGGAACCTCCTGGCACTCCTCCCCGGGGGCAGCCAGCCCGGCTACCGGGGCGGGGGGGGGAGCGGTCGGGGCCGAAGCCGGTGGGGCATCCCGGGGAGCTGCCGGGGCTCCCCCCCCATGGCAGCCCCCTCGCCCTGCGCCTTACCCGCTCCCGGGCCTGCCGCTCGGCATCGGCCTCCCGCTGCAGGTGCTCGGCGCGCTCCTCCGCCTCGTCGGCCACCTGCTGCAGGTTCTGGATCTTCTTCTTGACGGCATCGATGGAGCTGGTGCTGGCCATGGCGCGAAGCGGCCGGTGGGGAGCGTGGAGAGGCCGCGCCGCCGAGCCCTTTGTGGGATCCGCCCGGCTCGGGCAGGAAGCGCTCAGGCAGCGACCGCTCCCGCCGCCCGCCCTGCCTCCATCCCTTCCTGCTTTTCTTGCTCCTCCTCCTCCTGCCACGGACCGACCTGGGCCGCCGCTACCCCGGGCAGCGCACACACACCCCCGGGCAGGGTGCACGGCACCCACCCCCGCAGGGGACAGTCCCCCATCAGGCGGGGTGCACAGTCCCCCCCACCCCAAATAGGACATAGGGTGCCCTCCTGGACAGGACACATGGTTCTCCCCAGGCAAGGGTCACTATCCCTACCCCCCAAGGCAAGATGCACAGTGGTTTCTGGACAGGGCACGCTGTCCCCCCACCCCAGGCAGGGTGCATGGTGTCCCCTAGGATACAGGACACAACCCCCTCAAGGCAGAGCACATAGTCCCCTCCCTGGGCAGGGCACATGGTGTCCCCCCAGACAGGGGCGCACAGTCCTACCAAGCTCCCCTAGAATGATGGAGAGGAGCCCAGGGAGTCTGGGGGTGCCAAAGCATGGCCCCTGTGAGACTCCATGGACACAGCAGCAATGTACCCATGGGTGCTCCCCAAGCTCTGCCCCCCCCACACCCTGCTGCAAAGCCATGGGGGGGGTCATGGGCTTTTGCCCCATAGGGGCCATGGGGCAGAGCCCACTCCCAGGCATCCCCCTGGAGGACCTGGGAGTCCACATAGGCACAGCCAGGTCCCCAGCAGCCATCCCACTCAGTCAACAGCCCTGCAGAGACCCATGGGGTCCACGGAGCCCCCTGCACCCCTCCAACTGCCCTGGGGGCTCTGCCCCATAGGGGAGGCCAGTTCCCAGCTCCCGGCTCTGCACCCTAGTCAGGGCACATGCCCTGATCCATCAGGAGGGGCTGGCGCTGGTAGCACTCAATCCTCCCTTAAGGAGCTTTTGACAGCCCCCAGGCAGCCCTGGCTGCGCTTCACACCTGCCTCCAGGGACACCAAATCCTGGGCTGAGCCCACCGGCTGCCCTTGGCTACGGGGTCAGGGAGCCTGGGGGGACCTGGCCACAATGCAGGCAGAGCCCTGCAGCCTCACGTCCCCCTGCTAAGCAGCAGCGGAAGAGGCGATGCTGTGGGTACCCTGGGAGCACGTGGCTTCGGGTTTGGTCCCAGTCCTGGCTGGTCCTGCCCGGCTCCCAGCCTGATGCCTGGGTGCTAAGAGCACTCCCAGGCCAGCGCATGGGGCCCGGAGCAAAAAGTGGGGTCCCCGCCAGCAAAGGGTCAGGGGCGAGCTGGCTGCAAGCAGGAAGGGGGTAGGTTGGGGGGAAGCGACCTGGTGGGGCTGGATGCCTCCTGCTCTGGCCCCACCCAGGGATGCAGTCACTTCCCAGCAGAGCCCGGTTCCCTCCCACCGGCTCAGGGAATCGCCAAATAAGAGCAAAGTCTCAGCCAGGGAGATCAACCGGGGCGGGAACTTGGGTGAAGCCTTTGGGATCATGGCCTGGGAACTGCAGAGTTTCCCTGAGCCCTGCTGCACCACGTGGGGTGGCCGGGGACAGGTCACCAGCTGGGGATGCAGGGAGCTGGAAGGGGCTGCTCTGTCTAAACCCACTGTCCCGGCTGCACCATGTCCAGCAGCCCCTGCCAGCATCCTGCTGTGGGCCCCATGGGCTGTCCTTTCTGGGGACAAGGAGGTGGTGATGCCATAGTGGCCTCACAGAGCTGCTGGGAAGGGCTGCCAGCACCGTGGAGCTGCCAATCTGGGGTCAGGTGCTCTCCGGTCTGTGCCACCATCTGACCCCCCCTCCAAGTGCCTGGGGAGGTTGCATTTGCACCCCTTAGTGCAGTCCCTGTGGGCTTTGTGTGCTGCCACCCCATGCCGGCGGCAGGGCAGTGCCAGAGCAGGGGGAGATTTATTCCTTTAAGGTATTTGTTGACATTTTTTCTGAGAGCAGGAGCCTGCCTGGATCGCTGTGATGGGCCCTGACCTGGCCAAGGGATGGGGACGCTCTGTGTTCACAGGCACACGCTGTCCTGGCAGCCAAAGGGGGCATGAGGGTCCCCGGGGAGGCAGGTGGGTGGGTTCCAGGGGTCTACCCTGTGCTTCCTCTGCCAGAGCTGTGAGCAGCGCTGTGCCTCGTCCTGGGGAGGAGGTAACACCAGCCCTGGCACTTAGTGCTGTCAGCACATTCAGGTCCCTGGCGCAGGGACCTGGCAACTCCCAGTGCCCCACACACGACAGCCTGCCCTGGCTTTGGCATGGCCCCAGGGTGGCTGTGCTGGTGATGGGCTCCCAGCCCTGCCCAAAACACCCACCTGCAGCCAGCCTGCCCTCCCTGACACTGCAGGAGTGCTTCTTCATGCCTCCCCGTCCAGTCCTTCCCTGGAGGGGTTGGTGGCTCCCATCCCCCGTATCTGCTGGGACAAGACTCTCCTTGCTGAAGCCCACAGACTTGCCGAGCCGCTGTGGACCAAGAGCGTGGCAATGCACCCTCCCTGCCCAGGACAGTATCGCATGGCCCACTGCCAGCAGCAAACTGCTCCGCACCTCATGGCTGACGTCTGCCCCGTGCCACCATTTGCCCCTTCCTCCAAGCCCCTCACCAGGGACATCTCGTCCATGCTCAGCCAGATCCTGCACTGAGCTTGCCCTGTCCCACACCAGCATGGATCCAGTCAGACCAATACAGACCCCCGCTACACACAGCAGCCACTCTGCCCAGCTTGACGTGCCTGCCCCACACCAGGATAAATGTGCCCTTCCAGTTTTAACTACTTGGTTTAGTATCTAACTAAACTGGGTCAGGTCTGTAGGGTCAGCAAACAATGCTGGGGAGCCCCCCAGCCATTCCCCAGGGGCTCCGGGCCGCCCTGGGGACTTGTGCTGCTGTTGCTCATCCTTGTCTGCTTGCCCCTGTCCTTGGCAGCCACCTCAGAGATTTGACACATTTCCCCCCTTTAGCTCCATAAACCTCTCCTAGCTGATTTAGCTCTCAATCCTAAAAAGCCTGGCCATGCCCTGCCGGCTGCAGTCCAACCGTCTCCCTTTTAGCTTCTCCTTCAGTTTCCAGGGTTAGTTTTCATCAAAGAAGGACTGGCTATCAAAAGGAGGATTTATTTACAGGGTGTCAAATACCCTGTGTGGCACTGCAGGTTGGTATACCCCATTCCTGAGCAGCTCCATGGCTGCACACAGCTGTTCTGCCCTTCATCCTGGCCAGGCACAAGCCAATTTCAACACCTTCCTAACATCTCCCTGGCAGGATCCATTTCCCAGGAGACACATCAGTCACGGCACTAAATAAAACTCTTCCTGGCCTTGCCCTTCCCAGGGTACAGAGTGGCACATTGGACCCCAAAATGACTGATCCCACCCCCCCTACACCCCAAAGCATCCTTCCTCACAGCCAGCTCTCAGCAGCTGGCCACGGGCAAGAGCTTTTTCCATTTCTCTGCTCTGTTTTGCTTTCCTGCCAGTTTAGCAAGCCCCGCAGACTTTTTTTCTACAAGCATTGTGGAGGCATGTGCCTGGGGACCGGTGACACAGCTTGGGACATTCATCCCCATTAGCTTTGGGAAACCAGGCAGGTGGCTGCCCATGAAGCTCCAGAGCTGACCGAGCGGTGCCTGCCGCAGTTGGCCGCCCATGAAGCTCCAGAGCTGACCGAGCGGTGCCTGCCGCAGTTGGCCTGGCCCCCGCACCCCAAGCAGGATCCGACCAGTCCCTGCCCTGCATCTCAGCCAGGTTCAGTGTCAGCGTCACAGAAATGGGATGCTGACAGTCTTCCCCACAGACACTTTCCATATAAGGCCCCCTTCTTCCTTCAACCCTCCCCAAGGTCCAGTGCCCACGCAGGGGAGGAATTGCTGGTACGCCTACGTACGTCTGTAGCTTTCTTCTCTGCCTGTTCCAGCTTCTCTTGGGCCTCCTTGACGGACTCGGAGTACTTCTCCACCTCATCCTCTGTGCCCTTCAGCTTCTTCTGCAGGCCCTGCTGTTCCTCCTCCAGCTGGAGGAGGGATGGAGGGCAGGGGTCAGGGGGGATGGTGGTGCCCACAAGGCTGGGGAGAGGATGGCCATCCTCCTCCTGGGATGGTCAAGGCTGGGAGCACAGCAGGAGCATGCAGATGTGCTCACTCTGTCAACTTTTGGGCCACATGTCCTCAAGGAGCCCTTGGTTCCCAGGGCCAGAGCAGCCCTCAGCATCCCTGAGCCTGGCAGGGTGTAAAGGGGGTGGTGGGCTCCCTCCTAGTGCAAGGGACTGGAGAGGTCCTGACTGGGGGACACAGCTCTGAGGGGGCACCGAGAAAGTTCCCATCTCTGTGGCTAGGATGGGAGTACGCTGTCCTCAAGAGTCTCCCTGGCAGAGGGATAGGGAGGTGGCACTGTAGTGTCCCACAGAGACATGGCATGTTTGGGGGGGACTGATGTGAGTGGTCAGGGGCAACAGGCTGGAGTGCTGGTCCCTGGGGATGGGCACCCAGCAGGGTGAGGTCTCCAGGTACAAGCACGCAGTGGGGTGAGAGTCCAAGGGTTGGGCACCCCTAGAGCTGGGATCTGCAGGCTGGACACCCAGTGGGGCAAGGTCCCCAGGGCAGAACACCCCTAGGACAGAGGTCCCCAGGCTGGACACCCAGCAGGGGCACATCCCCAAGGCTGGGCACCCCTAGGTAGAGGGTCCCTAGGCTAGACACCCAGAGAGACAGGGTCCCCGAGGCTGGATACCCTTAAGGCGGGGGTCCCCGGGCAATGCCGGGGGGGTCCATGGGACACCCACCTGCTTGCAGCGGTCCTCTGCCTGCTTCTTGTCGGCCTCTGCCTGCTCGGCGTGGTCGATGGCGTTCTCCTTGTCCAGTTTCAGCATCTGCATCTTCTTCTTGATGGCCTCCATGGTGGCGGCGAGGCGCGGAGCACCGAGGGCGGCGGGAGCACCGACACTGCACACCCGCCCCGCCGCGCCGCCTAAGAACCTGGGAGGGGCTGCGCCGGGCGGGGGCCGCCCCGGCACCTCCCCCGCCGCCCGCCAGCGCCTTTTAGGGACAGGCTCGCCACCGGCCCCGAAGCGCCGAACGGGACGGGAGGGCGGCACCCCCGGCGGGCACCACCGCAGCCCCGGCGCCGGGTACCCACGGGGGCACTGGACTAGGGACACCTTGGGGTTATTGCACTAGGAACACCCCGGAGCACTTCAGTAGGGGCATTTCTGGTGGTACTTCCCCAGGGACACCCTGGTGGCACTGGGCTAGGGGGACACCCTGTTGCCTCTCACCATTGTGGGGGACATCCTGCGGCTGGCCCTGCACTTGGGATGCCCATGGGCTGAAAGTGAGCTGTTACCATGCCCCAGGGACACCACCAGCAGTCCACCCCCAGGGCCTGAGACCTGCTTCTGCTCTGGCTAGAGCTGTCCCTGTGCTAGAGGACACCACATGGCTGGCACTGTCCTAGGCACACCCTGTCACTGCACCCTGGAGCCTGAGGGACTCTGCTTCCTGGCACTGGCTTGGGGGCCCCTCAGGGACTGGCACAGCAATTTGGGGCACCCATGGGCTGGCACTGCAGTCTTGGGGACACTCACAGGCTGGCTGCGCTCAGGGACACCCATGGGCTGTGATTGCACTTGGGGACACCGTGGGCTGGCACTGCCCACATGGGGAAAGTCCTCTGGGAAAGAAGCGAGCTGAGCCTCCAGCCTCCCCGTCCAGCTCCTGTGTCACAGCAGGACAGGAGGGCCTCGGCTCCACGCAGGCTCCCTAGCACCCATCTCCCCACTGCCTTGCACCCTGGTGCCACCATTCATGGCACCCACGGGGACACCTGGCCCGTGCACAGCCCATAGGGTAGCATTCCAGGGTGACACAGGGCACATGGGCAGCTTGCTGCCCTGCTCTGTCTTTCCGCTCTAAATAAACTGTATTTCACAGGCAAAAAAATGCAAACCTTTCAGATCCTGGCTCCTCCAAAAATAACATGCACTTTAATAACACTTGTAAATGCTTCTGGTGCATTCCCAGCTGCAGGGAGGGCTCTGGGCTGGGGGGGCTGGAAGGAGCTTGCAGAGGGGACACAGGAGCCATGCAACATGTGAGGAGGCTGGGATGGGGACAGGAGGGGTGTGCGGGCTCCCCCAGCCCATCACCCCAAGACCACATCCAGCCCTTGCCTGCTGCAACTTTTCGGCACCAGTGCTCCAAGCAGAGAGGAGCAAAATGTTTTTGAGAGCTGGAGAAAGTGGCTTTCTAGGAGCCCTCAGCCCTGGGTTGCAGGGGGGCATAGGAGGGACAGGAGCAGCTGAGGACTGAGAGACTGCTGATGCTGTGGAGAAAGCAGCAGAAGAGCCACTGCTGGACTCTGGAGAGTAGCTATTAATACTGATGAATTAGGCACATATTTGGACAAGGAGAGTCAGTAACTGCCCAGCATGTGGCTTCTGAAGGGAGGGGGAAGATGCATCTCCCCTCATTCCTGGGCGAGGATGGATGGCTTTCTGTGAGATGCTTCAGCCCAGAGCAACTTCATGGGCTCAGTGCTCAGGGGAAAGACAATGATGTGCATGGTGTGAGCAGCTAGGAAGGGCAAGGCAGGGCTTCAGCCCTTGAATGTCACCCCTGAAGGAGCAGTTCCCCCTTGTTGCCTGCTCCAGGCATCAGGGTCACGTCCAACTGGCACAGCTGGGGCCATGCAGGTGCCTGGGCCCATGAGTCTGCCCTCAAAGCCATCCTCTAGGGTAGCCTCCAGGGCAAGGGGATGAAGAGGGGTGTGGGTGCATATCTCTACCATTGCTTCCCCATGCCCAGCCCCACCCCGGCTAAGGTCTCCAAGGATGGGGCTCCCCCCTCCATGCCCCACTCCAGGGTCCGACTGCTCCTCCTGGGGAAAGGCTTGTCCTGCCATCTAACAGGAACTTCCCGGGTGCAACCCATGTCTCAGTGCCTCACCCCGTCCCTGGGCTCCCTGAGAAGTTGGGCTGTGGCTTCCCTGCCCACCTCCATCTCAGACGGATTTGGGTCCCCACAGAGGTGTTGGTGCCTTGTGACTGCAGTGTCTCAGCTCCAAGCCCCCACATGTGCTTGCCCAAACCTGCCTGCTAAAATAACCCCTTACTCCGGCAGGGGAGATTTAGGGGACTGGGGTGAATCACACCCCATGTCCCTCCCCTGGTGTTTGTGCCACTACCCCTTGCTTGTACTCCAGCCTGGAGGACACAGTGGAGGGGGTGTGTGGGGTATGCGCTTGCAGCCCCATGTCAGGGGTTGTTGGAGCTCCCATGGCCCTGGGCTGCTCAGATGAGGCCAGGGCCACTGCTGTGCCACACCCACTCACTGTCCTTGCTGGCTGCTTAGAGGGGCCCCATGCCTGGCTGGTACCTGGGCGAGAGCCTGATGCCAGGTCAGGCCAACACAGATTGTCAGGGGACAGCTAGGAGGACTGGGATGCCTGTGAGAGCCACAAATCCATCCTGGAGCCTGGCCAGGGGTGAGCATTCCAGGAGGACAGTCCCTCTGCACACCCAGGGACGTGCCTGTGGGGTGACAGGGGGTCACTGGAAGCAATGCTGTGGGATGCTGTGGGATGCTGTCTTCACTGCTCATGATGGTTGTAGCTCATGCTGCCATGGACAGGTCCTAGAGACAGGGGACACATGCCAGCCTGGCCATGTCCCTGCTCCACCCCACAGGATCCCTGCCTGCCCCACCACTGCTTGTGCCCCCCAAACCCTTGCTGAGTGACAGAGTGGGAACAGGTGGGGATATGCTCAGGACAGCTGCCACCCACACAGGTTGGCCCCGAGGGACTATTTTGGGGCATGAGCTCAGTGCCAGCATCCCAGAGGGCTCCAGACATACTGCATGCCAAGTGCTGCCACTTCCCCACTGGTAGGCTGCTGGTGACCAGGGGGCCTCCCACCTGCACCCCCATAGCACCCTACCCAGGGATATTTTCAGCTGGTGGCAGGAGTATGGTCAGGAGCCTGTCTGGTCCCCCCCTGAAGCCCAAATTCCCTAGCAACAAAATTTCCCCCCCTTGGCAGGAGGGCAGGTGCCCATAGCCCCCCTGCCCACCAGCTCCCCCTTTCTCCTTGGGGGTCCCATTGATACCCAGGCACCGAGAAAGCAGGAAAATCAGATTTTATTGATGAATGCATCTTTCCAAGGAGATACCAGCATCCCCCAGCCCAGAGCCTCAGGGGGAAGCTGTTTTCCTCCAATGGTTAATAGGGGAAGCTTAATAAACGAATGTTGATACTAGAGAAATGGAAAAGTTACAAAAATACTGCAGGTCTTGTGTCCTGGTTTGAGGTAAAACAGGACGTATTTTGGTCAG
>RSEF01000031.1:9342662-9431294 GCA_003993805.1 Himantopus leucocephalus
GGAGATTTTCAAGACCCGCCTGGATGCGGTCCTGAGTAATGTGTTCTAGGCAATCCCTTCCAACTCTGAAAATTCCGTGATTCTGTGATTCTGTGCTTCGTGCGCTGACCTGCATCAATGCACATTCCTGGGCACAAGCTGGCATCTTGGTGGCCCTGTCCTGCTGAGGAGTACCCTGGCAGAGACTTTACCTGTTTTTCAGCTAATGATTTTGGGCTGTTCCTCTCGGATGAAGACCCAAAGAAAGGGATCTGGCTGGAGGCTGGGAAGGCTCTGGACTACTACATGCTTCGCAATGGGGTAAGCATCTATCCCACAGCCTTCCAGCTGGTACCCGCCTTGGCTCTGCAGTTGGATGTGCCCATAGTGAGGAGATGCTGCAGGTGCTTACTGTCATGCCTGGGTGTACCCCATGTCCCCCCCTCAATTGCGCTGGAGAGATGGGAGCTGTCAGTGCGGTGGTGGGATGCAGGCACCCTGCACTGGTGCTGCTGCTGGGAGCTGTGCTCTGCTCTGCCCACAGGACACCATGGAGTACAAGAAGAAGCAGCGCCCCCTGAAGATCCGCATGCTGGATGGGACAGTAAAAACTGTGATGGTGGATGACTCCAAAACCGTCACGGACATGCTCATGACAATC
Source organism: Himantopus leucocephalus (assembly GCA_003993805.1). NCBI lineage: Eukaryota > Metazoa > Chordata > Aves > Charadriiformes > Recurvirostridae > Himantopus > Himantopus leucocephalus. The sequence goes on from RSEF01000031.1 coordinate 9,343,303, forward strand.
TGTGCCCGGATCGGTGAGAGGGGGCAGCAACAGAGGGGGAAGTAAGGAGGTGGGGAGAGATGGCAGCATCTGGTGGGGGGTACCAGGGGAGCGTCAGCAGCTCTGCAGCAGTTGGCCTGGCAGCAGGGATGGCCAAGAGGTGTGTCATGCTGGGGAAAGGACACTGCACCCCTGCATTGCTCCAGGCTCTGTATTCAGCAGCAATGTGCTGAGCTCAGTCCTCTGCGCTTCTGCAGGCATCACTAACTATGATGAGTACTCGCTCGTTCGGGAGATTATGGAAGAGAAGAAGGAAGAGGTTACCGGCACCATCAAGAAGGACAAGACCCTGCTGCGAGATGAGAAGAAGATGGAGAAGCTCAAGCAGAAGTTGCACACAGATGACGAGTGTAGGTGCCTGCATGTGCAGGGGACAGGGTCAGCCCATGCTGAGGGGAGCAGGGTCCCCTGCAAGGGGAAGAGCTGACACAGGGGAGCAGAGGTGACAGTGGTGAGCACTGTGCCAAGGGGATACATGTCCACACTCCCTGGAGTCTCCTGCCTGGAGGCCCAGGACAGAGGGGTGAGAGCTGGGATCCATTTCTCACTCTGCGTGAGCAGTGATGGGGCCGGGACCAGCCCTGCCTGGGCGCCCGTCCCTGCTCATGCCCTGGCATTGCCTGCAGTGAACTGGCTGGACCACGGCCGGACCCTGCGCGAGCAAGGCATCGATGACAATGAAACACTGCTGCTGCGGCGCAAGTTCTTCTATTCCGACCAGAACGTGGACTCACGAGATCCTGTGCAGCTCAACCTGCTCTACGTGCAGGTACAGCTCCCCAGAGTGCCTGGCTCCGCTGCCCCATGCCAGCCCCCTGGCAGGGCTGGTGGCTGAGGTTTTGGCCAGGAGCCACCACGGGGGGCACTTAGGGATGCCTAGTTATCTCCTGGGTAAGAGCCAATGCTGGCAATCCCAGCCCTGCCCTCTGCGTACTCCGGAGCTCCCCAGGGGATCCCTTGTCTCTCCTCTGCCTGGTAGGAAGCATCCTGAAATCCTGCTGCTGTTCCTCTCCCAGGCATGATGATGGTCCCTGTAGGGGACAGCCTGCCCCTTGATCCTCCTCTTTTTCATGTCCACTTTTCTATCTGGAAAACAGGTCCTACCCGGTGTGGAGGGCAGCGGTGGCCAGGCTGCATAGCTGCCCAGTCTACAGCAGTGTCTTCTCTTTCCATGCAGGCTCGCGATGACATCCTTAACGGTTCCCACCCTGTCTCCTTTGACAAAGCCTGCGAGTTTGCTGGCTACCAGTGCCAGATCCAGTTCGGGCCACACAATGAACAGAAGCACAAGCCAGGCTTTCTGGAGTGAGTGTCCTGGGGACCCCCAGGTGGCTTGTGCAGCTTGGCAGCCCCCAGCGCTGCGCCGGCACACGGGGCTTGGGGATGCAAATGTCTCTGGAGTGACCCCTCTCCTCACTGCAGCACAGTGCCCAAGCGTGGAGGTCCACACCGGCTGCAAGGGGTGCCAGCCCCCCATCCTGCTCCCTCTGGCACCCCACAGGACATGCAGCCAGCTCTGATGGGGGAACCCCTACCCACTGTACAGTCTGCCCTGGTGCCACATGAGGTGCTGCATGCTCAGCACCTCCACCCCGCTCTCAGCAGGGCAGCTTTCATTACCGCAGCAACCTCTCCCACATCCTTCCTGCTCCCAAAAACTCACGGCCCGTGCCCTGGCAGGGGTTTGTCCGAGGCTCTGGGTTGGTCCTCTTTGTAGTCGAAGACAAACACTGGCATCGGGCTCTGCTGCTAACAGCTGGCTTGGCTGTCTCTTGGCAGACTCAAGGATTTCCTGCCCAAGGAGTACATCAAGCAGAAAGGAGAGCGCAAGATCTTCATGGTACGTGCAGGGGAAGTGTTGAGACCTGGGCTTCTTGTAGGTTGAGGTTGAGGCTGCTCTTGTCTCTGGAGGCAACACATAGGAGCTTGGTGGGTGAGAAACAGGCGCAGGAAGCTGTAGGTGGGCAGACAAAGCAGCTCCTGAGGTCCCAGAGGTCAGAGGGATGCTGTAGCAGGGACAGGGGATGCTGGTGGGGTCGGGAGAGCCTGGAAATGCTGTGGCAGGGCGATGGTGGCATGGCCAGGAGGCCATGGTGCTAGCGTGATGTTCTCTTTTTGCTGTTGTAGGCCCACAAGAACTGCGGGAACATGAGTGAGATTGAGGCCAAAGTTCGTTATGTGAAACTTGCCCGTTCCCTCAAGACCTATGGGGTTTCCTTCTTCCTGGTCAAGGTAAAGCAGCAGCTCCCCTGGCCAAAATTCCCGTTCTCCAGCATCTCTCCATCTGTTATGTCTCCATCTAGCTGCTGCCCCTCAACCCACCTTGCTTGTTTTCCATGCATCCCCACTGTCCGTCTGTCCTTGGCTTTCTGTGTGCGCTGCCTTCCCACTTCTTGCTTTTCTCCTGTCCTTTTCAAGCCCCGTGTCATGGCTGTCAGCACCTGAAAGTGTGACCTTGGAGGTGTTTGGTAGCCAAGGGAGGCTTTAAAGGTCTCTGCCTGGATGGATCCATCCCGGGGGCAGCCCACAACCCTTCTGTTGCGGCCTGCAGGAGAAGATGAAGGGGAAGAATAAGCTGGTGCCACGGCTGCTGGGGATCACGAAGGAGTGCGTGATGCGCGTGGATGAGAAGACCAAGGAAGTGATTCAGGAGTGGAACCTGACCAACATCAAGCGTTGGGCAGCCTCGCCCAAGAGCTTCACCCTGGTAGGGACCAGACCTGGTCCTCCACTCCCCGCCCCCCCCAGTGGTGCCCCTGTGAGGGGCTGCTTTCATGCCAACCCCTCTCTTGGGTATTGCCCCATGGTGGGACAGCCTTGCCCTCCTCTGGTGCCTCTCCTGGCTCTTGTTTCGGAGGCCGGTGCTTGGGTGCTTAGCGCATACCAGAGGGGCTCAGGATGGCCGCCAGTGCCCTGCTCCAGTGCTACCCTGTGCCATGCCGTTGCAGGATTTTGGAGATTACCAGGATGGTTACTACTCAGTGCAGACAACAGAGGGGGAGCAGATTGCCCAGCTGATTGCCGGCTACATTGACATCATCCTCAAAAAGGTGAGAATGTGCCGGGAAGGGTAGATGGGTGCCGATAACCAGCTCCTCTCCAGAAGGGGGTGCAGGGTTGCCCCTTCTAGCTGCCTCCAGATAGCCGTTGGCCAATGGTGCTGCTGGAGGGACCTTGTGGCCCCAGTACGGTGCCTGAGCTGCGGGAGGAGGGGAAGGCTGGGAGGCGTGTGCTGGCTGACATGTTTTCTCTTTCCCTCTGCAGAAAAAGAGCAAAGACCACTTTGGACTAGAGGGGGATGAGGAGTCCACCATGCTGGAAGACTCTGTGTCTCCAAAGAAGTAAGTCCTCTAGGAGCGAGTTAGCTGCCAACCAGAAGTTGAATGGAGAGCAGGCTCCAGCCAAGCTTGTGGCACAGAGTGTCCACAGCAAGAGCTGCCCGTCCTTTGGCAGCAGCACCCCTGCAGAGCCGGCTGCTGGGGCCGTAGGCATTCCTTGACCTGGTGTTTCTCCCCATTTCAGGTCGACTGTCTTGCAGCAGCAGTTCAACCGTGTAGGCAAGGCAGAGCTGGGCTCAGTGGCTCTGCCAGCCATCATGCGGACAGGGGCTGGAGGGCCAGAAAACTTCCAGGTGGGCACGATGCCACAGCCTCAGCTGCAAATCACCAGTGGTCAGATGCACCGAGGGCACATGCCTCCCCTGGTAAGCTCTCCCCTTGCCCACCGTAGGGCACAAACTCCAAAACGTGCCCACTGAGCTCGTGTAGACCCATCCATTTAGGTCTGTGGCCAGGCATTGGCTTGCTGAAAAGAGCAGGGGCTCTGTGCCACTGGCCTCGTGTGCTTGCTGGCCTGGCTGAGCTGGCGTCCTCCCGCACCCACTCTGCAAACTTGAGCTACACCCTGGCATTTTCCCCTGGCCAGTGGCTACATACAGCCTCTCCTTCAGGTTGAGTTGCCCAGAGCTGCTGTGCCTGCCCAGTCCACCAGTGCTGTGGTTTGCCGCAGAGCCCTGTGCCTGGCTTTGGTGCCCTCCAGGTCCTCTGCAGCTGGAGAAGCACTTGGAAAAGGCCATGAGGAGGCTGCTTTCTTTGTCCATGCTCAGCCTGCTGTGGGACTTAATGTAAAACCCTTGTGGGATCCCACTGCATCTGCTCCCTGCTCCCTGAGAGCTGGTTGACTGTGAGACTCACTTGTACCCACGGTGGGACAGGGCATTTCCCAGTGGGAGGTGCCAGAGGAGAGACCCCCTTTTTGCTAGGTGCACCACGCTTTGTGGAGGAGCCTACCTAGAGCGCTGCCATCAACAGCGCATCACACCACATTGCAGGGGAGCATGTCAGCCGAATACTCAAGCCTAAATTTCAAGCCCCTGGCGTACCTCACTCTGTCCCTCTGTTGCAGACTTCAGCCCAGCAAGCCCTGACTGGCACCATCAACTCCAGCATGCAGGCTGTGCATGCAGCCCAGGCCACGCTGGATGACTTTGAGACCTTGCCGCCTCTCGGACAGGATGCTGTGAGTGCTGGGTGAAGACGGGGTGGCGCTGGGGGAACATCACTGGAGGTTGCTGGCTGGGCTGGGTGAGGCTGGACGTGCTTGCAGGAGAGGTATCAGCAGCTCTTGGGGAGATCTGCCTGCAATGAGGTGGGGTTGTATCCAGCTCTGGGGACAGGAGCAGAGAGGATTCTTGGTCATGTTACGTGGTCAGGATGGGCTGGGGAGTTTTGAGTGGTCATAGCTCTTCCTTCCTTCCTTCTTCCTTGCCCCCTGTCTCCTGCATCGCTCTGTGTGAGCATGGGTGCAGCTCCCTACCACCTCCACCACCATCTCCTGACCCTCTTCTTCTCATTTCAGGCGTCCAAAGCTTGGCGCAAAAACAAGATGGATGAGTCAAAGCATGAGATCCACTCCCAAGTGGACGCTATCACTGCCGGCACAGCATCTGTGGTCAACCTCACTGCAGGTACACAGAGGGTTAGAGAAATGCCCCACCTCTGGAAAAGGCTTGGTCTGTCTTGTCTGACTGAAGGTCTCATCTCCTGCCCCCATCAGGAGGACCCAGCCTGCCCCAGCTAGAGCTGAATCAGCCCCAACTGCTGCTAATGTGCCTGTAGAGCCAGCTGTGCCCTTGCAGCTTGCCCTGCCTTTAGATGCCCCAGCATCCCTGCCTGTGCCCAGTCCAGTCATTCCTCCCAGTCATTGGCTGACCTGCTGTCCTCTGAACCAGGAGCATGTTGTCCAGTCCCTGCCATAGCTCTGGGCACAGCCCTGGCACGGTGCATCTCTCCTTCCCCAGGCTCTCCTGCCCAAACTCAGCTGATGTGACCACTTTTCAGGCTTAGGAGCCAGGGAGTCTTTTCCTCGGCTCCCGGGAAGGAGGACCACAGCAGTGACAGGCTCAGGGATGCTCCTCAAGCATCACTGGAAGCACGTCCCATCCCAACTCATCTCCCTGTGCAGGGGATCCAGCAGACACGGACTACACCGCTGTGGGCTGCGCCGTCACCACCATCTCTTCCAACCTGACGGAGATGTCCAAGGGCGTGAAGCTGCTGGCCGCGCTGATGGAGGATGAGGGAGGGAATGGCCGGCAGCTTCTGCAGGCAGCCAAGAACCTGGCAAGCGCCGTCTCGGACCTGCTGAAAACTGCACAGCCTGCCAGTGCTGAGGTGGGGGGCAGGAGGGGCTGTGGGGCTGAGAGGAGGGTGAAAGCCAAGGGGAACAGTCGGGTGAGTTTTTAGGGCTTACTCATGAACTTGGTGTTGCTTTTGCCTCATCCCTCACAGCCTCGCCAGAATCTCCTGCAGGCTGCCGGCCTCGTGGGCCAGACCAGTGGAGAACTGCTGCAGCAGATTGGGGAGAGCGACACCGACCCCCGGTTCCAGGTGAGCACACCTGGCGGCACCCAGGGACACCCTCTTCCTAAAACCATCAGCCTTTGCACAGGACCTGGCAGGAGGGCTCTGGTCCAAAGCTTGGCCAGTTCCCAGTGGTAACTTTGCTGAGGGAGGGGACAGGCCATTGCCCATCTCTGTCCCTAGAGCTGCTGTGATATAACACCTCTTATCTTGTGGATTCCCATGTAGATCCCAGAAAGCCGGCGTCCTTGGATCCTGCCTGCCTCTGACCCAAAGACGGTAAAAGGGGGCTGTAGGCATGGCTTGGTGGTCCTTGCCCTCTCTGATGTGAGGGGTGCTCCTCTGGTGACGATCAGTTGAACTCTTTGGAGAAGGGCTCTTCTCAAAAATCTGCTTTTCTGGTGATCGGCTCTCAAGAAGTCCATGCACTCGGGTCGTTGCTCGGGCGAGCGCTGCCCTAGGAGTCCTCCCTCGCAGCCGCCTGGCCTCCTGCCTGCCGCTCCCTGCCCGTGGGAGCTGCCTGCTTGCCTGACCCATCACAGACCTGGGGTGGCTGGAGCCTCGAGGGGGGTTTACTTTGGCTGAGCTGACTTCCACCTGGCTTGCTTTCCCACGACTCCTCCTTCCAGCACAAGGGAGGTAGCATGCTGTGCTAGGGAGGAGGATCCAGCCGTAGTATAGATCAAAACAGGGTCCAAAGAGAAGGGGGTTGTGTTCACGGCCAGGCGGCAGTGCCAGGACAGAGAAGCCCCAAGGGGCGGATTTGGGACCTGGAAGACAATTTGCACACCTGCAGCAGGATGCTCTGCCCTGCAGCTGCCAGACCCGAGTGTATCTACTTCCCTCCTTGGGCTCGGGTGCTGCAGTCTGGGAACTCTGGAGCTGGGTGCATGCGCTCTCCGGTCTCTCCTCCTGTCTGGAAAGGTGGCGGATGGCAGTGGGAGTAGTCTTGGCTTGCAGGAGGCAAGGGGAGGCTGTGACACTTCTGGCTTAGTGGCCGGAGGCTTAGCGGTCGCCGGGTGTGGGGCTGCTCGCCGTGAGCACGCAGATGGCAGGAGGATTGCAGGTGCCTGCCCAGGTCTTTGCCCCAAGCGTTCGCTGTCTGCTGCTGGTGCTGCCAGTTTTCACCATCAGCGTGCCGCGGGAGCTAATCCTGATGTCTGCAGCGTGCCGTCACGTCTCATGCCCTGCAGGAAAGCAATCTGCCGTGTGCTGGTCGCTGCCTGTTGCGTGCTGGCAGGGTGGCCCCGTGCCTTCCCTGCCGCCCTCGAGGGAGAGGAGGCTGGTTGCTGTGTCATACGTCTCCTTTAGCCCTGGGAATGACAGCAGAGATGTAGCCCATCACTAACGAGCTATAAAATAGCTGGCATGCCTGCAGTACAGGTGACCGGTGTGGGCAGCATCTCTCATTCGCCTCTCGCTGGTGGGGTGAGCCCGTGGGCAGGCAGCTGCCTCCGGTGTGGCTCACGGCCGGCTCGTGCCTGCCATTTGGCTGGAGGGGTTTGTAATTTTTTTGCCATTTGGCTTTGCACCCCGTGCAGGCAGTGCCAGCAGTGCCTTGCATCAGGTTGTCACGGTGGTACAGTCGGGGACTTGACACGCGTTGTTGCCCAGGGAGCGGGCGGTGAGCAGATCGTGGGTGTTGGTGTGGACGCTGAGCATTGCCCGAGCTGCTCTGGGCGGCGTTCGTGGTGGTGCCACGGCGCAGGCAGTGGCTCAAGGCCAGGTTACAGCCTCGCCACCAGCTGCAGCACACAATAGAGATGGGGTCAACGTGTTGCCAGCCACTCCAGGTGTTCGTACTACCGGTTCTGGGCCAGAGCGGATGAAAGGCCCCCAGAGAGCTCATGTTTCCCCACTGAATATTTCACGAGAGCCCTGTGGGCGGCTGCCGGTGCTCCTGCTGCCTGGCTCCCGCACTGACCCTCTCCGTGCCCCCCCAGGACATGCTCATGCAGCTGGCGAAGGCGGTGGCCAGCGCTGCCGCTGCGCTGGTGCTCAAAGCCAAGAACGTGGCTCAGAAAACGGAGGACTCGGCGCTGCAGACGCAGGTGATCGCTGCTGCCACCCAGTGCGCCCTCTCCACCTCCCAGCTGGTGGCCTGCACCAAGGTAAGCAGCAAGGTGAACCCTTCCCTGGTGTGGCTGCAAGCATCACCTGGCTGGTGGAAGCTCCACGGTGTGTACGTGTGCCAGGACCACATGTCATCAGCCAGGACATTAGGGTTCTGCCACCAGAAGTGCAGGCTGCCTCAAACTGGGGGTCCCTGCCACTGTGCCCAAGCTCTGAATATCCTCTTTGGAGGAGCAGAAGTTGGGGACAACTATCCCTGCATGACTGCTACAAGGAGCCCACCATGGTTACTGACCAGCCTTTCTCCTCCCCTCCAGGTTGTGGCTCCCACAATCAGCTCCCCGGTCTGCCAGGAGCAGCTGATTGAGGCTGGCAAGTTGGTGGCCAAGTCGGCGGAGGGCTGCGTTGAGGCCTCCAAGGCGGCCACCAACGATGACCAGCTCCTGAAGCAGGTGGGGGTGGCAGCCACGGCTGTCACCCAGGCCCTAAATGACCTGCTGCAGCACATCAAGCAGCATGCCTTGGGTGGACAGCCCATCGGGCGCTACGACCAGGCCACTGACACCATCCTTAACGTCACTGAGAACATATTCAGCTCTATGGGCGATGCTGGTGAGAGCAGCTGATGGCACCTGGAGTAGAGCGCGGTGGATTGGAAAGTATCAGTGAGCCCATGGGACTTGCTAACAGGCCACCCTTCCTTTCTGTCCCAGGGGAAATGGTGCGGCAGGCTCGTATTCTAGCCCAGGCCACCTCTGACCTCGTCAATGCCATCAAAGCTGATGCGGAGGGAGAGACAGACCTGGAGAACTCACGCAAGCTGCTGAGCGCAGCCAAGATCCTGGCCGACGCCACTGCCAAGATGGTGGAGGCTGCGAAGGTCAGTGGTGTGGGGGAGGATGGATGCTGGCTTTGGCCCCCAGCTTCATCTGACGTGGTTGGCTCAGTGCTGCAGAGGGGGTGAGCAGCCCTTGGGTGGGGGAGCAGTTCCCAGAGCATGGTCCTGCACTGAGCTGAGGACCTCTGCAATGGAGTGAGGCTCCTCCTGGAGCTGTGGGTGGCTCTCCCAGAGAGACTTGGGGCATCTCCTTGGCACCGCAGGCAGCCGGGCTGCCTGGGGGTGCTCCCCAGCATCAGGCTAAAGCACAGCTGCTGCTTCAAGAGGGCAAGGGACCTGGTGGCCTCTGCGAGGTGTGATGGGTTTCCTCTTTCTCCAGGGAGCTGCAGCCCACCCGGACAGCGAGGAGCAGCAGCAGCGGCTGCGTGAGGCGGCGGAGGGGCTCCGCATGGCAACCAATGCCGCAGCCCAGAATGCCATCAAGAAGAAGCTCGTGCACAAGCTGGAGGTGAGACACTGGGCAAGGGGGCCACGAAGGGCAAGCAGGCACAGCCAGCAAGTGAGACCCGACCGGGACCCCCCACATCCCTGCACTTCCCAGAGGGATAAAGTCCTTTTCGTGTACGGTGTCCATGCTGCATCCTGCAGAGACCTTCCCACTGCTCCTTTTCCTTCCCTTGTGCGCACCCATGTCACTTTGGGATGCCGGACACGGAGGGTGCTGGGGATGCTTCAGTGTCACAGGCAGAGACATGAGAGGAGAAGTTTAGTGGGAGCTGGTCCCCGGTGCGTGACAGGGGTGTTCGGGGCAGGCTGCCCTGCCGCCAGTGCTAACCCATACCTCCCCCCGCCAGCACGCAGCCAAGCAAGCCGCCGCCTCTGCCACCCAGACCATCGCCGCTGCGCAGCACGCCGCCTCCTCCAACAAGAACCCTGCCGCGCAGCAGCAGCTGGTGCAGAGCTGCAAGGTAAGGGCTCGGGCTTGATCCCGGTGTCTCCTGCGCCGCCCATCCCCATCCCTTCTCCCATCAGCTGCACCAGGGTTCGGTGCTCAGCTGCAGTGGGCAGGCAGGACCGTGAGGTCCTCACGTGGCTCCCCCAGGAGCCGATCTTTTGGTCGCTGGTCCTGGATTAGATCCATCTCCTCCCGGCTGAGCCTCTACAGTGACTCTTCTCTCTGGCAGGTGGTGGCAGAGCAGATCCCGATGCTGGTGCAGGGCGTACGAGGAAGCCAGTCCCAGCCGGACAGCCCCAGTGCCCAGCTGGCTCTCATTGCCGCCAGCCAGAACTTCCTGCAGGTACCTGCACTGTCCGGATCCTCCCACACCAGCTCTGGCACTGACGTTACAGCTTTCGAACTGTGCCTGACCCCCCTAAGAAACCGACTGCAGGTGGGCAGCAGAGAGATGCTGCGTGTTTGTCCCCTTCTCATGGCTTTTTCTTTTGCCCCGGCAGCCCGGTGGGAAAATGGTAGCTGCAGCCAAAGCCACCGTCCCCACCATCACGGACCAAGCCTCCGCGATGCAGCTCAGCCAGTGTGCCAAGAACTTGGCCGCGGCTCTGGCCGAGCTCCGCACAGCCGCCCAGAAGGTGAGAGGCTGGGTCCCATCCTGCAGCAGGACAGGGGGGAAGGTGGGGATGACCCGGTGGCAGGTCACGGTCTCTACCACAGCAGGGTGGCCTTAATGGTCATCCCGCTCACCTTCTCTTCTCCCCCATCGCAGGCTCAGGAGGCGTGCGGACCCCTGGAGATAGACTCTGCTCTGGGTCTGGTGCAGAGCCTGGAGAGGGACTTGCAGGAAGCCAAGGCAGCTGCCCGCGATGGCAAGCTCAAGCCTCTGCCAGGAGAGACGGTGAGGGCACAGAGAAGGGCAGCATGGGGTGATGTGGGGTGGGTGCTGGGGTGGTGGGAGAGCCACAGGGGTGGAGGCTGGAGCTACAGCCCACCAGCATGTCCCTCCTCATCCTTCTGCAGATGGAGAAGTGTGCCCAGGACCTGGGGAACAGTACAAAAGCTGTCAGCTCTGCCATCGCTCACCTCCTGGGAGAGGTGGCCCAGGGCAATGAGAACTACACAGGTACTGGCCTCTGCGCTGGGGCTGGGAGAGGGGAGGGGGCCATGCCGGCAGCCACTGACCTCTCCATCCTCCCAGGGATCGCTGCCCGAGAGGTGGCCCAGGCCCTGCGCTCACTCAGCCAGGCGGCCCGCGGCGTGGCGGCCAGCACTCCCGATCCACAGGCACAGACCGCCATGCTGGAGTGTGCCAGCGACGTCATGGATAAAGCCAACAACCTCATCGAGGAAGCACGGAAAGCGGTGGCCAAGCCTGGTGACCCGGAAAGCCAGCAGCGCCTGGCCCAGGTAGGGGGAGCAGGGGCCCCAGGTGTCCCCTGCCAGCCCGCGGGAAGGGCATGGGGATGGCTAGGGGACCGTGACCGCTCTTTGCTTCTCTGCAGGTGGCCAAGGCGGTGTCGCAGGCCCTGAACCGCTGCGTCAACTGCCTGCCAGGGCAGCGGGATGTGGATGCTGCCATCCGCATGGTGGGAGAGGCCAGCAAGAGGCTGCTTGCGGATTCGGTGAGCTGAGCAGGGGCGGGAGGGGAAGGGGGAAGACTTGACGGGGTGCAAGCTGGTCCATCCACACCAGGTTCCTCTGTAGCATATCCCCAAGCACGTCCCAGACCTTCGTCCTCCATCTCCATCCTCCTCGCTGCCCCTCCTAACCCCTCTCCTTGCCTCCAGTTCCCTCCCAGCACCAAGAGCTTCCAGGAGGCGCAGAGCCAGCTGAACCGGGCGGCTGCGGGGCTCAACCAGTCTGCCAACGAGCTGGTGCAGGCATCGCGTGGCACCCCTCAAGACCTGGCCAAGTCCTCTGGCAAATTTGGGCAGGACTTCAACGAGTTCCTGCAGGCGGGCGTGGAGATGGCCAGCCAGTCCCCGGTGAGAGCAAGCACCTGTTTGGGGATCCTGGGTATGGTGAGAGGTTTGGGGCTCCTGGGAATGTGGCTGACCTCAGGTAGGGTGGCCGAGCAGCAGTGGTTGGGGCGGCTGTGCCCAATGCAGCTGGTAAGATGGGGTCTGGGGCTGTGCAAAACTGCAGCAGCAGGGAGAAAGTGGCTTGGGTTTCTTCAGCAAGTGTTGCCACTGTATCCTTGCCGTTTGGCAAATGAGTTAGGTGAAGGGAATTGGCTTAGCTTGAAAACCATCAGAGAAGACCCAGGGTGGGCGTGGAGCTTGGAAACCTGCTGCAGTTACCTCTTCTTGGCTCCTTGCAGAATAAAGAAGACCAGGCGCAGGTGGTGTCAAACTTGAAGAGCATCTCCATGTCCTCCAGCAAGCTGCTGCTGGCTGCAAAGGCACTCTCCGCTGACCCTGCTGCCCCCAACCTCAAGAATCAGCTGGCGGCAGCGGCACGGTAGGAGGACTTGCTCCCCGTGAGCTGCTTGCTGTAGCAATGGGGCCGGGTGGTAGAGCTGGTGTTGATACGTGGGTCTTTTTCCCTTGTCCCCTGCAGGGCTGTGACCGACAGCATTAACCAGCTGATCACCATGTGCACCCAGCAGGCACCGGGCCAGAAGGAGTGCGACAACGCCCTGCGAGAGCTGGAGGTGAGAAGCCACATCTTGACGAGGCAGTGGAGGGGCTGAGATGGCTGCGTGCTGAGATGGTGGGGAGGGGGGAGATGCACCCTGCTGTGAAGCGCAGGAGGGAGCAAAGAGGAGGTGCAAGTGGAGAGCATGGACCCTTCCCTTGGGTGTGACACCTGTGTCCCTACAGACAGTGAAGGAGCTGTTGGAGAACCCCACCCAGACCGTCAACGACATGTCCTACTTCAACTGCCTTGACAGTGTCATGGAGAACTCCAAGGTGAGCCCTGAGCTGGAGGTGGAGGTTTGGGGAAGGATGGGGAGATTTGGGAAGGATATGGGGGCAAAGGGAAAGGTGGTTTCTTCCCTGTTGATGAAGCACAGTGAGCTGAGCCTGGGAACATGGTGTGGGAGTGGGAGGTGGTCTCTAAAGAGTGTGTGTTGTGTCCTGTAGGTGCTGGGCGAGTCCATGGCTGGCATCTCACAGAACGCCAAGAACAGCAAACTGCCCGAGTTTGGCGACTCCATCAGTGCCGCCTCCAAAGCTCTCTGCGGACTCACGGAAGCAGCTGCCCAGGTGAGAAATGCTTGGTCCCTGCCCTGACCATTACCCCTGGTGCATAGTTGTCGTACACACCTCTCCTCTGCCCCTCAAAGCCTGGGCTTGTGGTATGGTGCTGCCACCCTCCTCCACAGCCCATGCCTGCTCTGAGCCTCTCCGCTGTGCATGAGCCCTCACTGTCTCTTCTGTGGTCCTAGGCTGCCTACCTCGTGGGGGTCTCAGACCCCAACAGCCAGGCTGGACAGCAGGGCTTGGTTGACCCCACTCAGTTTGCTAGAGCCAACCAAGCTATCCAGATGGCTTGCCAGAACCTGGTGGACCCTGCCTGCACCCAGTCCCAGGTGAGTATTTTATTGCATGAAAGGGAGTGCAAAGCTAGTTGGATGAGCTGCGTCCCAAGAGTTGGCCAAGATTACAGCTCTTGTCTCATCAGGTCCCATCAGCTGGTAACCAGCTGACACCTTTGGTGTAATGGTGACCATCCAGATTGGGGGCTGTGCAGGACCTTGTCAATCCTTCTTGGGTCGCAAGAGTGACCTCTGTCTTCACTGATGCACTACGTGGGGCTGGCAGGAAGGGAGAGCTGCAGGGATGGGGAGTTGTGGTGGATCCTGCATCACCCTACTCTTCCCTGCAGGTGCTGTCAGCAGCCACCATCGTAGCGAAGCACACCTCGGCCCTGTGCAACACGTGCCGCCTGGCCTCCTCCCGCACTGCCAACCCTGTGGCCAAGCGCCAGTTTGTCCAGTCAGCCAAGGAGGTGGCCAACAGCACAGCCAACCTGGTGAAGACCATCAAGGTGCAGTCTCCCTGCTGGGACACCGTGATGGGGATGGGAATTGGGGCATGGTGGGTGTTGAATAACCACTCTGATCTCTCCACATCAGGCCCTGGATGGCGAGTTCAACGAGGAGAACCGGGAGCGGTGCCGTGCTGCCACCGCCCCTCTCATAGAGGCTGTGGATAACCTGACTGCCTTTGCCTCCAACCCGGAGTTTGCCACTGTTCCTGCCCAGATCAGCCCAGAGGTGGGATGCTGCAGGCACAGGGAGGATGTGGTCTGACTGTGATGGGGGCTGCTGAAGGGTGAGGAGGAGCTGTGCCTCCTCCAGAGCTTGGGATGGAGCCCCACCGTGGGGCTGGTGCCTTGGGAGGGTGTGATGGGAAGGTGGTGGCAAGCCTTGGGCTTTGAAGAGCTGCTCCAAGGGGAGGGTCATGGGAGGGGGGGTAACTTCACAGGCACATTCCCTCATCCACATCACCAATCCATCGACTCCTCGCACAGGGCCGCAGAGCCATGGAGCCCATCGTCTCTTCGGCCAAGACCATGCTGGAGAGCTCTGCTGGCCTCATCCAGACTGCCCGCTCTCTGGCCGTCAACCCCAAGGACCCACCGCAGTGGTCAGTGCTGGCTGGCCACTCTCGCACTGTCTCAGACTCCATCAAGAAGCTGATCACCAACATGAGGTGAGGCGAGTCCTGCCCGCTTGGCCATGCTGGGAGGTACCCCTGCTCTGAGCAAGCATCCCTGGGATGTTTTGGCCCATCTTTTCCTTGGCCCCTGCTGGGAGGAGGAGGCAAGAGATGGGATGGGATGGAATGGGATGGGATGGGATGGGATGGGATGGGATGGGATGGAGGATGTCCCTCTTGTCATGTGCAGGAGCTGCTCCTCCAGTGCTAGCACAGGTTGATGGGAACGTGTGCTGGCGTGCCCAGGCTCTATGACTCTGGGTTGCCCCAAAGCTTGGGAGAGGGCTCCTGCCCCTCACTGGCACCAGCCGAGGCTGTGGGTGAAGGGGTGGCATAGCACCTGCGAGTGCTGGGCTGATCCATCTGTCACGCAGGGACAAAGCTCCAGGACAGCGGGAGTGTGACGAGGCCATCGAGGTCTTGAACAGATGCATGCGGGAGGTGGATCAGGCCTCCCTCGCTGCCATCAGCCAGCAGCTGGCTCCCCGAGAAGATATCTCCCAGGAGGTGGGTCAGGGATGCACTGCTGAAAGCTTAATGGGGACGAGCGTCCTTCCCCCTGGCTCCCAGCAGCACGTGGTGACCTCAGCCCTGCTACAGCCTCATGCGATGCCCTCTCTTTGCAACAGGCTTTGCACAACCAGATGATCACGGCTGTCCAAGAGATCAGTAACCTGATTGAGCCCGTGGCCAGCGCGGCGCGGGCCGAGGCCTCACAGCTGGGGCACAAGGTAACATGGGGATGGGGATGGGGAGCTGCTGGTGAGGTGCTCAGTGCACGTGGAGGAGCTCACAGCCCACAAGAGAGGTGTGAGACAGCCAGGGCTGGAAGCTGCTGGTGCTGATGCTGCTCTTCCCTAGGTGTCCCAGATGGCTCAGTACTTTGAGCCACTCATTATGGCGGCTATCGGCGCTGCCTCCAAAACACCCAACCACCAGCAGCAGATGAACCTCCTGGACCAGACCAAAACGCTGGCCGAGTCCGCCCTGCAGATGCTGTACACAGCCAAGGAGGCTGGTGGGAACCCCAAGGTGAGCAGAAGGGGCACGTGTCAGTGGCGTGCTCCCCTTCATGTGTGGGTGCTGTATGGTGCACACCAGGCAAGTGTGCAGCATCCCTGTTGGGAGGGGAGCCGCTGCCCACCTTCCCTCACTCTGTCTTGTACTTGCAGCAAGCTGCCCACACCCAGGAGGCTCTGGAGGAGGCTGTGCAGATGATGAAGGAAGCGGTGGAGGACTTGACCACCACCCTGAACGAGGCAGCCAGCGCTGCAGGTGTCGTAGGGGGCATGGTGGACTCCATCACCCAGGCCATCAACCAGGTAAGTGGAGCGTGAAGTGGACCTGGCCAGGGCTGGGGGTGAGGGAGAGGAAGACTCAAAGTCAAGCCCTTCAAGGTCTTTGGGCTGGGGCTGGAATCAAAGTCTCCTGATGGTCTCTTGCAGCTGGACGAGGGGCCAGTGGGTGAGCCAGAGGGGACCTTTGTTGACTACCAGACCACAATGGTGAAGACAGCCAAGGCCATCGCAGTGACTGTGCAGGAGATGGTGGGTACAAGCAAGCCTGTCACTGCAGAAAGTGCCGCCTGCCACCCAGGCAGGGCAACCGCCCTTCTTGCTTGCCCATCCCAGCATAGGGCCCCTCCGACTCCTGCTCTTCTTCCACCGGCAGGTTACCAAATCCACCACCAACCCAGACGAGCTGGGCATACTGGCCAACCAGCTCACCAACGACTACGGGCAGCTGGCGCAAGAGGCTAAGCCGGCTGCACTCACTGCAGAGAATGAGGAGGTGCGAGCTTCGGGGCGGGGAGTGCTGGAGTGTGCTGTGGAGCAGAGCAGGGTCTGCTGGAGTGTGCTGCAGGGGACAGGGGCACTCAAACATCTCGTCGGAGCTGGGGGCAGGCAGCATTCACACCTCCCCTGCAACATGATGTGGAAATGTGGAGCAAAGCTGTGTTTCCTTTTTCCCCCTTCCTGAGTGGGAGGATTGGGAGAGAGGAGCTGGATGGAGGTGGCTGGTGTTTACCAGTGGGTATCACGGGTGCGGGGCTTAGTTCCCTGCTGGTTCTCTCACACGCTTGTTCCCCTCCAGATTGGCTCCCACATCAAGCGCCGGGTGCAGGAGCTGGGTCACGGCTGCGCTGCCCTGGTCACCAAAGCTGGAGCCCTGCAGTGCAGCCCCAGTGATGCCTACACCAAGAAGGAGCTGATAGAGAGTGCACGCAAGGTTTCTGAGAAGGTAAGTAGTCCAGAGAGAGGGGTGATGGCATGGCGAGGTGGGAGGGATGCCGGATTGAGCCATGTACCCTCGGAGCCACCATGCTAGGTTCTCCCCTGGTCCTGTTGGTCTCTCAGCCACGCTCTCCCTGCCCAGCTGACAGGGTGGAGAATGGATCCCCCTCTCCAGGCACCATAACAGTAACTGGTGCCGTGGTGGGCGAGTGTGATGTCCAGGCACTGCCTGCTGATGTGCTGATGATGGCCTGCCAGGGAACACTGATCCACACACTGGTGACAGCCCAGGGCTCTCCAAATCAGCTCTTGCAGTGGTGGGTGTAGTGTTTGCTGCGTCTCCAGCCAAGCCTGCAGCTCATGCTGGGTGATTGATCTCCCCTTCATCTTTTTCTGGTGTGGTGGAAAGCGTCCTGTCCGTCAGTCCATCTAAAGAACATCCTTCTGAATAACAGATGAAAAAGCAGCTAAAAAACTCTAGTCGATAAGGCAGCGACAGAGCAGCAAGGCTTGTAAGCAACAGCACAAAAGCAAAACACTTGTTCAGAGTGCCTGGCATGTGCTTGCACACTCAGGGCCTCCTGCAGGTCCTTCCTTTCCAAGATTGCTTCCATCAGGAAACTTGTTCTCCTATGAGTGCTTGCTCAAGTACAGAAATTGAGTTTAGCAGCTGAAGAAGGAATGAGCTGTGATGTTCTGATGCCTGTCATGTAAACCTTATTCATTTGGAAACTAGCAGAGTCCAGTATCTCCTGGACCCCCAAATACAATAGGTACAGGGTAAAAATAAATAAACAGAACCTAAGACGGCGTGCCCAGACCACACGATTCCCAGTTCCCCTCCTTGGTGTGAAGCCAAGGAGTCCATGCTAGGGGGTGTGGGAAGATGTATGTGGTGAGGGTTGCCTGAACCTGCTCTGCTCCCCAGTCACCCTACACGTTCCCCACAGGTGTCTCACGTGCTGGCAGCCCTGCAGGCTGGGAACCGCGGGACACAAGCGTGCATCACAGCAGCCAGTGCCGTCTCTGGCATCATTGCTGACCTTGACACCACCATCATGTTTGCCACAGCAGGAACCCTCAACCGGGAGAACTCGGAGACCTTCGCTGACCACAGGTACCTGGGCACCTCATCCAGCCTCTGCTCAGCCAGAGGCTGGGTGTCTGTCACCCCCGACTCAGAAAAGAGGTGGGGAAGTGACTCAGATTCACAAATCCCCAGCGGTGTGGACTAAGGTGAAACAACTCTCAAGGTCCCTACAAAAACATTTATTAGAGTCCCACAGTGATTAATATACGTTTTAACCAAGTCCACGATAACTGGTTAGGTATATAACAAATTATGGCAAGTGGTAAGGGATGCCTTGCATTACTTAGCAACAGATATATAACAAATTATGGCAAGCGGTACTTAACAACAGATGTACAGTGAATTACGGCAACTGATAAGGTATGCCTTGTGTTACTTACTCAACAACTTTAAAAGAAAAGAGAAAAGAAAGAGAAACAGAGGGATAGACAAGAAGAGACAGAGCAAGAGAGAGAAGGATAAAGAGGTCACTGTCCCGCTTCCAGCGTTGGCCCAGCCAACAGGGTTCTCTGGTTCATAGGAGCACTCCTCCGCAGATCACCCTTTGCAGTACTTATTTTCCCCTTTTATGTTTGCGGTGTCAGTACAACCCGCACTACAGCTATGGCGACAGCTTTGTCTTGGGTTCACCCCCCCAGGTGATGTGTGGCATGATTTGGGTGGAGAGTCGAGTGCTATAGTCATATATGTTTAGCATGATCTTGATAATCTTTATTAGCATATGCAGTGGTGTCGACTTTAATATGCATTGCATGGATAATGAGGCAAAGGTGGCCCTGAAAACAGAGAACTAACAAGCTTCTCAAGTTGAGCAGAAAGTCCAGTCTTCACAAGACTTCCCCCCCGCAGACGCATCCTGTGATATCCAGATGAGTTTTCTCTCCTGAGTCACACAAGAGATAAGCAGGTGTTAGCCTTATCAGTTCTTTGAGCACAAGGTCTACATTGTCCAGACTCCACATTATCCACCCTGGGACTATAACTATATTTCAAGGTACTTGCGAGTGTTTGAGGAATTCTTCCATGCGGCTCAGAGGGCCTCCCACACTCTCCTTATCTCTCCTCAGGCTGCTTCTCTCGGTCTTTGTTTCAGGGAGTTTACAAAGTGTCTTACAGGTGTCAGACTGTGTCCCATAGCTCTTTCTGAGCTGTGGACCAGCCTCAAGGAGAGCTGCAAGTTCAGGTCATGCTGACTCTGTTTCCCCTCCAGCTTGTAGATACACAAGGCAGGGTCCACAGTTTCTCTACGCCCCAAGGACCCTGTGTGCATGTAGAGGGCTATGTCCTCTCTAACTGCCTTCCTCTCCCCAGGGAGGGCATCTTGAAGACAGCCAAGGCACTGGTGGAGGACACCAAGGTGTTGGTGCAGAACGCCACAGCCAGCCAGGAGAAGCTAGCCCAGGCTGCCCAGTCCTCCGTGTCCACCATCACCCGCCTGGCAGAGGTGGTGAAGCTGGGTGCCGCCAGCCTGGGATCTGAAGACCCTGAGACTCAGGTAGGCTGGGATCTGTAGGGCGAACAGAGGCTGCTCATAGCTTGCTTGAAGGGGTTGAGGATTGCAGGTGTCATGGGGTGTTCTGGGCTGGATCCTGCGTGTTGTGCAGAGGGTTGGCTGGGCTTTAACTGGTGCTGGCTGAGCCGGACTCCCTGTGTGCTCTGGGGTGCCCAAATTTCTCACGGGTGGGCCACAGCACCCTCAGCCTGAGTGTGACCGTAGCCAAGCCATTGCCCTGGTCTTGCTCTCCGCAGGTGGTCCTGATCAATGCTGTGAAGGATGTGGCCAAGGCACTTGGAGACCTGATCGGTGCCACCAAGGCAGCTGCTGGCAAAGCTGGGGATGATCCTGCTGTCTACCAGCTGAAGAACTCTGCCAAGGTCTGAGCTGGGCGTGATGGGAAGGAGGGGATGGGGCTGGGGCACTGGAGAAAGAGCTGTGGAGCTTCTCTGCCTGTCTAGGAGCAGGAGGATAACTGGGGGACAGTCAGAGCAAGAAGGGAGGAAGGGGCATATAAAAGGTGGGGACACAGAATGCAGAGGAGGCATTGGTGGGAGAACAAGATGAGGTGGTGTGAGTGGAGTCTGGGGATGGGGCCGTGTTGGACCAAACCATGAGGGAGGGACACATGCCGGCAGCAGCCCAGAGCTTCAGTGAGGCTTCACCTGGCTCTCTTTTCCCTTCCACAGGTGATGGTGACGAACGTCACTTCCTTGCTGAAGACGGTGAAGGCCGTCGAGGATGAGGCCACAAAGGGGACACGGGCGCTGGAGGCCACGATAGAGCACATACGCCAAGAGCTGGCAGTGAGTACAGCTGCAGTGCTGCGGCGGCTGTCCCTCCCAACAGCTGCCCCACACCTCACCGTCACCCCTCGCCTTGCAGGTCTTCTCCTCCCCTGTGCCTCCTGCCAAGGTCTCCACCCCGGAGGACTTCATCCGTATGACGAAAGGCATCACAATGGCCACAGCCAAAGCGGTGGCTGCTGGCAACTCATGTCGGCAGGAGGATGTCATTGCTACAGCGAACCTGAGCCGCCGTGCCATCGCGGATATGCTGCGCGCCTGCAAGGTGGGATGGGCAGGGGACGTGGGTCTAGCACAGGTTTGTGGGTGGCTGTGGGTGCCGGCAGGGATGGTGCTGGATGTGAATCGGGGCTTCCCTGTCTCCGGGTTTCAGGAAGCCGCCTACCACCCAGAGGTGAGCGGGGACGTGCGGCAGCGGGCACTGCGCTTTGGCAAGGAGTGCGCCGATGGCTACCTGGAGCTGCTGGAGCACGTGCTCGTGGTGAGTGTCCCTGCCCCGGTTCCCAGGGTGGGCAGAAGCTGCCCGTGGATGCCAGGGTGCTCCCCAAATCCCCAAGGTCCTCTGGGCTCTACACCTCCCACTGAGGTCTTTGCACGGCCCCCCTTCACTGCCTGTGCTGGCACAGCTTGTGGTCAAGCCCCTGCTGTGGAAGCAGATGTCAGAGAGATGAACAGGCTCTGAGGAAAGGTATTTGGCTAACAACAGACGGAGATTAACTGCCTGTAAACAGATGGAGGCTGGAAATTCAACAACATGGGAGCAAAATCCTGAACCAGCTTCCAGTAAAAGTGGTGGGAGTAAGAGACTTCAGGCAGTGTGAAAACAGAGCTCGTTAAGTTCACAGCAGAGTGGGAGAC
The DNA here is from genome assembly GCA_003993805.1 of Himantopus leucocephalus. Lineage (NCBI taxonomy): Eukaryota > Metazoa > Chordata > Aves > Charadriiformes > Recurvirostridae > Himantopus > Himantopus leucocephalus. The sequence continues at coordinate 9,364,219 of RSEF01000031.1, forward strand.
GGGCAGTGCCCACGATAACAGAAGTGATGACTGCAAGTGCCAGCTGCACCCTTTTGATCCACTCTTCCTCTGTTTGAGTCCTCCTGAGGACTTCAGCTGGCTGCTTTAATTAGCTGTCCTACAAGATGAGTGTAGTTTACAAGAAGCTAATTAAGACCGTAGAGCAGTAGAAAGGATCCAGTGAGGTCCTTCCAGCGGTTTGCATTCTTGGCGAGGTTGCAAAGGTGGAGTTGAGGGCACTGAAGGGATGCACAGACCCAGCCCACGGAGCTGCGAGAGCCCTTGAACTGGAGTTAGGACAAAGATCAAGGGCGAGTCAGCTCTGTGGCAAGGTTTCATAAAGCTGGCTAGAATGGCTCGGTGAGAGCGTGTTGTTCAGGTTCACCAGATACAAGGTGGTGGAGCTCAGACTGTGGTTTCCTGCGGGGAAAGCCCCTGTAGGCAGAGGGTAACCAGCGCTGGCAGCACAAAGAGGAGGCGGGCAGGAACTGATGGCTAGAAATTGAAGCTGGGTGGAGGGGAAGTCAAAGGGTGGTTTTATCCAAAGGAGGTAACCACTGGAGTACAGTTCCAAGGGGAGCAGTGAGTTTTCCGTCCTGTGCACCTAGATCAAATGTCTGTCTGGAAGATGCTTTAGCCACACGTAAGTCATGGCAGCCAAGGCTGGAGGGCTGAGGAGAAATTCTCTGGCTGACCTGTTGTTAACAGATGATTGGGCTAGTGACTTAGTGTGGCAGTGCCAGAGGTCAGCCTACTTGCAGGAACACGGTATTTCGCTGTATTTTGGGTGTAACTGTCCAGCTGCTGTGTGACACCTGTTGAATATACATTGGTATATCCCATGAAATGTTCACTGGAGGTGCATCTTAGTAAGCTCATAGCCTCCAGGGTGCCTTCAGCTCCAGACAGAGACCATTTAGCAGTTTTAAACACGTTGTCAGAGCAGATAGCAGACTTAATAACACGGCATTTGGTCTGGATGCGCTTAGGAGGGCCAACCAGCCATCACTGTCTGCCATCAGCTCAGTGACTCTGAGCCACTTGCAGCTCTAGTGACTTTGCTGGGGTGACCCCATGCAAGACCAGGATAAAGCCATCACCCGCCCCAACCTCCGCAGCACTCTGGTCTGTGAAGACAGGAACAAAGCACATGGGTCACACTTATCAGAGGGCAGCAGGTTCCTGGAAAGCCGCAGGAAGGACATAGGGGAATGGGAGGGGAGATGGTGGAAGCGATGCTGCTTCACTGCCCAGCAGCAGCAAGTCCATTGCTGTATGCTGGGTCCCCATGGGAACCAGTGCTTTGCACGAAGCATGAATAAGCGTGGTTAGCGTTCAGGAAAGAGGGTTATTTGACTTGGGATGGAAAACATGGCTCCCGGCAGAGGAGCGGGAAAGCCTGTGTATTTCACTGGGGAGGGGAAGGAATTTGAACCTCCACGGGGACTTGGTATTTGGTAACAATAGGTCTCTCCCTCCAAAAGCAGAGAGATCCGGTGGCTGAAAGCTGCAGTGAAGCAGTTCAGGATGGGGAGAAGTAAGGTGTAAAGGGGGGTGAGGCAGAGAGCATCCCTATGGCTGCTGTGGGTGTAGGTGACTCCTCCAGCCATGGGAGGCTCATCCAGGTGCCCCAGCTCCCCTGGCCCTGCGAGGGTGAAGTATGAGCTAATGATGGCAGCACAGCTCCCCACCTGGGACCTCTGATCCTTCGTTCCCACCTCTCCTCTTGGCTGCCCTTCACCCCTCACTGGAGAGCACCCACCTACCCCTGCCCTCCCTCTGCCCTTCATCCCCAGCCCCGCTGTGTCCTGGCCGGGGCGTTCACTGCTTTCTTCTCTCTCTTCTCCCTCCCTCCCTGTCAGCCGGTGAGTAAGGCGACATTGGGGTGCCTGCTGGTGTCTAACCTCAGCATGAGCCTTGCTCACGGCGTGTCTGCGTGCCCAGCCCAGTGCTGGGGTGGCACTTGCGTGTGTCCACAGGGACCCTGGGGTCCCTGTGTGTGTGTGTGTACTCACACCTGCTCTAGCTGATGGGCATCTGCCATCTGTGCGGTGCAAGTTGGGCTGGTGGTGAGCTCTGCTTGCGCGTATGGACCCTGTGTGTGTGCACACATGTGTGCTGTGCTGTGTGCATGTGTCCTCCCCCACCCTGGTGAAAGACCCTCATGGCTCTGCCTGCCACCTTGTCCTGGTGGGGCCAGTCCTTCCGGGCTGGGACATAGATCCCGGGTCCACCCCTTTGCCCTGCTTGTGTTTGCAGACAAATCTCCAAAATGGGGACAGCAAGAGGGAAATGGTTCTGGAGCTTGAAATGCTTTGTGGGGGAAAGAAATCCTGGAGGCGGTAGCTGCTGAGTGCAGGAAGTCATGCACTGAGGGTCTTGTGTCTGCTTGATGTCCCAGAAGCTTGGACGCAGAAGGGCTAAGGGGAAGCTCATCCCATCCTCGAGCAGGAGGAGACCAGCCGGGGTCACTTGAGAAAGCATCACGGGCAACACCTGATGTGTACAGATGTGGGGGGGAGCTGCGGGACCCCACCTTCCTTGTCTGGGGAGCGCACCCCAAACAGACCTATGAGGTCCCCCTTTTCTAGGTGCTTACATCTGCTCCTTCCCCACAGATCTTGCAGAAGCCGACTCACGAGCTGAAGCAGCAGCTGGCAGGCTACTCCAAGCGTGTGGCCAGCTCCGTCACCGAGCTCATCCAGGCAGCTGAGGCCATGAAAGGTAAGGAAAGGTCCTGCTCAGAGGGGCAGGACTAAGGGCTGGGATTAGGGTGGTGGGCTTTGCAGCTGATGGAGGAGGTAGGGTGAGTCAGAAATGAGGCCACACACAGGTTTAACCTGCCTCGCTTCCTGTTTTTTCTAGGGACTGAGTGGGTTGACCCAGAAGACCCCACCGTCATTGCTGAGAATGAGCTGCTGGGGGCAGCAGCTGCCATTGAGGCTGCAGCCAAGAAGCTGGAGCAGCTGAAACCAAGAGCCAAGCCCAAGGTAGTGGTGCTGAGCCTTGGCTGACCCCCGTGCTTAGCTTGGGGTGGGCTAGGACTTTCCTGCCTGTGCTTCAGCAGGTCTGAAGCCCCATCTGACAGCCAGTCCCTGTTCCTGCGCTCCTGCCTCCCACATCCCCAGCTGGACCTTCCTCAGGCAGCCCACGCCCTCCTGCACCCCGACAGCCCTTAATCCAGCTTTATATGTGTCCTCTCAGCCCCCTCCTGCCATCATCCTGCTCTGCTTCATCTGTCCCACCACCCCTGCCTGGGACTCACACCCTGCTTTTGCCCACAGCAAGCAGATGAGAGCCTGAACTTTGAGGAACAGATCCTGGAAGCTGCCAAATCCATTGCTGCAGCCACGAGCGCCCTGGTGAAGGCAGCCTCAGCGGCCCAGCGAGAATTAGTGGCCCAAGGAAAGGTAAGGCTGCAAGAGGGAAAGAAGTAAGAAAATGTAGGCCTGTGGTGGTCCGGGCTGTTGTCCCTTCTCCTGGGGCTGCTTGTAGCCCTCATACCCTGTGGCAAGGGGTGCACAGGGTGGTGAGCCTCACTCCTCCTCTCCTTCCACGCAGGTGGGCGCCATCCCCGCCAACGCAGTGGATGATGGACAGTGGTCCCAGGGACTCATTTCAGCCGTGAGTATCAAGGTCATGCTCAGGGGGTGGAGGGGACCCTGCTCTTGTCTCCTGCTGCAAAGATCAGGGTGCTCTGCCCTTGTGCTTCTCCTCGGTCAAAGAAGCAGCCGTGCTTCTTGCTCCCTCTCCCACCAGCTGAGACATAGCATAGAAACTGGTTGTCACCATCTCATGCCCCACAACCTCCTTGGGACCGGTCAGGGCATACCCTCCCCAGGGGAGGCTCCTGTACCCCCCCTGACAGCCTCTCTTGCTGCAGGCACGCATGGTGGCTGCTGCCACCAACAACCTGTGCGAAGCCGCCAATGCAGCAGTGCAGGGCCATGCCAGCGAAGAGAAGCTCATTTCGTCCGCCAAGCAGGTGGCTGCCTCCACGGCGCAGCTCCTGGTGGCCTGCAAGGTGAAGGCTGACCACGATTCGGAGGCCATGAAGCGGCTCCAGGTGAGTCCCAGGCTGCCCCTCCAGCCCCAACTGCTTCCTCCCAGCTGCTCGAGGGGTGAGTGGGAGTGGGTCAGGGCACGTGGGTGCTCCCTAGGGCTCATGCTCCCTGCCTGCGTGCCATCAGCAGGACGCTCATAGGAGCACAGGCTCCAGGTCACTTGGACTTTACTGCTAGCTGCATGCCAGGCGTGTGAGTGATGCTGGGCTAAGCCCAGTGGCGTTCAGGGATGATGAACTGGCACAGGAATGCCTGAAATGCATGTACTGCATCACTGCCATGCGAGAGGTTAATGTTTGGGGGACGTGTTCTGTAGCACCCTTAACCCTCAGAGTCCATGGCACACAAGAGGTTAATGCCCATGCATTGAGAGGGTTAACATGGGGTACCAGCACCGGTCCCTCAGGGCCAAGGGCTGGGGGGGGGTCAGCAGGGCTGCCCCCAGTCCCTGCCCCACGGCTCAGACAGGAGCCAGAGCCTGGCTGGGAGCAGCAGCGCCTGAAATGGTCATGAGCGGGTGGCAAGGCAGCGAGCCATGTAAAGGAATCCCTGCCTGCAGCTCCCGGCATGCCTGGCTGCCCGTCCTGCCTGCCAGCCCGGCCTGGGGCAGGGGTTCTTTGCCCCCCAAGCAGCAGTTGTACCCAGGGGCTGTGACTTACGCTGCTGCTCCCCCCTTCCCTGCTGCAGGCTGCCGGCAATGCTGTAAAGAGGGCATCGGACAATCTAGTGAAGGCAGCGCAGAAGGCAGCTGCCTTCCAGGACCATGACGAAACGGTGGTGGTAAAGGAGAAGATGGTCGGAGGAATTGCACAGGTGAGGAGTGGGGCTGCTCTGACGGGGCAGGGGGGGCTCTGGCTGCCACCACAACTGTGTGTGGCATACTTAGGAGTATGTCGTACCACCCACCAGCACAGGGCATGTCTCCATAGAGCCTCACAAAAATCCAATCCCACCCAGCACCAGTTAAACACTATGGCTGCACTCTTGTCCTGCCGTGTGTAGCGGTGGGCACAGCCAGTGGTGGTGCATGCTCCCAGGAGTGTAATGCCCTGGCTTCTCCTTGGCACAGTGCTCACACCATCCCAGTGTCCATGACATGTGTGAAGGGCAGAGGATCGAGTTAAAGGGTGAGAACTGCCCAGTATGGGGTGCCACAGGTCCCAGTGCTGCCTCCTGGCCACAGGCTCGCAGCTGAGACACTCTACAGGGTGCATGGGGCTGAGCCTCAGGGGCTGTGCTGCTGCCCGTTATCTCCAGAGGACCGTGATCCCACCGCAGGGCCAACAAACAGCACTCATGCCAAGGAGGCTGTGGCTGTGATGGGAGGGAAGCAGCAGCCAGAGATCCTGTGTCTGGGGTCATCATTGCCACAGCAGAGGCTCCAGCCATCCCTGTTGGAGGCAGACGTGACCCCCAGGGCTCTCTCCTTGCAGATCATCGCCGCCCAGGAGGAGATGCTGCGCAAGGAGCGGGAGCTGGAGGAGGCGCGGAAGAAGCTGGCCATGATCCGGCAGCAGCAGTACAAGTTCCTGCCCTCGGAGCTGCGGGACGAGGAGCAGAACTGAGCCCCGCGCCCTCCCGCCGCGCACCGCACAGACTGCCGCCTGCCCGCCCGCTATTTAAGACGATCCGCCTCAAGCAAAGGGCTGCCTGGGCTAGACCAGGAGCCCTGCCTGCACCCAGAGCGCCAGGACTAACCCAGCTGCTGCTCCAAGCCGGCGCCGCACCAGCAACCTAGCTTTGCTGCCCAGCCCACCTTCCCACACGCAGCCAGCGCACGGCCAGAGCGTCCGGAGGGACCCGGCTGGGGTGGGAGCCGGGGCTGCACCGGCTTAGAGCTCACCCACCAGCCCCAGGGTGCGGGGCTGGAGAGCTCTCACTATAAGGGGATATTTTTGTGTGCCTTTTGTCTTTCCCACTCATGCTTCTTTCTTCTTTCTCCTCTGCGCGGGAAGGGCGAGAGGCGGGCGGCTTGCTGTCTTCTGTGCGATGAGGTACAGGGAGCAGCATGGTCCCTCGCTGAGCTCTCTCGCGGACCCGCGTTTCACCTCCAATGCCTTATGGCTGGCTGGATCTTCCCCCTCCTCCTCCTCCTCCTCCTCCTCCTTTTTCCTCCATAGCTTCCCTGGGAGGCACTGAGCCCCCTCCATGAGCATCTTCTTCAGCCTGGGCCCCTCTGGGGACCAGCAGGGCTGGAAGTCTCGGTGCCTCTGCTCAGGATCGGGGGGATGCAAGGGGTTCATGCCCCAAGCTACTCTTTGCCTTCCCACGGGGCTTCCCCCTGCCCATGGCCCCAGCCAGCTCTGCCCTCCTCCTCCTTCCCAAGTGCCTGCATCATTTTCCAAGATCTGCAGTATTTTTGTAACTTTTCCATTTCTCTAGTATTGAGCCTGCAGCAGCTTTTAAAGTTCATTTATTTCCGCCCCCCCCCAGCTAATGCCCTGCTCATTAACACCCAGCTCTCGCTGGGGTCCCGCAGCCCAGCATCCCACCCCTCCTTGGTTCCGGGACCCCCATCCCTCCCCCTTTGCACTCGCTGAGGCTTCTCTCACTATTTTGATACTTTAAGCATCCTATATTAAACATTGAAGGAAACCAGCTCCCCCTGAGGCTCCAGGGTGGGGTGGGGGATGCCGATGTCTCCTTGGAAAGACGTGTTCATCAATAAAATCTGGTTTTCCTGCTTTCTCGCTGCCTGGGTATCAGCGGGACCCCCCCCAGGAGAAAGGGAGGGTTGGTGGGCAGGGGGGCCATGGGTGCCTGCCCTCCTTGCAGAGGCGGGGGGGAGCGTAGCACGGGTGCTTATACAGCACGGAAAATATTTGAGGCACGTCCAGCCCCAGGCACTCGGCAGGCCGGACCCCCGCTGCCAGCCATGTGCCGGCCCTCGCAGGTGCTGCCGGGGGGCCACTGCCGTGGGAGGGGGCCCTGGGGATTTTGTTGCTGGGGGATTTGGGCTTCGGGGCTGGGGGCGTGGAGGGGCAGCTGGGCTCCTGGCCCCATTCCTGCTGCCAGCCGAAAATATCCCTGGGTAGGGTGCTACAGGGGTGCAGGTGGGAGACCCCCCGGTCACTGGTGACCCACCGGTAGGGAAGCAGCAGCCCTTGGCGTGTTGTGGGTCTGGGAATGTGGCCGGAGCCCTCCCGGCTGCCGGTGCTGAGCTCACCCCCCGAAATAGCCCCCTGGGGCCGACCTGCGCAGGCAGCAGCTGCCCCAAGCGTGTCCCCACCTGTTCCCACCCTGTCACTCAGCAGGGGTTCGGGGGGCCCAAGTGGCAGCGGGACGGGCAGGGATGCTGCGGGGTGGAGCGGGAACGTGGGCGGGCTCGCGTGTGTCCCCTGCCTCCGGGACGCGTCCCCAAGCAGCGTGAGCTACAAGCATCACCGACGGCGAGGGCAGCATCCCGCAGCAACCCGGCCGGTGTCCCACTGTCCCCTTGCGGGCACATCCCCAGGGGTGCAGAGGGGCTGTCCCCCGCCTTGGGACGTTCGCCCCTGGCCAGGCTCCAGGGTGGATTTGTGGCTCTCGCAGGCATCCCAGTCCTCCCAGCTGTCCCCTGACAATCTGCGCTGGCCTGACCCCGGCACCAGGCTCTCACCCAGGTACCAACCGGACACGAGGCCCCTCTGAGCGGCCAGCAAGGAGAGGCAGTGGGCACAGCGTGGCAGCGGCCCCAGCTTTATCCTGACATCCTGGGGCCAAGGGAGGTCCAGCACCCCCAGCACAGGGCTGCAAGCACATCCACTGCCATGTCCCCACGCTGGGGACCAAGCAAGGGGTGGTGGCACAAACACCAGGGAGGGACATGGCGTGCAATTTGCCCCAGTCGCCTAAATCTTGTCTGCTGGAGTGAGGAGTTATTTTGGCAGGCAGGTTTGGGGGAGCACACGTGGGGGCTTGGAGCGGGCACACCACAGTCATGAGGTGCCAGCACCTCTGCAGGGACCCAAATCAGGCTAAGTTGGAGGTGGGCAGGGAAGCTGCAGCTCAACTCCTCAGGGAGCTCAGGGACAGGGCGAGAGGCTGCGCCGTGGATTCCATCTAGGAAGTCCCATTTAGACAGCAGGACAAGCCTTTCCCAGTAGTGTGGTCAGACCCTGGAGGGGGGCACGGAACAGGGTCCCCATCCTTGGGGACCTTAGCCTGGGGTGGGGCTGGGCATGGGGCAGCAATGGGAGGGATGCGGACCCACACCCCTCTGCACCCCCTTGTGCCAGAGGTCACCCCAGAGGATGGTCTCAAGGGTGGACTTGTGGTCGTGGGCACCTGGATGGCCCCAGCTGTGCTGCTCAGACGTGGTTGTGATGCCTGGAGCAAAGGGGAGCAGGCATCAAGGGAAAACTGCATCTTTTGGGGGACATCTGAGGGCTGAAGATCTGCCTAACTCCAGAACAACTGCCAGAATGCTCGCACCATGCACATCATCGTCTTTGCCCCATGTGCCAAGCCCATGAGGCTGCTCTGGTTCGAAACATCTCACAGAAAACCATCCATCCTCGCCCGGGAACGACTGGAGACAGATCTTCCCCCTCCCCTCAGAAGCCGCGTGCTGGTGGTTACTAACTCTCCTTGTCCAAATATGTGCCTAATTCGTCAGTATTAATAGCTGCTCTCTAGAGTCCAGCAGCAGCTCTTCTGCTGCTTTCCTGATGGCGCCAGCAGCCCCTCGGTCCTTGGCTGCTCCCATCCCTCCTGTGCTTCCCACAACCCAGGCCTGAGGGCTCCTAGAAAGCCACTTTCTCCAGCTCTCAAAAACTTTCTGCTCCTCTCTGCTTGGAGCACCGGTGCCAAAAAGTTGTGGCAGGCAAGGGCGGGATGCGTCCCTTGGGCGATGGGCTGGGGGACCCCGCACACCCCTTCTGTGCCCATCCCATTCCAGCCTCCACACGTGCTGCACGGCTCCTGCGGCCCCTCTGCCAGCTCCTTCCAGCCCCCCCAGCCCAGAGCCCACCCTGCAGCTGGGAATGCGCCAGAAGCATTTACGAGCGTTGTTAAAGCGCGGGTTATTTTTGGAGGAGCCGGGATCTGAAGGGTTTGCATTTTTTTGCCTGTGGAATACAGTTTATTTAGAGCAGAAAGATGGAGAGGGGCAGCGGGCTGCCCACGCACCCTGTGTCACCCTGAAATGCCACCCTATGGGGTGTGCATGGGCCAGGTGTCCCTGTGGGTGCTGGGGACAATGGCACCAGGGTGGAAGGCAGCAGGAAGGTGGGTGCCAGGGAGCCTGCATGGAGCTGAGTCCTTCCTGGCCCACTGTGACGCAGGAGCTGTGTGGGGAGGTCAGGGGCTCCACTCGCTTCTCTCCTGGGGGATTTTCCCCACGTGGGTAGTGCCAGCCCATGGGTGTCCCTGAGTGCAATCACAGCCTGTGGGTGTCTGCAGTGCCAGCCTATGACGTCCCCAATTGCAATCACAGCTTATGGGTTTCCCCGGCTGCAATCACAGCCCGTGGGTGTCCCTGAGTGCAATCACAGCCTGAGAGTGTCCCCAAGACCTCAGTGCCAGCCCATGGGTGTCCCCAAGTGCCGTGCCAGCCCCTGAGGTGCCCCCAACCCAGTGTCAGCAAGCAGGGGGTCCCTCAGGCCACAGGGTGCAGTGACAGGGCACGGGGTGTGCCTGGGGCAGTGCCAGCCATGTAATGTCCTCTAGCGCGGGGACAGCTTTAGCCAGAGCAGAGGCAGGTCTCAAGCCCTGGGGGTGGATGGCTGGTGGTGTCCTTGGGGCACAGTAACAGCGTACTGCCAGCCCCTGCAGTCCCCAAGCGCAGAGCCAGAGACGGCGTGTTCCCCACAGTGGTGAGGGGCCACAGGAGGTCCCCTCCAGCCCGGCACCACTGGGGCAGTGCCACCAGAAATGCCCCTACCACAGTGCTCTGGGGTGTCCCTAGCACAGTGTCACTGGGTTGCCCCTAGTGCAACACCCCTGGGGTGTCTCTAGCACAGTGCCACCAGGGTGTCCCCAGTACAATGCTCCAGGGTGTCCTTAGCACAGAGCCACCAGGGTACACCTAGCACAGTGTCACTGGGCTGTCCCTAGTCCAGTGCCCCCAGGGTACTCCTAGCACAGTGCCACCGGGGTGTCCCTAATGCAGTGCCCTAGGGTGCCCGTAGCACAGCGGCCCCAGGGTACCCCTTGTACATTGCCCTGGTGTGTCCCTTGCCCAGTGCCACCATGGTGTCCCTAGTCCAGTGCCCTGGGGTACACCTAGCACAGTGCCACTGGGGTGTCCCTCACCCAGTGCCACCAGGGTATCCCTAATGCAATGTCATTGGGGTGTCCCTAGTGCAGTGGCACCAGAATGCCCCTGGCATAGTGCCACTGGGGTACCCCTACTGCAGTGCCCCAGGGCGTCCTTCTCACCGTGCCCCAGGGTGTCCCTCGCACAAGGGTGTCCCTCACCTGGTTGCCACCAAGGTTCCTTAGTGCAGTGCCACCAAGGTACCCCTAGTGCAGTGTCCCAGGGTGTCCCTCTCACAGTTCCCCAGGGTGTCCCTCACCCAGTGCCCCCGGGGTACCCCTAAAGCACTGTCCCAAGATGTCCCTTGCCTGGTGCCACCAGGGTATCCCTAGTGCATTGTCACCGGGGTACCCCTAGTGCTGTGTCCCGGGGTGTCCCCCCCACAGTGGCCCCGGTGTGTCTCTCGCCCGCTGCCACCGGGGTGTCCCTCGCCCGATGCCCCCGTAGATGCCCGGGGCGGGGGCTGCGATGGTGCCCGCCGGGGGTGTCGCCCCCCCTCCCCCGTCCCCCCCCCGCCCCGTCCCGCTCGGTGCGGGGGCCGGTGGCGAGCCTGTCCCTAAAAGGTGCTGGCGGGCGGCGGGGGAGGTACCGGGGCGGCCCCCGCCCGGCGCGGCCCCTCCCCGGCTCTTAGGCGGCGCGGCGAGGCGGGGGGCGCAGTGCCGGTGCTCCCGCCGCCCCCGGTGCTCCCGCCACCTCCGGTGCTCCGCGTCCCGCCGCCGCCCAGTGCCCCGCCGCCCAGCGCCCCGCCGCCACCATGGAAGCCATCAAGAAGAAGATGCAGATGCTGAAACTGGACAAGGAGAACGCCATCGACCGCGCCGAGCAGGCGGAGGCCGACAAGAAGCAGGCGGAGGACCGCTGCAAGCAGGTGGGTGTCCCACGGACTGCCCCCCACCCCCCGGCATTGCCAGGAGACCCCCGCCTTAAGGGTTTTGAGCCCCTGGGACCCCATCCTGCTGGGTGCCCAGTCTGGGGACCCTGTGCGCTGGGGGTGTCCAGCCCTGGGAACCCCGTCCTGCTGCATGCCCAGCCTGGGGACCTTGTCCTAGAGGGTGTCCAGCCCCAGGGACCACCCCACACTGCGTGTCCAGCCTGGGGACACCTGTCCTAGGGGTGTCCTGCCTTGAGGACCTTGCCCCACTGGGTGTCCTGATCCCGGCTCTAGGGTTGCCCAGCCCTTGAGATCTCACCCCATTGGGTCCCCGTCCCCGGGGACCTCACCCCGCTGGGTGTCTGTACCTGGGGACCTCACCTGCTGTGTGCCCATCCCTGGGGACCTCACCCCCACTGGGTGCCTGTCCCTGGGGACCTCACACCACTGGGTGCCTGTCCCCAGGGACCAACAGTTCAGCCTGTTGCCCCCGACCACTCACGTTGGTCCCCTCAAACATGCCTTATCTCCGTGGGACTCCCCGGTGCCACCTCCCTATCCCTCTGCCAGGTAGACCCTTGGGGACACCATACTTCCACCCCAGCCGCACAGAGATGGGGACCTTCTCAGTGCCCCCCAGAGCTGTGTCCCCAAGTTGGGACCTCTTCAGTCCCCCACACAGGGAGGAATCCCACCACCCTGTTACCCCTACCAGGCTCAGGGATGCTGGGGGCTGCTCCAGCCCTGGGGACCAAGGGGTCCCCGAGGATATGTGGCCCCAAAGTTGACAGAGGGAGCCTGGGCCTCCCCAGGGGGAGGATGGCCATCCTGCCCCAGCTTTGTGGGCACCGTCATCCCCCCTGACCCCCACCCTCCATCCCTTCCCCAGCTTGAGGAGGAACAGCAGGGCCTGCAGAAGAAGCTGAAAGGCACGGAGGATGAGGTGGAGAAGTACTCCGAGTCCGTCAAGGAGGCCCAGGAGAAGCTGGAGCAGGCGGAGAAGAAAGCTACAGACGTATGTAGGCGCGCCAGCAACTCCTCCCCTGCGCGGGCGCTGGACCTCAGGGGGGTGAAGGAAGAGGGGGGCCTTATATGGAAAGCGTCCGTGGGGAAGACTGTCAGGATCCCATTCCTGCGACGCTGACACTGAACCAGGCTGAGATGCAGGGCAGGGACCAGACGGATCCTGCTCAGGGTGCAGGGACCGGGCCAGCTGTGGTGGGCACCGCTTGGGCAGCTGGTCCTGCCTGGAGCTTTGTGGGCAGCCGCCTGCCTGGATCCCCAAAGCTAAAGGGCATGAGTGTCCCAAGCTGCATCACTAGTCCCCAGGCATGCACCTCCACATTGCTTGTAGGAAAAACTCTGTGGCACTTGCTAAACTATGGCAGGAAAGCAAAAAAGAGCAGAGAAATGGGAAAAGCTCTCTTTCCCATGGCCAGCTGCTGGGTGCTGGCTGCAAGGAAGGATGCTTGGGGTGCATGGATGGGGCTCGGTCATCTTGGGGTCCAATGTGCTACCCTGTACCCAAGGAAGGTGAAGGCCAGGAAGAGTTTTATTTAGTGCCGTGACTGATGTGCCTCCTGGGAAATGGATCCTGACGGGGAGATGTTAGGAAGGTGTTGAAATTGGCTTGTGCCCGGCCGGGATGAAGGGTGGAACAGCTGTGTGCGGCCACAGAGCCGCTTGGGAACGGGGTATAACGACCTGCGGTGCCACACAGGGTATTTGACACCCTATAAATAAATCCTCCTTTTGATAGCCAGTCCTTCTTTGATGAAAACCAACCCTGGAAACTGGAGGAGAAGCTAAAGGGGAGCCGGCTGGAGTAAGGCCAGCAGGGCACAGCCAGGCTTTTTAGGATTGAGAACAAAAAATTCAATCCCAGCTGGTTTATGAAGCTAAATGGGGGAGATGCGTCAAATCTCTGAGGCGGCTGCCAAGGACAGGGGTGAGCAGACAAGGACGAGCAGCGGCAGCCCAAGTCCCCGGGGTGGCCCAGAGCCCCTGGGGAGCGGCTGGGGGCCTCGCCAGCGTTGTTTGCTGACCCTATGGACCTGCCCTGGTTTAGTTAGATTCTAAACCAAGTAGTTAAAACATTGAAAATCCTCTGGGAGGGCACATTTATCCTGGTGTGGGGCACACATGTTGAGCCGGGGGGGGTGGCTGCCATGTGTAGCGGAGTTCATACTGGTCTGACTGGATCCATGCTGGTGCAGGACAGGGAAAACTCAGCATGGGGTCTGGCTGACGTCCTGTCCCCAGTGTGGGGCTCAGACGAAGGGGCAAACGGTGGTGCTGGGCACGGTCGGCTGTGGGGTGTGGAGCAGTTTGCTGCTGGCAGTGGGCTGTACGATGCTATACTGGGCAGGGAGGGTGCCTGTCCCCACTCTTGGTCCACAGCGGCATGGACAGTCTGCTGGCTTCAGCATGGAAGGTCCCGTCCCAGCAGATACAGGGAACGGGAGCTGCTGACCCCTCCAGGGAAGGGTTGGAGGGGGAGGCATGGTGAAGGAGCAGTGTCCTGGAGGGCAGGCTGGCTGCAGCGGGTGCCGCAGGCAGGGCTGGGAGCCCGTCACCAGCACAGTGGCCCGGGGTCCATGCCGAAGCCTGGACAGGCGGTGCTGTGTGCAGGGGGCTCTGGGAGTCACCAGGTCCCCGTGTCAGGGACCTGAATGTGCTGACAGCACTAAGGGCCGGGGCTGGTGTCACCTCCTCGCTGGGGTGATGCACAGAGCAGAAGCGGACACCCAGAGCCCAGCCGGGGGTCCCCGGGGGACCATGGTGTCCCCATTAGCTGCCAGGACAGCGTGTGCGTGTGAGCACGGAACGTCCCCATCCCTCCGCCAGGTCAGGGTCCATCACAGCGATCCAGGCAGGCTCCTACTCTCGGCAACAATGTCAACAAATGCCTTAAAAGAATAAACCTCCCCCTGCTCTGGCTCTGCCCTGCCTCCAGCGCTAGGTGGCAGTGCACGAAAGCCGCGGGGACTGCGCTAAAAGAGGTGCAAATGCGACCCCTCGAGGTACTTGGAAGAGGGGTCAGATGGTGGCACTGACCCCTGCTCAGCTGCTCCACGTCGCTGGCGGCCCCTTCCCAACAGCTCTGCCGGGCCACCGTGGCCCCACCACCTCCTTGTCCCCAGGAGGGACAGCCCGTGGTGCCCAGGGCAGGGTGCGGGCGGGGGCTGCTGGGCACGGTGCAGCCGGGACAGAGGGTTTAGCCTGAGCAGCCCCCTCCAGCCCCCCGCGTCCCCAGCTGGTGGCCTGTCCCTGGCCACTCAAGCAGGGTCCAGGGAAACTCCCGACGTTCCCAGGCCATGATCCCAAAGGCTTCACCCAAGTTCCCGCCCCGGTTGCTCTCCCCGGCCGAGACTTTGCTCTTATTTGGCGATTCCCCGAGCCGGTGGGAGGGAACGGGGCTCTGCTGGGAAGTGACTGCATCCCTGGGTGGGGCCAGAGCAGAAGGCACCCAGCCCGGCCGCCGCAGGAGCGGGGTGGCTGCCCCCCAACCTGCCCCCCAACCTGCCACCTGCCTGCCTGCAGCCTGCTCGCCTCTGCCCCATTGCTGCCGGGGACCCCCATTTCTGCTCTGGCCCCCACGCACCGGCTTGGGAGCGCTCTTGGCACCCAGGCGTCGTGCTGGGAGCGGGGCAGGATCGGCTGGGACCAAGGCCAAGCCTGAGGCCATGTGCTCCCATGGGGACCCGCAGCGCCGCCTCTTCCGCCACCGCTTGGCAGGGGGCTGCAGGGCTGCAGAGCGCTGCTGGCAGTGCGGCCAGGTCTCCCCCCAGGACCCCTGGCCCCGCAGCCGAGGGCAGCCGGCGGGGTCAGCCTGGGAATTGGCATCCCTGGAGGCAGGTGTGAAGTGCAGCCGGGGCTGCCTGGGAGCTGTCAGAGCTCCTTAAGGGAGGATTGAGTGCCACCAGTGCTGGCCTCTCCTGATGGATCAGGGCAAGTGCCCCGGCAAGGATGCAGATCCAGGAGCTGGGAACTGGCCTCCCCCATGGGGCAGAACCCCCAGGGCAGCTGGGAGGTGCAGGGGGCTCCGTGGGCCCCATGGGTCTCTGTGGGGCTGCTGGCCAGGTCCTCACTTGGGAGAGCAGATGTCAAGGGGCTGAGCAGGATGGCTGATGGGGACCTGGCCGTGCCCAGGGGCTCCAGCCCCAGGACCCCTGGGGGGATGGCTGGGAGGGGGCTCTGCCCCATCTGACTCGTGCCTCAAATGGACTTGCCTATAGCACCTATGGGGAAAAAAGTCTATGACCGCCCTCAGCTCTGCAGCAGGGGGTGTGGGGGGCAGAGCTTGAGGACCCCCCAATGGGTACACTGCTCCTGTGCCCATGGGGGCTCACAGGGGCCAGGCTCTGGCACTCCCTGGGCAGCCTTCTCCCCGGAGAAATGCACTCCCTGCGCTCCTCTCCGTCGATCTGGGGGGTTTTGGTGGGACTCTGCAGCCCTGCCGGGGGCCGGGGGGGAAGTACATGCTCTGCCTTAGGGGGACTGTGTTCCGTATCCTGGGGGGCACTGTGTACCCTGTCTGGGGGTACCGTGTGCCCTGGCAATGGGGTCTGTGCGCCTGCCGGGGGTGGGGGGAGGTCGCACCATGCACCCTGCCCGGGGTGGGGGGGGGCGGTGTGCCCTGCACAGAAGCCACCGCACTTCTTGCTTTGGGGGCGGGAGAGGGGTAGCGACAGTGACTCCTGCTTGGGGAAAACCGTGCGTCTACCCCCATCTCCTGGAGATAGTCCCCTGGATGGGGTGGGGAACACCCTGCACCCCGCCGTGTTCGGGGGGGGAGGGTTGTGTGTGTCTTCGTGCGCTGCCCGCGGGAGCGGCGCCCCGGGTGGGTCGGTGTCAGCGGGAGGAAGAGGTGGAGGAGGAGGAGGAGGAGGAGGAGCAGGAAGGGATGGAGGCAGGGCGGGCGGCGGGAGCGGCCGCTGCCTGAGCGCTTCCTGCCGGAGCCGGGCGGATCCCACAAAGGGTTCGGCGGTGCGGCCTCCCCGCCGGCAGCCCCCCCTCCCCCGCCACCCCGGCTCCCTCCGCCATGGCCGGCATCAGCTCCATCGACGCCGTCAAGAAGAAGATCCAGAGCCTGCAGCAGGTGGCCGACGAGGCGGAGGAGCGCGCCGAGCACCTGCAGCGGGAGGCCGATGCCGAGCGGCAGGCCCGGGAGCGGGTAAGGGCCGCCGAGGGTCGGGGAGCGGGGGGGGAAGCGGGCTCCCCGGTAGCTCCCCGGCAGCTTCCCGGGATGCCCCACCGGGTCCGGCCCCGCCGCCGGCATCCTTGGATAGCCCGCACCCCCGCCCCGGTAGCCGGGCTGGCTGCTCCCGGTGGCCATCGCAGTGCCGCGGTAGCTGGCCAGAGCCACCGGGGCAGGGAGCTTCGGGCAACGTCGCCTGCCCACCGGGGCTGCCTCCTCCAGCTGCCTCCTCCGTGGGTCTTGCGAGGGATGCTCCGTGCGGCCGGGGCTCCCCGGGGCTTCCCCGGCTGTCGGGGCACGGGGGAGCGAGCGGGCAGCGGCCGCCTCTGCCTCGGCTGTGCTTGGGGTCGGGCAGATAGATCCAGGGAAAGGATCCTCTCCTGCAGAGGCCGGCCGTGCCCACGGCTGAAAATCCCACGCCCAGGCTTCTTGTCTAGATCCCCAGCGGGTTCTGCGGTCTGGGCCACAGCAGTCACAGAGCACTCGGCTCTCCAGTGTGTCCCTTGGCGGGGACAAGCCACCCCTTTGTGCTGCCACCGGCCAAAATTTCCACTCTGTGGCAATGGGACAGCATTTTCAGGCTGCAGCTTGTTCCTGGTTTGGTGTTTTTATTGTTGTTGGGGCTGAGTTAGTTTGGTTTTTTTTTTTCTTTCTTTTTCCTATACCCACTCCTTTAACATCCTCACCATATCAGAGGCAGCAGAGCTGGGTGCGGTACCCGGGCTGTTGTCACTCGGGCTGTGTGTGGAGGAAATGGCCCCTTCCTGCAGCCGCAGATCGGGTTCCACGGTCACTGGGCGCTGCCAGAGAGCTCATGTTCCCAAGTGTCCATCCGGGCAGCTCTGACCCACTGTGGGGGTGATTCCCTGGGAAAAAAAAAAAGGTCTTGACGAGGTGAGGCAGATGCCACAGGCAGAGCATCACCCCACAGGAGCCAGCCCCAGCTCTCTGTTGGGTGGTCTGGCTGGGGAAAAGCTCTCAGTGAGACTGCAAAAAGGGTGCTCACAGGACGGAGGTGGCTGTTGTGCCAGCCGTGGGGCTGGCTGCCCTCCCAGCGTGCCACCGGGCTGCCCCGCTCGGAGGGGTGCAGGCTGCGCCCGTCCCTATCCTGCCAGCTCGCCATGGGGGACCGCGGGTGCTCAGTGGGGCCAAGCAGGGTGTCAGCCCCTCGCTGCTCCCATGGTCTCCCTGCTTGGCCGATGTCCCCTGGGGCATTCCTAGCGCTGGAGCACGAGGCCGGACGGGGCTGGGTGCTGCAGCCGGCCAGGCCTGCTCCAGCCTGTGAATAAGCAGGAGACATTATCCCCCAGGTTGGTGCATGCCTCCTTGCGTCTTGGTGCAGGGGGCTGCTCCCCGCAGCAAGGTCTCATCGCCACCCAGCCGAGGTTTGTCTTCCCCGCAGCCCCCCTCTGCGGGGAGCAGGGCCGGGAGCTGCTGAGGCAGCGTTTCCCGGCAGTGGCGATGGAGCAGGAGGCCTTTACCAAATGGAAAGAGCATGGGGCCAGGCGTCGAGGGGCTGGCGGGGAGCCAGGGCCATCGCTCCCAGCCGGCCCCGGCTCCCGGCCCTACGCACAGGGAAGCCAGGGAAAGTGGGGGGCCCTGGTCCCGGGGGCCCCAGCGGCCGCAGCTTGGCTGGGCGCCATCCCGCCGAGGGCGACTCGCTCCATTGCCCCTGGCACTGTGCTGTGCATCATCTGGGGGGGGACTGTGCTCGGCTTCAGGCTGCCCTCTTGTGCAGAGCCGGGGGGGGTTCCCGCAGGAGACGCTCCCGCCTTGCTCCGCTGCCTCCGTAAACAGGAAATCCACAAGCGGCTCCAATCTCCTTTTCGGGAGCGAAGCTGCACAGGGCATTCCTCCCCCTTTACTCACTGCTCTGCAAACCCCAAATACCATCCCTGTGACGGCACGGCTGCTGTGGCTACCCTATGCCAGCGAACGCACCTTGTCCCTCTCTGGGGTAGGAGCTGGAGGTGCGAGGACATGGAGAAGGGGCTGCATGTGCTGGGCTGGGGTTGCGTGGCCAGGAGGACACAGCGTCAAACAGGGCACTAGGAATGGAGAAAACTCTGTTGTCCCTATAGAAAGGCAAGGGGATGGGTGGTTGGCATCCTATTCCAGTGAGTGCTGGCTTGTTGCATGGTGCCAAGGGGTGTTGTGGGTAGCAAATGTAGAAGCAACCAGTGAAAATGCTTCTTTTTTATATGTGTATATATATGAGACATGGGGTGACCAAGGGGTTTCTGCTCCTCCAGGCTGAGGCTGAAGTCGCTTCTCTGAACCGCCGTATCCAACTAGTGGAGGAGGAGCTGGACCGAGCCCAGGAGCGCCTGGCCACCGCCCTGCAGAAGCTGGAGGAGGCTGAGAAGGCGGCTGATGAGAGCGAGAGGTGTGATGAGGAGGGACAGCGGGGGTGGCACTGGGTCACCACTGATTACAGGCAGCCCCCTTGGTTTCACAGTGACGTGAACTTATTGGGGTCTGCGTTGGTTTTCCTGCAGACCTCAAAGGGAGAGAGCAAAGCCACAATGCAGAGAAGTTCCCCAGATACAGGCGTTCTTAAGAAGGCTTTGAAATTTCTAGGGCACCCACAAAATCCTGAAAAATTTGATCTGGTGTTTATACAAATATCAGCCTGTAACCAAAGCCAGAGAGGGCTTGGAGCCTGGTTTCTGCCCCAGAGCAGCCCCCTACACTCAAGGGCTGAACAACAGCCCAGGAGGGGACCTGTGTGCCTGGGAACTAAGGGCGGCTTTTGGGAACAAACCAGCCTCATTCAAAAAAACAGTGCTGCAAAATGTGTTGCCCCATCCTCGTGGCAAGCAGGTTTCCCGGGCAGGAGCCAGGCAGGCAAGGGCAGTCAAGTTGTATGGGAGTGCCCAGACACGTCACGGCATTCCTGACAGTTACATGAGCTCTTCCCTCCATTGGCAAAGACCAGTTTGAGCAACAGCATCCGACTGAGAGCAGAAGAGTCTGTAGGAGTCCCTGCTGCGGGGATTTGGCAACCCCCCCGCTTGCGAGCATCACCTCTGGATGAGAAAAGGCTTTGCCATGGGAAGTTTTCTAGCATTTCCTAAAGGTTGCTGGCATGTCAGGATGTTTTTGTGGAGTTTGTGGCTGGCTCATCCTGGGCTGCTCACATTTTTCCTGCCAAATGATGTGTTCAGCACCTGCCTGGTTGAGAGACACCATAGCCACATCTCCTCACTCTGGAACATGACCCTGGGTCCAGCTCCACTGCTGTAATTGTATGCAGGAGCATCCTTGGGGTATCACTGGTGTGACCTGACTGTGTGGGTTGGCCATTGAGTGCCAGCATCCCCAGGCAACGTCCCATGTCTCTGTAGCTGGAGGATGGCAGGGTTAGGGTAGAGAGGGCATGCAGAAGGTGCAGGTGCCACCTTGACGCACAGCAGTAACATCTTCTGGCTTGGGCTTTCCTCAGAGGCATGAAGGTCATCGAAAACAGGGCCATGAAGGATGAGGAGAAGATGGAGCTCCAGGAAATGCAGCTGAAGGAGGCAAAGCACATAGCAGAGGAGGCTGACCGCAAATACGAGGAGGTGTGTGCCCCCTTCTTCCAGTCCTGACCCTGCAGCAGCACCCAGGGCCACCTCCTCGCAGCCTTGTGCCCCCTAGCTGGGGCAAGCACAGGGCTGACGCATGCCTCTTGCTGCCGTCAACAGGTCGCCCGCAAACTGGTCGTCCTTGAGGGAGAGCTGGAGCGCTCGGAGGAGAGGGCAGAGGTGGCGGAGAGGTGAGTGGGGCTCATGGTGGGCAGCGCATGGGGGTCCAAGGCAGCCCTTGCCCCAAGTCCCTGGCAGCCGTGGGGACGGGGATGTCTGTGTGGGGATGGGGATTTCCCTCCTTGGGACCACAGAGTTTGCCATTGGGGTGGTCCCTGGGCTCGCAGGCTGGGGGCAGGGGGATGCCAGCCTGCTGGCAGCACATCCTTGACCCTGTTCTCTGCTGTCCCCTTGCCGGGGTGCCCCTCTTCCACCCCAGCCGAGTGAGACAGCTGGAAGAAGAGCTGCGGACCATGGACCAGACTCTCAAATCCCTCGTTGCCTCAGAGGAAGAGGTACTGGGGCAGGGGCGTGGGGCGACACGCAGCAGCCCCCCTTTCTCTGTCGCTGTCTCTCAAACCGTGCGAGCCACCTCTCTCCTCTCTGCACCACTGCCTCCACCACTGACCTCCCCTCGCCTCCTCCTCCAGCGGGTGCAGGCTGGGCACGCTCCTCCATCCCTCCGTGCCTGCTCTCTTTCTCGGCGGGGCTGGCAAGAGCCCAGCTGGTGGCGATGCACGAGGCGTCCGTGCGAGGAGGCACGAGGAACAGATGAATGGATGCGTCCCGGCAGCTCCCGCTCGCAGCGGCTCTGTTCCTTTTCCACCTGCACTGAGTTTTCTCCTCTCTCAACTTGTTCTCTCTCTTTCTTTCCTCCTTCCCCGCGCCCACTCTTTCTGCTCCCCACTCTCTCCTGCCCCCTGGCCCTGCTCCCCCTCCTGGCGGCCCCTGCTTGGGATGTAGTAAATGTGGTGACCTAGAGGAAGAGCTGAAAATTGTCACCAACAACCTGAAGTCCCTGGAGGCCCAGGCTGACAAGGTAGGACCCGGTGGGGCTGCTGGGGCTGGGCAGAGTGCGTGGGGTCTGGGGGTGCTGGCGTCTCCTGCTGGGGTGAAGGACGGCCAGAGGCGTCCCCTGGGGCTCATGGGTGCCTGTCTCTGTCTCTGCAGTATTCCACCAAGGAGGACAAGTATGAGGAGGAAATCAAGCTTCTAGGGGAAAAACTGAAGGAGGTAAGGGGTGCAGGGCTGGCACTGCATCAGTGCAGGCACGAGTTTGCCATCCTGTGCGGGTTTTGACCCTGTTATGCCTGTGTTCTCTCAGGGTTCCCCAAATTGCAGCCCTGCAGCATGGCAGGTGCCTGGGTCTGGGATGCCCCCCCATCAGCCTGCTCTAGTTTAGGGTGTGGGGGTCTGCGGGGCCATTGTCCCATACCTTTCCCAGGGCAGGGCTCATGGGGAAGGGTACCAGAGATGTAGATGGGGAAGATTTGGGGTGCTGTGCAGCTTGCACTGTCCCTGTCATGCCCCGCAGCTCACCCTCTCCCCACTGTGCTCCTGCAGGCTGAGACCCGGGCGGAGTTTGCAGAGAGGTCTGTGGCAAAGCTGGAGAAAACCATCGATGATCTAGAAGGTAAAGTGCCCCCGCTGGCCCTGTGTCCCTCTTTTCCAGGGAGCACTTGCCAACATGTGCCTCTGGTGGGGCCAGACAGGGCTTGGCCGGGGTGAGGGGGTGGGCAGGGGTCCCGCGAGTTGGGAAGCTGGATGCCACGGTGTCTGAGGTGGCAGCGCAGGGCTGCTGGGGTCTGGGCACTACCCTCAGGTGGGAAATAGGGCCACATCCACGCCGCCTGTGCCCACACGCTCCTGCCGCCCTTGGACCCCCGCTCACAGCCACTCTCTCTTGCTCCACTGCCTGCCCTCTGCCGGCTCCCCCACCTGCAGATGAAGTGTATGCGCAGAAGATGAAGTACAAAGCCATCAGCGAGGAGCTGGACAATGCACTTAACGACATCACCTCCCTCTGAGCCCCTCGCCGGGCNCCCCCCCCCCCCCACCTGCCTCTTCCCTCCCCAGCTCAGCTGCTTGCCTGCCTGGCCGCCCCACTGCTCTCCTTGCCCGTTCTCTCCTCCTCTGTCCTTCCTAGCCTGTGCCAGTTCATTGGCTCCTTTGTGATAGGAACTGGCCCGGGATCTTCCTGCAGTCCCCCCCTTTGGGGGAAGACGAGGTGTAGGTGCTGAGGGGTGTTTGGCAGGGCAGGGGAACAGCCCCTGGGACCCTCACGTGCTGGGCGGACAGTGCCCGTGTAGTTGCAGGTCCAAGCCCCAGCATTTCCCAGTGAGGAACAGATCTGTTCTCCTGTGCCCTTGGCTCCAGCAGCTCCTTCCTCGGCTTCCCAGCAGCACAAGCACCAGGCTCTGCAGCTCCGGGGCTGGGGGGCCACTCACCCCCCATATACCCCCAGCAAAGACCCCTTGTGCTGTTTGCTGGACTCAGGGTGGGGAGGACCCGCACAGGGGAAGCAGCACCTCCGCTGCCAAAGCTCAGGCCCTGGGGATGGAGTGTTGGGTCTGGCTGTGCAGGCAGCCCTTTTCCAGGCAGGCAGTCCCCAGCCCCCCGGCTCCTTCCTCACCCCTGCCTCCCTACTGTCTTTGCACATTGCTCTTTAGTTTGCATTTCATGACTTTTCTTTTATGTTCTGTCCCTCTGGGTTACTGAGTTGTCTCAATAAAGCATTTTCTTTCCTTGGTTTCTCCTTTGTTTTCTTCATGCCGCTCTGTCCCTCATCTCCTGGCTGTCTCACGTGGGTACCGGCAGTGGGGTGGTAGGAGGTTGTTGCAGGCACCTCGCAGCCACAGGAGCTCTGGGATGGCTGTGGCTGAACCCCGAATGGCTCCCGTGCTGCCAGGCTGAGCGGGACAGGGCCCTCTGTGCCTCGGCCCAGAGGATGACTCCTGCCACCCCCTGGCTCTCATACACAGCTTTTGTCATCTCATGCCATCCTCTCCATGATTCTTTTGGTCTGAAATAGCAGGGTTAGACCTGGTCCTGTCCATGCCCTGTCTCCACTCCCAGACATTGCCTGCAAGCAGCAAGCTCAGCCCTAGTATCCCTCCTGCATCACCCTCCCTTGACAAAGGGACTGACCCTACCCTTCAGCAGCGATCCTTCCACGGGTCCCTGATCCTCCTCCTCCTCCTTCCTCAGCATCCTACCCTGCCAGAGAACCCAGTTGCCAAATTGATGGACCCACAGCCTCGTCCCTGCTCCAGGACTGGCTGCCTCCTCCTGCCAGTCCAACTTGTCCCCGCTGCTGGCTGGGCGGCTGTGGGATTTGCAGCAAGGGCTTTGGGGAATGCTGTCTCTTTTCACTAACTTGCCTTTCTCTCTCTCTTCCCTCTGCTGCGCTGATGTCTTCATTTTCTCTAGAGCGCTCCCGGCAGGAGGCTGAGAGAAACCGTGTTCTCACTAATGAGCTGCGGGTCATCCTTACCGAACTTAACAACTGAGCTGCACAGAGTTCTCGGCCCCATCCCAGCCTCCCTGCCCTGTTTCAGCCAGGCTGGCTCGGGCGGGGAGCCCCTGCCCGCTCCCTGTGGGGGCTAGGTGGGGTGTGAAGTCTTGGCTTATCCCCCTGGGGGTAACCACCCTGCTTGGGGGTGACAGGGGGCTGCTCTGGAGCTGATTGTTTTTTCTTGGGAGAGGAATGAGGGTTTTTGTGATGTCCTGGGATGTCCATGGATGGCTGTGTCCCGGCATCAACCTGACCCTGCCAGGGAGGGATGCAGTGGTTTGTATTGCTGCCTTCCTCCCCTTGTCCCAGGAGTTGGCGGCCAGCCTCTTCCTCCTCACTGTGGTCACCCCGAACTGTGCAGGGAGTATCCCCTCAGAGCGGGGTCCCTGCAGGGTGCTGGGAGGGCTGGAATAGGAGCTGGGGACCCAGCAGCACCCACTGCCCCAAACTTGGGGCAAGGGACAGGGAAGAGCCCAGCCGGGAGTGCTGGGAGATGGGGCTGGGTGGGCATAGCTCTCGTCTCACCCCTGTCTCTAGAAAGGAGGATGCCATTTGGAAGCAACCACCAGAGGAGGGTGCCTCAGCAGCAGGCTGCCTGGCAGAGCTCGTCCCTGCAGCCTCGTTAGCTCTACTCTTCTTTCTGCTGTCCCCTCTGCCCACCCTCCTGGGCTGCTGTCTCACTCTTCTTGACGGAGCACCACTGGGTCATGCAGCAGGCACTGGCTCTCCTCTTCCGCTGGCCAAGGGTTTGTGCACGTGCCCACAGCTGGACGGTGGTGATGCCCCAGGACAGGAGGTGCTGGTGGCTGGCCAGGGAATGGTACGTGCCAGTGGTACCTGTCCTGGGGAGGGCCTGGCCATGGGCAACGACACACCATGGGAAGATGGAAATGCTGAAGAGTGGGGACCGCCTGCCCCCAGTGACCATCCTGGCTGCCCTGGCAGGTCCCAGAGTGGCTTGGCTCATCCCTGTCGGTGACTGGGCTGCTTGCATGGATTCTGCTCCGCAGGGACACCCCACTCAGTTGGCGGCAACTGAAATATCTGTCTGTGTGCGTGTCTGTGCTTGGTGTGGTGTGTGTGGGTCTGGCTGTACCTGGGTACACTTGTGCTGTGTCTGTGTGCGTGGCTGGGTGTCTCTTGTATTCACAGAGAGTCTGGCCAGTGCCAAAGAGGAGAATGTGGGGATCCACCAGGTCCTGGACCAGACCTTGCTGGAGCTGAACAACCTCTGAGCTGCCCTGGGGAGCCCCCATCCCTCTTCCCTACCCCACACGTGCACCCCACTGGCATGCTCAGGACGTCATCAGCTGAACTGCGTCTTGGCCAAATCCACACATCCATTGAGAAGGGAAGCCTGGCAGCCTTACACCATGGCTCAGGGGCATCTTGTCTGTGCACAGCCTGAGTGGCTCTGTCCTGTCTTCATGTCCAAATTAAAGCAGTTTGACAAGATGGATGGGTGTGCTTCGTTCTTGTGGGTGGGCGCAGGCTTGGGGAAACATAGTGGGGGTCTCCCTGCCCAGTTCGTGCAAGGAGGCTCCACAGGGTCTTGGGTCCCCAGTGGGTATGGCTGGCATAAGGATGTCCTCTGTGGCCATGGGGGGCTGGGAGCGACAACACACATGGTTTGGGCTGCATTCCCTTGTCTCCACTGCTTCCTTGGAATGCACAGGAACCCCCCCCATCTCAAGCTCAGTCCAAACTGACCATCCTTTTCAAGTGCGTGGTGATAGACATGTCACTGATGTGTCCCCTTCCACAGCCAGCATGTTACCTGCCTGGCACCTGGGGAAGCCACAAGGTCTTTGACCTCTGCATGGGGTCTGCTTCATGTTCATGATGCCATCTGAGGACACATACAAGCATGTGACCATGCCTGCTTACATTATTAGTTATCAGGGTCTTCTCCAGGTCTGGGGTTAGCTGCTTACCCTGTGTACTAGTTGCATTTTCTGTTACCAGTCGCTGAATGCCTGCCTGAGGGACAGCTGTATAAACCAGCAAGTACTAATGCAGTAGGCAACCACCTCCCAAAGCGTTTAGAAGTTGCTCCTGGCTTCCTGTATTTTCTCCAACACAAATTGAAGAGCAGCAGGATGTGTCTCATTGCTGTCACCAAAATGGGCTGGATTTCCTGGACTTTCCCAAAGTCATGATCTAGTCCTGCCCTCTGCTACAGGGCCCTCCACAATGTGTGTTGAGCCCTGTTGTCCCACGCTACTGGCGGATATCGCTCTAAAAGCATAGCCTCATGCTGCCAGGAAACATAATTCATGCTGACCCCTTGCTGAGCCAGGCCATCTCCCCAGCGAACAGCTGACAGGGATAAATTTCATTATCTACTTTCCTTTATTTGCTGCGCCTCTCAGCTCAGGAAAGGAGGGTGGTGAGATTGCATCTCTTTCCTGCCCAGGTGCTGCTGGCCTCCTGCCCTCCCCATAGCCCTGCACCTCTGGTTTCTGGCTCTGAGACCTTCTCCTACAACAAAAATGTCTCCCCTTGCATGGGGTGCTCATTTTCTGCTTGTCCTCTCAGGGTGTGAGACGTGCCTTGAACCACAGCCTCCCACACTGGATGTGCTGGAGGGAAAGATAGTGCACGGCTGCCCTGCCGAGCTGGCCCTGTGCAAGGGCTGGAGCTCCTCCTTGGGTCCATCTTGCTTTTCTGCAGCACATCAGCTGAGCCATTCTGTTGTTTGGTCAAAGAACTTTCCAGGCAGAGGGTTGTGCGGCTGCAAAAGGAACAAGAGTGCAAAACCATCTCTTCCCCGGGAGCCTGCGCCCTGCACTGCAAACAAGCCTGCCCAGTGCTCCTATCAGGGTGCGTCCCCAGCGCCCAGCCTCTGGGCGGCCTTCGCCTTCCTGCTGGGACAAAGAGCCCTTTCACACCCAGTGTTTTCCCCCATTAGCTACTGCTGCCTCCTGGTTTGGACCAGTCCATTTAACTTAACCATTTACATACACACAAATGCAAGGGCCTTTTTTTCTCCCTGAACTTCCTGTGATTTGGCAGTGGCTGCTGTTCCGAGGTGATGCTCTGCCCCAAAGACATGAGCCTATCTTTCATGGTTCAGCAAAGCTTTGCATTTTCTCCATTGTCCCACCCATCTCCTGTCCCCCACGGCACTGCAGAAAGATGGCGGCTGGGGGAAGCTTTTGGAGGCTGGTGTGCTGTGGAGCTGCTGGTAGGAGAGCTCGACCTGGAGGCACTTCTCCCCACATGCATGACTCAGACCTGCACTGAGGACCGCTGTGCCGGTCCCCTCCTCCCTCCCCCTGCACCTCTCCCGTTGAATTTCAACCTTTGGATTTGTTTGTCTTGGCCTGACAGACCGAAGATCTCTCCGAAGGGCTTTCAGCCCTGGTGTGGGCTGCCACCCCATTGATAAACTGCTACATTAACCTCCGGCCGCCTCTCATCTCTGCTCTCTTCTCCAGTTTTCTCATTGCTCTGGTGCCTCATCTCATCTCTGAAGCCTTCCTGTTCAATACCCTTGAACTACATGCTGGAGGGGAAGGATGACAGAAAGTGCACTGCAGAGGCATTTTGATGAGATGGACACATACCACTGCCACCCCACAGTCCCCCCCTGCATTTATAGCCCTGTACATTTGGGTTAGGGTGGGAAGAGCCCCCTTGCCAAGCTATGTGGGCTTTGCAGGGCTCTGGGTGATTTCACAACAGCTCAGGCTGCCTAAAGCCAAGTACCAAGCCTGAGTGATAAAGCTCCCAGTCTCCAAATTGGTATTACTGACTTGTCAATGCCAGCAGAGGGCAAGATGGCTGGAGGAAAACATAGGCAGCCCTAATCACACGGTGCCGTCTCACTTCTGTACGGGTTTCGTATGGCCCATATGCAGCACTCGGTACCGCACCCCACATTGAGGCTGCACACACGATCTGCGAGCACAGAGAGGGCAGTGCAGGAGTAGCGTGTGGCCCCTGCCCCATGCAGGTGACAGGCAGCTAAGGGACCCTTGGGGACAGCCAGCACACCTCACCCAACCCCCAGCACCCTTGGCTGGCCCAGGTCCTGGGGGGCAGCTCAGGACCCCCCTCACTAGGTGCCCCCTCTGAGGGCACTGGTGACGGGGCCAAGCTCCCCTGGGTACAGGCCATGTTATACAGTTGATACAGGCTGCGCCCCTCCATGACCGGACTGGGCCCCATCCCATGCAGGCCATGTCTCCCTGGTGCAGGCCGCAGACACCTCTGCCAGGACCAAGCTACCCCCGGTGACAGGCTGTACCCACCGATGCAGGCCATGTCCCCCCCAGTGCTGGCTGTGCCCCCCGTCACAGGACCAGGTCCCCCCTGTGACAGGCCCGACCCCCCCGGTGCAGGCCGTGCCCCGCTGTGACAGGCCCAGGGCCCACCCCGTGACAGGCCCGAGCCCCGGGGTTCAGGCCGTGTCCCCTCAGTGCAGGCCGTGTCCCCTCAACGACAGACCCAGCTGCTCCCCAGGTGACAGACCCGAACCCCCGCCGCAGGCCTCGCCCCGCCATGACACGCCCTAGCCCCGCCCCGCCCCGGCTCAAGCCCCGCCCTGGCCCCGCCCCAGTCTGCCGCTTCCGGCGGCGGCGGAGCGCGCATCCGGCGCGTGACGTGAGGCGGCCCCGGAAGGGCGGGGGAGGGGGGAGGGGGCAGCGGGGCCGGGCCGGGCCGGGCCGAGCCTCCGGGTCCCGTCCCCGTCCCGCGTCCCGGGTCCCGCCGCCATGACGCTCGCCGTCTTCTTCGGGTGCACCTTCATCGCCTTCGGGCCGGCGCTCGGCCTCTTCCTCTTCACCATCGCCCGCGACCCGCTGCGCATCATCATCCTCATCGCCGGGTCAGTCCCGCACCGGCACCGGCACCGGCACCGGCACCGAGGGCGGTGGTGCCGCCGTGGGTGCTGGTGTTGGCGTGATGGGGGCACTGTTACTGGTATCGATACTGGTGTGGCACCGGTGTCGGTGCTGGTACCAGTATGGGCGGGGGGGGGTACTAGTACCAGTGCCGGTACTGGTACGAGTATGGGTGTGACAGGGGTGCTGGTGCCACTGCCGGTACTGGTACCAGTATGGGCGTGACAGGGGCGCAGGTACCAGTGCCGGTACCGGTACCAGTATGGGTGTGACAGCGGCGCTGGTACCAGTATGGGTGTGACAGGGGTGCTGGTGCCACTGCCAGTACCGGTACCAGTATGGGCATGACAGGGGCGCAGGTACCAGTGCTGGTACCGGTACCAGTATGGGTGTGACAGCGGCGCTGGTACCAGTATGGGTGTGACAGGTGTGCTGGTACCAGTGCTGGTTCTGGTACCAGTATGGGTGTGAGGGGGTACTAGTACCAGTGCCGGTACTGGTACCAGTATGGGCATGACAGGGGCACTGGTACTAGTGCCAGTACCAGGACCATTATGGGTTTGACAGGGGAGCTGGTACCCGTGCTGGTGCTGGTACCAGTATGGGCGTGACGGGGGCACTGGTACCAGTATGGGTGTGACAGGGGCACTGGTACTAGTGTCTGTACTGGTACGAGTATGGGTGTGACAGGGGTGCTGGTGCCACTGCCGGTACTGGTACCTGTATGAGTGTGAGGGGGTACTGGTACCAGTGCTGGTGGTCATGCAAGTATGGGCGTGACAGGAGTGCTGGGTAGCAGTGCTGGTACTAGTACCAGTATGGGCATGACAGGGTCCCTGGTACCAGTATGGGCGTGACGGGGCGCAGGTACCAGTGCCAGTACTGGTACCACTATGGGCGTGACAGGGGCGCTGGTACCATTATGGGCGTGACAGGTATGTTGCTGGTACTAGCAGAGGCAGAATGGAGGGACCAGTACTAGTGCCATTCTGGGTACGACACGGGCACCAATACCAGTACTCATACTGGCGCTGCTGTGGGCGCAATAGGGGCACCAGTACCAGTACTCATACTGGTGCTGTTGCATGATAGGGGCACCACTGTTGTTTCTCTTAGTGGTGCAGTCATGGGCACGTTAGGGACACCAGTACTTGTACTGGTGGTCATGGTCATGACGGGATCACCAGTACTGGTGCTCATACCCTTGTGTGAGTTTGGTAGGGGCACCAGTATCCAGACTTGTACTGGTACCATTGCAGGCACAGCAGGAGCACCAGTACTTGTACTGGGACCATTGTGGGTGTGACAAGGAGCACCAGTACTGGTGTTCGTACTGGTGCTATTTCTTGCACAACAAGGGCAGCAGTACTGGTATTGTACTGGTACCATTGTGGTCACCGCATTGCGCGGACATGATGCAGAGGACACTGATATCAGTAATGGCATGAGATCAGTGGAACACTGGTACCAGTACCAGTGCAGGGTTGGTAGTGGTACTGGTGCATGCGTGGGACCAGTAGGGTATGGTGCTGGAACTGGTACCGGCATGGATGTGAGCCTGGCACTGGTACTGATACTGGTGTGGGCACAAGGAGGCCACTGGTGCTGGTTCTGGTTACCAGCAGAGGAGGATTGCAGGCACAGCAGTGATACCAGTATGGGCACAACCTGCCCAGCACTGGTACCAGAATGGTACTGGTACAGGTAGCAGAGTGGGCAGTGCCGGGGCGCAGCTGCCAGTGCCAGTACCAACACAGAGGGGTGCAGGCATGGTGCTGAGGGGCGCGGGCATGGCAGCGGCACCGGTACCGGCACTGGTCCCAGCACAGCACCGGTGCCAGCAGGTGTTCTATCTCTTG
This sequence comes from Himantopus leucocephalus, assembly GCA_003993805.1. Classification (NCBI taxonomy): domain Eukaryota; kingdom Metazoa; phylum Chordata; class Aves; order Charadriiformes; family Recurvirostridae; genus Himantopus; species Himantopus leucocephalus. The sequence continues at coordinate 9,394,378 of RSEF01000031.1, forward strand.
TAGGGCTTTCTTCTGGCTGGTGTCACTGCTGCTCTCCTCCCTCATCTGGTTTGTCGCGGTTAAAGCCAGCGACCCCCGGGATGAGGCGTTGCAGAAGGGGCTGTTGATATTTGGGGTGATGTTCTCTGTGCTGCTGCAGGAGGCCTTCCGCTTCCTCTACTACAAGCTCCTCAGGTAAGGGCATCTCCCACCCTGCTCCAGCGCTTCGGGATGGTCCTCCTATCTTCCTGGCTGTGGTGGTGCCTGATTTCAGCTGGGAGTTCCTGGGCTGTGGGGGATGCCAAGGGTGGCACCAAGCCACCTCGGTCCTCGCTGGTAGTGTGCAGGTTGTACCTGTGTTGGTATGTTGACCTCAAGTGGGTCTCAGGTGGCAGAGCAGAGCCTCCCTAAGGTCTGGAGGACCCAGGGCTGAGGTGGCTGGTAGCGTCTCCCTGAATTTGGGACAGGTAGGCTGTGGTTTTGTGCTGCTGCAGAACATGTCACATCCTCTCTGCCTGCCCTGGTGACTAACACCGGCAGTGCTCCAGCAGCTTGGGGGGACACCAGGGGGATGTCAGGCACTGGGAAATGCCTGCTTTGCTGCGTGGGCGACAGAAGGACTAAGGATCTGCCCTGGCCTCCTGGCAAGCCTTGTTCCTTTCTTAGGGACAGTTTTGTGTGAGCAGGGACAGCCTGAAGGTGATTTTGGGGCTCTGTGGGGCAGATCATCGCTGCCAGCCCTGTACTTGGTGCCCTGGCCAGCTTGGGGCAAAGTCTTGGTGCAGCCTCAGCAGCTCCCGGCCTCACTGCCGCTGCCGACCCAGGACACGGGAGGTTGTGCCACCTGACGGGTGAGCACGCACTGCGCCCCATACTGCGTTCGGACAGACGGATAGATGGACAGACACGGCGCCGGGGCTGGGCAGGCAGACAAGGGAAGGCGATGCTGGGGGGTGGGCATCCCTCATACCCCGCAGCCTTCCCGGCTGGCTGGGCGCTGGCAAGGGGCTGGGGGAGGCTGGCTACATTGGCTCGTACCGCTCCTTGCGGCAGGGCGCTGCCGGAGGGAGGCAGGCAGAGGGTAGCAGAGCTCCACGGAGCGGCCTCTAACACAAACCATTGCATTTTCATTGCCTTGGGGATCTCCGGTTGCAAGCGCTGCTGTCCTCCCTGGGCTGAGGATCCATCTGGCATCCTCCTCACCTGCCACGCCTCTAGCTAATAAAAATTATGAAGCCCACCTCCCCCAGTTTCTCCCCAAAAAGAATTTTTCTAGCTCTTTGAGTTCTCCCCTGCACCCTCTCCATTTCTCTTCAACATCTTCTAACAATATAAATGTGGAGATCAGGTACACCTGCCTGGCATGCGCCTCCCTCACCGGCGCTGGGGCTGTTTTCCATGCAGAGGTGCTGCTTGCTTTGCATCTGACGTCCCGTGCACCCCAACCCCGCTCTGCGGGGCTGGCTGGCACTTGCATCCATCTGTGGAAAATCTTTCTGTGTGGCTTCATGTGGTTTTCATGTGCCTAGTTTGTGTGGTGGTTCGGGGCGGTTGTGCAGATGCCCTCCACGGCGGGTGTTGTGGTTTGTGATGGGGAGGTTACGAGGAGGATGGGATGGTGCAGAGTGAGACCCTGGCTCCCACCTGCTCCATCCTGGTACTGCACCCTGCCTTGGGAGATGGCCAGGCTGTGCCAGGTTCCAGCATGCTCTTACCCCACAGGAAGGCCATCGAGGGGCTCGTGGCCCTCAGCGAGGACGGCTGCTCCCCCATTTCCATCCAGCAGATGGCGTACGGTGAGTGCTGTGCAGAGTGGGGCACCCCAACTGTGGGTCGAGGGGCAAGCCCAGGCAGGGATGGGCATGGTGCTGGGGGGAAGGGGAGGGTTCTCGCACCAAAGCTGGTTAGGAGGTGCCTGGGGTGTCCCTGGGTGGCTCAGGGCCTGACTGTGTCCTTGTCCCGGCAGTGGCTGGTGTGGGCTTTGGGCTCATGAGCGGCGCTTTCTCCATGATCAATCTCCTGGCAGACGCGTTAGGGCCTGGCACTGTCGGCATCCATGGGGACTCGCAGCTCTACTTCCTGACCTCAGGTGAGCAACCGGCACCCTTTGCCCATGTCTCTGCCCCACCACAGAGGCAGCAGACCTGGGGGACTGGGGCACAGCCCCCCTGCTCTGTGCTGCACCTCTGAGTCGGTCCCCATACACATCTGAGCCCCTTACGGTCCCCCCCCATATCTCTCTGTGCCAAACACTTCGCTCCCTCCGCTGTGATCCTCTCTGCTTCTCTTCCCCATCCCTCCGACACTCAGAGTCTGCCTCAGTGCCTCCCAGTCCAGCCCAGCAGTGCCCCTGCTCCCCTTTCCCAGCTCCCCTCCATCCTTCCCTGAGCCTGCGGGCTAGGCCAGGATGGGTGGCTCCCTGTTGACACCCCTCTGCTGCTCCCCACAGCTTTTATGACCATGGTGCTGATTTTCCTTCACACCTTCTGGGGGATCCTCTTCTTCCACGGCTGTGAGCACCGGCGCTGGTGGGAGATCGTGGCGGTCGTTGTCATGCACCTCGCCGTTTCGGGGTCGGTGAGTAGCTGGGAGCAGAGCTCTGTGCTGAGACCTTTATTCAGGGATTGTTGTGGTACGTGCTGGTCGCCAAGCCAGGGAGGGGAAACAGCCTTTGGCACTAGTGAGACAATTGGGTTTGAGGGACTTGCAGCTGGCCCTTCACAAACCGAATCTTCATGCTGGTGTTCCCTGTCCCACTCCACTCGTTGAGGCGGTGATGTTGCCACCTGTTTATCCCCATCCTCTCCCACCTACTCAGCCCTCTGCTGTCCTGCCTGTCTCCACAGACGTTTTTCAACCCCCTGTACGTGGGCAGCCTGGTGCCCTCCTACCTGCTGATGGCCATTGCCGCCACCTGGGCTTACCTACTCTCTGGGGGATCTGTGCAGAACCTGCGGCGCTTCCTGCTCTGTGAGTCCTGCTCCATAAAGGGGATGAGGGACCCTATGGGTACCAGGACTGGTGCTGGGATGGGGAGAGGTTGTCACCGGGGCTGGAACAAGGGCGTCATCCCCTTGGCTGCCAGACTGGAGGAGAAGCTGCGCCATGGTCGGGTTGTTGCCTCTCCTGGGGGAAGTGGATGGAATGAGGAGTCTGGTGAAAACTGACCCCCTCTCCTCTTACTCCTGCAGGTCTACGGAGTGGAGCCAGCCCCCAGCCGGGATCCTGAGGCCCTGCAGGATGTTCCTGTCCCCGGCCACCCCTGCCCTCCCCTCCATCCTGGCGGCAAGAGCAGCCGTCACCTTCTCTGCAATATCTTTTCTCCTGGACTGGGGGACCCTGGCCAGTGGCAGCCAGCCAACCAATGTGGCTGGGGCTGGCTTGCTCTGGCGCTACTTTGGGACCCCCCAGAGAACAGCTCAGTTTTTGGGGATCTGGCTTTGCTGGCCTCGCCACAAGTGGAGCCCTAGTCAGCCTGCCTGGGAAGGATGCTACCTTGGACTGCTGGAGGCCTGAGCCCAAAGAAACCCATCGCTTCTCTACCCACCGCAGAAGATGTGCCGTCCCCTGTGCCAGGGCTGGGGCAGGGGCTGCATCACCTCCTCACTGCGGGGTGGAGGAAGCAGCTTTGCAAAACAGTGTCATGCTCTGGGTTAGGGCTGACCACTGTGGTGCTACTTTTTCCACCTCTTTGCCCAGCCTTGCTGCCCTGGGAGCTGCGGCCCCAGTGCTGGGTTGCGGTAGCTGCAGTGAGCCGGCATCCTGGCCCAGGGAGGATGGTGCTGGAGTGATCTGAGGGGACTGACAGCACCTGGGACAGGAGGAGGATGGGGAAAACACGGTACCCAAAGGGCCCAGCAGACACAGAGGGTGGTGGAGGGCTCAGGAGGAGATGCAACCCCGCAGCTGGTGCCGGCACAGCTTGGGGAGGGAATTCAAGGGGCCATTCCAGTGAGTCATTGCCCTTTTTCGCATTTGGAGGGGGATTTTCAGGCGGGCACCAGCCCTAATCCTGTGCCACAGGGCTGGAAGGGAGAAACTGCTATCAGGCTCAGGGCTGAGAAGGCAGTTTTATCCACAGTGGGCTTTTATACCAATAAAAAGCAGTACCAGAGACAAGTGGGGCTGTGTGCGGCCAGCAGTGCTGCCCTTGTCGGGAGGGTGCAAGCACCCTGGCAGCAGTGGCTTGTTGCTGGTGTGACTGGTCTGACGGTTGCAGACCCCCATTGCCTGGAGGTTTTGCTCCTGCTCTCTCCATCGTAACAGGGGCTGGGCTCTAGTTTTACTGCTTTGGGGTGGAGGCTGCTGAGAGCTGGAGGAACCTGCAGGTTCCTCCCCTCTGCAGGACCTGGCGTGTTTCTCTTTTGGTTTTGGCATGGCCATAGAGCTCCCTGGGGCTTGGCTCCAGCTGCACTGGAGCCACCAGGAAAAGTGGGAGGCACCTGTGGATCTGGGACCACTCCAGCTACGGTAGAGGTGGAGGGGAGCTGGGTGGGGGCTGGCCAGCGAGGAAGCAGTGGCTCTGCCACCTTCAGCTCTGCCTTTCTCCAGCCCTTCTAAGCCACTGCTATGTTTTTCCAATGGTTTGCACAAATAAGAGGAGGAAGAAGTCCCAGAGCGATGGAGGGCAGGGCTGGGCTGTGCGAGGAGCCCTGTGCTGCTTGCTCTGGAGCTCTGCCCAGGGCACAGAGGCAGGTGCTGTCTCTGCCAGTTGGGAAGGGGTTCCTACATGTGCCTCTCTGCTGTGGGTCCAGCTCCACCAGGGCCCTTTCCTGCCCCACAGCTTCACACAAGGACAGCAGAGAGGGCTTTTTTTTTGTTTGTTTTGTTTTAACCTTTTTTTATAACAAAAATATCTGCTGGGGCCAGATACTGCCCCAGGCAAACAGTCCATGTGGGCAGGCTATGCAGCCGAGGGATGCTGGAGTACTGTCCCTCCCTTGGCCTGGGGTGGGAGTGAGGGGAGGTGGGGTGGCAGGCTGAACCAGTGAGCCTGGGACCACCGCAGAGGCATGTGGCTCAGGCAGTGTTCTCGGTGCTGGCTGCTGTGTAGATGACCTTGGATTTAGTCGGTGAGTCCAGCCTGGTGGGGGAGGAAGGGGGGTAGTGTTAGAGTAGGCAGGGAAGCCCTACTAACCCATCTTGCTGCCCAAAAGACCACCCTTAACCCCTCTTCTCATGCCCCTGACCCATGCTACCCCCTGCGCCCCCTCCTCCTGCAGCTCCCCATTGCTCACCGTGCGTTCTGGCTGCGGTGCTTGTAGATGTACAGCAGGAAGGCCAGCGCTGTGACGGCAAAGAGCACCCCGAAGAGCACGGCCAGCACATCCCCTGCAAGCCAAGCACAGGCACGTTACACTGGGGATGGTTCCCTGTGGCTGCTGGCCAAGGGAGATGGGACAAGGCTTGAGCAGGCTGGTAGCCCGAAGTCAGAGGGGACACAAAGACAGCAGCCGTGGCTGAGCGTGCTTACCTGCGTGAAATGAAGAGCTGGAGTGTCCTTCTGTAGAGAGAGACAGAGATGAGAAGATGAACACCAGCTGCATGGATGCTAGGGCAGCCCCGCAAACCCACCCTGGCTGCCTGCCTGCCAGCTCGGCACAGGGCTGCCAGCACCCCCCTTCCCAGGCAGGTACACCCCCTGGCCGCCTTCCCCTCCTTCGGGCCAGCCCCTCACCTACCTGCTGCTGCTGAGCCGTCACTACCTGAAAGAGAAACAGGGCAGTCAAGAGGTGTTTAGGGGAGGGAAGTGTAAAGCCTGTGGGGCTTCAGCTGCCAGCAAGACTCCCCGTCACCCATGAGCAGGCAGGATCCCTGAGCCACAGCCCACACGAAAGCCCGGCTGAACCCAGCCAGAAACTCCCCCGTGGCTGCTGCTGCCCGCCTGGGAAGCGGGCAGGCAGAGTGCTGAGCACTGCAGTGCCCCACGACTGCACCAAACCACGCAGGAGAACCCCGGAGAGGGGGCACGGGGGTGAGCCCAGCAGGCAGCGACGGTGGGGACAGCTGCCTGCAGCGAGATGGTGAGCAGCATCCCGGCAGGAGGCAGCCGGACGGCTGTTGCTGGCAGGGAATCCCGCGTGGGGATGGCTCGGTGGCCCTATGTGCTGGGCAAGGGCTGTGCTGGGCAAATATTTAAAAGCAAGGCTGTCACACCGGGTAAACAGCCACGTTATCGTCTGTACACTGCTCGGGTATTGCACGCGGAGTGGCACTATCTGTGGGCCGTATCCAGCTGCGTAGCCACTGCGGGAAAGCCACCGCCTTTGCCCAGCAGCCCCAGGGGGCAGCAGCGGCTCTCCTGAACTGGGGGTGACTGGCAAAAGATCAACAAGCATAGGCGCAGGAGGTGCAGCTGCAAGTGAAGTGAGACATGGCCCCGCAGCACTCTGTCACACTCAGCGGCCCCAGGGTTAAAGCAGGCAGTTACCAGCACTGAAATGGGGAGAAAACCCCAATAACCACGGGCATGCAAGGTGGGTGGCCAGTAACCCCGTCTGGGAGTACTGGGGCATGGTCCTGGCACTCCAGGAACGAGGGCTTCGAGGCTTTGTTAAAGTGGGGGTGTTGGATAGAAATAGCAAATAAGGAAAGAAAAAAAGGTGAGCTGGGTAACTCCTGCCTCGTCCCAGCCACGGCGGCTGGAGGCTTTGGAACAGCTTCTGCAAGAAAGTGGTAAAAGAAAGGCTTGGAGGTAAATGGAAAATATGATAAAGTATCTAACAGGTTTACCAAAGATAGAGCATGCCAGCCTAACCCGATATCCTTCTTTGATAAGTGATATTCTAGACAAAGAAAATGTGGTAGATTTTATCTCTCCCGACTTCAGTGAAGCATTTGATGCAGTGCCACATGGGAAACTGCTAGCTAGGCTGAAGACCACGGTGATTAAAAGCCTGGAGCCGTTGAGCTGGCTGCAGGTGGGACGGTGAAGGGAAGTGCCTTGCACCGCGGTGTGCGGCATTGCCCAAGGGCCTGGGACCGAGCCTATGTGCTGTTCCTGTTAGTCACCTTGACACAAGGTGTAGGAAATGCCATCAAAACAGAAAAGGAACAGGATGTTGGACAGAAAAAACCCAGTGACCTCAAAGAGCAGCAACGGGCAAGAATTCCATGATGCAAAGTGATAGTCACACCTGAGGATTAACAGGAATTTCTACTCATCACTGGAAACAACCAGCACAAGAAAGGCCTTCGAGGACGAGCTGATGACAGGCAGATGGGGATGTGTTGGGCAGGGGACTGTGCACCCAGCCAGGGTGGCTGCGTGGCCCCACTGGCAGAGCACAGCCTTCAGGAGAGGACTCCTGCACCACCCTTCCCACAGGGCTTGGCAGTGGGGTGCTTGCTGCAGCTCCTACCGAATTTAGCTATTATGTGTGGGGATGAAGAAGCTAGCTGGGATGCTAGGACCTGGGTGTTTGCCTTTGACCATAAATTCCTTAGTCCCGCTACTGTTATTTCCGCAAGACCAAGGGTAAAATAGTTCCTAGAAACTAATCTTCCCCACGCAAGATAAGACAAGCGCAGAAATGGTGGAGAGCAGGATGCCAAGACCAGCGCTGCTGTAAGTCACCTGCCAGTCAGGGCTAAGCCATGCAAACACTGCGTTTTTGTAAGAGACGTGAAGCCTTGACTCCTGCTCCTCGCCCCATCCCTGCATCCAGGTGCAGCCTGAGCACGCTCACGCACGCCTTACCAGGAGGCTGGTGCTTCGCTGAAAGGAGGGTGGTCTGGAAACTCGCCAGCACCCGTCGCCCATGCAGGTCCTGCGCCAGCCGGTAATTGTTCTGCAGACGTTTGCTGTCATCGTTTCTCAGGCTTGTCACCAGCATTAACATCTGTAAGGTGAATGGCGTGAGCAGAACGGGGTGCATCCCACCTCTGGGAGCCAGGTGAGCACCAGGGGACAAGCACAGACAGCGCACGCTTGCGGGGAGAGGCTAGGCAAGACCCAGCGCGGAGTTCATTGCCCTGACGGACCTGATCATGAGAGAGCAGCATGGTCTGGTTGAAGACCGTCCACTTCACTGACTGGTAGCAGGGAGGGGTGGTCAGAGAGCCGTTGTAGTGGAAGTAGAGTTTCAGGTTGGCAGGCAGCAGACCTGCGATGTTGAATCCGGGCACCAGGACTTCCTCACCTGGGACAAGAAACACAAACAGTGTAAGAGCAGGCAACGGAGGACAACAGGCAGGACTGGCATGGAGATCATGGGCAGCCTGGCACTGCATGTTCCAGGGTCCACACTGCTGCCACTGGTGTGCTGGAGAAAGAGCAGTGGGTTTGCCCTGGAGGCCGCGGAAAGCATGTTTGAGCAGAGGGCACCTTGGAGAGCTGTTTCTGCACAAGCTCTGCGATGCTCTCCTTCTCATGTACATATGGCAAACACCTGCCTCAGCCTCTCTCGGCCGTGCAGCGGGTTCCTTTGCTGGGCTGCAGGCCCTGAGACAAGTGCTAGGTGGGACAGGGTATTACCTTCTCTTTCGATTTTGTACAGATGCTCAAGTATTTGCTGGTAGTATGGGTTCTCTCTTGGCCCAACCTGCAACACAGAGACCCCACAGTAATGACAAGGACAGGGGCCGAACAGAGACTGGCCGGTGATGGCAGTGCCAGCAGGGAGGTATCGCTCCATGCGAGAGCCACCCTATCCTGGTGACCCCTTCCTCTTATCAGGGCTGCTCTGCCCTCTGGACTGCTTTCTGTCTCCCCTTCTCCCCAGGAGCACCATTGCCAGTCCCCAAAACTGTGGCTGACTCTGCCCACCCCAGTCCCACCCTCCCCCTGCTCCTACCCCTTCTCGCCCAGGGCTCATCTATGAGACTCACCTCCAGGAAGGCTCCCAGTACAGCCAGGCCATCTGGGTGGACCATTGCCTCATTAAAGCTTTCATACTTGGTGTTGTAGTGGACCACGTGGATCTGGAAGGGAGGCATGCAATTCTGATGCAGGACAGGCACCTCCGGGAGGTGCTCACCCCCGCAGGTCTCCAGCCTGCCAGAGCAAGGGCTGGGGGAGACATGCAGCCATGATGAGCACCCCTTCTAGAAGGGGAATATGCTGGTGGGACGGAGAAAACATGCTGCTCCAAAGCAGAAAGCATGGAGATCTGCCCACAGGACCCCCCCGGTCAGGGACAGCAAACCAGCATCCCGCCCTAGATACTGGAGGGGGGGTGTGGGAGGGTGGTGTCATACTGCAGAGCTGGGCTCAGTTTGAGGACAGCAGCTAGAGAAGGAGGGATAAAACCAGATGGGAGCTGGTAGAGCAAGAGGACAGTGTGTACAGAGTAAACAGTCCCTGCAGCTCCCAAAGCAGCCTGCTCACAGGCGCCCGGGGAGCTGGCTTCCGCAGCTCGGGGACCGCCGCAGCTCCTGCTCCATCAGCCCGGGACCGGGCTGCGGCATGGGGACGGGTTGCACCACTCGCATGCAGCCAGCCCCAGCCCACCTGCGGGCAGAGGGTGGTCTCCTCCTCGCCTCTGCACTGCAGGCGGTGGCAAGTCTGGCTCAGCACGCAAACGTGGCCTCCTACGCCGAACTCTGCTGCTGCAGAGCTGCCCAGGGAGCAGGGATCCTGGCCAGGGCTTACAGCATTCACCCAGGGACCGCCAGGGCTCAGAGCAAGACAGCGCTCCAGCACCTTCCCTGCCCAGCACCAGGAGAGGAGAGGATGCCTCTGCCACCACGAGGGCTCCTTACCTCCGCAGCAAAGCGGCGCCCGTTGACGGTGTGCTCCGAGCCGGGTCCCGACGGGGACCCCCAGTGCAGGTGCAGCTGCACAGCGCGGTACTGTTGGGCATAGCCGTCGGTGATGGCCAGTGACTCGGGCAGCTCAAGGAGGACTGCAGGGGCAGAAGGAAGAGGTCGCTCAGTAAAACACAAAGCCCAGTCCATCCCACAGGTACGCAGAGGAGATGTCGGCAGAGACAGAGTCACCCTGGGCTTGTGGAAATGGGCCACAACAAACAACTTGCTTTCCGTCTTTCCTGAGGCTACAGGCAGGTACCAATACCCAGAGCTGTGCCAATGCAGCAGGGTTCAACTTCTGACTTCATGTCGTAGGACGCCCCAGAAAATACATCAGCTTCAAAAATAGCTGCTATGAAAATGCTGGAAAGGGAAGAGCCTCTCTGCAGAGACTCCCAGGAGCCAGCTCCAAGCCAAACGTTATCCAACAATTTATTCAGTAAGTGAGGAAAGACATAAAGAGACCGTGGACAAAATTCATGGAGGAAGGCATTGGCAGAGTGGTGAATACCTATGAGAGCAGGGCAGTTGGACAGAGAGAGCTGCAGCACGTGGTAAGCTGGGTCCTTTCAAGTAAAGCAGCCTGTGACTGTCTGACAGCACTGGAGCTGGTGGCATGGAAGCATGAAGTCTTTTCTAAGCGTTTAGAGCTAAATTTTTGCTTCTTTGGGTACGGTAAATACATATCTGGTTTTGCCTTTTACTTTAATGTGGTTTAGCCAGCTACCTTGGACTCATGCAGCAGTGTGGCAAATCTAAAAGCCGAGGTACCTGGACACACAGAAAAAATGTCAGGAGCATCCCTGGACCCTGAGAAAGGCTTTAAGCATCTTTTCCTCCTTTTTTGTAGCAACTCTTTTCCTTCCTCCTTCTTTATAGGTGAGGTGTCCCTTAGTCACATCACCGAGCTAGGGCTCAGGTTCGGGATTAACCACATAACAGGGCTGTGGTGACTCATTTGTCCTCTCCCTGTTCCCTGCCACTGGGCCACTAGGTTCAGAGATACAAAACTCAAATACGGGAAGTGGGAGAATGCTCCCTACCTGGGAATTTATCTGCTTTTACATTTCTTTTGTCTACCTAAATCACCGCATTCCTTTTACTAGCTACCTGAGTCATTTTCAGGCCCTTGAAAAAGCTTATACAGCACATACACTTTGTATTACAGAAAGGAGTAACTGTACAAATATCTCACTGGACTTGCAACTTTTTATTTATTTATGGCTTTTCATAAAGCAGACTGGTANTAGTTGCCAGAAAAAAAAAAAAAAAAAAGGCATCTTATAAGCACGTGAGAAATTACTTCCCTCCACCCCCCCCACCCCAATGAAAATGCTCTGACTGCTTTTCTAAACACCCAGCAACACCAGATACCAGGGTGTCTAAAATAGCAACTACTGAGCTCAACTAGTTTAACTCTGCAGGCACGCTAGGGCAGGAGGCCATAATATAAAGCTCTGTGCATGCACCGCGCGGCTGATCTAACCATGCACAGCGAGACCGACCTGTTGAGTTTGCTGTATACACAGGTCAGCTCCATCTTGCTAGCTACCAGGGCAAGGAGGTGTCTTATCACACCGTCAGAGAGTTTTTAAGTCCCATTCTCTGCCACCTTTTCTTAGCTCAGAGACTGGCAGGCACCAGCGTGCACAAGACATGCAGCTTGCTCCCAGAAAAAGCTGGTAGCAACCAGGACCCACCATCCCCAGCTGTGGGGTGGTGAGCGGGAAGGAGATGTGGTTTTCCTCCGTAACTGGCATGGTGAGACTGATAGTACAATAATGTGAATAAGTTGTGTGCAGACTTCCCAAAAAACATTCTAAAATTGGAGAAGAGAAATGAAAGATCTATAAGAGTTTTTTAAGATCTTAAGACATCCTGAAGCACAGACTTAAAGAAGTTGGCCAACGTTGTGTCCTAAAAGACTGAGAGGTAGGTACCTTACAGGCTAAGTCTCGAAGAACTAGTCAGTCTCTGATGTAAGTGAAATGTAGGGGAGGAACCAGTGGCTGCAAACCTGCATCAGAAATACCAGGGACACATTTTGAAAGGAAACGTGGGTTTCCTGGAGCCAGCTCCCAAAGGCAGTGAGTGGTGAGTTCTCCACCTCCTGGTTTCTCCCCTCCAGACAGGAAAGGGCCTATAAAGGCTCAACATCACCATGCCCCTTTTGGCCTTGAAGGCAACATGACTGCAGCCTGTGAGAGAATGCCCTTGCCAGAGCCCAGGGGAAAGGCGTCAAGAGAAGCCCGGTCCTGCCAGGAGAGGCTAAGTGGGCTCTGCTTGTGCTCCAGCGTCTGCCTGTGCCTTTGCACCCACCTGTGTGCCCGTTGTTCCTCAGCTTGAGCTTCTCATAGGCAGGCAGGCTGTAGCCAGAAAGCTGGATTGGCCGCAGCTGGGGACTGAAGATGGTCTTGGCCATGTTGATGTTGATGGGCGACTGCACAGTGCCCCCGCAGTCCAGGTAGTCCAGACGCCACTGCTCCTGGTCTGGTATGAGGAGGAAGGGAGGGACTGCCAGTGAGACCGCCCAGGCAAGGAGCCCACCAGAAAGGAGGTTTGGTGGGTGGTGGGGAAGGGGACAGGCACTGGCCAGGCAATAAGCCCTGCATGTAAGGTCAGTTTCCAGCAAGTTAGCTTGGGAGCAGCTCTGTGCCACCATGTGACTGCATGCAGCTGTATCAGGAAAGGTCTCGGAGCATGGTGAGCTGCCAGGAAAGTCTATTTTTGGGGTGTTTGGGAAGAGCGCGAGAAGATCATTTACAAGTGGACTTGGCAAGCCAGGGAAGTGCTGCTCTGCAGCTCATCACACGCTTGTTGCCTTACACAGCCCGGCCTCTGGCAGGTATCGACCTACCACTTTGCCCGCTCTGCTATTCGAGCGAGGTGGTACCACAGTACCGCTGGGATCACACCAGCCCACAGCCACAGGTCTGACGGGTTCCCGGCTGTTGACTGCACCAGTACAGTCCTGCAGAGGGCCAACTCGCACAGCTGGGGTGGCTGCTTAAACCGCCACCTCTCCCCAGTGCCATAGCTGGGATAAGTATGGCTGATGCCCCAGAAGCCTCCCCTCGTGCTGCAGGGTGCTGCTTGTAGCACGTCTTGGGCCAGTGCAAGCCCAGGCTCGCCCCTAGCCCAGCCCCTCACAGGACCCCCATAAAGATGGATCTGGGCGTTAGCAGGTCCAAGCCAGCCCCTGGTCCCAAGTGGAGTGATAGTGCCATGGCGTGGTCCACCACTGTGGTGGGAAGGGGTGCGTTTGCAGCGATGCCCATCACGGGTGCTGTGGAGAAGCCCCCTAAGCCATGATGGGAGAGCAGGGCTGGGCAGGATGGGGAGGCGGGGTGAGAGAGGTGAGGACACAAGCTAATCCCTGGGCTGGTCAAAGTTCCAGCACGGGAGAGTCCAGCCTGGAGAGCCTAGCCTTGCCTCCCCACTTGGCACAGGGTCAGGGGAGCTCCCATTCAGGGAGGAGCTCTGCCCCAAGGGGCATCCCCCCACACCCAGGGGGCTGGGGGAACCCTTGGTGGAGCCGATGCTTCCTGCTCAAATCACAGCAACCCCCAAGCTCTTCAGCCCATCCATGCTCAGGTCAGGGTCAGGCAGGAGGGAAGGGTGAGCCGTGGAGTGCGCAGAGGAGCCCTGTAATCATTAACCACGGCTGGCTCAGGCCCAGGGTCCGCTGGGTGGTAGGAAAAAAGCAGGAGTAACTGCAGGGTATTTACCTTCATAGCTCCAGTGACNAAAAAAAAAAAAAAAAGAGAGAGAAAAAAACCCCACATGAATGGAAGGGAAAGGTTGGCAGCAAACACACCTCTGCTAGGCAGCGCTCCCAGCCCCGGCAGCAGGTCTCTGGGCTCCCATTGCCTTCAGTCACCCTTCCTGCCTTCACTTTCCCTCTCCTCCCCCTGCCCTGGCCAGGGGGATGCTCCCGGAGGGCACTGCCTCCTCTGAGCAGGGCCAGGTCTCCTGCACGCATTGGCCAGAGGGAAAACACCCAGGCTTGACGCTTTGTCATCATCCTTATAATGGAAAAATCACAGATATTGGCTTCCGTCACTGAGCAGCTCTACCTGCACTCCTGCAGCTACTCTGGAGCAGCCAAAACCTCCCTCTGTCCCAAGGCAAAGCTCTTAAGGAGGCAGGTCTGCGGCTTCCCTGATCAGGCTCTGTAAGCAAGAGCAGCTAGGGAAGCGGCTGTCCTGGTGGCACTCCTGTGATGCCGAAGCACTGGAGGGGGTGTGGGGAAGAGCAGCTCCTGCACCACGGAGAGTTTGGACAGCCAGCTGCATCGCACTGCACAGATCCCCTCCTCCCACTGGGGAAAGCAGCCCCAGGACTCACAGCAGAGGAAGCAAACGAGCACCAAAACCTTGTCTTCCTCGAGAGCGAGTGCCCCTACCCTGGTGGCAGACTGCCACAAGAAGACATGCCAGAACGAACACCCAGCTCCCGTCCCGGCAGCCCCCTGCCCCACACCACCCAACCACCCTAACTCCCACGCAGAGCTGCGTAAGGGTCCTACCACGCACAAATCCTTTCCCTAGCAAAAGCAGGGGGCAGGATGGTGGAGCCTGTGCCAAGACCTCTGCGTGCCTCTTGTCACCCACGGGGCACACAGTGGCCACGGCAGGGCAGGATACGCCCTGGTGTGCCCTGAGCCTCCCACGGCTGGGAGTGTCCCCAGCGCACTGCCTGAAGTGAGCAAAATCCTCCTGCGGCAGGTCCTGAGGATATGGCAGTGCTCCACACACCAGCCCTTGCACCATCACTCTCCTCCAGAGCTGCTGGCAAAACCCACGCTCCCAGCACGTTGCTGGAGCTGGTTTTAGTGGTGCCCCAGAGCCTCATCTCAGGTCGCCCTGACTAAACGCTTTGGCTGTCACCAGCCACCAGCCTTCCGCACGCAACCAGCTCCAGCAGGGCTTGGATTTGCCTCAAGCAGAGAAACGTGGACCAGAAGGATTATCCCCATGCTGGCACGACAGGTAATTCATGGGCTCCTCCTCTGCCTTGTCCTTACCAGCTTGCTCATCAGTGCAGACAGGCTGTTGGCATGTCTCAGCCCACAAGGGCAGGGGCAGAGGGTGCCGGGTTGGGACAGGCTTGGGGCGGAGGGGGACATTCACCCAGCAGCAAGGGGCAGCAGCTAGTCACTTGGATCAGCTCCCCAGGGTGCAAGGACATGGAGGAGCATTTAGCAGGTGCAGTCCATCCCCGATACCGTGTCTGTCCCTTGGTGGGGCCAAACGCCTGCCAGGATGCAGGAGTGGCTCAGCAGGCACTGCTCTGGTCCCTGTCCCTGCCACTGACAACAGCTATCGACAGCCCCTTGCTATTAATAGGAGCAGATTCCAGCTCAGGGGTGAGAAAGGAAGAGGCACACTTTCCCAGGCCCAGATGTCCTATGCAAGGCTCCCAAGCCCAGCGGGATCCTGCCCTCCTCTCAGCAAGGATCCAGGCATGGGCGCTGCTGGGGGCCTTTGGTGCAGCTGCCGCCCTGGAGAGCGGATGGCCACGGCAAAACACGGCTGGGAAGGGCTGGAGGGTGCTTTGGCGCACCAGGAGTTGCAGAAATAGGACCAGCCCTCGGTGCTCCGTCCAGCATCTCTGGTGATTCATCTCTGCAGTGCTTCTGACGCTCTGGAGCGATGCTCGGGAGTCGCTTGCCCAGGCACAGGCTACTCCCAAAGGCACATGAAGAAGGTGCAGCAAGCAGGGGGCTGGGCAAGCCACAGCTGCCTGCATCAGGCAGGAACACGTGTGCCCCAGGACCGGCTGCAGTGCCCTCTCCATGCCTCCTTGCATGGCACTGCCCTGGGACTCACCCAGCTGTGCTGCAGCAAGCTGAGATTCATCCTGCCCACCTTGCTCATGCACAGGTTACCTGCTCCCTGGACACCGACTATGCACCAAAATCCAGAGTACACCCACCCTCCTCCGGGAACACCCCATATCTTCCCCCACCCTGTCCCTACTCTCCTGCCCCACCTGGCTCCATCATATGCATGAGGTGCTTATGGACCGTGTTTGCTGTTTCCTAGGCAGGATTCCCCTCCTGCAGCAGGAGGGTGCCTATCAGCATGGGGACACCCCCCCTCCCCTGCCCTGAGGGGCACGTGAGCTGGGGCAGTCCTGGCACAGGTAAGGCACAGTCACCCAGGGGTGACACACAGTGCCTTGGCTCGCTGCACATGCCTCAACCAGCACAGCCCGCCCCGGCACCCCACTTTCTGCTCACCTCCAGGGACTCTGCCTTGACAGAAAGCAACTCAAACATCATATCGTAGATTGAGCAATAGCACCGTGCTGGCACCTGCCCTGCTGCCTCAGCACTGTGCCACCCACCCCACCCTCCCGTGTGCCCCCCGCGCCCATCCATTCCCACAGCTACGGGTGGCTCCGGACCCTCCTCGCGGCCTCCCACTGCCTCGGCCCAAGCAACTTTGAACACCTCGAAAGCTGCAGCTGCACCCAGGAGTCAGTCCTATCCATCCCAACACAACAGACTTCCCTGGGGGGGACGTGTCAGCATCAGAGCCAAGGGGACCCATGGGCACCTATCCACGTACTGAAGCCACCCGAGGTGGTGGGGCTTCTCCCCATCCTCTGGGTCTGGACGCAGCTACTGCACGGCCAGGCCACCCACTCGGGGAGGCATCTCGCGAGCCCAGCTCTGGAGGGTTGGGCCACCTCGGCACATGCACCGAGCGCTGCAAGAGAGCGTCGAGGTGAGCCCAGCCCGGGCACCGGGTCGGGCTCTTGGCATCTGCCCCGACCTCAGCGTGGCTCGGAGGAGCCCTGCAATACTCCGGTCCTTTCCACGTGGGGGCATTCGCAATCTCGCAGCCCTTTGCCATGAACATTAACCCACTGCCCTGCCCAAACGCCTATTTGCATAATTCCAGCCTGCCTCCCACACTCCCCGCCGGAGCACGTCTTCTTCCTCGGAAGGCTGCGTGGTGCCAGGTCTCCTTTCTGCTGAACCGCTGCCACCCACCACAACAGACGTGGCTGCACCTCGGCAGTGGGTGCTGCAGCTCGTTGCACGCCCGGCCCTACCTCTGAGCACCCACAGCCCCGGCAGGGACTAAAAAGCACTTCCAAAAACGTAGGGGGGAAAACAGCGTTGCCACTGCGAGGAGTACACTGGGAAGATAACGTGCAAGAAGAGGACTCCTCACGGGGGTCCCAGCGAGAAAACGGAGCAGGGCACCAACAAGGAGCTGCCTGCCATTGGAGGCGAGAGAGCCTCCGTGTTCAGCCATGCACAGCCCCTCCAGTCCCGCCGACCGCCGAACGCCACCCCCTATCCCCAATCAGCCGCCGATCCAGCCACGTCTCCCCCTTTCACTCGCTCCCTCCTTTGTGCTTTCTCCCCCCCACCCCGCCGCCCCCGTTGCTCGCTCCCTCTCGGCCCTCCCATTTTGGGATCCTGGCTCTGCCGCAAGCGCCAGCTCCCTTCCCTCCTTGACATCCAACACCATCCAACAACACTTTCCTGCCGAGTTCAGGCAGACGCTGCCATTACCAGCGTGCTGCTCGGCATGTCCTGCAGCCCGGGAGGAAGGGTAGGAGCAACTTTCCGCAGGGTGAGGAGCCCTGCACCGATGCAGCAGGCTGCTCCCAGGAGACCTCACCACGGGGACATAAGGATGGACCAGGCACTCAAGATCATTAGCACAGAGCAAGGGGCACCCCTCGGCAGAGCCAGGCAATAAGGAGGGAGACCAGAGGGTCTGCCCGCACTATATGTCTGCCCCCTCCATCCTCAGCTGTTCACATTTTAGGGGATACACAGCCTGAAGCTGCTGCAGGGCACCCCACAATACTGAAACGCTTGTGCTGTCCACAACGTGGATGCCGCCAGGCAGCACCATGGCCATCAGTGCTGCCTGCTCGCCTTAAACTCCAGCAGAAGTCCAAGGGCTTGTGTGTGGCGGGCAGGGCAGAGGGCTCACTTCTGGCTCTCCTACTGGCTGGGCACACGATGCCCTGTGCTTAGTCACAGGGAGCACTGGGATCCTGCTAAAGCCTCCTCGTCCCACTGGGACCCAGCCCTGGGCCAGACCCGGGTCAAAGCCCTGGGGCATGAGGCCGGTTCACAGGGGGTGCCAGGGCAGGACCACCTTGCCATGCCCCCAAGGAAGAAGCCCCTGTCTGCAGATCAGTCCCAGGCTGTGTGGGGACCAGTGGAGCCCATGGCCCAGAGAAGAGGGAAAGTGGAGTGTTATTCCTGATGCTCAGTGACCCAGGAGGTACCAGGACACACAGAGAAACACAGAGTGCAGGTCCCAAAGCAGGGACCAGCCACAGCACCCAGGTCCCAAAGCAGGGACCAGCCACAGCACCCAGGTCCCAGCTTGCAAGACACCTCCAAGCACCACGTCCCTTGAAAGCAATAACCTGATCATGGTACCTGGGCTGTGCCACGGTGATCACCCTGCCCACAGCTGGCTCCTCAGGCCAGTCTGTGGCAAGCGCGGCACAGGCACGGGGTCTGGGCAGCAGGGCGCACAACCCAAGCATCCTGCTGCCAAACCACAGGAGGAGCCTCCCTCTCTACAGGAGGGCTTTGCCATCCCAGCCCAACCTGTGCCGGCACAGCCCCGGTTTCTTCATTCAAACACACGCCCCATGCAGCACCCATGTCCTTTCAGCCCAGGACACCGCCCCGTGCGCTGCCCATGGGGGCACTGCTCCCTCCCAAGCCTGGCTGCATTAAAGCCCCTTTGTGTTTATAAACCCACTGCAAGCCTTTGGGATCAGCCTTTAATCTGCCACTCGTAGCACAGGTCGGCACAGGGATTGCTCTTTGTGCTCCTGGGGGAGGGCTGCGGGACCCAAGACTGGGCTAGTTTCCCCCCAACAGGGGCAAGAGTTTGGGTGGAAACCAACTGCCCCAGCAAGTGCCAGAGGAAAAAGAAAAGGAAACAATTGCAGAGCGCTGCAGAGAGCCAGCAGAAGGGGGAAAAAATGGGGAAATCCCAGGGGACAGATCAGTGCTTGGAGCCGGGGAATGAGATGAATGAGGGGTATTAAGCAAGAGAAATGGGCTCAGCTGGAGGAAAAGGGCATCGGGGAATGAGCAAGAGGAGGACACAGACAGCAGGACAGGTCTGAATAGGAGGGAGAGGGGAAACAGGCTGCAGCGGGAAAGGGAGTTACTATTTCCCAAAGCCACCCGTAACACAGGACGCGGGTCTCTGGGCAAGCCAGAGGCTCCTCAGAGAGCAACCCCGTAGAAAAGCATCAGTGACAACTGCTGACCTGTGCCAAGCACCCAGGGCTGGTGGCCCCCCAGCCCTACCTCATGCACAGACTTCGAGGAAGAGGGAGGCAGCACATTGCCCGGCAGTGGTGCTGAGATACGCAGCTTCGAGCGCCTGGCAGGAGCCTTGGTGTGTCCCAGATGAGACCTGCTCCCTCACGGGACTCCAGCCAGATCTTCAGCCTCTAGCATCGGTATAGCATGGGCCAGGCTGCCCGGTCCCTACCTGCTTCCCTGCCACCTCCTACCCCTCACCTTGTCTTCCCATCTCCATCCCAGTCTTCCTACCCACCCACCCCAAACCCCACACCGTGCCCAGCCGCTTGCTGCCAGCGCACCACACCGGTATGCTGAATGCCTGACACCCTCCCACCCTGTGGCCTGGGTTACTTCATCTCTGTGGCAAGGACCATCTGCGTCCCCATCTCTGTCCAGTGCTCAGCCCGGCAAGAGCGGCTTTAGTAAGAAATGTGATTCATTGCAATAACAAAAGCAGCTCCTGGCACCAGACAATTGCCGGTCCGTACCACAGGGCAGCTGTCCCGGCACAGGTCAAGGCAACTCCTTACCACAGGCAAAACCAAGGACACGCTATGAGGCTGAGCCTGGGAAACAAACCCGCGGGCAAAGCTGGGACGAGTAGCGTAGCCAGGGACAGGAACGTCCCAGTGCAGCGCTCAGCCCCACGCGAGCAAACACATGGCGCTGCCCCAAAATCCCTGCTGAGCACTGGCAGCGCCACAGTCCCCAGTCAGAAAAGGGACCAAGACCAAAGACCCAGGACTTTTCCCCCAAAACAGTGACTCTGAAATCTGAAAGCCTGCATGCCACCAGCAAGACGGCTTTTGGTGGGTGGGTGGGGGAGGGGGGACACAACACCATCCAGCCCTGAGTTCAGGCACGTCCCCCATTTCCCATCGCCAGCTGTGGGGCAGACCCCCACCAACAGAACAATGGGGCCAGATCCCATCCTTGCTGGGCTGTGGGGGGACGGCGTGGATGCAGGGCCAGGCACAGCAGACCCCGCTGGGGAGAGAGGCCATGCCGCAGGACAAAGAGGACCAGCCGCCGTCCCGCCACGCTGGGGTCCCGGGCTGGACCCTCCGGGTGGTCAATGGCGAGGCACTGCTTGCTGCACAGCCCCAACTGCCCCTTTTCCAGCAGCCGTGAGCCCCCCAGTCTGGTGGAAGAGGGGCTTAGCGAGGGAAATGGGCTACACACACGGTGGGGGCCCCCAGACCCTGGGCAGGGGTCGGGCTGCTCAGGGGTTGGCGGGAGCAGGGACAAAGGCAGGGACGTGCTGGAGGGGGGGGCAGCTCCCTCGGCGGGGTGATGCCGGGGGGCTGCAGCCCTCCAGGGACACNCCCCCCCCCCCGCACCCCCCCAAACCGAGCAAGGGGGGAGCCCCCCAGCATTGGGGACCTCCCCTCGAAGCACTAGGCATCCCAAATCCGTCACCCCACGCACGGAGGTGCCCCGCGCACCGAGGTCCCCAAACCCAGCGAGTGTGGCGGGGAACCCCATGCATCAGGGCGCCCCGTGCATCAGGGACCCCAAACTCAGGACTGGGGTGCCCCAGAGCATCGCGGTACCCAGGCACCGGGGACCCCAAAACCCAGCGCCGGGGTGCCCTATGCATAGGGGACCCCAAACCCAGCACGGGGGCTCCCCACCCATAGGGGACCCCGCCGCCGGGGCTGCATGGGGTCGCCCCGCAACACGGGGGACAACCCCCGCCNCCCCCGCCCCCCCCCCCGTTCTCACCTTTCTCCCGGGAGTGCGGAGTATCCTCTCCGCCCTGCTCCTCGTCGTGCTCGGTGCCGGCGCCGGGGCGGCCCAGGGCGGCCAGGAGCAGGAGGGACACCCGCAGCGCGGCGCGGCTCATCTCCAGCAAGTGCGCGGGTGCGGGACGGCCGGCGGCGGCTCCGTGCTTGCCTGCCCGCCCGGCCGCGCGTACGTGAGAGCGGGCGGGGAGGAGGCGGCGGCTCTGACTCACGCCGCCGTTACCTTTTATAGAGGCTGGAGGCAAAGTCTGCCGCCGCCCGGCCCGGCCCGGCCCGGCCCGGACAGGACAGGTGAGGCGACCGATGCGGGACTCGAACCCGCGGTACCCCCACCCGGGGGCTGCCCCTACCCTCCCCCCCCAGCCCTCCGTCGGCACACGCCTGGGGCCCCTGCGCGGGGGGGCGGGGGACCCCGTCGGCTCCTCGGACCCCTCAGCAGCGGGTGTCCCCTCTCCTCAGTGTTGGGATTGGGACTGCTCAGCCATGGGTGTCCCCTCTCCTCAGCGATGGATGAGGGACCCTTCAGCCATGGGTGCCCCCTCTCCCCAGTGTTGGGACACCTCAGCCATGGGTTTCCCCTCAGTGTTGGGGTTGGGACCCCTCAGCCATGGGTGTCCCCTCTCCTCAGCGATGGGTGAAGGACCCCTCAGCAGTGGGTGTCTGCTCTCCTCAGCGCTGGGTGAAGGACCTCTCAGTGGTGAGTTTCCCTTCTCCTCAGTGTTAGCATTGGGATCCCTCAGCCACGGCTGTCCCCTCTCCTCAGTGTTGCGGTTGGGACCCCTCAGTCATGGGTGTCCCCTCTCCTCAGTGGTGGGTCAAGGGACCTCTCAGCAGTGGGTGTCTCCTCTTCTCAGCGGTGGGTGACGGACCCTTAAGTATGGTCACTCCCTCTTCTTAGTGATGTACAGTTAAGAAAAGCATTTCTTTCTATCGAGGCTAGAGGATGACACCACTCCACTCCCGGCAGAAGTCCTGCCTTTCTGCTGCTTCTCAGAGGTGGTAGGAAGCGTGTGGGTGCAGCTCAGTGTATGCATATAGTGTACCTGGATCCCAAAAAGCTTTGAACAAGGTCCTGCACCAAATGTCCTTAGCCCATCTTCACAAGACGCTGGTCTCCATGGTTAAACAAGACAGGCAATGGAAGGTAGGATGACAGGTTGGTTTTCAAGGGGGAGGGAGGTACCAGAGATGACTTCCTTGGGAGCTGCACTAGGGCTTGTGCTTTTCAGAGCTTGTGGTTTTCAGCATCTTCATACATTGTCTAAAAAGCACGTGAGCAGCGATGGGACAGAATTAGCTGCAGTGCTCATTTAGGGCAGTAAAGGAGTGAAGCTGCCTTGAAGAGTTCAAGGGGGCAGTAATGGTGGTGGGTGACCAGGCACACCAACAGCAGATTGCAGCCCATGTTGGTAGATGCAAAGTGATGCACAGGTGGTGCAATCAAGGATGCACAGCACGAGGGTGGACTTAAATTAGATAATGTAACTTACGGAAGAGATCAGAGAGTCATGGTGATGTCAGCTCACTGCTTGCCAAGAAGAAAGTGAAGTAAACATCAGGGGTTATCAAGAAAGAAACAAAGAACAAAACAAAAAAACCCCATCCTGCTGTTGTATAAATCTTGGGTGAAACGTCCTGCCAGTTATTGCCCATGGTTTTGTTTCTCCCATCACAAAAGGGTCAGAATCAGAAACAGCAGGGATGGGGCCCCAGGGCTGTTCAGGGCAGAGGTGGTTTCCATGCAAAGAAGGAGAAAAGCAGGCATGGCTGCCCAGCCTGGTGAAGTGAAGTCTGTGCCCATAGCATCCTGGCTTGTACGGGACTGGGGAGCAGGGAACCAGCACTCACTTTCTTGGAATAGTGGAATTAGGGCACAATCAACTGAAATCATCACGCGGGAAGTTTGAGCCCAACCAGCAAAATATTTTTCACACATTGCAGAAGGGAATGGGGGAACTCCTTTCCCCAAACGTGCAATTTGTGCACACGCAAGAAGATATCGGACAAGTTAATGGACTCCACGGCACTGCCCGAGTCCCAGCTCTGTGCCGTGCCCCATGGGCCCCACGCCTCTGCTAAACCAGTTTGCCCAGCTGTTTCCCAGCCCAAATCACTGGTCATCCCAACACCTTCCTTTATGAATGTGCTCAGCGTAGCCCATATGAATACATCCGCATCCACAGACTTGCCATGACTGCAAGAGGGATCAAGACCTGCCAAGCGGTCCAGGAGATCCTGCTGGGTCTGGGACTGGATTTTGTGCTGAGGAGAAGGAATGTTGTCCCAAAAGCTGTCATCTGGGAACACAGGCCGCTGTGCTGACCCTTTGCAACCTGGCACTGTGGGCTCCTGCCCTGCGCTGTGCCAGGCACGTTCCCTCGCACCTGGCCTCTCTGAAGCGCCCTGTCTCCGGTGGTGACCTGCTGGTAGGATCAATGCACTCCCAAACTGCAGACTTTCTCATGATTCACCTTGTTTCTTCCAACACCAGATAAACTGAACCATCAGATATGAAGACATTCATTTATCAGGGCTCAAGGAAACAGGACTGTGGGGGAAAAACAAACCATAAAACACAATTCCAACGTTCTTTTCTTCTTGCGTTCCTGTGGTTTTTCTTTATTAATGGTCTTTATCTTGAATGAAGAGGAAGAAGGCAGCTGGATATGGCAGAGGAAGGACAGGCTCAATCTATCCCTTTTTCAGGAGAAGCCCCACACAGTTCCCACCTCACACCTGGGCATATCCCCTCTGTTTGCTTCCCCAGAGAGGTTACCCTGCGTTCCCTGCTTTGGCTCTGTGCAAACGGAGTAATTGTGGAGCCGTCACCTTTGCTGCCCTGTCTTTCTTAGGTTTCATTGTCCTCCCTCTTCATTACTCTTCAAGGCTGCACGTATCATATCACAGAAGCTGTAGGTGCACATGTCTTCTTTCCAGCTATGATCTCTTATACTTTGTCAGCTTTTTTGTAGAGGTGATAACTGGCAGCTAGGGACACTGTTAGAATGAAAGGTGACTCCACCATCAGGGCACTTTGTCTGGATGTGCCTTCTGGGAATGCTGGGGGTTGTGGATCACAGCCCCATCCCCCTAGCCTTGCAGGCCGGGTGGAAGAACACAGCATTTGTCCTGCTTTACAAGGCTCTCAACAATGTAATATCCTCACCAAAAGGTGTCCTCTGGGCTTCTCTGGTAGACTTCTGTCAGAGGAGGTCTGGTCAGCTGGATTCAGGCCCCCCGAAGCAGCCCAGCTCTGTGCTCTTCTTTGCTATGAGGCATCTTGAAATGCACAGCATCAAAACTCTGCTTAGCTCAGCACGGATCCAGCCTGAGGCACAAAGCACTGATGTACCAGGGAGCTTCTCCGATCCTCAGCACCACAAGATGCACTTGGCTGAGCTCGAGTGGATGTACTTCTGGAAACACTGGCTGGTCTTGTTTTAGCACCAGTGCTGTGGGGAGAGATGACCTCTAAGTGCTTGTAAAAGGGTTTATTCTCAGGAAAAAGACGTCATTCCCAGGAAAGTTAACTCATTCTAAGGAAAGGCTTGGATGCCTAGAAGAACTTTGGGACTCTGGGCCTGATTCAAGTTTGTACGAGTAATCCTTTCCCACGGGATATACCAAAGAATTCCTGAGCTCTTTTGCAGGCTTATTGTCTGTTACTTTTAATGTAACAGCAGCGGGCACCAGTTTGTCAGTGCTGCTGTTGTGCCTATTCACGATTTAGAAGTTCCCTGGATGACTTCCAAGTGAAACCAGGCTGATCTATGCCATTCATCGAGGTGAATCCCAGACACTGGCACCTGCAGTTTGTATTTTGTTACTGAGATTTGGTTAGAATTTCCTAAATGATAATCTTTCCTTCGAGGCGATATTAGGCTCCGCTTCTCAATTGTGAAGGTTGCATAAAATGTCTCCTACCAAGTATTTTGGTTTTCATCTCTATAACTGTACATTCTTTGCGCTGGGACTGTCGGCCACCCGAGCCCTCCACCACCACAGTGCATAGCTTTTCTTCAGCAAATAACCAACTTGCAGTGCCCAAGGGTGGGATGGCAAGGCGTATTTTGAGGCGAGAGTGTTAATTAGCTTGTTGCTGTCCCTTGATTTTCTGGGATAATCGTTCCTAATTTCAGAGCGACCCCAACACCTGTGTTATGGGACTCTAGGCCCAGTCTGGCCAGATTCTGGTCTGTTCTTCTCCGTAACCAAACTGTATGAAGCAGGTAGCCAGAGGAGCCAGTTGGCCTGGGAGCTCCTGGACCAGGGCCACCCCGGTGGCATGGCAGCTGCTTTGGAGCTATGAATTCTAGCAGCTCTAGTAGGGACGGTTTTAAAATACACCGTTTTGTGTTTCTATATGCAATTATAATGTATAATATTTACATATCCATTTTTACCTATTGGGAAAAACTAACAAAAAAAAAATCTTGAGTAGTAAGAAACTGAATTTTATTCTAATTTCACAAGATTTGGTTCCAAATCTGAGTTTCAAAATAGCAAAACTTCTGGAAACTCGAGAGTCTGACTTCAGGCAAGGTCTACATAAGAGCCTCTGAATCCCTGTGTCAGTCTGTTCCAGGTAGGCAAGCAACCTCCCCAGCAGCTGCTGGCAAACACCAGCTATAGCGTTGTCCCAGCAGGATAAAAATGTGGAGACTCAGAGCTGGCAAACACTTCCAAGAGCACTGAGCTGTGCCACAATCTCTCTCAAGCAGTGAATAAGTCAATCTTTTTAATTACAGCAAACAGAACAAGATTTTACCTATAGCTATGTGCAAATTAGGACTGACAGCACTTGCCTGGGCACTGAGTCTGATCCCCCTTTGTTAAAAAGCCTGCCTCACGTGGCCTCCCTCACGACTTGATCAAGCTATATGTGGAAAGCAGTGGTCCTCCTGCCCTGTACTTCCTTGGGCTTATTATAAAACCTCAGTGTTTATGAATCTTCTTTGATTTTTCCATTAAAATGTATTTATTTGTTCCTACGTGAAGGCTGCCCTTTTGGTCGCATTTATTTCCTGATGTATTTATAGGCAGCAACTCTATCCCTTCTCAAAATGTGTTTTGAAAGGTTAGACAGAAGTCCAAAAGAGCTTAGCTTATCAGAGAATAAATGCCCCTTCTTCTCCCGATCGCGTTAACCCTCTGTACCTCTTCAAGTTTTAATTAATCTTTTCTGAATGCGCACAAGCTAAATTATACATTTAACCTATACGGAAAATACTCCTCCTGCTACATGTGAAACTGCTCATAGTAATCATCCAATCAGGCGGTTTGCCTGCTCTTCTTTTTCATATTCCTACAGCAATTCGTACCAGGAGTTCTCATTAGCAGCTCATCAGCACTCAGGAATACAGGGTTTCATCCTACTACAGACAGTCTTCACAACCCTGCTGCAATAGCTTCGATTTTCAACTGCACCAGCAGTGTTTCCCAGCTTCATGTCACTGGCACATTCTTGCACTTTCTGAAGGTGCCTAATGACAATATTTACGAAATTGGTACTAAAGCCCACTTCAGTGGGTTTCAGCAGTATCTTCTTTACTGCGCAGTGCCTCTTTTCTTGAGATGACTTATTATTTTTGCCTCTTTTATTGAATCTTTACTTTACAGTCCTTATCGTCTTCACTTTAATTAATACTCACCCCTGAAATTACTTTAAATAACTTAGTAACCCAGAACACTTCCTTTGTCCTGAGAGATACTAGATTAGTTTGGTACAAAATCATTTTAACAAATATGTATTCCATTTTATCCTTCTTCCTGCTTATTCTATAACTCTCCTTCTTCTGAAGATACCCAGGTCCCTTTTCTCCACTTAAAGTGAGGTACATTTATTACTCTCTCATGTGGCACCACCGCCAGCTGGACACCAGACCTGCAAGCTGATCGTTGCTTCTTTCAGCTCCCAGGTTGTGAACTCCAAGCCATTTGGATACCTTAACCTTCGAGCTTCACTCTGGACGGGGTGGCTTGTCCTTATGATTGCTTTTTGTTGGGTCCTCTGCTTCTGTTCCTATGTCTGGCAACATGGGGGCAGACACTTGTTCGGTTGTGGAGCCACACCTAGTGTTTAAGTTTTAATCTTTACATAGGGGCCATCTCCCCTCTGTCATTCCCCCAATCTCATTCAAAGATCAGTGAAGACCCTTTTGTGGAGTATTTGAGTTTCCTCTGCAGGGTCTGAACTGGGAACAGTTCTCAGGTTTTGCATGCGCATTGTCACCTCCAACCCACAGCATCCTTTGCTGATTGACCGCTTTTACTGCTGCTAGCAGATTCTTTGTTCATTCTTAATATCGTGCACTGTAGTTATACAACTAATAAGGGCTGGAGTCACCTCCTAAAATATTTACACATTATTCAGGACACAAGCTTCAGACAGCTTTTGTACTGAGTTAACAAAAAATTCCATGCCACTCTATTCCATGCCAAGTCCTCGTGCTTCTCGATCCAGGTGACTTCATTAACTAGTTTCTGTAAGTTATTTCTCTAACTGCTGTCCTTGAAATTAAGAATCACGACTGTAAACATTTCTAACCACCTACTTTGTGTAATTAAAATTTTATCACTCAATACAAGGTTATTTTCTGTAACCAGCTTGTACACAATAATTTCCCCACATCTAAGAAACAATGTTAATGACCATCAACTCAAGCTAGTTCCCTGGGTGTTCAAATTGAGCAAGCAGTGGCTGGTGCAAGTGGCTGCTATTAGAAGCCACTAGCAAACTCTGAACTGCGTTATAGTCACAGGAAGCTACCAAGCAACTCCCCCGTCTGTTGCCGCCACAGTGTGAACTGGCACTAAGGAAAGAGAAACGACGTCTCAATGAATAAGAAATGAGCAGAGTTGAGGATCTTGTCTGTAATTTACAGAAAGTTGTGAAATGCTTCCTGGTACACATTTCCCCAGAACTGCAAACTCCATACCCCTAGAAACCAAACATTTCACTACTTAGAAGATACTCAGTGCTGGTTGGAGCTACTCAGACAGATCACTGGCACCAGGAGAGACTGTGCGGTGTCTTGCGTGTTGACTTTTTCTTCCTTAAGAGCTTCTCAAAAAGGGAAATGGACGAACGAAGCCTTTGTTGGGGCTATAAGACCACAAGCCAGATCTAAAGGAAGGGGAATTAATGGGACAGCAAGTTAAAAATAACCACTCTGAAATAAAACAGTGTCTTAGTGACCAAAAGCAGTTAAAACAAAATAGAAAGTACTTGGGATGGGGGGTAGGATAACCCCATGGCAGAGCAAGCAGGGGAGTTTGCACTTATAGACTTACAGCTGCGAAAAGACTCCCTAGACCATTCTGCCTGGCTGTGCATCACCTTACCCAGTCAGACCTGGCACTGAGCCCAGCAGCTTGTACGTGATTTCAGTCTTCCCTTCTGGGAAATACGTGGTTTAATCAGAAATCTTCAAATGACAGAGGTCCAAAAACCTAGGGGGACTTAGGATTTCCCTTAGGAGTCCCTTCCAATTGATGCTGAAATCTGTTTTTCACTAGTCTGACCGTAACCCTGTCACCCTGGTTCTGGTTCTGCCATGCTGCTAGTCCAGGATTCTGAACATGTATTTTCCCATATCCTACTCGAAGAACCTCTCAATAGCCACCTCAATAAACTAATCAAATGGAGCCCTTTAGATTCCTCTCTGGAGGGCATTTTCCCAGCCTTAGAGCAGTCTGTAATTTTTTCCTGTGGGCTCTCCAATTTTCCATCAAAGTTATTTCAAAGCTGTGGACACCAGAACAGGACCCTTTACGTCAGTCACAGACTCACCAAAACTGCTCACGGAGTTGCCTGTTCCCACTTACTGGTCCAAGATCCTTGGCTGGGAAAGGATTAGCTCCTCCTGGCACGCTGTTCTGGTAGGAATTCATACCATTCTGCTTTATAGGACTCCAGACCATTTTTCAGCACATGGATTTCCAGGAAAACTCCTTCATTTCCTAAGCCTGCCATGCTCCCTGCCCACATGCTTGGCTTTCATGGGCCATGCTTTCAAAGAAATCCGGGACACTCAGGCCTCACAGCAAATCCTCACTTTACCAGCCTTTGAGCACAGCTGGGATTTTACCAGAGGGCCCTTGTATTAACCTCCAAAACAGAGATTACCCCCACCTAGAGCCAGTCTCTGCAGAACTCCTGACAGTCAGCCCAGCAGGGTGTTCCACAAGGGGAGGGAACTGTTCCACTGTCAAACATCTCCAGAAGCTGAGGTCTGGAGCTCAGATGCCCTGAGCATCTCTGCTGCTGCTTGTGTGGAAACCAGCAGACAGAAAATAGGACATCTTTTTAACGTAGCAGGCCAGGGTACCGCAGGGTCAGGGGAGACCCAGTACACTCTTTCATCTCTGTTCTTAATCATCATCCTCTTCAGAGATGAGCTGGCAAAATAGGCTGAAGAAAAGGAAGTCGGATTCGCAAATGACGCTTGCAGGGTTGTGACACAGGAGAGGAGAGCCAAGAGCGCAGTCAGAAAGCCGCACAGAAATCATGAGGATCTGACGTATGCCAAACAGGCTTCCCGGCGGCATCGTGCTAAGGCATCCCAGCACAGCCCAGTGCTCCCCCTGCACCGGGAGCACCCATCCTCCCGGACCCTTAGAGTCAGTTGCAGACCCGCAGCTGCAGGAGGGAGGCTGCATCTTTCACAGCAGGGCACTGGTCAGATTCAGAGAGATGCAGCACACAAACAAAAGAGATTTTTACTCTTGGCTACCTGGCTTAATTGCCCGAATCAGGCTTATAAAAAGCTAACATGTCTGAAGTCCCATCAGCACATGCTAGCCTTGATCTTTCGCAGTCCGTGCCTGGGGGACAGGTCCTCCTGCACGCAGTGGCAAGCAGCGGGAGAGCAGACAGGCAGCGATCTCAGAAGGGATTTGCAGCTGGAGCTCCCACTGGCAAGACTCGCTGCAGCGCGATGGTTGCTGGGGGAAGCCCACACTCATGACTGCTGCACAACAGTGGAAACCTAAAAGAGTTACAGATCGAAAAAGCCAAATGGCTCTGCCCAGCACAGCGGAGCTGCTGGGGGACACCCTGTCCCCCATCCCAGTGGGATGAAACTTTATTCATCTTGCCAGATTCAGGGGTGAAGAGAAGGGGGAGGTGAGCCTGCTCATCACAATCACAAAGCATTGCTCCCTGCTGTGGAAGCCAGCATGGGCACCACGGGTCTGCCCTGCACAACATCTGTGGCCATGCATACCACAGCTGGAAACAAAATCACCCTGGAGAAGGGCTGGGAAAGCGCTTCTGCTAGGCAGCGCCCCCAGGGCCAGCCCTGCCTCCCTCGCTGGGTGGCAAAGGCAGCTGTGAGGGGCCATCATAGAAACTAATTTCGTCGAACACTAGCAGCAGAGCCAAAAAATGGTCTTTTGGGCTGAAAGGACCAGAGCTTTGCAAACACCGTCCCATTGCTCACCTCCTCTTTAGGGTGTTCGAGACTTTATAAACCCCAGGCCAGACCTGGCCAAGGCTCTATGGCAGCCTTATACCACCATGGAAAGATCCCAGACGTTTCTGTCTTCTCTGGTTTCTGTCTGCTGCTCCAACTTCTGGCACGTGGCAATGCTTCATCTCTCATCCAAGTGATGCAGCTCTTTAGGAGACAGGAGATGCCAGAGGCTTTGGACCAGAGGGGCCAGCACAAACCAGCACCCCAAGCCTGAAGGCTGCGGCTGATGTCTGCTGGGAGCAGAACGGGCAGCCCAGCACCTCTGGGGTGAAGCCCCCGGGGAGCCGGTGGGACTGCACTACATAGACCATGTCTGCATCAGTTGCATGACACTGGGGCACTGTTTTAATTTAAAATGGATTAGGCTTTGTTTTCTTTTCCACACAATAACATTGCACGCATTGTTGGGCGATAAAACCCACAGATAACTATGCCAGCGGGGTGTTGGGGTGGACGTGATCAGCAGCACAGTATGAGCTGAGACGGCGAAGAGTGGGGGGGAAAGCCTGTAGAAATGTGCTGCTGCTAGCAAAGACAGAAGCTCCTGGGGAGGCCCTTGCACAACCTCTCAAAAGCTCCTTCCTGAACCAGGGCGGAGGGGCCGGCCACCCAGAATTTGGATGACAGCTGGAGCGGGACACGAGGTGCAAGGCAGCAGGGACGCCTGTAAGCCAGCTATGCCTTGTGTCACTCCTACTCACAGCCATGCAACGGCGATGGCACTGATGACTCCTGGGAGGACACCGGGAAGAGAAGATGAGGATGTCTCAATTCACCACGGCACCTATTACTAAATTGCTGTTTTTCCCAGGCTGGTTCTGCCCCTCCCTGCCTGCCTTCCTCCTGATTTTCCTGGGCTCATAAGCTCTGCGTTTAGTGCTGGCATACAAGGGAAGCACGGCCTGACCAAGGTGCTCTGGCAAAATCATTTTGTTTCCCAGGTTTCTTGGCAGGACCTTGATATCACATGCACCAGGTTCCTTTGCTACCCTAATCCGTGCCTTTTGGCTGGCAGCAGCACAAGGCAGAAGGGATGTTATTCACCACCGCCGACCCTGAGCTGCAGGAAGCACTCCCTGAGCACAAGGACTTTGGGGTGTCCCAGGGCCACACAGCTCGGTGTGAGGACACCTACCTACACCCCACTGTGATGTTAGAGACCAGACAGTATTTCTGCCCCTTGCAGAATCAGAGGACTCCCTGGCAAATCCTCCTACAGCGTCATTAACTCATCGCACCAGTGTTACCAACCAAGCTGGCCCTTGCAGGTCTCTGACCCAGTTGTGCCTGGATCTCCTCTTCAGTCGTGTTGACTCCCGGCACATGTGATGCCTGAGGAAGCCGATGCTGCCGGCAAAATGCAGTAAGAGTACTCCCACAAAGCTCGTATAGCATCTGGGGACCTGACCCCATGCAGTTCTCTCCACCATATTTTCTCAGTACTCAGTACTGAGTACTTTCTCACCTGAAACCCTTCATAACCACTCATGGCTTTTTTTAGCATCAGTTTTGCTGCCGACGTGCTCCAGACCAGGCATCCCTTGCTTCAGATGGTAACAGAAGGCACTGGGCTCCCCTGGGGTGCTTTGTCATTGCTAGAGGGACTGCATCTCCATGCGGGCAAGGACAACAGGAGCTCCTGTGGATGTGGTGCAGGTTGGGGCTCAGAGCATGCTGCAACGTACTGTGGTAAGTATAACCAACGCTGCTGCCCCAGGCTGGAACGCAAAAACGGAGGGAATCAGGGGCAGCGTGAGAAAACCCACAGCCCCACAACATCACCAGTGTCCGTCTGCCCTGCGGCAAGTGGAAAAGCCCAAAACAGCAAGACTGCAAGTCTGTGCAGGCGCTGTAGCAACGTGCTCCCAGGAGAGACAGGGACAGGGGTGGTATCAGCAGGCAGCCGCAGCTGGTAGGAACACAGCTGCCCAGAGGAGCAGAAGTAGGGCAGATGCTCTGCACAATGCAGATAGGAGCAACCAGTTCCCACTGCTGCTCAAGTGATGCCAGGACAGCCCAGAGCCACCAAAGCAGGAGACTGTCCATGTGTGAGGAGGTGGCCCAGGGCACTTGGCATAGGCTGCTGCACCACCAAAGCCTCAAGTGGGAAGTCTGAGAAGACAGAAGAATGAGCTGGCAGAAGCCACCAGCCAGCAGCAAAGCTGACATGCACCCTGTGTCCTCCTGGGCCCAGGGGGGGAGGCCTTGCATGATGCGGTGAGGACTGCATGAAAGCCTTGCCCTGGGCCATTTGAAAGGTCTGGACAGGTGATCCTGTGGTCTCTTATGGGCTTAATACTCTGTGAATTGACAAGTCCTTTCCTGGTGTCAATTTAAATAGACTTTCCTGTTACTCAGAGACTCTTCGTTAACAGGTATAATTACAGCAGGAATGCAGAGAGTACAGTTTTAGTTCCATCAGATGCTGGTAATTCCCTCCTCCCACAATCAGTCTTCCAGCATTTTATTTGTCTGATGCATCAGATCCTATTTTCTTAGAGGGGAAAAGAGTTAGGAAAACACTTAGCAATAACAAATTAAGTGTCATTAAGTCAGGCAATCACAGAGCTGAGACTTAATGCCCTCTTTTATCTAGCTCTTCCTGCAGAAGAGCTCCTCAGTGCTATATCCAGCTGTTGGTGCTGATGGGCGTTACATGCATCCAACACTTGAGAGCAATGGAGACCCTTTGCATTTGATCTGGACTGACATTGTCTCTTCCAAGAAGTTCCAGACCTTTTAGCTCCTACCAGGACAGCAGAGTTAGGACCCTGCCAAGCCAAAGCTCATGCTACAAATTCAAACCTAAAGACAGTCCCCAGCTGCCGAAGAAAAACCCTCTGCAAACAGTAGGTTCTCCCCTCCTGCTCAAGTCCGACTAGATGAACCATCTCCTTTGGCAGCAGTCCCTACAGAAAGGGACGCAGTTTGCACAAAGGGGACAAAGGAAGAGCAACCGGGCTGTTTTGGACTGGGGAGAGGCAGGGAGGGACATATTCAAGTGCTAATTGCTCTTGCACACAGTATAACAAACCAGCGTGAACACAGTGAGAAGATAAAATTGAACAAAGATGTTAATCACTGAAACTTACAAAGAACACTGAGCTACATTACTATTTTACATAGATACATGTACATGTATTTATAGGAGAAGAGGAAGTAGAAAAGATCTGTAAAACACATCACTGCGAGCTTGGCCAGTGCAGGCAGAATGCACCAGGTATTAAGTGCAAAACCTGGACAACTGCAAAGTCATCTGCGCACGCTGCAGAGAAAGTTAGGCCATTTATTATTAAACTGCAGACTGGCCTCTTTCTCAAACCGTATCCTCAATGGAGGATAAAAAACAGACAGAGAAAAACTGAAGTTAGCAAACCACAACAAAACAATGAGGAAAACCCACCCCAGAGCCAGGACTCCCCTGTCCCCTGTCTCTCGGCAGGGCAGCTTTGGTGGCGTTGCTTTCCATGCTCTGCTGCCCACTGCCAGGCTAATGCCTGGGGACAGCTTTGGGGCCCGTTGAGCCCTCAGCCCAGTGGAGACCCGGCCCCGGCCCCTCGCTCTTGCTGCAGCAGGACCGAGAGGGGATAACAGGATCAAAAGAGCAGTAACGAGCTCTGGGAACTTGTCAGACAAATGTGTTTTTAACTGAATCCCAAATGAGCCGCTGAGGGGAGCATTAGTGCTGTCACGTGGAGCACATGATGTTGGAATTCATTAAGCCTTTGAAGCAGGGTTAGCACCGCCGTCCCCTGTCCCAGCCGTTAGCCATCTGGCTGAAAAGCGGCCAAGTTTCCTTCACCCCAGAACCGGAGGAATGGCCTGCGTTTGCAGCAGGTTGCAGGAGCCACAGAGCTAGAGCGTGCATGCACTGGATGGGCTGACTGCAGCGGTCTTGAGAAAAAATGGGACCTCTTCTTGGAGCCCTTGGCACAAACATGCCATTCCCCATGTCCTATGAGGCTTCTTCAGAGAAATCAGATGCTTCCAGAGACACTTCCTTTCTTCTTTCTGTGAGACAGGTTACAGAGGAATGAAAAATATAGTAATGGAGAAGTGGAACTACAGATGAAAGTCCTACATTTAGTTACCGAGAACCAGAACAGAAGCACCTCAACTATCGATGAAACCAGAACAGAACTGCAATTGAAAGCTAAAGGCAAATGTTGCTGAATGTTGTTGGCTGTGGCACGGGGTCATGTTTTGCAGCACTATCTCAAATACAAAGTCCCCTCCAAAACTCCAACTCTCCCTTGTTTGAGGGCAGTTTGTAGATTAACCATGCTGCGGATGTAAAGACACAGAAGTGGCTCTGTCCACAGCCAAGACATAGTAAACATCTTTATGGTTTGCTTTTTAGGCTCGAAAAAGCTGAGCTGCTTTTTCACAAGAGCTGAAGAGGATATGGAGTGTGCCCCATGCTCCTGGCTGATGCGAGCAGCATGGTACCGAGTTGGCTTGGAGCCGGAGCAGCACCCGTGCAAACACACTCCCACCCAGCTTCGGCATTAGGAAGCACAGCGGACACATGAAACAGCTCTGCAGGAAACAGATCGTGTTAGGAACAGTAGCTCTGGACCAGGGGTGACCATGCTGGATCCAGGCTGTCTTCTGCAGAAGCATTTCTGTGTGCTCGCACTGCAAATACTTGCCGTTGCCTAACATAGTGGGATTGCAGTCCGTTCCCCCTCACTCCCCATCTCTTACAGCCTTAAAACAGACCAATAATTGCCTACTCCTAACTGGGATCTGCATGGTGTCATGGCCTCAGTTCCTCCAGGGGAGCCACCACGCTGTCCTTGGGCTGTGCCGAGCTGCCGCAGTACCTGCTGCTTTCCCCCTGCTCTCCTCCCAGCACAGTGCATGCAGCAGGGTGAGGCTGGCACGGCCTCAGCTCGGCAGGCCCTTGCTGTGCGGTTGCTGTCATTCCAGCCCAGAAAATATTTGGGTGAGATGATGCTTTTGGCAGAAACTCTCAGCAGCTGTGCTGGTGCCCGCTACACCAACCACAGCACGGCTCAGTTGCTGGCGGACACCTCCAAGGCACAAAGCAGTAAGAGAAACCTTTTGAAATGCTCCCTCAGGTCTCCTGACACTGTGAAGTCTTTTTTCTTCCCAATTTTCCAACATCCTAATTTGCCAAATGTTTTTGCTTGACTGTAAGCCAAACAGAGCTTTGGGAAAAAAATCTGTGGTGCCCTGGGGGTTCCCCCGGCTGTTAATTGCCAGGACCTGTGGTGCTAAGAGCTGACCCCAGACACGGCAAGCTCGATGCACAGACCAAAACACAAACTGAAAACTCTCCAGCCTGGCCTGCCCTGACCCAGAGCAGCCGTGAGCCTCAGAAATGCTGTGCTTCCTCCAGGGACCCTGCTGCGAACGTGCCCCTGTAGTCAGCAGCGTACCAAAATGCAGAGAGAGCGGGGTCAGTGGCTGCCCAGAGCCTCACTCAGGTGTGAATGTACTGCAGAGGAGGATAAAGGCTGGCCATAACTTTGCTGCTGGACTTGGGTCCCACAGTGCTGCTTTGGGTTTTAATCCTGCACCTTCTTTGTCTTTGGATGGTCCGTGTCTTTAGTAGACAGTGGTGGAAACATAGTGACCAAGGATGAGGAAAAGGCTGAGGTACTTAATGCCTTCTATTGCCTCAGTCTTTAAGAGTAAGACCAGTTGTTCCCCGAGTACCCAGCCCCCTGAGCTAGTAGACAGGGGCAGGGAGCAGAATGAAGCCCCCATAATCCATGGGGAAATAGTTAGTGACCTGCTCCAGCACCTAGACATATGCAAGTCTATGGGACCAGATGGGATCCACACGAGGGTACTGAGGGAACTGGCGGAAGTGCTCACTGAGCCACTCTCCATCATTTATCAGCAGTACTGGCTAACTGGGGAGGTCCTGGTTGACTGGAGGTTAGTGAATGTGACACCCATCCACAAGAAGGGCCGGAAGGAGGACCTGGGGAACTACAGGCCTGTCAGTCTGACCTCAGTGCCTGGGAAGGTTATGGAACAGATCATACTGAGTATCATTATATGGCACATGCAGGATAACCAGGTGATCAGGCCCAGTCAGCATAGGTTCATGAAGGGCAGGTCGTGCTTGACAAACCTGATCTCCTTCTGTGACAAGGTGACCTGCTTAGTGGATGAGGGAAAAGCTGTGGATGTTGTTTACCTGGACTTTAGTAAAGCTGTTAACACTGTTTCCCACAGCATTCTCCTGGAGAAACTGGCTGCTCATGGCTTGGATGGGTGTACGCTTCACTGGGTAAAAAAACTGGCTGGAAGGCCAGGCTGAAAGAGTGGTGGTGAATGGAATTAAATACCGTTGGCGGTCGGTCAGAAGTGATGTTCCCCAGGGATTTGTACTGGGGCTGATTCTGTTTAATATCTTTATCAATGACCTGGACGACGGGATTGACTGCACCCCCAGTAACCTTGCAGGTGACATCAAGTTTGGCGGNGATGGGCCAAGGACAATGGTATGAGGTTCAACAAGGCCAAGTGCTGGGTCCTGCACTTGGGTCACAACAACCCCATGCAGCGCTACAGGTGTGAGGAAGCATGGCTGGAAAGCTGCCCGGCAGAGCAGGACCTGGGAGTGTTGGTCAACAGCTGTCTGAATATGAGCCAGCAGTGTGCCCAGGTGGCCAA
>RSEF01000031.1:9431394-9500322 GCA_003993805.1 Himantopus leucocephalus
CTTAAAGGTCCCTTCCAACCTTAACAATTCTATGACTCTATGACTTGAAAAGAAAGAGGTAGGAACCCAGTATGGGTATCTGTGAGAGAACAGGTTGTTGGGAGATATCCAGTTTGTGACTATTAACAGTGTGAAGTGAGGGGTCTCCAGGCACGTTGAAGTATTGACAAGCAGACTGTCAGGCACTGTGTATCTGTGCAGACTGTGACTGTTCCCATCCTCTCCCCTCTGCCAGGATGAGACTGGTCCAGATACTGCAGTCTCAGCCACTGAGGCTGTCTGAGTGCTGATGAAAGTTCATTTCTGCAGCAGTCTTGTCTAAAGGCACAGGGCCAGCAAAAACAAATAGAAAAATAAAAGAAAAAAGGCTGTTGTATGTCTGGATATGTTCACCCAGTTAGGTGAGGCCCAGCAGCACTGGAAGAGGACAGGGCTGAGCCACTTTGACCTGCAAGAAAGTCAAGAAACACAACTCAGCAGAGGACATCATAAAAAGAGGGCTCCATTCAGCAATCCCAGTAGGACACACTTGCAGTCATCTGTGCAGATCCCACACGCTTTGTCGTTCTTCTGCTTAACCTCAGACACAAGGAGCATCCCCTGCGTACATCAATACCCACATACAGGAATGAAGCAACCGAGTCAAACACTTCAGGGAGAGGATTTTCGCAGCCATCAAGAGGAAGACAAGACAGACCCCAGCTAAAGAGCTTTGCTCCAACATTAATTGCTGGGAGGGGAACCATGCAGGGAACTCAGCAATCCCAGTGGAAGGCTGCAACCCCCGCAGTGGGTCTGCAGCCAACAGCATGGTCCTCTGATCCCTTTCCACTCCCAGCTGACGCAAATCCAGATTTTTCCAGAGGTGTACAGCAGCACCACTACTGCTTCCTCCTGCCTTCAGCAACTGAGTGGGACAGGGATTTACCCACTGACTGCACAGGGAAGCTGCTCATCCACTAGATGCCTCAGACAACTAATGCATTGGGCATAGCCAACTCTGTCAGATGGCCCTTCCTGGCCCACTCCATATACTCCTATAATGCACCCAGTATACTACAGCCTCAGTAACCAGCTGTGTTTCCAGCTGCTGAGACCTTGTTTAAAGTGTTCACAGACCGCTGCCTTTTCTTATGTTCTCAGCCTTGCCTTTGGCTCATTGCGTCTGCTACCCCTCAGGGCTCTCTGCCCAGCACCCACTTCTGATATCTGCCTCTCTCCACTACATTAAGCCACTGCAGCTGACTGCTGTAGTGTGCAGATATGGTTTCTGATAGTACTCGTCCTTCCAGCCCCAGGTCTCCAACAAACTGTGAGCTCCCTCCAGCAGCCTTGTTACTGTACTGCAAGTACACTGTGCATCACAGGTGCTGGGAACCCAACCTTATGCTGATTTTTCCCCATTTTTCCTGGTCTCTTTGCAGTCCTGGAATGGAAGCTGGTCACTGCCGTCTGTTTTTCTTGCTCTATTTCTAGGTAGTTGGTGGCCAAGAGATGCTCCAGGTGGAGCAGGAAGGGAAGAGCCCCTTTACTGCTCCATTTCCCAGGGAAGCTGCAATTGCTGTCTGCCCTCCTCTGTGCTGTCTCCTCTTACCGTGTCACTTGGGCTCTACATCCTTAATGCTGAGAGCTTCACAGCAGCTCTGTGCAGATTTTTTCAAGGTAGTGGAAGATAACTGCAGTGAGAAGCAGAAAGACAGCATTAGGGGAGCAGTGACTGGGACACTGGCCACATCACAGCCCCTTCTGTTGTGAACTTTTCTTTGGGCATCTCAGCAAGCCTCTCCCAGGTCCCAGCGCAGCACTTCCAAAGAACACAGTCTTGATCCCAAGACCACCAAATAAAATCTGTGACCCAGGAGCCAGTGCTACTTGTGGAAACCTCCTCTCTCCTGCCCCTGGGTAGTGCAGCTTCAGATGTCAGAGTGGCCGTGGGTGGCAAGGCTTGGCAGAGGATAAGCCCCAGCTCACCTGCTGGATTTCCTGCATCGCAAGGCGTATGGAAGAGTGGAAACGAGGGAAGGCTCGTTGGCTGCCTATCTTCTTGTCTGAGCTTGGCTTTGTCCTTGTCTTGTCCAGGCTCTGTTCCTTTTGGGAATTCTTGGTCCTCCTGAACCACACATGTCTGAGAACCGCGGCTGCCCCTGACTGCAGACCAGGTCTGCTGGTGGAAGGCCTGGAGGGGCAGGGCTGCTCCTCTGGAGGGGCCTCTCCCTCGGCTTCTGATGGACCCAGCTTGAGGCACTCCAGATCTTCATCATCCAAACTCTCACTGCTTTTCTGAGAGAGGGAAGAGTGGATTCAGCAGTGGCTTGCAGACTCTCCACCCACCCCAAACAGCACAATGAAAAGGAATACCCAGCTGTGACCACAGCTAGTATTCAGGGGACAGGGACCTGTCCCCTGAATCCACCACCACGGCCAGGGCCTCTCCCCCACCCCAGGACTCCCCAGTGCCCAGCTAGTAGCGTTTCCTGGTGCATGCAGAAGAGGCCAAACTGCTTGGCCAGAATGGGATATCCCCAACAGGAACACAAAAGAGAGATGCTGCCGCAGTGACTCTGTCTGCTCAGGGCACAGTCCATGCTCCATTCCCTTTTCCAGCTGCAGATCCTCAACATTCACCTGCCCACAGGGAACAGTCAGGATCTCCATGAAGGGCTGGATGCCCACAGTCTGGTGATACCGAACCAGTTTGGTAAGTGAGGCGTGAGCCCGGTCTTCCCCCAGGATGACATAGCGTGCATTGGGCTGCACCTGGATCATGTAGTGTCTGCAGCGGCCTTCGCCCCTGGGGAGACGGACAGACATGGAATGGGTCCACAATGTCTCTGCAGGACTTAGTCATTACTTTCTGCACTTGCCTCAAGAGGCCAGATGTGATCAGGAGCCACAGTAACAAACATCACAAAGATAAAGGAGATGCACCATGCTGGAGTGTCACATGCTGTGCTAGTAGGTGCTGGAGGAGCAGCAATTCCCCCAACGTCAGTGACAGAAGAAACACAGCATCTAAGACCAAACCCCAGCACACCGTACCGCCTCCCATGTTGTTGTCCCATTAGAACTCTGCTCTACCCCTTGTCTGAGGCTGTACAAAGACCATGCCCTTGCAGCACTCTGATTGCCTCTCCTCAGGCCCTCCTCTAGACTCATCTCCTCTGCTCCAGCTTCCTCCAGCCTGGTTTGCCCACTCAGCCACACAGCACAGCCTCAGCAGGACCTGAACCCTTGGAGCCGCAGCACCCACCCACAGAGAGATCTAGTTTTTGGCAAGAGACAGACTGCAGTGTCTTGTCTGCTACTCCAAACTGTCTGAGGGACCCACAATAGGAGAGGCTGAGCATCATCCTCAATGGACTTCTCTGTGGAGGGGGTTAACTCCTCCAGCCATGCAAAGCTCTTTTTCCCTCTCTGCAAGGCTCATTACCTGTAGGTCAAGGTGTAGCCCGGTCGGCTCTGGCTGATCCGAACAAGGAAGCAGCCCAAAGGCTTGTCAATCAGCAAGTTTTCAGCTTCCCTGGAAGCAGGAAAGAATTTTTCAGCAGACTGTGAGCAGCTGCAAGGATTCCCATCCTATCTCAGTACCACAGTAATGCTCCCAGTCCACAGGGAGGCCAGCATCTGCCCCATGTGTTCCTAGCTAGAGACTTCCAGCCTCTGGCTCACTGGTGCAGGGAAGCATTAGCAGGCTGAGAAGGCACAATACTCTCAGTCAAAGCCTCTCCAAGCAAGGCTGCTCCAAACCTGCTCCAGCAGTCTGACTAGTGCAACAGCAACAGCTGCCTTCCAGCACAGAGCACATTACAAAGCGTTGCTGAGATGAGGAGGTTGTGCACATATGCATTTCCTATGCTCCAGGGCTGACAGAAGAAGGCAGGATGTTGTGGGGTATTAGTGCTCAGCACAAGGTAAGCCCAGTGCCTTGGAAAAACACCAACTTGGACTACACCACTGTGCTTCTTCAAACTTCCTGCTGGATGGAGGTCTTCCCCCTCTCTGCCCAATAGACAAAGCACCGCTTTGTGCTTGTCACATGCCTTGCTCCAGGCTAAAGGTGACTGCAAATCACCAGTGCCATTTGGGATTGCTCTGGCTGCTCTGTTACATGAGGCTGAGCTTACACTGCTGTATGGAGACTTAAATCCAGCAACAGGAAGAACCACTTAAAAAGTATCTAATCTTCAGTGTCTTTGGGAAGGATCTGCTATGTCCTTCATTGTGAAGTTCTCATGGCTAGCCTGTATTTTAATTCAGTTAGCTTTATCTTCCAGATGCTAGTTCCTCTCCTGCATTCTTGGATCTGTAGACAAAAGCATTAATGCAGGTGGGGACCTTGTTAATTATCTTAAAAAAAAGAAAAAAAATGCAGCTACCGGGCGCTATCGGCTACTGTAGTGTCTTTTACTAAGAAAACGTGCTGTGTAATGTCTCTGAGCAA
Source organism: Himantopus leucocephalus (assembly GCA_003993805.1). Taxonomy (NCBI): domain Eukaryota; kingdom Metazoa; phylum Chordata; class Aves; order Charadriiformes; family Recurvirostridae; genus Himantopus; species Himantopus leucocephalus. Next base: position 9,435,836 of record RSEF01000031.1, read on the forward strand.
TGCTCACACTGATAAGCTGACAAAAGCCAGCAACTTGCGATCTAATAAGACTGAAGGAGACATGCAACTTTAACAGAAAAAAGATACAAACTGGAACAAGATGATAACGGTGTTCAAATGGCAGACACACTTCGCAGCAATGCCCACACACAAGTCCCACCAAATAAGGAACACTGGCAGTTAGCAAGCATGCAGCACCACAGATTAATTTGCACATAGGGGAGACTATAGCCAGAAACTGTTGTCTACCTGCTAACCCCAGTGTTTTGCTCCTATCTGATAATTGGCATAATCAGCATTTATCTGATTATCACTCTGCTTGGAAAGCAGTGGTTGGCTCAGCCAAGAGAGTGAAGTGTGAGGCATACCCAGCAGCAAAATTTCAAGCATTTAAAAAAAGCTTCCCCCAAAAAGCTTGAGAGTTCACAGTCTTGTAAGCCACTCTGTAAGAAGGTAGGGATTTGTGGATGTCTCCCGCCTAAAGGGATGTAAGTTCCACCTACACCGCACTATCCTTAGATGGGCAGAGGTATCAAGAAAAAGCCTTCCTTTTCCCATATTGGGAGACTTTGGGAAATCTTTCTACCAGGTACTCAGTAAAGCCTCTCTTAATAGTTTTTTAAATAAATGTACACTGAATTCTATATTATTCTGCTGTAAACTGAGGTCTTCTCCAAACCTAAACTGAGAGATATGAGAACAGCCATAATGAGTCAGACAAAAGTCCGTCTTCATTCTATACCACATCTCTGCATGCATTTCTTCTCCAAGTACTTTCCCAGCCTCCCTTCCCTGCACAGGAATTATATTTAGGAACCCACAGTGGATTTATTTCCTATGAGTTTCCACAGTCTTTCCTTGGACCCACATAAAGTTTCAGCATTTGCATCCTGTGTCAGGGAGCTCCAAGCTTCTCCCTAACGGTTTGAAGCTCACAGCCTAAAAGTGAAAGGTTATGCAGACCGCTCCCATTCCTTAAGGAGGCAAATCTTGGCAAATCCAACCTATGAGGTCCTCCTAATGATACAGCAGCTTCTGCCTGCTTGCCACAGACCAAGCTGTGGCCACTGTGTCCAGCATACTCACCTCCGGCTGATCATCCCATGCAGCCAGCTTGGAAAAGCCCCATCATCCTGCATGACCTTCTCAGCCTGGGTCTCTTTGAACCAGCGGAGAGTTGCTCCTCTCTTGCATTTCCTCATTTTTACCTCTTCTCTGGTCTGTTCCTCTGCCCCTAGAACAGGGCGAGGCGCAGAAGGGTCCAAGAAGTTATCAAAAGGAGTGAACTGAAAGTGAGGAGAGGGGGAAAGTGAGCATGAAAGCAAGGTGAAAGGCAGGGGACCTCTGAAGGGATCCCTTTGGTAGTGATCCCATTCCTGAGTCCCTTAAGATAAGATTAGTCGCAAACTACCAACACTGCTTTCAGTTCCTCAGAGGTCCTGACGCTTTTCAAATAACCACAGTAGGAAAGGATTCTCTCAGTTCTCATAACAAGAATGACAATGTTCTCCTGGTACCACATGCAGGAGAACACATGCATGCAGAAGGTGGAAGACATAGGGAACCAGCACACATGGCTAAGAGGCCCCAAGCAGAGCCAAAATTGCTACCTCTGTCAATTTGCTGCGTGGCCGTGGCACTGGTGGCTGTGATGACTTATCAGGAGGATGGGGACAAGGCTGAGGGCGCCTCTTTCGTGGCATGGGGACTGGAAGGGAGATTCTTTCTGCAACAAGAGGAAAGAAGTAGATGAAAACTAGCATCCAAGATCCATGAGATCCATTCTCCACATGCCCAGGATAGGGACAGGCTCTGCTGCATGGAGTGTGCGGGAAAGACACAGCTTGGCACTCCTCCCAACACAGCCAGGCAAAGGACTTGCACCACGCTGCTTCTGCTCCCCACAGAGAAAGCTGCACTTTCAAATGGCAGAAATATCGGCACCTCCCTGCCCACCACATCGGTGGAGCCCCCAGCCCCAGGAGAGCCCAGGGCAGGTCATCATCACCTGGAGCTTACAGCACTTCGAGGTGATCATTGCATGAGTGGCCATGCACAGGGGCAGTGGGAGTGGGAGCAACTCACTCTGGGCCTCTGCTTCCACTGCCAGCTGCCGGCTTCTTTCTCTCTCTGCCTCCTCCTGTAGCCGCTGGGCCTCAGCTCTCACCTCAGCCAGCAGTTTTAGGTAACTCCTCCTGCATCTGAACCCCCTGAAAACTGTTCAGAGAAAAGCTGTGGTTAGAAAAATACATGTTCATCATGACTTTGTCACTCCCTGGGGGAAGCACACTGGGTAATAATCCTTCATCCAGTGCAACGCCCTCAACACTTCAGTCACGTTAATAAAGGGCAATACAGACTTTAGTTGAGCAGGCAGTCAAAACCACGTGAAAACTGTGTTGTACTTTCTATGCTGTCAGATCACAGATTTGAAAAAATTAAATTACAGATCTAAGCTCTCATCTCTAATGCCAAGGCATAGGATACTTAGGAAACAAAGTCTCACAGAAGGTTGTCTGTTAGCCATCTATCTCCTCAGTATGCTTCAGACACTACTCTGTAAAAACAAAGCTCTTCCGTGCAGGAGACAGGATTTCATTGATGTCAGCCCACAGGATAACCTTTCCCATAAGCAGCCATCACAGGGTTCATCAGGAGCTTTAGAGGCATCACATTATCCCACCTACTTTACCAGGTACCAAAGCACATGAACTGAAAGCCACACTCTCTCATTTCCCACTACCCACACATCTTCCCCACAGATGAGAACAAGACACAGCATGTGACAGTCTGATGTTTGTCACACTGTACAGTGCATAGCTGGAAGCTGTTCAGATGCTTCAGCAGTGCAACAACCCATACAGAAGAGAAGTACAACAGAGAGGGGCCAGGCAGGATGACAGCCTCCTACTCCTGGTTCCACAGTCCCCATGGAGCCTGTGCAGAGGGAAGTACCAATCTGCCCACAGTGCCTGCTCTAGAGAAACATGCTGCCAGAGCAGATGGTACCTGGAAAGGAAAGGAATAAAACACACCAAAACAAAAATTTCATCCCCTTCTGCCCATCTCTGAAAGCAGGAATGAGATCTGCTTCACTCATCTTCTTTTCCCTATCCTCAGTTCAACATCAGTCACAAAGAAGTCCTCACTCCTAGGATGGTTACCTACATTTTGGGACACAGCCAAATCATATGCTTGCCCTGCTCAGCTCCTGCACACGTGCTTTCCCTTTCCAAGGCTCACACTGTCAGATGAGGACGAGCATGGAGGAGGTGGGCATCTGCAATAAGCACTCTGGCTCCACAGCGCCTTGACAGGGAGATGGTGCCTGGCCTGCCTTTCTGTCATCTGCAAAGGTGCAATGGTGGAGCAGGGACTGGAGAAAAGTTTTTCCTTGCCCTGGTCTGAGATCAGAGTTGAGGGACTCTCCTGCCCCAGTGCTTACCTTTCTGTATGACAACTGCTGCTCTTTCCAGTCGCTCCACATACTTTGCCAGCTGTTCCCGGTGCCAATATTTAAAGAAAAGTCGTGACTTTCTGTGAAGTTGGGAAGAGAAAGAAGCAGTGAGAAACACTGTTTGTCTAAACTTGTGTCCATCGTCCTCTGGAGAGGCCTTTCCTGTAGTTTTCTTTCCTATAAAGTTCTCCCTGAAGGGGACCAGGCAACAGTCTGTGTGTATGAAGTCTCTGCAGTTCAGGCCCCCCATTCCCAGCAGCTGTGATCCACACCTACCCACATATCCAGCCCGTCAGTTCTGTACTTTGCAGTATCTCCAAGCAGCTGAAAGAGAGGAAAAAAGTGAAATAAATCATTTCCCATCCAAAGTGAACACCACACAGCCAGTGGTTTTAGGTGCATAAAGGAGGAGAAAGTGCCTCAATGATTCTGCATTACATTTTCTGTCCCCTGTAACCTGATCACATTCAGTAACTGGCTGTCAATCTGCAGTGCTCCTTGCGGTACAGCTAGGATCACATTCAGAAACATCAGCAAAGGGGGTTCCCAGAGGCAGATTTCCTTCAGCTCCCTGGGAGTTGATTCTGCAGAGTTTATTTTCTTCTCAGAACTGTTTTTCCTTATTTTGTTTCCAAGCTCTTTGGAGCACAGAAGTTGCAAGGTCGGCACAGCAAGACTTCCGGGAGAAAGCCTGTTTTCCAACTCCAGTTTCATTTTGCAGACTGTAGTGATAAAATTTGGGTCACTCGGAAAGATTCCCCAACACTTGGAACTGAAAGCAGCACTCTAGCTGCACCGCACAGACAGCTTCCTCCTTCTGCCTGCAAATCCAGGCTGTGAAATCATAGTGGCACTTTTTGCTAATATCTCGCATAGCAAAGTAGAGTGGTTTCCCTTCTATCTCAGCCAACTTCCACTGTGCCACAATCTATATCCATGGTAATTCTTTTCTCAAGTGCATCCTATGATTTTTGTGTCTGAAAACACACCATGCTGCCTGTTTACCATCATTTCTCTCTCTCATCTCTGAGATTCTCTTGACCTCACTTGGGTTTGAAATTAATTCAGAATCGCCAGTAACTTCAAGTAAGCACTGTGAAGGCTGAAGGAGCTACTGCCAGGAAAGAACTTTTCTAGGAGAACATTCAAATCCTCTTCTTAAAAGACTAAAAAAACCCCTCAGCTGGCTGCCTGACATGCTTCATTCTCACTATCAGTCACAATTGACCATGGCAGGAAGGAGGGACTGGAAAAGTGGAGAGAGGAGGTGGGGAGTTGCTGCCCTAGATGCAGGAAGGAAAAAGCTGACAGGGTAAGACTGCAGAGCCAGAAGGACGTTTACGTGTGTAAGGAACAGAGAGGTTCTGAAAGTGCTGAGGATATGTTATACCTGTACACATAAAAAAATCATGGACCAGAAAGATCCTCTCTAGCCTGAGAGACATTCAGTGCTGGCTACTTGCTCAGAATTGTCTTTATCTTCTTCTCCCATAAGACCACCAGGAAAAGGCCTGGAGAAGCACCTGGCAACTGCACTGAGCCCCTGCCATACTGAGTTCAGAGGATACCTTTGACCATTATTGTGACTTCCAAAATTGAGTACATTAGCCAATTCTTATTCCACAGGATACCACGGCTTTACAGCAATTGAATTGAATTGCTACCTAGCAATTCTGGAAATATTTCATTCATCATTGTACCAAATGCTTTTTAAACACTGACTTTGCCTAGGAATTTACGTTTCCCATTACCACAAAACCCCATCCTAACTTTGTTCCTTTTATTCAGTTTGCTATAATACCTTGAGAGCAAAAGTCTCTGAAGAACAAACTGGATTGCATATAACAAAGGAAAGGTTCCTACCTTTCTTTTGTGAGGGAAACATCTGGTTTAACTAGAATAATTCCATATCTGTGAAAAACAAACCAATTCAGCAAGGTAAGAGCGCCATCCTTGATGTGTCGAGGTGATCCATGTCACTCTCACAGCAAACAACAATAAATCACTGTCTTTCTCACTCGGCCTCCCACAGAAAACAACCCCATGATCTCAGGCACGTGAACCTTAAAGAGGCAGTTTCACTCCCTGCCCATATCTGGTTACCAGGGTCACTTCCCTAAAAATATTTAACAAGGAATACTCAGAGGTTTTAACAAACCTTTCAGCAAATTCCTGAAATGAGGGTCTCCAGGAGAAACCATCTCTTCGGATACGGATTGTCTCCAGCAGTCCATTGTACCGGAGCTGAAGCAGCACCACATAGAGAAACAAACAGAAACAGGTCATTAGGACAACAGTTTGTTCCTCCGCAGCCAGAATTTCCTTCATTCAACCCTAAACTTCTTCAGTTCAAAATGAAAAAGTTTCTTTCAGAAAATGTTTCCTTTGTTAAAGACTGAATTTATGACATCCTGTAACTCTGATGATTAACCATTCTCAGTTAAAAGCTGGAAACCATAAAAAACAGTGACTGAAATAACTTCACCTTCCAGCCATGGGTCCTGTTTTGCCTCTGTCCCTTAAAGGACAGCCTTTTACTTCCAAATCTGGACACAGAAGTACTCTGAGGCACGGACGAACTTCCCTCTTAATCCTATCTTTTCTTACATACATTAAACAGGCCACAGAGCTTTCTGAACTTTTCTAATAATTTTCAGTATTCAGAGTTGCCCTGGCTGATAGTTCAGAACAGTCTCCTTCAGGAATCATCAGTTTTCACAGAGAAGGACTGTCTGTACCAGTCAGCATCCAGGAGATGCCAAGACTAATCCTAGTGCCTGACATGCAGATCTCACTGCATTCACGAAAAAGAAATCAGAGCGAACTAAAATTGCGAAAGGTGGACTTAGCAGTCTGTGTCACAAAAACAACCAAGTACCCAGAACCTACATGCATAAAAAGTGTGCCTACTCCTTCTCTTGGAAGGGGAGACTCAGACCAGTCAGCTTCCAGCTACCTCCACAGCTTTTCAGTGATGTCTGCCCTCCCCACTGAGACGTGGCAAAAGTACTTGTAAAGGACACTGCTTCTCCTCACCTGTAGCAGCACCACTTGGCTGTCCACCACACCTGGCTCCTTCTGGCTGTTGGGCTTTATACAGCGTACAAAGTGGGGGTTTGCAGAATACATCCTCTCCATTAGCATCATCAGGGAATGCTGGCCAGGGCAGAGAAAGATCAACAGTCCAGCAAGCCAAAGCACTGCCAGAGGCTGATGTGCAATATCCTGCAGTGAGAACTGTCTTCCCATCCCACAGCAACTTCCCAGACAATAACCGGATCGCTCCCACCATGGTCAGCTGTGCTTGGCACTCAGAAAAACCCCTGTCTACATGCTGGATGCTGTAACTATGCTTAGCAGCCTGGAAGCTCTCACAAGAACATCACTGCACTCATCTCAAGGGGCACTGCAGAGCAGCAATACTTTACCCGGAACTGAGCTCCAGCAGACTGTTTTCGTGTGCTGTTGAACTTGTCGTCTGCTCCTGGTATGACCTGAAACCAGACCCAAACAAAAGGATGACCCCTGGAAGGAGTGCTTGATTGCCATTCAAAGAGTTCTGCTGGAAGGCAGAGGGCAAAAAGGAGAGAGAATAGATTTCAGGGGAGGGAAGACAAGTTAAACATATCAGCAGAAGCAAGCAGAAAACCTGATAAAAAACAAAGGAGAAATAGGTGCTGTCTGCTCTTATTTTCAACCAGTTCCTCTCTGCTCTCATTTTCAGCCAATTTCTCAATAATAAATATCAGGTAATTATGCCATCATTTATCAATTGCCACGTGGATGTGAAGTGCAATACCTTGGCTTTCACATGAGGCATCAGCGTCCCGGTTCTGGAGATAGTGGCTGGAAGAAGAGAGATAATAGTTAATTTTGTACCTTTGCTCACAATCAACCACGTCTAAACATTCAAACCTCACTTCACACAGAGGTCTCCCTAAAAATACTGAATCACAGACAGGGCATTAGGTTTCACCATGGGCAAATACAAGGAAAGAGCTAAAGAAAGAAGAAAATGCAAATGTATGAAGCATACAATGCAGGCAACATTATTCTCTGCCACTGAGAAGACAAGGCAATCAGGTTAATGACCTCCCAAAGAAATATTGTCAACAGCCATCTAACAATGCAGAGAAGTACAGATAGGAAATGGGAAGCTTACCTACAGCAGTGAAGATGGGATGTTATATAAAGTCATTTAGATAAAACCTAATTCAGTGACAAGATGAAAAATTCAGGGAAGCTGAATTTACTGAAGGATCTAATGAGAGTCTTGCACACCCGTGATGCAACAGGCTCATGTGAATCATAGAACCACAGAATGGTGGAGGTTGGAAGGGACCTGTGGAGGTCATCTGGGCCAACTCCTTTGCTCAGCAAGGCCACCTACAGCCAGCTACCCAGGACTGGATATGAGCAAAAACCCAATCTGAGAACAGGTTATCTCTGTTGTTTATGAACTTTCAAAGAGTTGGGACTAGACTAAGTATCTTCAGTAACAGTGTGAAAGTGGTAATGAAAAAAGATACTCCTGAGCAGAAGTGCTGAAAACCACAGTGGAGAATAGAAAAAAAAATCATCAGTTACTTGTAAATCCCAGAAAGTGGCATGGACTGAATAGGACAAAAAAAAAAAACAAAAAACCCAAAGAAAATTTCTGCACCAGAAGCACTGTGTTCAGCCAGACAAATTCCAAGAAAGCATCCACCTGACTATTCTTTAAATGTTTACTTTCATAGAAGCCTTGGAGACTCTGAGGGTGGAGACTCTGAGGGCTTATCAATGACTGGAAAAAGGGAGTGTAGTGGTGGGAGAGAAATAATGCATGACCTCAGAGTTATTTAACAAGTTGTACCTGAAAAACAAAATGTGTATGAAAAGGATAATGTCTACACTCATTGCTTGTGGCTTTCTAACACTCTATTTTCAGTGTGAAAAGCTAGAAGCTATGACATTGTCCAGCTTCATTTCTATACAAGAACAGTGCACATGGAAAGGGCCAGTGGAGACAGTCCTGCACTGGCCCTGGAGAGGATGGGCTATCTGATCTCAGGGAAGACATCTGAGCAGTGGATAATTCTCTGGAAGAGGATACAACCTGCTTTGCTTTCCAGCAAGGAACGAACAGCTCTAACAGCTCGGTATAGGCCAGCAGTCCCACTCCAGGCTGCAGCCTTCCCAGCGTGTCCCTGGGGCTGCCAGCTGTGAAACACATTCATAGCACAGGAGCCTCATCCCCACACTTAACTCTTGCAAGGTGGGCCTTGATTCATGTGGGATGCCCTACCACAGCAGAGGGACTTGCCTGTGAACAGCACACTGAGCAAGGGGGTGACACTGTTGATGAAGAGCCCACGGACATTGGCTGGCAAGGTGTCTCTGTTCTTCTCTAGAAAACCCCCAGCACTATATTGTACCTAGGAGAAAGGGCAGCAAGTCACTAAGGCCAGCAGTGCTCACAGGCTTGCTGTGAAAGCCACCTCCACAGCTTGCCAGAAGCAACTGTTGAACTGAACATACACCGGCTTGCACGTGCATTCTGTAAACACATATGCACTCCATTCAGATGATAATCCTGAGGAACAAAACCTTGTGGATGGCACTAAGGCATTAGAACCATAGGAGTGCAGCACAGCGCTGAGACATCCACCTTTTCTGTCGTCTTTCCTTGATTATGAAGTTTCACTTAGTTTTGTTCTATGCTTCACTCTTTTCCTTGCTCTCCCCCTCTTCCCTCTGAATAGGCTTCCGTCCTGTTGTTATGCATCCACTTATTTCTCTTGCTCCCTTCCTTTCTCATCTCTAGCCTGGTGCTCTCCTTTCTATGTTAGATGTTATTTTTTTTAAGAAAGAATGTCATAAGTAATAACTTAGTCAACAATGGCGGCACAGGATTACTAAATTGCATATTAAAATGACCTGAGTTGTCATGTCTGCTCCTGCTCCAAAAATTATCTCCCATCAGTTCAACATATTTGGGCCAATGCTTTCAAAATTGGTGGCCGTAAGGTTACATGCATAGTCCTAAACCCCAAGGTGCTTAGATACCATTTGAATATATAAATAACTGCCTCCACTTTCAAAACACCTGGCTGCTCTCACTGTGTTCCTCAGTGCTTGCAATCAAATAGTGACTGCTGTGCTCTGGAACCCAACAGGTAAAGGTAAAGCCATTAGACTGTCCTTTGATGCTGCACAGTGGATGCAAGGCTTTTCTTTTATAAAGGGCTACTTTAAGACTAGAGTTCCAGTAGAATGATGATGAGTACAGCAGATTCCCTTTGCTTCCCAGAGGTAGACCCCACTTTCCTCAGGGGTCCTCTCTTCCTATACCTTCCACAGAAATCCCAGGGAATCCTAGGAGGCAACTCCCTGGGAGCACATCATTTCTGTTATACCATTGTTGGATCACACACTCCTTAACATCAGAGCCTTATTTGTCAAACAACACATTTGCTCCCTCCTACATATGTTACAATAGCATTCTTCCCGCAAACAGTACATACTTTCCCAGCATAGTGAATGATGCTGAAGCCCAAAACACGGCCTCGGCTTGGCTCAAAGTGTGAATTCCCCTTGAAGCTGCTGTTTAGTTTATCCACAAACGTCTTATCAGTTGCCTGCAAGAAAGCAGATTTCATAATCAAATAAGGCTGCAACAAAGACCTGATCGGGGCACATGGAAGCAAAACAAAGTGCTGGAAGTGGCCTTGGCTATGCAACAGTTTCATACTGTACACTCTGACTCTCCATCGATATCGGGATGCCGATATCGTTACACTGTCCCTGATCTGTCTGTCCTGTCTCATCAGTCACACATGGGAACACTGCTGCTCATCCTGCTCTTTAAAGTCACCCTCCTACATAACAGCTCTCTCTGCAGCCCAAATATTTATGGCTACATTCCCGACGCTATTTTCTTTGACCCCCATCTATCTCATGCATACCTGAGGGAATGCGCTCTGCTCATCCAGAAGAGACAGGAGCCCAAGTGGCTTGGCAAGGAGCAGTTTCTGCAGGGAAAGGAGACACGCTACATGTATCTAAAGCAGTACAGGGCATCCACTCTCATCCACTCTCATCTACACCACCCTTTGAAGAGGTTCTTCCCAGGTACATTTCTGCCCCATGATAGCAAGAGAAGGACTCCTCTCTTGACTGCATGGAGCAATTCTCTTCTGTCAGTCCTCTCACTCACCAGAATAGGTTCATTATTCTTGAATGTGATAGTCTCCCAAGGCAGCTCTTCTTCCTTATAGGCAGCCTGCTCCAGCTGGAAAATGTGCTGAAACAGAGGAAAAAGAGGTTGGAGCACCCCTGAACATCTTCCTTCCCACCCTGAACAGAGAGCAGAGGCATGGCTCTCTCACCCATGGCATCAGAGGCGCAAGATGAAACTGCTCTTCTGCATGCCCATCTGTAAGCCTGTCACTTGCTGACCCTGGTGCATAAAGCAGGAACACTTCTCAAAATGTAGGTGTCCCTGCTCTGCCAACTTTGGTCATTGCTTGACCCTTCTACTCCTTTCTTCCCTGCACCAGTGGCTCCCCTGCCACAGCAAAGGTCGCTGCTCTCTACCCTGCCTCACTAATCACTATTTCTGTCCTTCCAGGCAATAGACCTGTTTTTCCCCAAGCTGTCCTTCATATGCCAGGTGGATCAGTGCTCTGCTTTCTCTGCCACACAAGGTGAGATCACTCACAGCAGACTTACATGGTTGAAGAAGTGCTGCAGCTGCTCATTGGCCAAGTTTATGCAAAGCTGTTCGAAACGATTCACTGCAAAGTTTTCAAACCCAAAAATATCCAAGATACCTAAAAGAGGGAAGATGAACACATCATGGATCCTGCAGACCATCCCTGCAGATAGCTGTGTACCCCAACACACAACTAAATCTCCCACCACCCAGCTCTTGTGGCACAGTGAAACCCCAGCCAAGTCACCAGTGGCACCTCTCCCATAGCTCCCCTTGGAGAGCTAGTCAGGAGAAGACCTACTCCCACCCCTGGCTCCTCTGGAAAGCCAGAGTGCCCCAGAACTACAGCCCCACAGTTGCTTCAGACCAATCAACTGCTCAGAGTTGGCCAAGGCCCTACAGTCTTCGTGCTGCCGACTAGTATCTCCAACATGATCATGTCTTTGATAATAGATGCCTGCATGCAATCTTTCATATTGTACGTTTCCTTCATTGTGGCTGAGGGACGCACATTTGAGGACAGAAGAGGAGCAAGGTAGGCAGAACTCACCTATCTCACTCAGTTCCACCTCAGGATCCACCTTCTCAGCCAGCAGCTCATTGATCTTGCAAACAATCCAGCGAAATACTCGGCCATACGCCACCTTTGCAATGGAGTCCCGAGCATCTGCACAGAGATAACAACAGCAGCTCACTGAAGGGCTCCAAGGAGAGCAGGAAACACAGTACACAAGCTGGGTCAATACATTCACCTCTAGCAACAATGTCTAGTGGTTCATGAAGCTATTTTAAAGAGCAGATAAACATTAGAATCATAGAATGGTTTAGGTTGGAAAGGACCTTGAAGATCATTGAGTTCCACCCCCCCTGCCACGGGCAGGGACACCTCCCACTAGACCAGGTTGCTCAAAGCCCCATCCAGCCTGCCCTTAAACACCTCCAGGGATGGAGCTTCAACTTCTCTGGGCAACCTGTTCCAGTGCCTTGCCACCCTCAGAGTGAAAATTTTTTTCCTAATATAATATCTATTCTAAACCTACCCTCTTCCAGTTTAAAGCCATTCCATCTCATCCTATCACTACATGCCCTTGTAAAAAGTCCCTCCCCAGCTCTCCTGTAGGCCCCCTTTAGCTACTGGAAGGCCGCTTTAAGGTCCCCCCAGAGACTTCTCTTCTCCAGGCTGAACAACCCCAACTCTCTCAGCCTGTCCTCGCAGGAGAAGTGCTACAGCCCTCTGATCATTTTTGTGGCCTCCTCTGGACCCGTTCCAACAGGTTCATGTCCTTCCTGTGCTGAGGTCTCCAGAGCTGGATGCAGTACTCCAGGTGGGGTCTCACAAGAGTGGAGTAGAGGGGCAAAAATCCCCTCCCTTTGCCCTGCTGGCCACGCCGCTTTTGATGCATCCCAGGATATGGTTGGCTTTCTGGGCTGCGATCGTGCATTGCCGGCTCATCTTGAGCTTCTCATCAATCAGCACCCCCAGGTCCTTCTCCTCAGGGCTGCTCTCGATCCATTCTCTGCCCAGCCTGTATTTGTGTTTGGGATTGCCCTGACCCAGGTGTAGGACCTTGCACTTGGCCTTGTCGAACTTCATGAGGTTGGCATGGGCCCACCTCTCCAGCCTGTCTAGGTCCCTCTGGATGCCATCCCTCCCCTCCAGTGTGTCTACCTAGCTACACAGCTTGGTGTCATCGGCAAACTTTCTGAGGGTGCACTCGATCCCACTGTCCATGTCACCAACAAAGATGTTGAACAGCACACTGGTCCCAGTACCAACCCTCGAGAAACACCACTTGTAACTAGCCTCCACTTGGACATCAAGCCATTGACTACAACTCTTTGACTGGGACGGTCCAGCCAGTTCCTTATCCACCAAGTGGTTCATCTGTCGAATCCATGTCTCTCCAATTTAGAGATCAGGATATCATGCGGGACAGTGTCAAACACTTTGCACAAGTCCAGGTTGATGATGTCTGTTGCTCTTCCCTTGTCACTACTGCTGTAACCCCCTTGTAGGCAACCACCAAATTTTTCAGGCATGACTTGCCCTTGGTGAAGCCGTGTTGGCTGTCATCAATCACCTCCTTATTTTCCATGTGCCCTAGCAGTGTTATGTTTCCCCTTCCGCAGTCTGGAGGAACCTCACCAGACTGCCACGACTTCTCAAACATGATGAACAGTGGCTTAGCAACTTTGTATGCCAGTTCCCTCAGGACCCACGGGTGTATCTCATCAGGTCCCATGGACTTGTGCAGCTTGTGGTTCCTAAGGTGGTCTCACACTTGATCTTCACCTACAGTGGGCAGTTCTTCATTTTCCCCATCCTTGCCTTTGCCTTCTGCATCATGGGTAGTGTGACTGCAGTCTTTGACAGTGAGGACTGAGGCAAAAAAGTAATTGAGTACCTTGGCTTTGTCTCTATCCCGGGTGACCGGGTCTTCTGTTTCCTTCCAGAGAGGGTCCACTTCTTCCCTGGTCTTTCTTTTCTCACTGACATACTTATAGAAGGATTTTTTGTTTGTCTTGATGTCCCTGGCCAGATTTAATTCAATATGGGCTTTAGCTTGCCTAACCTGATCCCTGGCTGCTCAAACAATTTCTCTGTATTCCTCATTAGGTAGATATCTGTCTGATTGTTTTTCCCTCTGTAAGCTCAAAAAGAGCTCTTTCATTCCAAAATCTTCACAATCTTTCTACAAGATCAGATATGGCACGCTAGGGCACCTGTGAGACCATGTAAAATGGAAAATTTCCTTGCCAAAAAAGTCCAGCCACTTTTTAGAATATCCAGAGACTTGCTTTGCCCTCTGCAGGTCTACTGAGTATGGATCCCCTCACTGCCAAACCAAGTGAGAGGCTACAAGTTGTACTTGGAAAATTGAACGGTTCTTTGTCTCCTAGCCCACAGTTGCCAAGTATTCAAATGCTGTGGGCAAGAGGAGGATGCAATTGATGGAAAACTTGCTGACATTATAAGGAGGAGGAGACCAAATCAACATGACTTACTGCATAATGCACTTACTGATAGGAAATGGCTTTTTTTATTGGCTAGAGAGATGCAAGAGCAGACATTTGGGAAACAGAACTAGCTAATTCCCCATTTTCTTTTTTTTCTTTCATTTATTTTAAGAAATAATCTAGAAATTCTGGGTTTTCATGCCTTTTTTAATTTTTAAAAATCTTTTATTTTAACTGAACCTTTCTGTGCAGATTTTCTTGGATTATTTTCTTTTCTTATTGAAAGGAAAAATAACACCTAGCACTTGTTACTTTAACATACTTCCCTTTCACCTCACTCCTTCCCTGATACTGTGCTATCTCATTGATTCTCTCAGTTATTTTTCCATCTGCTACCTAGAGCTCTGCACACTGCCAGCATTCTGCAACAGGAGCCTTCCCCTCTTTTGTACAAATACCTGCAGTTTTCTTCTAGGCTGGACTGAGGGAGAAAGCAAGGCTAATTCCTTGGTTTCTCATTTAATCTCTGCAGTCTCCTGGAGATCAAACAAAAGCGGCATTCATGGTCCTACATGTCAGTAAGAGACTAAGCAGATAAACATTGATATACTTGCCTCTGTGCAAGCAGAATGAAGGGGCACAGACAGACATCTTTGTTCACAACAAGTTGCACACAAGTGGGGATACCCTTCTATCAAATATGGGTCAGTCTTTTAGCCAGCACATCTGCAATTCATTATGTTTCTTACCTTCTGCCTGCTGCTGGGTGTGAAAACGCTGAATCTGCTCACCTCGGGTCACTGACATTGTACAAATAAGGCATTTTAACAGTTCATCTTCTTGGACTCCAAACTGACCCTGGGAAAGATGAAATAGATGAGGACAGTCAGTAGTAAACCTTTATTCTACATGCGGGGATTGCATCTCCTTGCGTCTGTGCAACAGCCAGTGTAATGGGGTCATGATTCAGATTAAGGCCTTTGAGCTCCACTGTAAGATCGGCATCACTGTTAACATCTCGCAGCACTGGAGTCAGATCCGGGCTCCGAGATCTGCATTACCCCTGCAGTGACCAAGCTCACTCTTGCGCTCTCTCCGAAATACTTTCTGTTTTGCTCTCCCAGTGCTGCCACCTTTCACCTTCTTTGGGAGCCACGCCAGTCCCTGCTGAATGGTTTAATGACTTACTGAACAGCACCACAGGGAGGTGACTGTGCAGGTGCTGAGATGTCTGAGCTTCAGCAGACATCAGTCACACAAATCCACAAGAGACAGGAAACAAGGGCAACAGACACAGCTGAACCCCTCAGTGATTGCTTTCACAGGAATTCCCCTCCCGTGGGCAAAACCAAGGAGCAGACTTGAAGAAGTAAGAAAGAAGTTGGCTGCTGAACAGATGTAGGTGGTTGTTTCAGGTATGGTGTAGGAGGGAAACAGGCAAAGAGATGGGAGTGAAACGAAAAACCAAAGGTGCTGGGATTTTAAATAGGTCAACATAAAAAGACATAGAATAGTCAGAAATACGATACACTTTTCTATTCTGTGTTGTTAACACAGGGAAATAATGTATCCATCCCATATAATAAAAATGGGACAGTCCTGAGGAATATGTACTTCTTAATCTGTGATAACTTCATGTGAAATAGTAGAAAGTTTAATTCTGGATAACCAACAAAAATTGATAGCAGTTAAGGTGGTATCCTTGGACAAGATCTGCTGAAAACACAGAACTAGTGTTCAGATACTGCACACCTGAATTTCTCCAAGGCATCATCACATTTAGTAACATAAAACATGTAATTTCAAAAAGCTTGTATTGTACGAAGACAACAAGGCATATGTGATATTGCCATATGCAAGACACTGGTTCTAGACACAGGAGAAACAGAACCTGGGAAATGTCTCTTTGTGAATGAATAGCAGTGAACACAAATGCAGTTGTGGTGTCAAACTGTACACTTCTGGAAAAAACTCCTTTTCTTCAGGAGCCTTCACACTCTGAGACAGAAACGCCCTCTGCCATCTCTGGCAGGAGCAGCTCCCGCAGTTACACTGCCAGTGGGAACCAGCATCATATCCATAAGGTTTCTGTCAGCTCTTGTGACTCACCGCTGCAGCCTTCAGCCATCCCTGGGAGGCTTCACTCACTTTTACAGACCCATTCCTCTCCTCAGGCTCAAAGGTCACATTGCCCAGAGACAACACACCAGCCAAGATAGCCTGCATGTCCACTTGCTCCTGAAACACAAAAGAAAGATGACTGAAAACCTATCAGCATATAACATATACAACATGGAGGCCCCAGAAGTTGGAGAGGTGAGGGAAAGGCACAGTCAACCTGTGGGAAAAGACTCTACACAAACCTGACAGACTCAGGTGGTTTGGAAGCAACATGGAAAATCTAGAAAGGAGAGAAATAGGACTGAGCCTTAAAACAGCAGTGAGAAAGAAACTGTCTGCCTGCAGGATGCATAGGTGGAAATTAAACGACACCAGAACTGACCTGTTCTTGGAAGCCCACCATGTCAAGGGCATTGCACACCTCTTGGTATTTTTGCTTCCAGCACTGAGCTACATCCTCTGTACCAAATCGTCCACTTATGTACCTGAAAAAGTGTATATCCCATACAAAACTGTCACACAACCAGCACAGCAAGTCAGTCCGGCCCCAGAGGAACAAAGCAGATCAGCAGCAGTGGAGACATGAAAGGGAAAGAAACTTTTCCAAGGTAATGCAACAAAGAACAGACTCCAGACCTCCCAGCTTCCGTGATGACCTAAAGATCTCTTCATGCAGCTCCATTCAGATCCTGCTCCAGCTTCCATTCATTTGTTTACCTGTACCGACCTCCACAGATAGAGCCACAGAGCAGAGGCATAGGCTCCATTATGCTGCTTTCCCCTGCATCCCCCATCATGAAGATTAAACTAGTCCTTGAAGTACCTGTAGAGTGAAGGATCCAATAGCCCATACATCTCCTTTTCCTCCGAAGACAGTCCAGCAAACATGTAGTAAAAGATATGGAAATTCCTCTCCCCAGTATCTTGTCGCACTACCCGTGACTTCTCTAGCAGGTACTCACTCAACTTCGCACCTTGCACTGCACACAAGAAGGTGACAGGGTAAACTTTGCACTTGGGGCTGAACTTAGCCATCTCGCATCTCTTTTTTGGTGACAGGAGCATGGAATTGTCTCAAATAGCTTTCTCGTGTGCAACATCCTCTAGGCTGGCCAGCACCCTGGAAATGGGCTTCTCAATGCTTCATCCCATCATCTTAGAGACATCTGCTCATCTGCTTTAGCAGTAACCAAGGCTTCTGGCACTCCAGAGTATTATTGATACTTCCCTGGCACTGTCACCCTCATATCCTTCCTGTACTCACACACTGTCCAAATCCAGGCCTTATCCTACAGCTGTGGTTGCTGTAAGATTTTACTTAATTGCATATCCTTCCCACAGGGAGTCCAGTGTCAAAACTTCACCCTTCACAAGTTCTGGCTGCTCAGTCCACTCCTTCCAGTGCCCCAAACTAGTAATTGCCCTTGACTTTACCTGTATTCTTCTGGAAACGCAGCTGTATGTATTTTCCAAAGCGGCTGCTGTTGTCATTCATCACAGTCTGGGCATTGCCAAAAGCTTCAAGCAACGGATTTACCTAAAAAAAGGGAGCAAGTAGAATAAGCTTTCTTCAAATTAAGTGATCCAATCTAACTTACTTGGAAATGTTTAACTTTAGCATTTAGTACTCAGCATTCAGCTGGAATAGAGACCACTACATGAGTATGCAAGAGCACCTATTTTATCGTATCCTGGGTAAAGGAACTGAAAGAGGCAAATATAACAAAGACAAAGCAGCATGAGATGACTGAAAAT
This sequence comes from Himantopus leucocephalus, assembly GCA_003993805.1. Taxonomy (NCBI): domain Eukaryota; kingdom Metazoa; phylum Chordata; class Aves; order Charadriiformes; family Recurvirostridae; genus Himantopus; species Himantopus leucocephalus. The sequence goes on from RSEF01000031.1 coordinate 9,453,823, forward strand.
AAGCACAATCAAACCGAGTTGATCTCAGTATGATCACTGACTCATTTGTTAAAAGATAAGGTTGGTATAACAGATTTCCACAAAGCATCTGACATGGTATCACTAGATAATTTGACTGTTATACTACATCAATAAACAAGATAAACACGGCACTCGGTAAATGAAGCATGATAACTTTGCTACCAAAACTCGTAGACAGCATAAGGCTCAGGACAGTGAATTATAAAGAAACTAACAGAACAATCAGACCAGCTTGGTAAACGATGCAAATATGGTCAAACAGCAATTTTTCCATATTTGAGCAAAGAATGCCTGCCAACTGGAAGAACGATGCCTTACAGTACATGCTGGACAGCCTGCTGAACACAATTTTACAGCTTGACACTGTAATCCCAAAAGGGCTAACTTAGCCCTTGAATGTATCTACTGGCATTGCCAGTCAAGTCTTTCAGGGTCCGTTAGGCCAGGCACTATGCTGAGCAAACACAGCTATCCTGCTTCCTGAACCTGCTCAGGTCAGAAGCAGCTTGGCAGTGTGGCCCAAGCCAGCTCTAAGTAGAGCCACATTCCCACAACAGAGCACAGGCATTCACCTTGGATCCACTGTGGATGATACCTCACTGAAATAATATGTCATTCCAGAGCCCAAAGCACAGCAGAGTGTTTACATGGCAAGGTTTTGGTAGTGTGAAGGCTACAGGGGTGGTTTCTGTGAGAAGATGCCAGAAGCTTCCACCATATCCAATAAAGCCAATGCCAGCTGGCTCCAAGACGGACCCGCTGCTGGCCAAGGCCAAGCCCATCAGGAACACTGGTAGCACCTCTGTGATAACACATTTAAAAAGGGGGAAAAAATGCTGCATGACAGCAGCCAGAAGAGAGGAGTGAGAATACTTCAGAGAAACAACTCTGCAGATGGCAAGGTTAGTGCAGGAGGGGGAGGAGGGGCTCCAGGCGCCAGAGCAGAGACTCCCTTGCAGCCTGTGGTGAAGACCATGGTGAGGCAGGCTGTCACCCTGCAGCCCGTGGAGGTCCACGGTGGAGCAGATATCCACCTGCATCCTGTGGAGGACCCCATGCTGGAGCAGGTGGATGCCTGAAGGAGGCTGTGACCCTGTGGGAAGCCTGCACTGGAGCAGGCTCCTGGCAGGTCCTGTGACCCCGTGGAGAGCCCCTGTCACAAAAGTTTTCTATCATTTAAGATATCACTACATGCCCAGCAAACAGAATTACTGACCTACCAATGCTTCTAATTTGTGGTCAGCTATTTCACCATCCTTACCCATTCTTTTTATATGTGTCTTATGTTTTGCTCCCTGACTTCCAGTGGGGGATTCATCAGCAGGCTTCCTGAGCCTAACACAAGTTATCTTGCAGCAGCATTGCTTCTGCATCTTCAAGTACCATCCTGTAACGACCTACCTGAAGGATCTGCTGCTCCAGCTGTGACTTGCTTTTGCATAGATTCATTATGTGCTGCAACAATAGCTTCGTGCTCTCTGTTTTCCCTGCACCGCTCTCTCCACTGCCAAGAAAAAGCAAAGGAAATTCCAGCAGCTGTAAAGTATAGTTGTTCTGCCCCTTATGTCCTGGTGCCCCATGACTTGAGACTACCCTCCTGTCCAAGAGTTTCACAACTTCTTCAGCTAAACTGCGCATGTGAGTACAAACTCACACCACACATTTACACAGCAGGTTCCATGAGGTCCTGATTCCTCCCCAGGGGAATTTTTCCCCATCTACAAGGGAGTACAGATATACCCCATGCTGTCAGTTCTGGACGGGGTGCACCAGACAGACCATTTGCTCTGCTTCTTCAGAAAAAATATGTCTAAATTCTGGAAAACAACCTCCTTCAGAAGCAACCTGATACATCAACTCCTCCACATATGCTGGAGTCGACAGCTTCCTCTTCCTTCAAAGAGATTTGCCCCATCCATCTCATATCCACAGCTGAGTAGTGATCTTGAGACACTGCAGGAATCTCAAATCTTTTTCTCATATTCACATGCATCCCCTGGTTGAGAACACGGGCACACCACCACAGAGCTGCCCGCACACCCACAGCAGCAGTGGTGCACGTCACTCTGCCGTCACGCATGCCCAGCACCTCCACCTCCAAGTCAAACAAGCAGCACTTGGAAAGTACACTTTCCCCTGTCCTGGGAGGAAGAATGTACAACCAGTGAGACAACGTGTCCTTGACTGACAACGTCATACTGGCAGAGAATGTACAACCAGTGAGACAACGTGTCCTTGACTGACAACGTCATACTGGCAGAGAACTTCAGTGTATGCATAGAGAAAAAATTATGCAGGAAATACTAAGGTATACTTGAGGGCAGGTCTCTGTTCCCACACCTGACCTTTGAGCATTTGGTGTGGCTTTACTGCTTTGTAGCTCCACGCTTGGGATCAAGTATCTGTCATAGGTGGCTAAGTACCTCAAATACTATGACAGATACCTGATCTCAAGCACAGAGCAGGCCATCACCATCTGAGTAAGCACAAACAAAATAAGACCATTTTGACAGTTGAGAACATGCCATCCAGACAGCGCCCCCGATCAGTATATGGGGTTTTTTTTTGTTTTCAGTGACTTCTTTCCTCCACAAAAGCATTATCAGTCAGCACTCAGTCAGCAAGTTCAAGCTTTTCCTTCTACCCTCCAACAAGCACAACAGCTTCACCAGCTCCTGCTAACACTCCCCACGGCAGGTGTGTAACTTTCCCAGGCTGTGAAGAACAGCAAAGTCATCCCCAGGAGACCCAAGTGCTGTGCATACCCAGGCTGTGACTAACATCTGTTGGGATTGGGAAGGCAAGGGGAGCCAGTGAAATTTGCTGCACAGGACAACTTGATTGCAATGAGCATTTATCACCTGTGGGCAGCTGCTGCATTCAACATCAGCCTCTGAAACATGCCACCCAGACCTCCCAGATTAAGTTGGAGAGACCACAAAGAATAATAGAGCCTGGTGTGTCCCCATGCTGTTCTAATGTGGTCTAACAGGAGTGCCTTCCTCCTCCCTCTCTGCCCCAACTTTGCTCATGCCAAGTAATCTTATTAATGAGTGTTTCACCATTCACAGAGAGCAAAACCATGAACTTCCTGTGATAGCAACACACAGACCAGTTAATAGGGTTGCAAGATGCACAGAAGTAACTCAGACTCTCATCTCTGAGACCACAAACTGATGGCAGAAAACAATCGGATCACTGATTTCTTGACAAACGCCCACAGGTTATTCTTTCTTGTCTTCCATCTCCCCAGACAAACACTATGACTGTTCTCCATCCTTAAGAGCCCTACCAGCAGCACCTCTTCCACCTGCTGACTCCACGGCCACCACTTCACTTGTGCTTTGTGACAGCACTTCGTGTAAAGCACAGGCACTGATGGCTTGCAGGCTAGAGAAATGAGTGGGCTGGACCCTCAAGGTCCCACCACAATACTCAGCAGTGATTCAGCAAGTAATTTCCACACCATGTAGACTGAAAATACTGATAAAATGATCAGAAGGCCAATATAAAGAAGGAAGTATTAAATCAAACAAGCTGGCAATTAACAGTTCAACTGAGATGACATTTAAACTGTTCTCTACAATACCCAGAAACGGCAGTTAGTGTTTTGAGGCTTTCTCTGCTAGCTGATGCTGTTTGAGGCTTTCTCTGCTAGCTGATGCTATCTGCTGCCCTGCAGTTTCAGCAGAACAATAGTGACATCACGGAGTGAAATACTCATGATACTGGCATGCTCTTTTGTTACAAGAGCTCATTTTTTTTCCCCTCTTAGTGCACAGAACTGCCCATGACAGTAGGATTTTCCCTGACCAGATTCCCAAAGGTCTTAGGGCAAAGAGGCGCTTCTGTTTGTCTTTCTGCTGCTGTTTGTTACATATGAGAAGCTCCACTTTGGGAAAACAGTTCCATTCCACGATGTGTAACCTTTACTACAGCAGTTGGAGTGGGAGTTATTTCGCCAAAGAAGAGCGCCCTATGGCTTTCCCCAGAGCTGGTTAAATCCTTCCAACGCCACATCCCTCCAGAAGCAAACCCGGCATATTTAGCTGCGTTACCGGCACAGGGCAGCCGAGCTGCTCCACAAAAGCCAGCTTTGTTTGCCTCGCGCCTCCTGCCCGCTCTCCTGTCTGGAAAGCGGGCAGGTTGGGAAGCACGACGCACGGCACGCGCAGCCGGCTTCGCACTCACCAACAGGCGTGGGAGATGAGCTTCGCCCGAAATTTCGGCGGGGAGAGCCCAGGGAGAGCTCGCTGGCCGCCACCTGGCCCCCCACCTCTGCCTGGCTGCGGCGAGCCCCCAGCCCGACCCCGGTTGCCCACCCAGACCTCACCTGATGACGATACACTGGCTCCGGGGCCCGCCGCCCCCGTGGCCCAGCATGGCGTGGTAGGCCCGGCTGGCGACGGCGAAGATGTGTGGCGGCAGCGTGCCCGTCTGGTGGTGCCGGTACCGCTCGGAGACCTGCGGGGGTGCGTGTGTGGGGGAGAAAGCGGTGGCGGAGAGGCGGTGAAGGGGCTGGGGGGGGGGGCAGCGGGGCCCGGCCGGCGGGGGCCCGCGGGGACTCACCTCTCTCCCGTACAGCGGCAGGGGCTGGAAGGGGTTCATGGCGATGAGGATGTCCCCGACATCGGTCTGGGGGAGAGGGGAGAGCCCGTCAGCCGAGCGCCCGCCCGCCCGCCGCCGCCGCCGCCCCTCGCCCCGGCCCCCGGCACTCACGTAGGGCTGCTGCCGCAGGAACCGCTCCCGCAGCCCGCCCAGCAGCGACGCCTCGTCCAGCTCCGACAGCGATGCCAGGTCCCCGGGCGGCGGGCGACTCTCCCCCGGCGACACCATGCCGCACCGCTGCCGGCGCCAGCGCCAGCGCCTCCGCCCGCCTGGCCGGCCGGCCGGCCGCCCTCCGGGGCCCGGCCCAGCCCCGCTCCCGCTCCCGCTCCGCCCCGGGACCGCCCGCCGGGGCGGGGCCGCCGTTTGAACGCGGGGCGGCGGCGGGGAGCGGCAGGTAACGGGCGGCGGGGCCGGGGGGAAGGCCCGGGCTGAGGGGGGTGGCGGGGCCCGGGCTGAGAGGGGTGGCGGGGCCCGGGCTGAGGCGGGGGGCAGGGCCCGGGCGGGTGGCCCGTGCTGGTGCGGTGGTGGGGCGGTGTAAAGCGGGCAGCAGGAGGTGGGGGAAGCAGAAAGAGGCGCCCGGAGGCCTCCCGAGGCTGAGCCTGCCCTTGCGGCCTTTGCCACAGCGGTCAATCACAGAATGGCGGGGGCTGGAAGGGACCTTCGGGGATCATCTGGTCCCACCCCCCTGCCAGAGCAGGGTCACCTACAGCAGGTTGCACAGGACGGCGTCCAGGCGGGTTTTGAATGTCTCCAGAGAAGGAGAGTCCACAGCCTCTCTGGGCAGCCTGTGCCAGTGCTCTGCCACCACCAAAGGAAAGAAGTTTTTCCTCATGTTCAGATGGAATTTCCCATGTTCCGGTTTCATCAAATGGTTTAGGTTGGAAGGGACAGTAAAGACCATATAGTCCCACCCCCCCTGCCATGGGCAGGGACACCTCCCACCAGACCAGGTTGCCCAAAGCCCCATCCAGCCTGGCCTTGAACACCTCCAGGGATGGGGCATCCACAGCTTCCCTGGGCAGCCTGTGCCAGTGCCTCACCACCCTCAGAGTGAAAAATGTGTTCCTAATATCTATTCTAATTCTACCCTCTTCCAGTTTGTGCCTGTTGCCCCTTGTCCTGTCACTGGCCACCACTGAAAAGAGTGGCCCCTTCCTCTTGACACCTTTAGATATTGATATGCGTTTATGAGATCCCCCCTCAGTCTTCTCCAGGCTGAACAGACTCAGGTCTCTCAGCCTTTCCTTATAAGAGAGATGAAGGTCTCCTCGTGCCTGGCTGATGGTGTTCATCCTGTTATCCTCCCATGAACCTGCACTCAATAACCACAGGTGTAGCCAGACTTTCCCCAGTTTCTCTGTATGACAAGTCTGACAAACTGAAAGGCTTTGGGAAGCTTATTCTGCAGAGGAAAGTCTCACCGTACTCAGAGGTGGGAGGTGGAGGTGTGCAGCCCTTGGAGCTGACCCATGAGGTGGTTAAGACTCCTGAGACATCCAGAGTAGCTATGCTGCGATAATAAAGGGAGGTTTTTGCAGGATATTCAAACCAGAAAATTTAGAGTCATTGCAGGGAATATTGCTAATGGGGCATCATAAGGTAGTTAACTGTACAGAAGGTACAGTGGTTTCTATTCTGAGTCTGAGAAGAGAGAGGCAAGCTGGGGTGCTTCTGTCACCTGTAGGTGAAATATTTTCTAATCTACCCATGGGCTCCAGACAACTCTTGCCCTACAGACCTAAAACAGTTAGAACGTAATATATTTTGGCATAGTGGGAGTGTTTGCACCACTTTATGTGAGTGGGAGATGGTCAAAACTGGTGTAACTTTTTTTGTCTTTTTTTTTTTTTTAAAAGTTATTATTTGTTAAAAGAAATTGGGCTACAAAATGAAAATCATGACCTTCCCTGGCTTCCCTGGCTAAAGGTGCTCTTCATATGGTAGCCCTTTAGTCTATTATTGGTGAGTACTTTGCAACCGCATGCTAGTGCTGAGCTCTTGCATGGTATTCCCTGCAGTGCTGCCTCTCCCTCCACAGGGGTGCCAGGTCTGCCCTGTTCGACCAAGACATGGCCTCGGCGAGGCTTGTGGTTGTGTCGTGAACGAATATGAGGATAAACCTCTGGAGAAGCTCCTGCTACTATAAAATACTGCACGTGTCCCTCAGCTATCTGGACTTTTGCTAAGTCATGAAATGAGCCCTGGTACTCATTTGATGTGAAGCTTTTGTTTCAGACATTGATTTAGATACCTGAACTGTCTCTGGAAGACAGTATTTCACAAATTCCCTTCTCCACGACAACGCATCTTTCTGTATTAATATAGCTTGTCCACATGGGAGCCAGAACATATGTGAAAGTATCTCAGCTTCCAGAGAAACTTAAGAATTCATGCTGTGGCAAGTGTGCAAACAGCCTGCACTGCCTTTTGATCAAAAGGCAGAGCAATATTTAACTGCTGCTGTGCTAACACATGCCTCTTTCTCTGAGAGAGGGTGATAAAAGAGGGAGTATTTTTCTTTGTACCAAAACCATGATGCTCTTGCAGAAGAGAAGAGCAGCAGCAAAGATGGTTAATAAGTGGATACTGTGATTCACAGCAGTTGCTCAGTCTCTCTCATCTCTGAAACCATGAATGACTGTTGGAAAATGACAATGCAAACCGCTTGCGTCTTTGGAACTTCTGGGGGAAAACAAGCAAGAGCGCTCCCCTTCTCTTTTCTTCCCCCAGGACAAATCTTATGGTTGTTTTCCACTCCTACCTGCGGTACCTCTTCTGTCCATTAACTTCCTTGGGTTTATTGGGAATTTTGCCTGAAGAATGGGGCAAAGCACAGGAAGAAGCAATTTGTGGGTGGAATTGTATGCTTAAGATTTGCTTATAGACGTATCGTAATGTACTGCTCTTGCTTTCATGGTCTGGTCTTTCTAACACTGTTCCTCTGGTTGATGCGGCGCTTACCCGCAGGTAGGAATGCAGAAGGAAACTGTGCATAACAGTTGCTGGCAATTGACTTCCCTTCTTTCATAGTAAAGTGTAGAGTTTGTAGCTCAGAATCCTACCCTGTGGCTTAGGTTGTGCATTTGTTGTGTGTCCATCTCTCTTGGCTCTCCAGGATCAGTTGCATTTCTGTATGTCAGCTCAGAGACTGCCATGAGTGACTCGTCCCTGCCGTTTATGGCCGGATCAAACACTGTTGAAGAGCAGAGGGCTCGCTGGGAGAGAAAGCGCAGCCGTACAGCCAAGGAGCTGCTGGAAACAGAACACAAATACCTTGAACAGCTGGATTTGGTGGTCACAGTGAGTATTTTGGCCCCTTCTAATATGTGGGTACCTTCAGGCAGCACATACTTGTTTGTGTTGTCATGGGGAAGGGCCAAGAGCAAGACTTTGCTGCGTCTCTACTGCATGGGATAACTGCTGGGGCTGAAAGGTTTTTTATGTTGTTTTTCTTTCACTTCCGCTGTAATATCTGATAGCTCATGGTTTTGGCCCCTTGGCTTTGGTCTGTACCCAGACAGAACTCTCTTAAAGTTTTGATTGTGTAGGGAACTCAGCTTAAGATGCCTGAGAGGTACGAAACATAGGGGCACAGACAAGACAAAGATAAATTATTAACAGGGCGGTGAAAAACAGATGCATCTAGGAATACTGAAATAGGCTCTCCCAATGCTGTAGTGCTGTTCCACACATTTACAGTTATGGTCAGAGTTAACAGACGGCTTACATCTGATGATAAGTATTCACAAGAAGGTGTTCACAATATTTGATATCCTTTTGAGCTCAAGAGTGTGCAGGCTGCAACTTCTTGCTTCTGCTGTGTGTCAAGAATAACCTTTTAATGACCTGTGAATTCTACCTGTTTGAAATTCTCTCTTTTTTCCTACTTAGTTCTTTGTGACAATTTTAAAAGCCAAAGGGACGCTGAAACCTGCTGTGTTGGAAACCATATTTGGACCCCTAGAATCCATATGTTCGGCCAGCCAGTAAGTGAACAGACTGATGCGATCCCTGTAATTATATGGGGAGGACCCTATATTGATGAGAAAGTAAGATTTCAGGAAATAAAGCTAACACCTTGTAAAACTTGCATTCACTTGTAGCACTGCTAGCCTTGGTGACACTTGCAGGTGTACCCAGGAAACTGCTGGTCTGTATCCACATATCTGGATGCCCAATTGCTCTCTGGATAGTGGTTCAAACCCAGTAAATCTTCTCTGTGGTATTTTTAAGGGATGTTTTCTGTGGCTTACTCTGTGAGCACCAAGTACATATTTGACACAGAACCTGGATGCGAGGTGGAAACTGACAAAGGAGGGTCAGCATAGGAGTGAACCAGAGGGAGCTGTGAAAATGCCATCAATAATGTACCCTTCATGAGCTATCTTTGCTTGTGCACAGTGTTCTGTCGCTTCACCTGGAGAGAGGGAATTTGGGACCAGGACTGGAAGACTTCTGTCAGAATCTGGAGCTTTATGGCCACTACGCTGAGAATTTGGAGCAGGCAAATAAAACCTTGAAGGTAAATATCTCCTTTATTCTTCATATTCTTTCTTCCTTCTTTCTGCATTCTGTGAAACAGCTACGTGCTTCCCTTTTTCTTCTGTTTCTGGAGTGATCAGTTTTCTTCCTTTTTCTGGGCTTCTGCTATTTTCTCGGTCTTTCTTCCGTAATAGAATGGTGAAAACTTCTCTACTTATTTAGAGCTTCAGATTTTTTAAGCTTGTTTCAGGTGTTTTTGTATGTATGTGCATACGCTGAGCACAGCTTTCTCAGAGTTCTGTATTTACTCCCACTCCTCCTTGGGCTGGCAAGCCTGGAGAGTTTGCGGTGGGATCTCTTTCTAGAAAATTATCAGGTCTCCTAGTCTTTCCCACTACCACTAACTGTATCCTAACACTGGGATTTCCTTTTCCTTCCCAATTTTTTTTCTGTGGTAGAAGAAAAATTTTTTCCTTCTCCTTTACCTCTCCAAATACAACCTGTCTTCCAAGAAATTTCGGAAGGATATATTTTTATTTCAAAGTCCTGGCAGCTGTATCCGGACTTTAAAACATCTGACTTCCAGTTTTCGTCCGTGCTTGTTCCCAGCTGCAGGATGTACTGGGATGTCCTTCTGTTCTGTCTGCATGCGTATATTCACACTTTTGATTTCCAAAGAGAAAAAGCCGTTTTGGATACTTGCCTTGAGGTGATGAGAATGTGGGGCTGCTGTCTTGAAATGAGTGGCAAAAAGCCACAGGTTTTCCTATCTGAGTCAACCTTCCTTTTTTTCTTTTATTTCCATTTGCTGAATATACTAGCTTTATACTGCTGTAAATGTAGGAAGTGGGGATATCGCTTCTGTTACCTGCTGGGAAATGGTGGTCAGGAGAAAGAGAATTGCTTGCCCATGGCTACAAAAGAAGTTGTTGATGCTTGCATTTAGGACTGGAGTCCTAAAGTTTAAGTTTAAGAGTTTTAATTGTTCCAAGCTCTGGTGCAGACTAGAGCACATACTTCTTTCTATAGTCTCAAAGCTGTATGTCTTTTCTGCTGCACGCAGGAGCAATTGAGGAAAAATAAGTCATTCCGACGATTTAAGAAGCTCCAGGAGACTCGACCCCAGTTTCAGGGGAGGAAGCTAGAGGATCTGCTTCCTTTGCCCCTACAGAGGTTGCAGCAGTAAGTAAGCAATTGTGTCTTCAAGGTGTAAGTATCAGAGGGGAAAAAGGAACATAACAGTGTCTTCGTTGCTATGGGAGGTAAAGTTCCTTAACGTGTCTCAAAATTGGAGCATATAGACAGCAATGAAACAGACTTGAAGACACTCCTGTAAAGTGGAATCAGTGTACATGGATGGGAGATGATGCAGTGAGGTAGCTGTGTTTAGCCCCAGCCCGTAAGCCCTTCATTTGGCTCTTGGGTAGAACTGCAGTGGAGGCTTTCTGTCATCTCAGGAAGCTACTGCAGTTAGGCCCTGAACAAAAGCAAGCTGTCTGAAGTGCTGCAGAAGTGGTGCACTCTGCCAGAGATGGTCTCACTTCACTTTTGTGTGGGTTGCTGACCTGGACCAGTGTGACTCTCCTCTCTTGTAGATGGTTGTTTTTGGGGAGAGGCGAGGTTAATGAACGTGGGGCAGCTTTTCTCCCCTTTCTGGTTATCAGGGCCACATGCTTTCCTTGGACTTGGTGCCTATTGTGGTTGTCCAAGCCCTGGACAGATCCAATCTGGATTGCTGCATTCACCCCTTGAGGCATCATCTCCCCTTTGAAGAGGCAGGCTGACTGCAGGAGGCGAGTCCTCCATGTCCTCAAGAGCTGCCCTTTGTTGGGGAGGGTATATGGGTAATACAGAGCACAGGTAGTTTGCTGGGAACCCAGATGCTGGTGCTATAGAGCAAGGAGCTGCTCTTCAACCATGATCTTATCCACACTAAAGCAAATTTGAGAGACTGAAAGCCTCGTTTCTTTGAAAATAACTCGTAGTGAGCCTTTCAGGTAGCTTTATGTAACCTTTGTAATGAGCTTGTCTTATGTTTATAAGATTTCTTTTTACTGTAATTCTTTGGATTGTTTCTTTAAATTTGTAAAATAGCAGTATATTTGTTGCTGTCCAACGGTTTGGAAAAATGGTGGCTTTTTAACAGAAGGTCTAATCTTTTTTCATTAAACAGCTCTTTCATGTTTGAAGTTCTTTGAACTCTTTTACATATACTGCAGGTCATATGACTTCTGCCAGTTTGTGAAGCTATTCAATGTCATATTTATTCTGTTATTTCAGACTGAAAATAGTTTGACTTTATTAGGAGAAAGCATTTGTGGAGATCTGATCCTTTCCGGTAAAGACTGGAGAGGAAAAAAGAAAAAGGCGGCTCCTAGTTCTTATAGAAATGCCTTTATTTTCTTGTGCGGGCAGGAAACTTATGGTATGAATGCTACCATTCAGACATAAAAAAATTTAAATAGTTCAAAGAGAAATTTGTCTGTTATTGAAGGTATTTTTATGTGAATGCTAAGACAGTCTCATGAACTTAAGTAGTATGTGAGGCTGCTTTTATCAGATCCCTAGGAAATGCCAAAGGCTTGCAAATGCATAAAATACTTGGGTTAATTTAGTTGATAAATGTGAAGATAAAATGAACGTGATCAAAGAATTGTGACCAAAAGCTGCTTGGTTAGGTTTAGAGGTGTGTACTCCCATCTCCTGGTGGAGTATTGTTCATCACTCTGTCTCTAATAGGAGATGCTGCTGTTCCTGATATTTTTTTGTGAAATAGACCTGCTCTCTCTATCTTAGGTACAAGCATTTCTTCAGAGACCTGCTGGAGAACACCAGCCCAGACAGTGCTGAGTACCAGAGACTTGCAAGTATGATTCCACCTGTAGATGCTGGCACTCTGATCCGTGTTAGCCTCCTTGCTAATAGTATTTGGATTCTTGTCTTCTGTCTGCTTCCACAGGAAGAAAAATCTTCCGTTCTCTGGGGTTCTAGTCGATTACTATTTCCCTTCTCCATCTTGATCGAGATGTCCCCGAGAACACATTGGGAATAAAAATGCAGAGTAACTGACTGGGAAAGTGGCCTGGGGGTTAGGTCAGAGAAATGGCAGCTCTATTTTTTACGATGAGGGTGGTGAGACACTGGAACAGGTTGCCTGGGGAAGTTGCCAATGCCCCACCACTGAAAGTGTTCAAGGTCAGGTTGGACAGGGCTTGAGCAACCTGAACTAGTGAAAAATGTTTCTGTCCGTGGCAGGGGAGTTGGGCTAGATGATCTTTAAAGGTTCCTTCCAACCCAAACCATTCTATGACTCTATTGATCACGTTCCTCAGTTTTCTAGGAAAATTCATGTCATTCGTGCCATGTTTACTAGCAGTTAACACCACTTGTGGGGCATTTTTCCTGTTTTTGCTTCCAAATACAGGAAATTATTCTTCTGTCTAATGTTTCATTGGCAAATAAATGTTTTCTAGAACTGCAGAAGTGTTGGCTGGAGAGAGGCCTCTGGAGGTCATCTAGTCCAATCTCCTGCTGAAATTACTGAACAGATCTGTTGTTGATATTTGGTTTAAAACATTTGCTTCTTAATTTCTTATCTTATAATCTTATCTTTTCACAGCAAAATAGACAAGGCCTAATATGTACTCATGTGTGATAACCTCAGAATATGCTGCTATAATTTCAGAGGCTGTGAAATCTGTTTCTGAGGTATCTCGGTGGGTCCAAGACATCATTCATAAGAGAGAGAACTCATTGCAGCTACTTCGGGTTCAGAAACTGCTCAAAGGACAAAAGACACAGGTTTTGACTCCAGGTGGGTCTTACTGATAGCTCTGTTTTTCTTCTGCCAAGCTGAGATAACTGGAGACGTACATCTCTGACTCAATTCATATTAACCAGTCTTCCCCTCCTGCCCAAATTCTATAGATACGTGGTGAAGGAATATAGCTAGTAATTCAAGCACCTTTTTTTTTTAATTAAGAATTTTTGAGTAAGGATAAACAGCAACTTAATAGCCTAACATTCAGATAGGAAGAGCTGATGATATGTAGTTAGAAAGTTCCTAACAGGAACTTAAGGAGGTCAGGAGTGTAAGTCCTGGGTGAGAATGAAAGACTGACATTAAATAATTTTGGAAGAGTCTAAATAGTGGTGTTGTCCCTACTCCATTGCAGCAACCACAGATTTCTGAGTGTCAAGGACCCAAGGACGGTGGTGTTTTTCACCTTAAGCTACAAGTTTCATGGAATAGTGCTCACGTCCTTAACATGAAGAATCTTCTTTTATCTGCATGGTTAAACTGTGCCAGAAATCAGAGTATTTATGTTGATAGCTGAGATAGATAAAGTCACAGTCACTGGCATGTAAGATCATCTAATTGGATAACAGGTTTCTGTATGACCTCTCATGTGACCGGGTGCTCTCCATGCCCAGAACACACTCCAAGCTACGTATGGAATATTGTGAGAAATGTGTCCAGTCTGGGCAATTGTGAAACGGTCACTTGGGGCTTCACCTGTGCCCTCCCTAAACACTGCTATTGCAGAGGTCGTCTAGAAACAGTGCTGCAGCTGGAGAGGAGTGATAAAAGTCACTGTGTCTAAAGGTTTCTAAGGCACACCTCCAGGTACTTGTGAATGTGGTGGTAATCATATATGTGGATTTTTGCGTGAAAAAAACATCCCCCAGTGGGATGGGGGAGAGAATTGGAAGAGTAAAAGTAAGAAAACTCATGGGTTTAGATAAAAACAGTTTAACAGGTAAAATAAAAGCTGCACATGCAAGCAAAGCAAAACAACGAATTCATTCACTACTTCCCATCGGCAGGCAGGTGTTTAGAGCCATGCTCAGGGAAGCAGGGCTCCATCGCGCATAATGGTTACTTGGGAAGAAAAACACCATCACTCCAAACAGCCCCCCTTTCCTTCTTCTTCCCCCAGGTTTTTATTGCTGAGTATGACGTCATATGGTATGGAATATGCCTTTGGCCAGTTGGGGTCAGTTGTTCCAGCTGTGTCCCCTCCCAGTGTCTTGTGCACCCACAGCCTGCTTGCTGGTGGGGTGGTGTGAGAAGCAGAAAATACCTTGATGCTAAGCAATGCCTACACATCAATAACTAAAACATCCCTGTATTGTCAGTGCTGCTTTCAGCTTAAATCCAAAACAACTCCCATACAAGCTACTAAGAAGAAAATTAACTCTATCCCAGCCAAACCAGCACAGGTAGAAAAAGAGGTTAATTATCAGAGGTTATTATTCTCAAAGATGCTCAGTCAATGGGCAGATAAATTTACAAGTATCTTTCCCGTTCTTCTTAGAATCCTTTTGGTGGTGCTAGCTGAAAGGGAGCTAAAACAGGTGCGCTCAGCTTATAGTGATCATGAGCATGTGTGGGGGCACCTGAGTACATTGGGGTAGTGCATAAATAAAGAGGTAAATCAAAAAAAAACCCACCTCACAACCCCAAAACAGTATAGCTAGACCAGAGATGGCCATTGTTTGAAAGTGTTGGGTCCCCTGCTTTTTGTTGTCTCTGAATAGTCTGAGACATGTAGTAAGACAAGTGTTGAGGGTCTATAGACACCTTTCCATTATCTGGAGAATTGTGATGGTTGTGTTTTCCATTAGCTGGCATAAAATAGGTACTATTGGATGTGAGAAGTAGAAAAGTATGAGGCAGCTGGGTCTTGACAGTTTTGGGCCAGCTTTCCAGAAACAAGCTAGCTTTTGCAAAATAGTTAAGGTTGCATCCTGTTACTGGGAGGGAAGAGGTGAGAAAAGATAATGCTATAGATTCAGAGAGAAAGGGCAGCTTTGGAGCTGGATGTCTCATGTTCAGCGGTGTCTCCAAGATGTACTGGTCCAAATGAAGAGACCCTGCTGTCCTTGCTGCCTTCCATATATAGGGCAAATACCATCTTAGCCAGAATTGCCTCCTTAACTGTTCTGTCATCCCTAGCTTCGCTAGGGATATTTCCTTGCCCTCCTTTCACAAGAATTTCCTAAATCATGTGCCCCTGGGAATCCTGAACACAGATCCCAAGACTTCCAGCACAGTCCAGCTGAGACTGTATGCCAGGGAGTCTGATCACAGCTTAGCCTGAAGGAAACAGTTCCCAGTCCAACCCCATGCTGCTCACACCTTCCTTCCATTTGTTTTGTTTAAACTTGGACTGATTCTTGCATGTCACCCTTCTCTTTCTCAGTTTCTTGTTCAGATAAGAGGAGCGGTTCCTGTGGAATAAGCTAAGCAGGAATTCACTTGCCTCTATGTTTTGTGACTGTAGCATACTAAGTAAGACACAATCCATAAAAATTGTGTTGCTTTCTAAAAGGTACTTACTAGCTCAGCCAGAAGCTAAGGCACAAAAAACGGTGGCTGAAATTCTCTGGCAGGTGTTTTCCAGACCAGGCCAGATGGCAATACCTTATTATGGCTTTAAATTCTTATAAATAATCTTATTGGCAGGTGTCTTCATAATTCCCATGAGTTGATAGCTATTTTGTACAATCATCCTTCTAGTTGGAGGCATTGCTTTAATTATTCCATTTTGTGTAGATGCCATTTTTTTTTTTATTGCTGCCTACAGCTAGGATTATCAGATTGTTTTGATTTTTTCCTGCTGATTTCTCTGCCTTTTGTTTTATTGCAATTCATTTCATGGGTAGATGACACTGGACTCTATTCTGTAAGAGAAGGTTGATAAGGTTGCCTGTTTGGACCTTCCTTTTAATATGTTTTGTATCACCTTTGCTGTCTTATTAGAACAGTAATCTGCATTCTGTAATCTGGTAAGTACTGCAGGTTCATATACAGTTAGATGACCTGCAAAACTTTTTTTTTAATTGACACACACAAGGAAACAAAACAAGGGAAAAATAAATGTTCAAAGCTTAGGCTAACTTCTCTTTCACTACTAATGACAAACAATTGGGCGACATCAATTAAGATAGTTCATTGCATGTTTTCTGAAGGCTTATGCTAATTTAAAGGTATGCATACCATTTTCAAACCATGTTTTTGTTCTGGTCTCTTTAAACAGAATTGCATATCATAATATACCGTTAATTTAACATAGATTTATAACTTCAGTCTGCTCGTAATATACTAAAAGTTTTGGGCCGATAACTGCTTCTGCGTGGGTGCTATCCGTGCGGGTGATACTGCCCTCTAGTGGCTGGAATTGATGTAGAACCTGGTAACCTACAAGGGTAGCTCACTGTGTTCCTGTTTGTCTCATTACATTCTTTTTTTTCCTCAATGATGATCTGACAACTGTCTTCGTTTCCCTTGCATGCCTAGGGCGCTGGTATATCCGGGAAGGCTGGCTTTTGGTGGTGCCTTCAAAGGGAGAAGAACTGAAGCGCAGGATGTTCTTCCTTTTTTCTGATATCTTTATTGCGACAAAGCCCTGCCACCCGCTGCACCCGCTGAACTCGAACAAACTGGCGTGCCAGGCTGTCTACCCGCTTCACCAGTGCGTCGTGGATAAAGTGTTCGGCCACACGCAGAGCCAGGGGGGGCTCCTCAGTGTAAGTCTTCCCCCTTCTGCCCCGCAGTCAGACTTGTGAAGCAGGTCTCTAGCTGTCTCAGCAGCAGCAGGACTGAGACGATGAGAGTGGTGACAACGGTAAATGCAATGAACTAGCCTGAATTAGGGCAACCTTTCTCTTCTTAAGTGGTGTAGATCCTTTTCCCTTCATGGTGTAGGCCGTCCTGAACACTTTGGCGTACAGGTTGCTGGTTGCTTCCCTTAGCTCAAGTGAGGAGGGTCTGATAAGACTCTGACATGCCCTCATCAGAGCCACATGTTTGCGGGGACAGCTCCACAGTCACGTGACAATGAAGACGTAGCATTACATTGACTGTGGACTGAGCTTATAGAAAACCCTGAAAAACAGAGAATGTGAAAAGATGTGGGTATTATCACAAAAGATATTGCTTGTGCATTTAACGCCCTGAGGGCTGCAGGGTCTTTGGCTGGGTCTGATGCCTTAGGTAGGGGTTTCAAGTTCACGACTTCCCAGGTTGCAGCGCCTGGGGGCTGTGTTAGCTCATTTCTTGTGAGCTATGTCAAGGAAGACTCTGGGCAAGCTGTGATCTGTAGACGCTGGTACTGGAAGGACCCCTAGGGGCAGCTTGGAATATGGGAGAAAACTGGATGAAGAGCTGCCGAGGACTCTAATTGCCCACTTCCAAACACCCTATTAAGTTAAAGTGAGCTGTCATCTGTAGTGGGAAGGAACGGACAAGACTGGCACTTGCTCTATACTGTCCAGCCTCTGGCTTCTCCAAGTACTGATGCTAAATTTTTCTATCTGTGTAAAAAAATGATGGAAATCAGCACACAGGGCTGAGTTGAGTTCAGTGCTGATGGCTCTCCTCTTATCAGAGTTGCTGCCTTGGCAAGAAATGCCACAGAGTGGCACCAGATTCTGTTTGCCTTTCAGCTTTCCTTTCCACACAAGACGCTGTTATTGATGTCCAGCGACCAACAAGATATTAATGACTGGTATCAGAGTCTCACAGCTGCAGTCAGGTATTTTCCAGAGGTGGAAGGGGCTGAGGGAAGGGGGCAGAACATTAAAATGATCATATGGACCTCTATATTGGTGTATGTTACATGGTTCTAAGGCTGATAGAGAACTGCTGACTCTGGCAGCTAGGATACAAGGGAATAGTAAGAATAGATTTCGTGTTTTAACAGTGAACTTCCCCTTTGTTTTCCTCTACAGGCAGCTGAAAGTCTGACCCACCTGAGTACAAGACAGACTGGCAGGACAACTGCCCCTCCTGGTAAAGCCTACAATCTTAGGAGAGTTGCATTTAGAGGGACTACACAGCATGCTTGTGAGATTATAAATGCTTTGTCAGCTGTCCTAATCTTAATACATATAATACAGATAATACATATAATACAGATATTGCAAAAATCAGGTATGCACACTAAGGATTTGTATATAAAGAGTCTATCAAGACTTTTCCCCAACCTGGCTTAGAAGCTTCTAGCTTTTCTACATTTTTTTTTACCTTGGGTTATTAATTTAAGGACAAGCAGAAAAGAGCCTGACTTGCTTTCCCTCATTAAATGTTTTTATCCAACTGTCTTTCTAAATCAGTCTACCTGCACTTGCTTCTAGATCCTTAGATTAAAATGGATGTTTCGGATAACGGTAACATGGGCATAACACCTAGTTAGTGCTACAGGGCCACAGTCATCTTCCTCCCTTGGCGTATTTTTATCATTCATATCCTTCCGTTTCCTACCAAAATAGTTTGACAGCTATTGTCCCTCCTCCTCTAAGAAAGTGACAGGTGGGCAGATCAAGGGAAAATAATTCAGTGCTTAAAATCCTACCTCTCAGTTTCTCATCAATCCCACAGAAAAGTTAATCTGCCGAATTATCAGAAATAAACTGGTAGGTAACATCAACTTATACTTATCAAACAGAATTCACATTTCTCATCTGAATCCTAACACATTACGCAGGTGAAACAGCACTTGCCTTTGCCTTCAAGGCATGCAGTAGCCTTATTGCTTTGAAAAGCTACTCTGAGAAACTTGGGCAGCATCCCCGCTCCTGAAGGGCAGCGAGAATCTCCAGAAGGATTCAGTCAGTGTTCTGGGTTGTCGGTCACTGGTAATGTGCTAGGGTTCAGTTTAATAGGATGAAAGACCAATTTAAGGAAGAAATGCATATAGGCTATTATTCTTGATAATTTAACATTAAGGCATCGACTTTGAATAATGTGGAAGCTCTGCAGAAATAGTTTGGTTCATCTCTTCTATTGAAGGGGAAAACATCTGTTTGAACAAGATGTTAGGTCATCAACTGCAAGCAAAGCAATTTCAAGGTCTTAAGAAATATAAAGATTAAGGTGTCTCTGGAGCACTGTCTTTTCTAAAAGTTTGACTGTTCTTTCTTCTTCTTTAAACAGTACCATGCATCCCTAATTTCTCACTAGAATTCATTAAAACAGAAGTGGTACTGTGTAAATTAGATGTCCTGAAAAGAGAATTAACAAATTTTAAGTTCTTTAACATAATTTGATTTTTTTGTTGTTGTTCTTGGTCTTCCCATACAACTAATTCACTACACAGGATTACTCATTTGTCATAGTCTGTGAAACTCGGGAGGGAGAAAGGAACCAAATCAATGTTTCTGGGGTTTTTTGTCTTTTTTTTCAGTCAGAAGCCACAGCCAGGATTTCCAAGTACTAGCTGTATTTGACATCAAAGACAAAGCTAGCAATTTAAGTTTCTTATCTCCCAGTAGTTACATCATTCTCTGAAAAGGTTCTGCTACTCTCCCTTTTTGTTCTAATAGGGTAATACAGAGACTTCTTGCAACCCTGCACCTGAGCCGGAGATGTCTACCAAGCTCTTGGTAGAGCTGACCATTAAACCTCCCCACATTGCCTCCTTATTACAACACAAGTTCCTTTGGTGCTGCCTCTTTTATGACTTATCTCAGTGCTACCGTCCTATTTGCATTCAGTGCTTCTGAAACAGCAAAATTAACTTGAATTTCACTGAACTTCCCACCCTGAAAGGCTGCACACTGGCTTCTAGAAAACACCGTAGCTCTGTCACGTAAGTGGAGATGCTGTGACAGAGAGTAGGGCTGTTGGACCAGAAGCTGTAAGAAACCCAGTCTTTGCTGGAATAAGTTACTAATTCATGTGCATAGGAACACAATCCAAATAGAAGCAAACTCACTTTCTGAACAGAGTTTATTTACACAGAGAATATCAACCACGAGGGCTCCCAGCTTGATTTCCTTCTCTTGCCAAGTGTCTATTCAAACCACAGGAAGAAGCAAGTAAACCTTGAGCTTCTCCCCCCCCGTCACGGCAACTCAAGGGTAGTGATCAACCTTCAGGCCTTCTGGGACACCTTCCACTCCTGTGCTCCAGGACAGCAACAAGCTGGCTGCTGCGGGGGCAGCTCAGCCCGAGCCCTGTCCCTGCCCTCCCTCAGGGCAGAGGGGGACGCCTAGACAGGGGTGCCCTCGGGGGCCTGCGGGGCTGCTGCCTGCTGCATGTCCTGCCGGTAGCCCTTCAGGAGCTGGTTGAGCAACGTCTTCTCGGTGTCACGGCGCTGGCGGATGAGCGGCGGGAAGGGGTTCCCCTTGAGCTCGATGACCGCCATCTTGGCGCGGTCAAGGCCATCCCGGTTGGGGATCTGCAGCAGGCGGGTGTAGCTGCCGGGGTGGGGCTGGAACCGGGGTGCCAGCACCTTGAACAGTTTGTGGATGAGGTCCTTCTCCTGCGGGGAGGCACGCTCAGCTCCAGCACCGGGGCTGCGGGGAGGGGACGACAACGAGGGAATTTGCATGGAATGGGGAAGGGGTGGTGGTACTTACCGTCAGCCAGAAATTCGCCATGCGCATGGCGCGCTCGTTGGTGTCCCCCAGCTTGGCGTACTCGATGAGCTGCGGGGAGGAAGGAGGCAGAGCCGTCAGGGTCCCTCGGCCGCCCGCCCCCCTCCGCCGTCCCCGGGGGCCCGGGTCAGGCCGCGGCCGCTCACCTTCTCGGCGTAGCCCCGCATCTCGTCGGCCCGCGCCCAGGGCGCCTCGATGCGCTCATGCCGCACCAGCGCCGTCACCAGGTTGCGCAGCAGGTCGAGGCGCGAGCGCGGGCCCAGCCCCAACCGCCGGTACACGCGCCCGTGCGAGATGGCGGCCGCCACCGACAGCCGCATCCCGCCGCCCGGCCGCCGCCGCCGCCGCCGCCGCTGGGCACCATGGGAGGCGCCTCCCGGCAGACCCCGCGCGCCGCGCTGCACGCCGGGAGTTGTAGTTCGCTCCGTGCACACAACAGATGCGCCGAACGGGTGAGAGGGCCGCCGCCAGCCTCGGCGGAAAGCGAACACCGCAGCCACGCACCGAGAGGTCTGAACGGGATAGGGGAGCCGGGTGCGGCCCGGTAGAAACTGCCCGGCCCGTCCCCAGCCTCCCGGGGGAGGCCTGTTCGCCGCACGGCCGCGGGGTGCGCAGTGCGCAGGCGCGAAGGAGCAGCCGGGCCGGGGCGCGCCGCGCGGCATGCCGGGAGCTGTAGTTCCGCGCGCCGGCGGGGCCGGCCGCCATCTGCCGCCGCGCTGAGGCCCTGTCCCGCTGCAGCCAGCCCGGCGCCGGCCTCCGCGGCCTTCCCCTCCCCGCTACCCCCTGCCCCCGGAGCGAGGCCGCGCAGGCGGGCAGGCAGGGTGGGCTCTGAGGGGAGGCAGGAGCATGGCCGGCCTCCCTGCTGCCCCTCGCCCCGCAGCAGGGGCGGGGTGGTGGGACACCGGCCTCACAGGATGCTCCCGGGGCTGCGGGGAGAGGCTCAGCCAGGCGCCATGGGCAGGCGAGGCCTGCCAGAGCCTTTACCTTATTCTCCCTTTTCCCCCAGTACCGGTGGTGGGATGCCAGAGGAGCCTCGGACCCCCGAATTGCATCCCCAGGCTGCACAGATGCTGCGTATGCCGGCACCGTGGGGTAAGGGTGATGGATCCAGCCTCACATATCCCTCACGGGGTGCTGGAGCCACCATCCTAATCGTGGAGGTGGGTGTGAGCCTTATTTCCGCAAAGACAGAAACCTGCCCTACTCTGCAAGAGGTCATGGCCCCATAGTCCTCCTGGCAGTGCCTATAATCCTGCGGCAAGAAAAATGCTACAAGGCAGCGTAAGGAGGTGTCCTGCTACGTGTCTCTTGCAGGCAACATTTCTGTATTTCAGAGAAAGGATGTGTAACAAAAGCATCTACCAACAGTGTAAGAAAAAATATCTTTGTTATTACGAATACATCATAAAATCACCATCATTTTATACACATTTTAGTATTTCATATACTTATATAAATAAAGTGAACAGTATAGTTATTGGAATGTGTAATAGGAACAAACATACGGATTTTAATGTGAAATTAACAAATTCTTGGACCCCATCCCCATCTTTTGTGGCTTCTCTGGGGCTTAGTGTATTAACTCTGAAATACTTCTAGGAAGAAGGTTACTCAAGCTGTGATCCCAACAATAACTCCAGGCATTAACTTAATTCCATTTACAATCAATTTTTCTCTCCTTTTCCTGATTTGGCCTGACTATATGGGAATTAATCTGTGTCAGTACTCGAGGTTTGCAAGAAAGACTAATCCTGTATGTACTTGGCACAGTGTTGAAAGAAAACATTTTCCAAGCTTTACGATTTTGTTAAACCCATTAACAACCAGCATTTTCCCATCACTACACACTCTTGCAAATGTTTCCATTAAATATATTTCTAATATTAATAAAATAACAAACTCTGTATTATCCCTCTGCTTATAACTCAATGTCTTAACATCAAAATAATATTTCTTTCTAATAAAATTATACATAGTATTTATATGAAACAAAGTTGTCATGTGCATGAGCCTAGTAGTGAAACTAGGCACGAGTGTAGATGTTTCCACATTCTTATTTTGGATTCTTGAGGGGTGTAGGGTGTTGTTACTTTTGGGGCCACAGAGTAATAAATAATTTACAAGGTAATGACTTCCCTGGATCCCCGGTAACCAAGCCTAAAACTGGAAATGATTCCACTGGTCTGGCTTTATAAAACTTTGGGTATGCTGAAGAAAAGGTCACTTTTCTATGTAAGTGTCTGTATGTGTTTATCCAGAAATCTTAATGAAATGTTTCTGATACAATGTGTTATGAAAGTTACCATGCAATTAATCAGAAATAAAATGAGAAAGGTCTATGCGAAGAAGTTAGCCGGACGCAGAGAGAAGGCTGAACCTTCCCAGCCAGCTGTGCTCAGAGGGGCTCTCCCCGCTGCAGGAATTCCTGCGTCATGTTGGACGGACTTATCTTTACCATCGCGTCTCCTCCTTGCAGCTGGGACTCGGCCAACAGCTTTGCGGCAGGGAGCCTGGAAAGAGGAGGGTGAAGCACAAGGAGAAACCCAAGGAGCACTTTCCTTCACCTTTTTTATGGAGTAAGCACATCTGTTGGAAACCCAGCTGCGAAAATCAATTATGCAGACTCCAGAAAGGGAAGTTACTGAGGTTTCCATTCAGTAAGGCACACAAACATACCATATTTTATGTTCATGAGTCTGTAGGACAGCTTATAGTGAGGCATGTATTTTATCGCTTTTTCTGGTCCAGTCTCAGAATTTCCCTTCCCTGGATACTAATGCACAGCAGGGTAAATTGTCACCTGCCCCTGAATTTGATGGCCAAACTGTAGGAAATTCTCATTTGGTATTTGTCTACATTTGGAAAAAAAAGAGCTTAGAAGTAAAAAGTGCCTTTTTTAGAACACATCTTCTTATGGGCAGGGGACAATAGAATTTAGTTGGTATGTAGGAAGTCATCTTACTCATTATTCAGCATTTGATGGTCCAAAAAACTGCAGCTGCTAATTCCATAGTGGGAATCAACCCCATCCAGCAGGTAATGGGGTGTCGTGGTAAACATAGGCAAGAGTTACATAATTGCAAGTGTTACAAATATCACATTTGACATTTAACAAATTTAGTTAATATTGCATATTCTTGAATGATGTTATTTATACCTAGTTGCCTGATTGAAATTAAGCAAATAAGACCTAAATGCCTCAGTTTGTGCTGTCTTAGAGGTTTCTTTCAGCCTGCTGCATATAAGACTCTCTCTTTTGGCCACAGGTTCCTTCCCCAAATCTCACTGATTTCCCTGTTACCTAGTTCACAAGACTGCTTGGATGTGCAGCTGCTGGCAGAGTTCCTCCCAGAGGAGAAGCCCAAAGACCACAGGGTGAAAGCACTTAGCATTTTTTCTAAGCTATCCCAGTGACTTGGTCATTTGTTTGTAAATATTGATATACATATAACGTGGAGTACAGAACGTTAATGTTCTTAAAGCTAATGCCCTTGCTTGTGGCATAGTGATAGCGAGGAGTTGGGAAACAATTACAGGACATCATTTTAAGATAATATGCGAAGGATATGAAAGGTCTGGGCAGGCAGCTGTTTATACATCATGACCTGTTCCGGTGGTGTAGGGATTACACCAACTATCTTTTGGCCCAGAGAATATGGAAGGGAATCCAAACCCGTACGGGTTATCTGAAAAGGGCCTGCTTATATTGTCACCTGTATTTATTCTATGAGAACATGCAAGCCCTGAAAAACATGGCAAAAGAAGAAGTTTTTCTTTGCATTTGTAACACAGACATGACCCAGCACTAAACATACTGTAGAAGTAGCAGCTACACAGATACAACATAGAAGCTTTGTGCTTAATATACTCCTTCATCTTCTAGGCATGGCAAAGTCCTCAGCAGCTGTGGTAATCCGAAAGAAATGGTAACATACATCACCCATGAGGTATGGTCTAACTTGTGCATCCAATTTTCCAGTGTAAAAAAAGGGCATTCCCTTTTATCCCCCTTCACAAATATAGGATGCCATGTGCAGCACCTCACGTTAGCCATCCTCGTACCAGTTGAAAATGTTTTGTCATGTGCACTCCTGCACCTACTCATGCTCCTCACATATATCCAGCCAAATACACTGCAGCTCTGTGTTCCAGTTCCATGAATGCCATTTAGGTTGCGCTCACGCAGCAGAGGAACGAAACAGATGGAATCTCTTTGCAAATATGAGGCCTCTCTCTGGTCTTGATTTCACTTGGACTTCAGCATTTCACCAAGGAAGACACGCACCTACAGGAGGTCAGCATCTGACTGTTTCTGCAAGGCTGGGATTGATTTTATGCTTCCCAGTAAGCCTACTTGATTCACTTATGCTTGGTTCTCCCGCTTCATACATCCCCTGTTCTCTTGCACATCTTTGTGTAATGTATCCCGAATGGATCTGTTGAGGAAGGGAACTGCCTTCACACTGAGCAGTGGGAGAACGGTAAGAGAAAAGTAGTGTTAGTTGAGGACAAACACATCTTTTTGACTCTCTTTGAACGATACTCTAGCAATACAAAGCCAAATATTCCAGATCAAGAAGCAGCACCCTTGTATCACTGCTTCACCGTATTATTTTTGCCTTTTTCTGCCATGGTGGAGCATAATAGAAAAACACATTTCACCTACAGCTGACCTCTGCTGTGAAACAGGGATCCACTTTTCACACTCTCCTAAGCCAAGGGACAGTAGCTGGAGACTTGAGTTCAGTGGTATAATATCTTTACATGTATAAAGTAACTGTGGACCAAGGTTTTCATTATTCACATCACTCAGGGATGATGTTCAGCTCCCCCTCTACCCCTGGCAAAATTTGGGTACTGGGTCATTTGGACACAGAATACAAGGTAGGCAGATGAAATGCTGTGGTCTGTGCCATTAGCTAGAGCGTGCCTTATTATATGCTAAGAAGTTTTTTTTTATAGTCTAGGTACGATGCGCAGTGCAGGCTTGACGGTATGGAATTACTGCAAGGAGGCTACCATGAACCAGCTACAGTACAGGCAGCATGGATGGGGTAAAGCGGAGAGAAGACTTGGAAATAATATATATATTTTTTTTTTACATTGTCAGTGCATTTTTATATTGAAGGGGCTCTATTTTTTCAGTAGGCGTAGCTAAGGATGGGCTGCCTTCTGTATCCTGGAGTCTCTGGGTGCTCCCCGTGGTTTGTAGTCTTCTCCAGATCCAAAATCTACTGTGTCGTGATAGTTTGTAAATTCCTGAGGTAATGGAAACTCCTCTGTTGATGAATGAGTCCTGTGTCCAAACACTCTCTCTTGCAGCTCAGCGATGTCGTTTCTGATGTCTGCCATCATCAGCAATAGGAAATCAAATGAACCTGGTGGGCCCTGCAGTCACAAGGCATGGTCATTAGTTATATTCCACTTTGCTCCTACAGTTTTCAAACAGGTTGATAAAATTACTCTCACAGGGGTAAGAGTACTGCTTCATTTCGACTGCCAGAAATTAATGGTGCTTTTTTGAATCAACCTGCTCAGAAAACAATTTTCGAAAGAAGAAAAATGTTTTTGCGGACGGAGCCTACATTTACAAGATGATCAGCTCTTTTGTTACTTTACAATTCCTTTGCTGTATCTGTCTCCTGAGAGTATCTTGACACCTCACAGGAACAGAGGAGGTAAAACTTGGTTCCTTGTGTCCCTTCTTGTTAAACTTATAGCCATTGCAGTCTTAGAATGACTGATCAATCAATAATTATTATATATTTAAAAATTTTTCTCGAGAAATCTCATATTTGGAAGATATCTTTTCAATACGGCAACCCCACTGCTGTCCATCACTTACTAAATATATTGGTAATTACAATGCAGAGAGTATCCATCTGGTTTTGCCTGATTTTAGAAAATCATAATTTTCGTTTTAGCTGACTTCACAGTGAAGTACACTCTTCAATGCTGAGGACAGCCTACTGCACACACTCTTTAAAAAAGCCATTCTGCTAATGAGAAAACACCGTAAGAAATAATTTTTTAAACAATTTCATCTGACAACAAATTGCAAATACTCATCCTCCCAATGACTTGCTCAAAGCCTACAGCTTCCCAAATCCCAGCGAGAGACGAGGGGCAGGATTTTAAAACGTTCCAGGGATCCAACTCCCACTAGCACTCTGCATGGGATCTCATGCTACTGCCTTCTGAGGATGTCCCACCGCTGTGGTAGGGCAGAGATGCACTTACTGCCTTCAGTGTCACAACCAGCAAGGGAGGAGGTGTGTAGGCAAAACCACTTTGATGAATACAGGTAATTACTTTCTTTCCAATAACATTTTCTGTGTATGTAAACCATCTTTCACTGTGCTCTTGACACAGGAGAGGTGGTTTTTTTTCCCTTTTGGCTGACCTGTTGTTAGTAGTCAACATCACTCTTGTGGAATTTCCTCCTGTGAGCAATACTTACAGGTATCCCCTTTGGTCCTGGTGCGCCTCGCTCCCCCTGTAAACAATACCACCTCAGTTAGTTTGCTGTGACTAAAGGAAACAAAAAAAATCACGGTTTGCCTTTGCAGACTCCCTTACTGTCCCCAGATTAAGAGTCGTCAGCTTACATGTGCTCAGAAAAAGAAAAGAAAGTGAAGGAGGAACACGAGGAAATTGCCACTGATTCTAGTGGGAGCAGACTTGGGCACTTCTGATACTTTTCCTAGACAGTAACAAGCAAACCACTTAACAGGAGAATCTCACAAAAGCAGTCTAAAGCAATGGGCTAAAGCATCAAACTTTCTTCACGGAAAAGCCAAAAGACCTGCAGAGAAAGGAAAGGAGGTTGCTTGAAAAATAGCCTGGCAAGGGCTATTTAGAAGACTCAAGGAATGGCAAGCGCAATATAGCAGAAGGAAGATATGAAGGGATGGCACAACAGGACATTCTCAGCTTAGCGGAGGAAATGAGATGGTATAAGGGTGTGACTGCAAGTGTGTAGCGGGTCTCTCTAGCAAGCCTGCACTTCACATGTGCATGTGCCCATGTTATGGAAAGCAGTACCTCTCCTCACCTTGCTACCATCTCTCCCCGGGGCTCCTGGTGGGCCCTGCAAGAAAAAAGACAGTGTTCACAAGGATGTGAGAAGTTGTAGAGCTAAAGCCAAGAGTGCCATCCATGAGAATACTGACCACGGGGCCCCGTCTGCCCTGCTTAATGTGTGATATGTCTGGAGATGGGCCCATAGGTCCCATTGATCCACGAGGGCCTGGCTGTCCGGGAGGTCCAGGTGACCCAGGAACTCCTTGACTCCCTTTTGGTCCCGGAGCCCCTGCAATCGACAGCAAAAGTTACCCACCAGGGAAAGCCTTCAGGACACCTCCTCAGTGCAAGCAGTGGGGACTGACCATTTTTTGAACCACCCAATGGACTGGTTGCCTTAACACACCCAAATCCACCACAACACAACCAACACAGCAGTCATCTGAGACAACATTACTTCTTGTCACAGTGACTACGGGAAATCTTCACAAAACAATTAAACCTTACGTATACAAAGAAGTCAAGACTGCCACTGCCAGGCAGTTAGGGACACAGACTGAGAATGAAAAGAAAAGCAGAAATGCCTCATTTTCACACAAAGAAGAAAAGAACAAGTCACATCTGAAAAACATCTCATAAAAAGGAAGCCTCAGAAAACACACAGGAGTGTTGGGTCGAAGGCATCTACACGACTGGCACAGAAGCAAGCCCTTTGCAGTGCTGGGTTGCACTTCTCTTTTGCCCAGTACAGAAGCCAATGTGTTAGGGGCAAAAAAGACTCTGTTCTTCCATTTTGCTTTATATCTTTTTCAGCTTCTGCTAGTTCAGCAGAGAATGTTAGTTTTGAGGAAGCACACAGGCAGCAAAACATATGTTTAGCTCAAGAGAAATGCCGTGAAAAGCAAAACATAAAATCAGGCACCTGAAACAACAGTTGCACAAAATAAAGACCATTAAAGCGTCACTGGCTGAATTGCTTTGTCATTAGAGGGGAAAGCACTTTTCTCCATACTGAAGGCACTTGAAAGACGTAGAAAATGAAAGGCAGAGAGTAAAAAAGGGTTCAGCAGGACAGAATATTTACAGCTGGGGTTTTCGAAAGGAGTAAAACCAAGTTCGGTGATGAACCTCTTGGACTCCCGCCGAAGACCCCGCCGCAGGGCTGCTAAGGGCAGGGCGGAGGAGGAGGCGAGCAGGGATGGCGTTCACGCGGAGCAGATAACTCTACAGTACCTTGGAGAGCTCAGCCATGGGGAGACCAGATGGGCGACACGCCGCCTCGGGCCTACGCTAGGGACATTGCCAGGCGGCGCGCTGTGCATTTCACAGTCTGACCCGGCATCTCTAACCCCATTGTCCCTGCACTTACGATATAATGAAGACGGAGGACGCTCACCCTCCAAGAAAATGAGATAAAGACTCAAAAACCAAAGCAGGACTGCAAAAGTGGGGATAAATGGGGGGCAGCTCGGCAGGGAGTAAATCAGACCTCGTAAGGAATATCTGCTAGTCCTCTGTAAGAATATTCCTGAAACCCAGCACAATGCTAAAATTCCTTGGATTTATCGCTAACCCAAAATTAGAACAAATTAGATGCAAAATTTTTGGCATCACTGGCTGCAGGTTGTGAGATGTCTGGCTTAACTTGGAGCTTTAGGAACTCTCTGCTTTTCTCATTGTTTCAAGCTATACATTAGCAAAGAAGGTGTGAGTGGAGTTTTACTTTTCTTTTCAGATTCCTTTGAATCTGGAACACAACATAAAACCAACGAATGAATCCTTGGAAAACCAGACGAGGAAAAAAAAAACCCAGCTGGCACAAACCCCCACAAACTGAAAGTGTATTTTCTGCTCTACTAATGACAGTGAGCTAAAGCAATAGGAATTCCTGAAATGAAATGGAGAGTGTTGTAAGACACAGTTAAAATACAGGAAATGACAACTAAAGCAGGTGAGATATCCCAGGGAGAGGGAGAAATTTAACACATACGGGACAAACACAGCTTGCATGCCAAGAAACACGCAGAGACTAAGACACAATGGATGATGTTAGACAGGTGGCAGAGGCTGACCATAATGACCAGAAAGTTTTCTTTTCAAATTTAGCACAAATGCAAGTATAATAATGACAATCAAAATACGGAACACATGAAATCCTATCACACTGAGAGACTGACACTTCTTATTTTTATTCATGGCACTATTGCACGTTCACGTCTCTCTGGTCTGTGCCTTACCTGGAGGGCCTTGTTGACCAGGCTGGCCTGGGGGGCCAGGGATATATGCGTTAGATGCAAGCACTTTCTCACCAGTGATTTGCTTGCTAAGGTCAGCAGCATTATTTGGTAGCAAAGCAACCTGCCAAAACCAAAAATCACTGTAAGCCCTTCACCATTCAGCTAGATAAATTACATTCTTGGTTATGCTTTCGTATGGACAAACAGCATATTTAAATACTTCAGGAAAATATAAAATGTTTAATCATATCCTTCACTGAAATCATCAGAATAAAATGTTACTGTATGAGGCCGTTCACTTTTCAAGTCGCTGTGGATATACTGCAAGTCAATCCAAATGGAGGGCAGGAGAAGTTCAGGAGAGATACAGTAACAAGTTGTCAAAACCTTAAGTCTCGTAACTGCTTGGGTCTTCTCAGGAAATGTCTTTTTCCTTATTTGAAGTTTTCTCTATTCATTTCCTGCCCTTTCTCAGGGCAATGTTTGCTCAGATACTTAAGCTCTCAATTGCTACACAAGCCCCTAACTTTTCATAGGTTTCAATGAGAGCCCCAAATCCATTGTGTATCTGGCCCAGTAACCTTACTGTTTAACCCAACAGATGTCTGGATCTGCTCTGCATAGAGACACAAAGCTAAAGTAAGTGAGAATGTACAGAGAATTGCACACTACAGTTTAAAATGTCATTATCCATTACATCAGATGTTTAATTATCCACTAAACATTAATCTGCCCAGATTGAATGTATATATTAATTAAACATATTTAGTAATATTCTGCAAATGTTTAGTCTCTCCAGAGGAAGCTGAAGGGAGATAACAAGCCAGGAGGCTGTTCTGCAGTGAAGAAAGAAGTTTATTAGTGCTGAGTGGTTGCATGTAGAGTTGGGAATTTTGCTCTGCCAAATGAAACTGAAGAGTTATTTCAGCAATACCAGGGCAGATCTATCCCCGGGTCAGGTTTATTGCTGCCCTGAATGAATTTGGCTCACTGGATAGTTTGATGCTGGATTTAGCAACATTTGTTGGGGAGAGCTGCATTACATAAAATACATGGTGACTCCGGCTATCTGACAATGCTTTTAACCAGCTATTCGGAGTTCCCTGCACTGGACTGTTCTCAAGACTCCTACTTGTTTCTGTAATGGTTCGATATACACCCTCTTGCCCTTAGTGCAAACGTAATT
Organism: Himantopus leucocephalus; assembly: GCA_003993805.1. Classification (NCBI taxonomy): domain Eukaryota; kingdom Metazoa; phylum Chordata; class Aves; order Charadriiformes; family Recurvirostridae; genus Himantopus; species Himantopus leucocephalus. Next base: position 9,484,765 of record RSEF01000031.1, read on the forward strand.
TTTGTAAAGCACAGAAAAAAAAATAATGGTATGCACGTGCAGTACATACTGTAACTGGGCAAATTTCTTTTGGCAAACAAGTTATTAGTTAATGACTGCACTTTAATGGTTGTAGTTTGGGGTTGGGTGCACAGAACAGTTCTGAAGGAAGCAAAAGTGAGAAAAAAAAAAAGTTAGAAATGTTGAGACAGTTCTTGGTGACATTTCCGAAACACCAGTTTGACTTTTCAGACTGGAATTCAAAATGTGATGACAGGAATACAAGGATTTATCAGCCATTTGTGACTCAGGTTTTGGAGAGCATTGCTGTTCTGAAGACAAGATGACTGCACTAAAGGCAAATTAAGCGACATGATGTAAGTCTTACAAGAATTTGGTAGACTCACTCCACTCCCCCCGAAATCAGTGGCTGGATGAGGTCAGCACTTCACAGAAGACCCACAGGGTGTTTCTTATGTGCTTACTCCTATGAATCTGCTCACATAGAAAATGAGGATCCAGCACACCTACTGGTGTGCCCTTTGCACTGTCATCTTTGGTTTTCCAAAAGAAAAACATCTGCTTTGTTTACCAGTGACCCTGCAGCTTTCTCAGCCAACATCCCTGTCATGGCAGCACAGGCCAAAGCTTGGGACTGCTGAAGATAAAGGGCTGCTCCACGGGTCACAGCACCTTACACCTGGGGCTGAAGAGGAAAATTCAAGTAGCTGGGAGCTCTCATAGCCACATTGGCCAGGGACCATCACGAGGAGGTCCACTGGCCGGCTCTGGTCAGTGCGCTGTGAAGTTTTGTTTCCTGGAGGTGCATCTACCCTGTCCAGAGCAGGGTCCTGGCTGGATACAAATGGAAGGCTGCAAGGACCATCATGCTGCAAAACTTCCATTACATGAGACAAATCAACCAAGGCCTCTGCAGTCCCAACACTGCCAAGCTAAAACCGAGACACGGAGTTAAATCCTGTGACTATCTGAGACCATTATATTTTTCAGGCAATTGGGAGAATATTTGCAGTGTCATCAGTGAGTGTTTCTCCTTGGGGGTGGCCATAGTTAAAGTGACAGACTAATCGATATCCTCTTTAGAGCTTGTATTTAAACTTCTGACCAGATCCTGTTTTGGGGATCTACTGCTATCCCAGCTGATAAATAAACGTCACTTAGTATATAGCCTGTGCCATGAATACTCTTCAGGTTATATTGCAAATGTCCAGGCTGGAGTAAAAGGTGCATTTAGTGACAAAGACGCAACATGAAGAGTATTTGGAAGTGTATTCTTTTCTGTTGCTTAAATAGTGACTTGTTCCTGCCAGCAAGGCTGTTGTAACAACTTAGTAAGTTTTAAAAAAAATCACATAGCTGCTGTTAAAGCATCTACACATGCTTCCCCACTGAGTCAGCTGGACTTGAGGCATACACTAGGAGTGCCAAAATACCCACGCTCTGGTCTAGCTCACTGCTCTTTGATATCTTCTGGCCAGAAAATGATTGTTACATACACTGGGGCCAAACCATGTGTTTTTGATGTTGACTCACATCCTCTTAGGGATTGGCTATACTCACCGGCCTAATTTCTATTTCACCTTTTAACTGAACCAGGATCCTGGTCCAGAGTGACCTTGGCTTTCTCCATCCACAGCTCCAAATCTTAATGGCCCTTGGAAAATAATTTTTTTTTTCCTCGTGCGTGCAAATATTAGCGATGGTAAATTTTAAAGAAAGAGAGTACTAGAAACAAGACTCCCATATGTTGCGTTGCATGCTGCATCTAGAGTTTTTGGTAGTTTCTAGGAGATCTGTGGTTTAGACGACTTGGACAGTGCTTGACAGGAGTGATGTGGAACATGGCTTTCTAATTAAGACGTTTAAACACATCTGTGCAATAGGATCCATCTTAGTTTAATTTTTTTAGAATTGTTGGCTGTGCGTCAGCATGTCAGGTATCTTCCCCCCAGTTTTTCAGCTTTCCACCCTTCTTCTTTCTGGCAAGGTCTGAGATCAGGCTAGGACTGCCCACAGCCCCCTAGTATATTGGGACAGTGCATCCCACTGATGACCATGCAAGGGCACTTTCTGTTCCTGATCCTAGAACTACTCTGTCCTGGCTCTGCAATGGATGTTGCAATCCTCCAAAAAGGTACTGGTGCCATCACCAGAGGTGGCAGGTCTTGAGTTCAGCCCTGTCCTTTCCTAAGGAGACACAAAACCACGCCTCCCACTTCCAGAAGCACACCCCAATTCCCAGTTGTAGGGTTTGCTGGATTGGATCCTTCACAGACTCTACTGCTAAACATAATTTTGCATAAAGTTCATAAAATCTGAAAGCCTTAACCACAAGACTGAAGACTCATTGCCATAAACTGTCTCTCTGGCAGACAGAAATGAATTTTTCTGTGCAAAACAGAACAGCTTCAACCACAGATATTGAGAGACGTCCTCCCCAGAAGAACTTGCCCATGGGGAGCAGCTGGTGAAACACCAGGGTTCACGTCTCCCTGGGCAAAGAAGCAGCATGACGCCAGCTCTCTTCTCAGCATGGACAAAAGCTCTCCTCCCTGTGGGGTAAAAAATGCTGAGGGTACCAGGGTACCATCTCTTCCAGCTCTGCCTGTGTGAGGCACAACCCAGTGGGCTCCCTCTGAGGGTGCCAAATAGACCAAGTCCCACTAGGAAGACGCTTGGGGAAAATTTAGGCTATGGACCATGACAGGACATTAGCTATGAGGCAAAAGTGAGCTGCTTAGTTTGGTCACAGCTACTGTACAAGTGCCCACAGTGACAAGTATCGACGGTGTTCATTTTCCAGGGCTGAGTTTTGAACACAGGCACCTAACAGTGGGAGTGAGACACAGAAAACTTCCCATTAATTCAAGCCAGTAGTTTCCATCAATTCTTGCAGCAAACACCTTGGTCAACAATGTGACCCCAGAGCCCCCCCTGGGGGTCAGTGTGAGCCTACTCAGCATCACGGACTACGGCTGGACAAACAGCCACTTAAAAGCATGGAACCTTTTTTAACCTGTTTGCTACCATTTGTTTGAAAAACAGAATTTCCATCACACGTGAAATTTTGTCACTTCCACATCTGTCTTCATGCTGATTCAGAAGGAAAACATAGCATTTTGAGATTTTTGTGATAATCAGTGTCTCAAACCTCAGTGTATTTAAATTTAGTGAAGCACATTTCTTTCTTCCCAATATAAATTACATTGAATGAATAACATTAAATGCAACAAGCAAATATATCAAATTGTGTTTTGACACAATTAAATTAAATGAGCACTCCGGGTGAAATAATTACAGCCTGTCAACAGGCATTGCTGAGAATATTCCTGCAGAACATTTCCATTTCAGAGAATCTTAATGTTCGAAGGAGATGTCACCAGAAAAGGCATTACACCTGCACCCCTGCACTTGGCTCTCCAAATCCTGGGCTGGGTCTCTGCGTTATTTCAATCCTGCTCAAGTGCAGAAAGGGGCCACATACAGAAATGATTAAAGTTAAAGGCCAGGGGAATATTTAAGTGCATTATTCTCTACTTGCAAGGACACAGGTGAAAACAAACAGGGTTGGGGCTGAGGGTTTTTCTTTTTAAAAAAATCAAAGGTAATGTATCTGCTAGTGATGTTTGTGTCTAGCCACACACCTCCTATTTGGCAAGAATCCTGTATCAACACCCCATTAATGCAAAATCATGTTCTCCCACGTTCCCGCATCTGCAGAATGTCTTGCGCTTGCACACACTAAAGGTGGATCAAGTCCAAAATCCTGTGCACTCGGAATGAATGAAAAGCTGCAGCCAGCGCAGACTGCCAAGAAACCTGGGCTCAGACTGGGATGGGTGTTTGCCAGACTGTGTTACCACGAGGCTGGTAACACAGCTCCGCGAGCTTGGTTAGCAATACAGAAGCATAGGGAAGAGATGCCATTCCTAGATGATTTTAAAATACATTGCCATCATCTTTATGGGCACAAGAGCCACATGGCAGTGACAGCTCCAAACACTTAAATTAAACCTCATAAAACATGCAGGTCTGGTAAAGACATGACTGATCAATGTTCATACCTTTTGCTTCAGTTGTAAAACCGTCTGCTTAATTTGATGAAATTCCTTACAAGAGGCACAGCATGTCCCTGATTTTGCCACATTTTCAGATTTCTCAGGAAGCCCAGCTGAAAGAAAGCAGTTTCCAATACAAATATAAAGATCCAAAGCAAAGAAATTCATAAAGTGATTGCAAAAGCAACTTGAAGGTTGTTACATTTCCCCAGACTGTGAAAAGAGGAGAGCATCTTGCCATTATTAATGCTTTGACTGTGAATTGCTATGTAAGGCTGAGAAACTTCGCGGGGACAGCTCTGAGCTCATTTTTAAAGCAGCTGTTTCCAGTTAACAGTCCCCAAAGAATTTCTTTTTTTAATGCCTGAAAAAGTTTACACCCCTTCTTTTATCTTGGTGTGTAGGGTAGACTAACCCTATAGATCTGAATTGATTTACAGTCCCCCAAAGGGCAAATTTTCATATGCTGTCAATTACAGTAAAACCCCTCACAATATGGTCGTTTCATTCACTTTGCACAAACTGCTCTTTATCATCACCAGGTATTCCTTCATGTGATGGAATCAGCCTGAGCAGAGATGGGGATTGAGATTAATGACAGGGATTTAAATCCACACAAGAGAAAGGGTCACACCTGTTGATACTACATGTGAATGGGATCTTTTCAGGAATCCATTAAATTATCCAAACTGTAAGAGGTATTGCAAATGTTATTTTTTGTCCTTTTCCCATTCTCATATGCAGTGAAGCACTTCTGCACCGCAAACAAACAAGCACTATTTTAACAGATGTTCACTTAAAGAGAAATGTAGTTTCTAAAACACAGGCTGACACATACTGGCAAACTCTAGGTGAGCTTTTCTTTCACGTACAGTTGTTGAGAAGCATCGAGTGTATTGAGGCTGTGAATACGATGTGTGGCCTTGTACGGTGTCACCTGGAAGGGTTATTGGACATGACTGAACACTGGCCATTCGGAGCATGTCCAGCAATGGAAAAGTGCTGCATGTTCTCCCGGTTAAAGCCAAAATCTTCAAAAAGGCTCAACTACAGTGTGCTTAGCTATTGTACTATGCTTCTCACTTGGACACACACTTTAATGTCCTTCATCTTTTCAGAAATGTGTATTGATTTTGAAAACATCTGCATCATTTTAAATAAAACTGGAACTTTCTAATACTAAAGATATTATGTGGTACTTGACCTTAAATGTTTGCAAGGTCCAGTAGGGAACATTGCACCCATCAGATGGTCATCTATGGAGCACCGTTTCACAAATCTAGGAAAAACTAATTTTCAGTACATTTAGTCCATTGGATGTAACACCACATCAGGTATGCTTGCTTTTAGAAGGTAATCCAGGAGTGCAGCAGAAGCTGTGATCTACCTGGCTGGGGAGCAGCTCTGTGGAAAGGGACCTGGGGGTCCTGGTGCACAACAAGGTCAATATGAGTGAACAGTGTGCTGCTTCTGTGGCAAAGAAAGCCACCAGGGTGCTGGGTTGCATCTACAAGGGCATCACCAGCAGAGATAAAGAAGTCATTACTCCACTCTACTCAGTGCGTTTCAGGCCACACCTGGAATACTGTGTTCGGTTTTGGTTCCTGCTACACAAAAAAGATGTGGACAGGGTCCAGAGAAGGGCCACCAAGATGATCAAAGGACTGGGAAGTCTGCTGTATGAGGAAAGGCTGAGAGAACTGGGTTTGTTCAGCCTGGAGGAAAGAAGGCTCAGGGGAGACCTTATCCCCGTGTTCCAGTATTTAAAGGGTGGCTACAAGGAAGATGGAGACTCCCATTTTACAAGGAGTCACATGGAAAAGATGAGGGGTAATGGGTACAAGTCAATCCAGGGGAGATTCCGATTGGACACAAGAGGAAAATTTTTCACAATGGGAACAATTAGCCATTGGAATAACGTCCCCAGGGAAGTGGTGGATCCCGCAACATTGGACACTTGTAAGATTTGGCTGGACAGGGTGCTGGGCCATCTTGTCTAGACCGTGCTTTTGCCAAGAAAGTTTGGACCAGACGATACTTGAGGTCCCTTCCAACCTGGTATTCTACGATTCTATGAAAGGTTTATTTCTGTTATCTCCTGAATCAGGTAGGTGAGGGCTGCAAGGGCACGATGCTGGAATGACCAGCCGCAGTTAGACATTGGTATTAGTGCTGAACTGATTAGAAGATTAGGAGGCAAAGGCTTGGGGGTTTTCCCCACTCAACTGCCTGCTCCCACAGCTGCAGTTCTTTGACATTACAATAACCCACGATATTCCTCTTTGTTTTACTTAGCATTTTTAATGGCAGTAATCATGCTGCTCTTCCTGGCCCTTTCTGATAGCATACAGCTTGGTAATACCTGAACAGCTTTCTGTACAGTGTTCAGATGGCTCAAAGATTTAAGGCTAAAAGGTACTACTTGGGGTTTTCTGATGAACTCTACATAATATATAATAGAATGTCACCAAACTGTAGCTATGCTGGCTCCAAGAATATCTGGCCACAACATCTCCCAGAGGGACTCCAGCCTTTGTGTGAAGATACCTGAAGACACAGCATCTGTTTGTTCCCTTTCTCACTGTTGTATTTCTAATGTTAAGCATTTTGCCTTTGACTTCTTCCAAAGCTTCTTTTCCCATAAGTCTTTCTCCGATAGATCAAAGAATCTGCAGCACACAGGTTTGGTTTTTTTCCCCTTAACAAGTAATTGATATGCCGTAATCAAGAAACCTCTTGATATTTCCACAATGTAAGTTTTCACTTGACCACAAGTCAGTATTGTGGCTCCCTCATGGAGTTCTACGTCCCTCTCCAATTTTTCAGCTTCCTTTAAAAAAAACAGCGTTTTGATATGTCCATTTTTGACCTGTGCAGGATTTACAGATGCNTTTTTTTTTTTTTTTTTTCCAAACTGCAATGAAGTTTGGGCTTGGTACTAGTCTTAACCAAAATTTCTTTTAATAGCTAACTTACCAAATGAGTTCCCTCACAACATGCACACATTGTGTTAAGAAATGTTGCTGAAAGCAACATACAGTCATAGGGAGAAACTGCCAGTGCCTCTGCTATTTGAAACCTAATGCAATCCCACTAGAATCAGTGGAATTACATGCAGATTAGGAAGCGGTGAATCTGGCATCGTGTTTCATTATAAAATCCAGTTTATCTTCCAGAAGGATGTGGTACACGGGGCTGACAAGTATAGATAAAACAGGGCTGTAACAATCCATGGACATGAATGTGGGGTGGGAGGGCGGGTGTCAGCTCATGTTTGGGAAATATCATACCAGTGAGATTTCTGCAAATCCAGTTGGATTGACTTGTCGGAGGAAGAAGTCCAACAGCATCACATAAGCGAGCATGAGCTGTGTCCCATGAGAGAGGTGGAATCCCCCTAACTCATACCAGACAGAGGTGATGATTTGCCCAGGGAAGGAGTCATCCATCAAACATCTGCTCTACCCCCATCCGATCCTGTATCAGGACCAAACTATGAATAAAGCCAGAACAAAGCATGGATAAAGCCAGAAGCCACCTAGGACAGGCCAGAGGGGACAGGAAGAAATTAGACAGAGCCACCCACACACAGTGCAGATACGAAGGTCACCTACAAGGGTCAGTTTGGCCAGCACTGAGCAAGGCACTTACATAGCCTGTTTCCATTGCACAGACCTACACCAGGAAAGTACAACGATTTCAGAAAAGGCTTAAAGCAGCCCCATTTTATGAAGGGTTTCCAAAGCATGACATCTAGCTCACGCGTGACGTTGCTATCCTGATGGGGGTCCTTTCATCTTGGCGAGACACCGGTGAGCCCCGCAGCGCCTATCGATAAGAGATCTGCCTGGCGGAGCAATGTGTTTTCTTTGCATGTGCTCGAAGACTCTGTCTTGCTGATGCTGGAAGAGAAGGAGATGCTGGCGGGGGAGAGCTCTGTGGGGAGCTGTGCCGCGGGCGGTCTTTGCATGGAGACTCTTGAGTTGATCATCTGTGTTGTATTATCTAGGCTCAGCCTGCTGAGATGGTTTCATTTGCCTACTTCAGTGCGGGTAGCTGTATTGTCTCCGTCAAATGCAACATGACTGCCTATGCGGGAAAAATGCTCCCTGTTCTTGTGCCCCACGCACAAACGCAAAGCTCTCAGCCAAGCCCGCTTCTAGAGTCAAAAAAGTACCTGGATAGCAACCTTCAGGCATGGCATGATGAAAACATGAATAATAATCCTCCAGGAAACACGCAACTTGGTTAATGATGGAGAGGAATACGTGTGGTTTCATGTCTCTCACACTAAATTTTAAAATCAAATTTAAGTGTTTCAGCTGCCACGAAAAGCAAATAATCTGTTTATTAGGAAGGAACGCCAGCGCGGATGCAGTGCTTTCCAGGGTGGTGCAGGGCTGGGGCTGACCACGGGGTGGTGCGTCGCTACAGCCAGTTCCTCGCGGCTGCCGAAAATCTTGATTTTCTTTGGGATGAGTTATGGACACAAGCCCTACGAAATAGCGATGGCCAACTCCTCTTTCCTTTGCACCAGGGGTCTGGCAATTAGCAACATTACCTTGGAGTACAGCAGTTTAACAGAGCAGAAGGCGTCCTTCTCTGCTTCACACAGCTGATTCGGGAAACGTTTTGAGAACATTTCATTTCAGATTAAGTACTGGAACTGACATTTTTATGTGCCGTGTATATTCAGTGTTTTTCAAATATTAGACTTATTTCCACAGCCTTGAATATTTTGAATGGTTGGTTATCCTGAATACTTTGGGCATTACCCTGTCAGGAAGTTTGAATTAGTCAGAGGAAAAGTTAACTAAAAAACCTATTTGCTGGGGGATTATATAGGTTATGCCTCTTTCCTTTATGACCCCTCCACACTTACAAGGTAAAAAAAAACATTTTAAAACTACGAGGAACAATTAAAGTTAATGGAGTGGCTCAAGTTACACATTTTCAGAGGAAAATCAAAATTATAAATTGTTCTGGCCATCCAGCGGGATTTAGAGCACCCAATGATACATGTGTTCAGGCATTAATTGATGAACCTATGGTAAGTCACCATTCATCAAGAGTTGTTTTTCTGTTTCCAGAGCACAGGTTATTCTCTTCTTCCTTTCTTTTGAAATCGTTCTATCAGTATTTAATCTGCAGTACTCTAAATGCTGTAATTTAATAACTGGAATGAGGTCAAAACCCAAAATCATTTATACACAGCACACATATATACTTTGAAACCAACAGTGAAAAGCAGGTACGACCCCTCATTTTTACCCCTTTCCCACCTCATATTACTTCCATAAAAATAAAAGAAAAAAATCTGACTGCAGTCACAAGGCACACAAACTAATTGCAGATCAGCAGAATTCAGTGTTACTCAACATAATTTAGCAATTGATTTAAGCAGTGCTTGAAAGGTGCGTGGAATTCCCAGGCACACCTTTCTCTCAGCCTCTGAGTGCCCAGCGGCACTAACCACCCAACCCAGGGCCATTTGCCGATCTCAGATGTTGGCATGTAAATACAGATTAAACACACTGAAATTAATTTAATTAACAGATGAAATTAACGAAGGCTTATAAGGGTCAGCATCTGGCATTTTTTTTTTTCCTGTGTCTCCTGAGCTCTGGACTGCAAACTAGGTGTAATCCAGGCTGGTATGGGAGCCAAACATGGTTTTTAGCAGTTGGATCAAGGAGAAATGGTCTAACTGAAGCTGTAATGGCAAGTTTCACCGATCAGCCACTCTGCCTCTCCAGGGGAAGATCCTTTCCACGTCCTTCAATGTACTTGTGCTCTTTCTTTAGAGATGTGACTACTGATTTACTGCTGTGTACGTGCAGCTCATAAACCGGGGAGGAGGAGAGCGTGCTGCAGGACCGCTCCACAGGCGCTCGGGTGCCCAGTGAACAACCCGGGGTCTCCAGGGGCATCGCCTACATCCCAGTTTCAGACCCCCAGCTCCAAGTGTAGTGTAGGGAGCAGTAAATCTTTATGACAGATCAACCTTTTTAGACAGCACTTTGGCCCAGGACCTTTACCCCCCCCGTCTAGCATATACCTTTATCTCCCTTGGTGCACGTCTTGCCGTCCGCCTCCCGGGTATAGCCTTCGTGACACTCGCACCTGTAGCTGCCCATGGTGTTGACACAGATCTGAGAGCACAGTGTCCCGTTGCTCGTGGCACACTCGTCGATATCTGTAGAGGAGCAAGAGCTGAAAACGCCCTACAGCCGGAGGTTTCAGACCGCAAATACAATAAAAGGCTTCCTTTAAAGGTACCAGGAGATTTTGTGGTTAAATAAATGAGTAATTGCGGCATCACTGGTGCTTTGGGCCGGAGCTCTGTGAAAACTGCACTATCATTATTAACACACCTGGCATTTTATTGGTGAACACCATGCGACCGTTTCTTTGCATTGAAAAGCTTCCAAGCAAAGCTCGATCCTGCAAATCTTGGCTTCCTGGCACAGCAAACTACACAGGGACGGACTATGGAATCGGGGGGGGAAGCGACACAAGGACCACATGTAAGTGATCAATCCTGAATTAGGTACTGGCCATCTGAATCAAAACCCAGGGATGTATCTTCATAATTAAGCATGGTTATAGTGCTTCGAGGGCTACTGTCAGAATCACGTCCCTCGTCTCAGGCCAAAACCCCAGATATGACTCAAAACCTGCAGGAGGAATTAATAAAAGGAAAATTACATCAGCCTAAGACTTCAGAGTGTTTGGGTGCATATGTCTTGTTCTGGGTACTAACTCCTAATCATTTCAGCGGGACTTAGATCTCTTAGTTCCGGGAACCAATCCTTCACGTATAGTTAGAAAACACATTATTCTGTATCAGTAAAGAGAATAAGAAAGTCTTCAGATCTAAACGGACTCCTAAAAGACCTGAGGGAGCCGGCTACATCATTAACCAGAGATGAGATGAACACACACTTCTACCCACCCAGGCAATAAGGCTTCTCTCTGTTCCTGTGCCTCTCCCGGTCATAGCGGTACCCGGGGTAGCAAGTGCATAAGACTCGCCCAAAGTTATCTGTGCACTGCTGTTCGCAAGGAGCTTCGGCACAGACATCGTAGTCTAGGGAGAGAAAAATGCAGTTAGGAACAATACCAATGGCAGTCGCTGGATGATACTATGACAGGAAATATTTCACCTCTCTGCTAAGTAATAAAGTCAAATCACATTCTTTTTGAGGGTTGAAGAAACCTAGAAATACAACATTCACGACACACAAGCAAAGAATTATAGTAAAATTGTAATTGTTAATTACAGCTTTACAGTAGTTAAGACTGTTTCTTAAACTTGGATTTTAAGCAAGGGGCACTTTCCCAGTTTGCAGAATTTAAGAATTCTTCTCACAGAATTTTTAAATTACCTAAAATTTTTTGATGTTTTCTTCTACAAATTTTTAAGTGCTGATAACAATATTTCCTGAGCAAAATGCTGTGAAACAGCGTGAGGCTAACTGCCAAATCTGGGCAGAAAGTATGTCATACAGAAAAGTTAATTAAAATCGAACAATAATTGTTCAAAGCCAGATATAGTCCTTCTAGCAAAGAACACATTGTTACAAAACCATCATCACTCTTAATAATAGCACTGTGAAGATTAGGGTATGGTAAGTTGCTGGCCGGGCTTGTCAGTGAAATGCCAGAAGAGTGTCTGAAGTCCATGTTTTTAACCCGAAGGAGGATGAATCTGTTTCCAATTTCACTGCTATGCAGCAGCAGAGCCACAGTCCAGGGAATGGACACCAAAGCCAAATAGGACCTGACCCACATCCCTGCCCCTGGCATCAGGCTGGTGGCCGGGCTGGGGGGCAGATGAGCAGCCCCCGGGCTGTGGGTTTAAGGGCTTTGCAGCACCATGGGGAACATCTGCCAGGGGAAGAAAGGAGCTGAAGCAGCATCTAGCCTCAAAACCAGCCCAGGCAAACTCTGCTGATGGTTGGGTTTTACGCCAAAGCGAGTGGCAGTTTCTGTGATCGTTTCAGAGGAACATCATGCAGCACACAGCATCCACGTGGTTGTCACTGTGACCCTCCAGTGACTGGGTGCTGGGTGGGCCACAGCAGAAATATCCTGTCCCTGCTCCAGACAAAATACGTCTAAACCAAACCTAAGTGTTTTGACGGAGTTCCCAGCAATGCACTGTGCTTCCACATATACAGCATAAAATAATTAAACCCCAAACTCATTACTGACTCATGCTAATGACTAGCAGACATCTCTGGGTACGATGATTCTTCCAAACAATTGAAATGAACTAATAGATGGTAAAGCAAGTGAAACCACATTTGCTGTACAAAGTATATAGAGCACATGTGTAGCACTGGGGGTAAAAGTGACAGTGTGCCAAGGCACAGAAGAGCACCAAATGAGACTTAACAAGCTGCTGTATGTCACACCAGAGCCCCTTAGACCAAAAAATACCATTGTAACGGTGCCAAGCATTTCCTCCCTTGTGCTTGTCACCTTTTTGAATAGCAGGCATCCTTCCTTTCCTTCTTACTTCACAGCAGTGTTGATTTTAACTCTTGAAGTCTGTCCGCAGTGCTGCGGTGGTGAACGGCAGTGCCGGGACCCCCAGCAGTAACCAGGGTGGAACAGCGCAGAGCCTCGCACAAGAACAACATGTCCCTTGCCTTCAAACAGCGTCAGCCTGGGGGCTGGTTTGGGCTTTTTAGGTGATGCTGGGGCTGTAAACTCCCGTTATATTTGGCACTGCTAAATAGTCCCACATATAAAGGACTACTGGTGTTTTTCCTGGGCACGGTTGCAATTTTCATTTTCTGCTGAAATCAGATCAGATGGAGAACAGGCTAGTATGCCCAGCGCTGAGGTGAACGTGCCTGCTCCTTAGCCAGTGTGCCCACGCAGATGCTGGATTTGGCCTCGGCCACGTTCAGCCTATTCAGAGTGGAGGCAAAATGAGGTCTGTCCTCCCTGCGCTTCCATGAATAGATGTGCCCTAATAAAATCCTAAAAAAAAAGCGCTGGAAGGGACCACCGTAACCACAAGCAGGATTAGCTACACGTAAACCTTTCCCAGTAGACATTCATCTAACCTGCACCTAGAAATCCCTGAGGGATGGAGATGCCCCACCATGCAGTCTATTCCCAAGATTAAATATCCTTGCAGATAGAAAGCTTTTTACTCGTATCTAATCCAAACTCCCTTTATAGCCATTTAAGCCCATTATTTTTGTCCTCTTCTTCTTGGCCGTGAAGAACAGTTTACCTTCCCCTTTGCAGCAAGTTTTCACATGCCTAAAAACCGTTATCACATCTCCCCTCAGCCTCCTTTTCTCTAGACTAAACAACACCGGTTCTTTTTAATCGTCTCTCTTTCGCCATATTTCATGTGATTAGTCTTTAAATATGGTTTTAACATCCACCTTAGCAGAGCTCCATCAAGACGATTGCTTTATTTACTTTCATACAAAGCTAGGGTAGTGTCCAGGAGGTGGAAATCTCCCTGCTGGTGGTTCCCACACAGTCAACCCAAATCACAAAATAGCTGTGGGCAGGTCCCATGTCACAGAGCTGTGCATCCCCAGGGCTTCAGTCCCAGTTAGGATGACTCCCTCCCAAGCAGTCCTCACAACTGGGATGAAATTGGGCAAAAGCTGCTGCACCGCCTCTGCATGCTCTGCAGAACCAAGGATGCAGGCGCCCTTCCACGTTCAAGCCCCTTGTCTGCCAGCCCAACCTAAGAAACGTGGTTTGAGGATGATTCAAAGCCACGTGGTGAGGATCAGGCTGTGCTGGACTTTAGGAAAATAATAAAAAAAATGCAGCAGAATAACAGATGTCTCTACGTATTTTTCAATGAACTCAGGAATGACAATGCAGCATGTAAAGCTGTACCAAGGAAATTTCTGAAATAGTATTACTGAGGAAAGAGCAGATCTGATTCTGTTATAGAGTATTTTGCTCTGAATTAATCCACAGCCAAGAAACTCAAGTATCAAACCAGTGGTAGGAAGGGCACTCTCCAAAAGCAGCTGTTTCAGACTACATCTGTTCCTGCTTTACTCCTGGTGATGCCACGAGACAGGACCTGGTTGAAGCTGTGAGTCTCCAAAGCAAAGAAGAAGGAGACTGTTCAGAAGAAAAGAGCGAGGAGCTCTTTTTTGACCTGCTTTGCTGGTCGGGTGGAGCAGGAAGAGATGCCACAGGGGGAATCAGACACACAAAGCAAACTCCTCTCGAAGTTTCCTGAGGATCATTGCTCCCTGCTCCTGCAGCTGAAATCCAGAGCGAGAAGGTGAGCCAAAGCAAATGAAATGCAGAACCTGGGGGCATGGACTCACACTGATTTCTGTTGCTTTTTAAGGGCAGACAAGAAATAACAGAACAGAAACCAAAGATGCACCTGGACAAAGACACTACTCTTTGGGAAAGAGTCTGTTTAAATAACAGCTGTCCAAGAAGGAGATCGGTGTCTTCCTGAGGCAGCTGTAAGAGGGTGGACAAGGGAGGGTCTATCCCTCTCCCAACCCTCCTCCTGCAGCCACTGCTAAATCACAGAGGAGACAGGCCTGGAACTACCTCTCACGGCTTTGACTTGACAATACTGGATTAAAAGGTGCAGATGTGCTCGAGTAACCTCACATCTGTAATGTATTTATGTGCCTGTGTCGAGATATGTGTTTCATACAGCTACTCCATCAAGATTATGCCAAAACAATGTGTGAAGAGCCAAGTGATGTTTTCTAACAGAGTAAGTGAAATGAGTGCTTCACTGAATCATGTTTCTCATCCCTATACCAACAGCCCAAGATCATCTCAGATTTTATGGCAATAGCTGTGGCCTCTGAAGTTCAAGGCAAAATACAGATTCAGCTGAAAAACAGGGAATGGACATACAAGGGGAGAGAAGCCACAGCCAGCAGAGAAATTCAATTAGTGTCAGAAACTCTCAGGTTACTGAGATGCAGTTAATAGACAGGATTAAGCGAAGTCAGTGGGTACATAATAAAAGCTGCTTTCATAATCACCTAAACCCTCAAAAGATGAAAATTAGAAGCCTAAAACAATATATTGCCATGGCTCTCGTTTTATTTTTGGTCCATTACTTCTCCTGCTGTATCCATTATATTTAGTGAATAATCAGCATATAAAATTGTTAAAATCTATAGGAAAGCTGGAGCCCAGACTGTAGAGTCCTGGCTTCTTTCCACCCTGAAAGGATTCAGGGCTCCTGCCTCCCATGCACACTACCGCCCTGTAGAAGACAGCACAACCACCTCCTCCAAGTGTCCGTCCCACACTGGAGCTGTCATCTCGTGTCACACACACCAAGACAAAACCCTCTGCAAAACCATGGGACAAGGAACTCCTTGGGAGCATCGATTTCACCCAAACCCTACGCAGGTCCCTGGAGCTCGGGCTGGCATCCTGAGCTGTTTCTTTACAGGGAAGTGGCAAATGCACAATTCCTCTTTTGAGATGATGTGGGTTTTTTTCTTTTTTTTTCTTTCTT
>RSEF01000031.1:9500422-9524144 GCA_003993805.1 Himantopus leucocephalus
TGCAACCAGTGTTCTAGTGTTTCCAGCCAGCAGCAAAGAAGATAAAATTAAAAAAAAGCAGCAGGATGGGAGTTTGGGTTATAATCCCTGTTGGCTGGAGACTGTAACTCAAAAACCAGCTGACTCTCTCCAGTATGTTAATTTGTCACTTTTCTTTTCAAAACGTTACCAACCCAAACTGGGAAAACTCTCAGGTCAGCCTGAGGCTTTCCATATGTCATCAAATAGAAGGATGTGGTACCATAAACCAACTCTTAAACCTGCTTTTTGGATCAAACAAGTTTTATTGGCTTGCCGTCTCTGGCCATTTGCTTCTGCCTGACAGTTCCTCTTCTCCTATAACTTCAGAGCCAATTTCATCCGAATTGGGCAAAGCAGTGGGAGTGACTGAAGAAGTCACATTGCTACTGCTCAGTGAAGCCGTCGGCTGGGTAGACCCAACAGAGGCCTCCCCCAAGGTTAAGGCAGGCAGAGCTCAGCCTTTCCCCAGATGAGATCCCGTTGCAGCAACCTCCGAGCATTGGGACCCTGGTACTGCCGTTGCAAAGCATATGGGCAGCTCTCCTCTGCCAGGAGGTATCATTCCTTTTTCACTAGTGCATGAACTACCCCCGAGCAATTCCCCATCTCCCTTTGCCCCTGGTGACAAGGAAGCCGTGCCCACGACCAGGAGAGGCGATGGAAGAGAGATGCTGTTTGGTGATGCTCTCCTCTCGCCAACACCTTTGGGAAATAGGTAACTAATGGCAAGACTAACTCACCTAGTCATGCGCTCCCTCTGCACTTACAAGACAAACTGGCTGTGCCAGGTGCAAGGGGTACATGGTGAAAGCCATCAGTCAGGAAGGATGTGCTCCTGGATGCACAGAGAGCTCCTACCCAGCCAAGAGCTGAACGTGTCCCTCTGTTTGCAGCAGGTGATGGTACAAGATCTGTACAGCTACATGTGCTTAGGCGAGGGTCACGGCTTGGCATGCTAAGCAAAACTTTTGGAAGACGCTTTTACTTTCCCAACAATTTCTTGGAAACAGGTCCCCACACTGACACATGAGATAGGGCCAAGCCTGTGGTTATATCAGGATGCTCTTCCAAACCGGCAATGCGGAGAACAGGGTAAATGGGGAAAGAAAAAAGCACGGGGACATGAGGGGTAAGAACACTGAAATCACATACCTTCAGGGATGCACTGTCCAAGGACAAACTTATAACCCTTACAGCACTTTTTCCTGAAAAACAACAAAATAAATAAATGAGTAAATAAATATATTCTCTAAAGGTTGGTGCTGCCTTTAAAAAGTCATGGGTAGATCATGGATGTGATGAACCAAAGAAGGTGAGGACCCTGAGCTTTGCAGTTGGAGGTATCTTAGCATTTAAGAACACAACATGGAAACCCACCACTCAGTCCTTGAGGCATTTTAAATGACAGCATGGCCAACTGCCTGAGGACCCTGGGGCTGGGTACCCCAATGTTGACCCACTCAACATCCCAAGTAATTTCTGAAAACCCTGCTCCCTTGGGTTGAAAGGATGGCAGCACACCTCGGTGCTGTCCATATACACAACTCAGGTCATAATTTTCATGATACCGTGAAGGGTGTTGTCAAACATCCGTCATTACAATGTAAACTTGCAGAAAGGGGTAAGGCTCAGCGAGGAATACACACAAGATAAATGTTATCAGTCATTTCTCATCTTTTAATAAACCTGGAAGGTGATAAGTGAAATACATTGGCTATTTCAACCACAGCAAGGGACAGTATCTTATACAGGCTGGGGGACAAAACTACAGTGAAGGGTCAATGGGATCGACACTTTTTATGTGCCTATGACAGGAACACAGTCTGAGTGCTGAGAAATTAATGTTTCTTATGCACTGGCCTGTAATTACATTTAGGCATTCAGCTGTATCTGCTTGTTTGATTTCTGGGCTGCAAAACACAGTAAGTCACCAGGACTCCCAGCAGTGCTGAGGAGCCTTTACAAACGGCTGTGTCCTGTATCACCCTTGCTGCAGGAACCTGGTGACCTTTGAAGGGTCCCATGGTGGTGGGTACCAGGGCTGCCACAAGAGAAGCAAACTGCTGTTCAGTACACTATTTTATCAAGTCTATATGACTCTGAGGGGAAATACAGCCCTGTATTTTGCAAATTCAGTTTTTCATCCTTGTGGATAAGCCAAAATATCTGCAAAACTGGGAAACCATCCATTTGGTCTTATCCTTTAGTTCAATAACTGACGCAGAAGAGTGCTAAAGCCATGGCAGTCAATGACACAACACTCCCCTAGACAACACGCAGCCATCACAAATCATCATTATGTTGAATTTAAATCAACTATCAGTTGCAACTGACCACTTAAAACAAACAATGCATTACTCCAAACTATGTAAAAACAAACTTTGGCTCCATATTTTACCCTCTTCCAAAGATTAGCTGGAATATAAATTATGCTTAATGAAGGTTGAACATCTGAAGAGGAAGCCTTGCTTTGTTATGCAAACAGTGGTCCCTCATTAGACTTTTCTCCAAACACTGCTGTGAAGTTTTATCTGCAAGACAAACAAATGCAGGAGGAATGAGTTCAAAGGTGGACTGGGGAGGCTGTTCATATGCTGCAAGCCCTGCCGATGGCTTTCCAAGTGCACATTCATCTCCTCTTGTCTGTGGAAGTAGGGAGGCTGATAAAGGCTTGCTTGTAGCTGCTCTTCAGAGGAAGGTACAGCCTGGCTTGAGAGAGGGCTGGGAGATGGGAAAGGAGAGGAGGGCACCCCTGCCATGAGATGCTGACCTGCGGGGTTGTGCCAGCCAGAGCTAACCAGAAAGAGGGAGCAGCAGCTTTCATCATTTCTACCTTTCTCCCTGGGAATTCCCACCTGATTTTCAGGCTTAGAACCCTTAGGGCTCTCATCCTTGCAGTGGCTTGTGGCAGCAGATGCAACCCTCAGCCGGCACAGCCTGCTCCTGGGTGAGGGCTTGCCTGCTGGGAACCTTGCAGGAGCTGCCTCCCTCCTCTCACCTTGGCCGGCGATGGCTTTTAGCTGGACTTGTTGGCTTTCTTGTGGCTAATCTGTGGTTTTATCTGCTTTCCTGGGTTCTCCTGACCGCCAAACCATTTGCCCTGATCAAACCCCTATCCCAGAGCCACATACTGGGAACCCACCACACGCTGAGTTACAGCCATTAAATACTGCCCTGGCACCCTGAAGCAAGCAGAGCCTCGTGTAGCCTCGCCGGGGGTTGCTCCAGTTAAAGCACCTGGAAAATCGTGCTGCCCTGGCAGATATCCAAGCCCCTGCTGAAATCCGTAGCTTCAAAGGCATCTTGCAGCAATGAGTTCCACAGGGGGATGCGATGTTTTTGAAAAATTATTTCCTTGTTTTCAGCCTGCCTTCTAACCTTTGTTGATTTTTCCCATCATGAAAGCTCTAAATCACACCTAAAGAAGCGTTTTAGAGGACGGATGCCCGGCTTTCAGGATCACAGTCCAGAAACCAATTGCCCTTGGCAATCGTTTCACAATTCAGGCTTACAGATCTCTGTATTAACGTAGTCCATACTCAACAGCAAGCTTCAGCCATCAGCAAGCTTCAGCCATAAGCATGATTTTGCCATGGAAACTGCCACTTTAGGGTTAACGCACAGGAAATACAACACGACAATGCCCATTTCTCTGAACATTACATTGCAACCCTGGGATTCCTGCATGCTTTAGCCTTTAACATTCCTAAAGAGAAATCTGTCAAAATGATGGACACATGAGTTGATCATTAGCAAAGGCATTTTAATAGCAATACTCATTTTCAGCCATCCAGCTCCAGGTTGACATGTCTAATCAACGTTGCACAGCAGCAATCTCGTTATACATAATGAGAGATAAGAGGGGGTCCCCCCTGATAATTTTAGCTACTGAATAACTTTCAGCAAGGCAGTTGCTACGCTGCTGTACCTGTGAGCATGCATCAAACACAAATTAATACGCAGCTGTGTAAGAAGCTCAACCGCTAAAATCTGGATCTACAGGGAAATGAAGTTGATTTGTTAACTTTAAATCTGGTTTCCAAAAGGAGAAACTTCTGGCAGACATATCTCTTACAGCTTTCGATGGGGTGCTTCAGCTATTAAAAATATAGCAACTTCTGATTCTCATGCAATCTTCACTCAGGAACACGCACGAGTCCAAATTTGCAGAGGGTTTTGGGCACCACAACTTTGGTCACTGCGATGTCTAGATTTTGTGTTACCTGTAAGAAAATCCACAGTGACAGGGACTATCTCAAAGCAAAGTCACCCTTTTTGTCTGACAGGTAGCTGCAGGAGAAGCAGGGAGATGTTGAGCTACTCCCCTCTGCTCTGGAGGTCGAGGTGCTCATGGACCACTAAACATCAGAAGACGGGATTTAGGGTCAAACCTTTGATACCAATAAACACATCCATGACTGGGCAAGCAGCGGATCTGCCTTTGTCGCTGGCTTTTGTGTCCCATCACCTTGCAGACTGAGAGGGGAGCTGAGCCCCAGGACCACTACTGTGTCCCATCGCCCACAGGTCCCCCCTGCTCCTGACCCGCAGCGGTGCACCGGCACAGCAACCCCCACCCCACCTTGCAAAGCAGTAGCTGCTTGATAGCATCGCCCCAGACAGGCAGGGCGAAAGGCAAGATGCAAGGAATGTGGCTTAATTAAGCCACCACTTTATTAAGTTAGCTTATCTGGCAGCTATCAGCAGTAACTCATCCAGTGCGGACCACGTTTTTTTCCCATAATTGTTTCCACCTGGAGCAGGGCTGCTGTTGCCCCCAGCCCACCTCCTGCTCTGCGCCGGGACGCTGTGGCCGGCGGCGGTGCTGGAGAGACTGGGATAATGCTGAACCAAGAAAATACTTCTGTGCAAGAGGGAAGGGAGTGATTTAGGGTCCTACAACAGCTGAAATGCTTTGGAAATGCAAACAATAACAGGATAAACATTTTAAGTGATAATTAACCCATATCTGTCTGCAGTAACATGTCAGTGACTCGGGACATGACAACGGCTGGCTTGGAGCTGCCTGATGTGTTATTGAGGTTTTGGTTAACTTCAGCAAAGAGGCAACTCCGAAACTCTATCATGACAATTATGTTGAAAAAGATACGTGATGGCCATTTAATGATTGAATAAAGGGAAAGCGAAGGGGAAATGCGAAGGGGAGGGAGAAAGAAAAGCTTTCTACTGGTTTCAGATGAACACTGTACATTAAGGGAGCTCTTGCTAAAGATGTCAAAAGTAGAAACAGGAGAGTCCACTCTACGAAATATTTGCCTCCTAGGATCAAAGCAGACATGGAAAGCCCTATGCCAAGTCAGAAAGTGAGCTCTTATGATAGAATATTACCCTTACTTTATCCCTACAACGCTGGGGTTCAGACGGTCAGCCTCCGGGATGGCTCCACCCGACAGAGGTAATTCAAGCAGAGGCACTTTAACTCCCATTCATCAAGGGCAGGAGCACACGCATGGACAGTTTCTACAGCTCAGCTGATGTCTGAGGTCGCTTCACTGGAAGATGCAGCAGCTCCGCAGGTGGTCAGGCAGGTCAGATCCCACCTCTCTGACAAGCTACTTCTGACCCAGGAATGTCAGAAGAGTCACAGTTTGGGGGGCATAAGAGCTGCTTAACTTTTTACGTGGGTTTAAATACATCGACACGGTTCTCCCAGGTTGGTGCTGGTACAAAATAATGACAGTAGAGTCAAGCAAGTGTATTTAATCAAAAAGGCCATTTTCTGTTGGGAAAAGATATTAAAAAAAAATTTTAACCAGATTTCTTCAGACAACATCATAACGTGAACTCAGAAGAACTTGTGTCATGTCTTGAAGACCTGAGTCAGCAAAGACCATGGCAGGGCTGTGTTTAATTGCACAAAGGGGTCTTTGTTAAAATGGCTCCTTATATTGCCTGCCCAGAGTTTCTTTTGGATCACCCTGACTTTGAGAAACACACAGTGCAGCAAAAATGCAAATATAAAATACAGCAATTAACTTACAAAAGATAATTAGACAGCTATAAAAGCAAGCCAACAAGGTACCTTAAAAAAACAAAAACAACCCAAACAAAACAAACCTTGTTTTCCTCATATTCTATATAAAATTCAAATGAGGGGCAGGTCTGTCTGCCAAAGCATGCACAGACAAATCCCATCTGCAGCGCAAGTGTATTAAGGAAGCAGCTCGGTAGCTGTGCACAGTTTCACCGTAATTCACATGGAGAGAAGATTTATGGCAACGTGGTGTAAAACCCAACGCACTTTATTTTTGTTTGCCTTTCTGTGGGATACATACCGAAATCTTGAGTAAGAGAGGATGGCCTCCCTGCAGACACTTGCTCAGCATACACTTTGCCATGATTTCCAGACTTAGTCCTTTTTCACAGTTTTGTAAAGAGATAATTTACGTTCGCTTTGGGTGTAACGCAAGGTCCAAGGCCAGCCTGAGCCCTTCCAGTCACCATCCCGGCTGAGCACGAATAACAGAGGGCATGGTGCATGTCTTCCACTGCCTAGGAACTGCTGCAGCACCTATGACTGCAGAACACGTATGTACCTTTCTTCATTTCTCTTAACTGACTGAATGAAGCAGGATTTGCCTGAACAACCACAGAGAGTGACCCTTCACCAGCAAAGCTGGAACTCGGACCTCTGACAGCAAATCGCTGCAACCTACTACTTGATTTTTCTGAAAGTCAGATTTTCAGTGATTAATGCATTGCCTGAATCTAAGACATGTTTCTCATCAGCTACTTAAGTCAAATAGATTTACCCACATATGATGATTTTCTTTTTCTTAGAAAAAAAAAAAAGTCCTGCTTTCTGCTCTTTTGCTCAACTCTGGTTATTAAGACAGGTACCGAAAATGAAATCCCATTCCAGTGATTGCTAACGGGAAAATTTTGCTAAGATTCACCACTCCTGGGCTCCTCTTCTGTGAACACAAGCCAGGGACCAGATCCTGCCCTGGCAAAAGCCACAGACCTCTGTTGACTCTGGGGAACCGTGCCAGCACTTACCCAGGGAGACTCTGGCCAATGCTCTTGAAAGCTCTCAGACACGCTCCTCCTCGGCTGCTCCTTACCGTAGTGTATTGTTACCTGACTCCTCCTCTCCTCGCAGTGCTGTTTCATGTCATCTTTTTATGGTCAAAGGGATTCTTAGGGTGCTGGGTATAAACTGTGGTTCCTTCTTCTGAGAAGGGACCTTCCAAACTGATATGATGATTTGCAGCCCCTGCAGAGTGCAGTACTTTTAAATGCATGAAGCTCATTCCTCTATAAAAGAGAAAAAAAAAGACCTCAAGGGGTTCAGGAGGGGCTTGGAGTTATGATAGGTGCTGATCTGCATGAAAGTGGAGAATGCACATTTTTGTGCAAAACTTCACAGGTCTGGGGAATTTAACCACCGAAAACATCTGTCCTATGTCCTTTTTGTAGCAGCCCCTGTGCCTCTGTTCTCCATGGACACAGCGCAGGACATCGCACCATGATGGGGTTTGTGGTTTCATTTAAGAAAATGAGACGCAGTAAGATGTTCTGCAGAGGTGTTCAAACAAAATCTGGTCAGGCAGACCACTTCCCCAACACCCCCCCGGGCCCTGTGTCAGCAGATCAGCAGTCCCAGGAGACTGTCACTTTTGGACTACTTTAGGACTTTTGGGATGCATAGAAAGGGGCTGGTATGAAAACCCTGCAGTCAGCCCCACAAGAAAAAAAGAGCTCATGAGCTTCTGCTCACTGCACGAAGAAGTGGCAACTAAACCCCAGCTTTTTGGGTCTCTTCTGGGCAGAACAGACTTTTAAAAATGTTTCCTGTGATCCTTCCTTCCAACGTGTAATGAAGGAAAAAGGTCATACTGGGATTTCCACGTCAATCGTACAGACGAGGGCTTCACATTTTCAGGGAAGCCGTAACACTGTGCTACAGGGCCAGAACTAAGGCTGGCCATCGTTAGTCCCTAGCCCAACCAGAGCTACAAACACATTGACCAACACCAGACTAATCAGCATTTTTTTTCTGTAGCACAGACCAGCTGGCAGCACTGGTAACCATCGGTGCTTTTATCTCACTTAGCGTACCGATGCCCAAAAATGACAAAGTAAAAACCTGCCTGTGAATATTCTCTAAGCAAAGAAGGAAACTCTCAGGAGGAAAATACTACACAACTTCAAAAAGGTAATTACCCCTGCTGCCACTGGAAAAGCCATTTGTTGGATATTTTACATGCATGTGAACATCATCCTCAAAATCACATCTGTGATTCCTTCAGTGCTGGACTGTACTTTCTTCCCCTCTTTCTTGGATTTGTATTTGATTTTTTTTTCTTAAGGCAAGGGAATGCTCATGTGGTTTATCACTAGACAGCATGTCAAAAATAGCAGAATGATTAAATAAAAGACTTTTGACTGTTCTCATCTGCTTAGACTCAGCTTTATATACACACTGTCAGCTTTGTCTTGCTCTGTTTCCTTACAAATTTCTTTTATTTTCTGGCATTGTACCAAGAAAATGATTTTGTTTAGTTTTGCAGGTGAAGTTCGTATGGATTTTGCAGAATCAAATTAATGTTTGACAGGTGTGAAATTTGGGGGAAAAAATTAATTTTATACAAAGATAGCACAGTGTGCATCTACTACATAGTCTAACACTGGCAAAGTATAATGCATCCTCATGAATACATTGTCATTTCTAAGAACAAGTAGCCTTCTAAATCTCAACTGAAATGATCCAAGATTGAGCCCGTGTTTTAAAATAACTCACCGCTTTGAGATTTAAAGTACGAAAAGCGTGCAAAAGTCTTTTTTTCCACCACCTCTGACTTCCAATTAGAGGACTGCAAGCCAAATTTCCTTCCAAGTCTGCAAATAGTATGTCTTGCTGATGGCACACATTCAGTTATTTATCTAACCCAAGGTGAGCCAGGGTACAGGACTAATCACAGCACATCTGTCCTGTCTCTTGGATTTTTTTAAACTTCCATGACTCTTCATTTTGTAGCTCCAATTTCCTACTAAATATCCACACGAGATAGAGAGTAATAAATTCCATTTCAGTACGGAAGGCAGAGCCAGAGCAGCGCTGCAAGGAGCTGCGCTCCCTCGCTGGCTGCTGTGCTGGTGCTCGGTCACTGGAGCCAAACAGCAATAAATTGCTGGCAAGCTCTTAGACTTACTGAATCCAGTCCAATCCAACCCTGTTTATATAGCATCTTTCATCAACAAGATCACAAAAATGCTGCATAAGCAATGTCTAATAAACTCCTTTTGATAAACAATAAAAGGCTTTTACTCACGCATGCACAGAAAAACACATCATAGAAACTATGCAAGGAAGTCAGATTTCTAAAGCTAGTTCTCCAAAGAGGACATAAATCCCAATTAACCTTCCGAGACAAGCTAGTAACTTGGTCTGCATTCACTTAGGGGTAACGTAAGGGCCTAATCCTGATTCTGCAGAAATCCCTGGCAGCTTTGCCATGAACACGTGTCAGGTTGGGAACAGGCTCAGACCAAGACTCGGGATGATGGGTAAGCACACGCTCAGCTCTGAGAGTGCACTACCATTGGACTTCTTGGAAGAACAGTTTCAGATAATCACTCATGGCACAAACTTAATCAAGTCTGGTTGACATTTTCCATTGGAAACTGCTGCAAACCTCCTCCTGGTTTTGATGGATTTGGGATTTGACATGTACCCCTGCTCCTGTACTCCACCCATGGGCATGCCGTCTGTCTATACCCTAGATACAGGCACAGATATTTAATCCAGATATTTTAATCTGTGATGGTTCTTGAAATTCAACTCCAGCAATAAAGCAAGCAAGCAAGTCCAGCCAGGCTAACACTCACCATTTAAATAGTCTAGAAGTGGGGAAAGCCAGACACAAAGCCATCAGCTCTTCACAAAGTCAAATAGCATGGAAAAATAATTTAAGAAAGAGGCAGCTCTGAGCACCTCATTCTCTATGCTGGCTACCCACAATGTCCAGATGACACCTTGGTTTCAGCACTGACCTGGAAACTAACAGACAGCATGAGGAAGATGTCTGCGTTTGGATACTTTGCCTGTCTGGTGTGGAAAACTCGTATTGAAAGGAGAAGAGACCACACGGGGTATGGAGGTTTATGTGAGTTGTCCCAGATTAATGGGAAACTGGGCAGTCTCCACACACCATCTACAGACAAAGGGTATGAAATGGCTCCTATCATCAGACCACATGCTTTATAACAGGGCAAAAAGCATAGCGATCTAATTTTATATGTTATGAATCACATAAGGGTGATTAACAGCCACTTATGCCTGAGGACTTTTATCCTTCCAGTACTGGCTTAGAGTCACCGGGGTATGACCCTGCTTCAGCACAGCCAAGGGAATTTTTCAAGTCAAGGTTTCACCCATCCTATAAGCAGCAGAAATAAATCCTAGGAAAAAAACCCATGTAATTTTAGAAAAATCGAATCACAGAATAATTTGGATTGCAAGGGACCTTTGGAAATCATCTGATCTAAGCACACCTAACAGCAGGCTTAACTGCTCAGAGACTCATCCAGGTGAGTTTTGAATGTCTTCAGGGATGGAGATTGCCTCACTTCTTTGGGACCCTCTTCCAGTGCTTAATCACTTCACTTTTCCCCCTTATATCTACTTAAAATGTCCCTTCTGCAACTCGTGGCCCTGGTCTCAGGTCCATCTGCAGTGGACCTCTGATGAAGGTCTGGCTTTGTCTTCTTTATAACTCCTCATTAGGTAGTTGGAGAGACCAACTAAATTTGCCCCTTAGCTCCCTCTTCTCCAGACGGAGCAAACACAGCTCCCTTGGGCACCACTTGAATATAATGTGCTCCAGTCCCTGAGCATCTTGGCTCCAGATTGTTGATAAGTGTACAAAACTGTAGGTAACCAAATCAAAAAAGTACCACTGGCAGATATTCTTTAAAAAAATTAAGGAAATGGGAAACAAAACAAACAAACAAAAAAACAAACAACAAAAAAGGAAAAAAAAGATTTGCTAAATTGCAATGGAATTGCAGCTTTGGTCCCCTCCCACTGTTTTCTCTCCTTTCTTCTCTCCATTTTCACAATAAAATTTTAAATGGAGAAAGATTGAAAAAAAATAGTAGGTCTTGAATGAAATACAAACAATGCTATCTGTCATGACAGTATTTTCAAACAAAAGAGTTGGCCAGCTCTGACTGCTATCTGAGCAACAAGACCAAGTTAAAATTGTGCTTTTAATATATTTTCAACATCAATAGCAGCAATGGAATTAACTTCTTAATATAAGCCCTTGGAAATCTCTATAAAGACACTAAAAAAGATATTATTTCAAGAGCATTTCACTGATCCAGATGTTTCTCTCCGTCTTCTCTCTGTTTTATTGTTCCCAGAGAAGACCTTGTAAAAGCTGAAACTTCTTATTAAGTATACAGACTTAATGAATTGGACAAGGAAAGAAATAATTCTTAACATAACATGTTCACAAGTCAGATCCATGTTTATTGTCCACAGAGATGATAGCAAAATACTCTCTCTATACAGAGCAGTCTCTGTTAGGACGGAATCTGTCTCCATGAACCACTTTCAGCATACAGAAAAGATTCATTTTTTAAACAACGCAGTACAAAAGTGCGTTGAATTATGTAGTGATTCTGTACCATGGCCCCAATGCCAAGGATTATTTTTAGAGCCCCACATCTGCAGGTTATTTGTTGCAGGGTAGGGTGGATGGAGTAAATCCTGAAACAATTCGCTAAGCATACAAGCATTACTGGAACGAGCTGTTATTTATATGGTGTCACTAGAAGGCTTGGTATCTGGGATGCGGTAGTGGTATCTGCGCTGCCTGCATAGCCGGTGCTACTCAGCAGTCAGCAGATGATGGCAAGCTCGCGAAGCAAACTTTTTGATGCGGGCATTAGCTGCTCTGTTAAAAATGGCAGGAGGAGGAACACCATCCATCCCGTCTTCCTGCCAACGAATGGGGCGCGGTGATTTTAGTATGGAGTACGCCAGACCGGCGGTGCCCACTCAAAGTCAGTGCATCCCGCTGCTCTTTAATTTGTGAGCAAATGTGTGGTGTGAGGCCAGTTTTAAAAATAAGAAGCAAAGCTATTTTCAGAAAATTCCTTCCATTTCCCCACCGTGCTGTGTCCCACACAGGGCTTAGCTTTCAAGCCAGACAGCGTCTGAACTTGGTGTCAATCGCCCGTTAGCCAAGTACTAATTGCGGGAGCGACCGCGCCATGCCCTAACCGAGCAAACCACAGCCCCAGCCCCGTGGAGAGCCCGTTTCCTACTGCCTCATTTAACTGCGCTGGCACTGGCTGCTGCTCCTCTCTCCCCACCCTGCTGCTGGAAGACGGGTTTAGCCCTGAATAACCCACTGAGGTTGGACACAAGACTTTTATGAGATGCTGAAATGCTATCAAGTCAACTCATCCCTCATTTCACTCTGCGTACTTGCTATTTGCAACCACGCACCAGTTGAAAGAAAGCCCCTCCTCCACCCCCAGCCCTCCTCTAACCCACTGCCCCAAAACTGTAGATGGGCTCTGCTGCCAGGCATGACGCCTGGACAGCCTGAGATAGGACCAAGAGGCACTTTGCTTTGGCTGGCTATGGAACACTGAGAGCGAAGGGGTGGAATGGTGGAAATGAGCCAAAGCTGTGGGGCAGCCTGTGCTGCTGGGATGGAGACCTAAAGTAAAAAACCTTTGGGATGTGGAAGGGAGCTGAGGCGGAAGGTCACAAACCCAAACCTAGACCCTCCCATCCTCAGGTGGCTGGTGAGGATGTGGTCCTGAGCTGGTGGGGATTACTTGTGACGAATGTACGGGGAGCCTCAAGTGTGATGACTTCTGGACAGAAACTTGCACAACTTCTTACACCACTGCTGGATGCTGGAAAACCACCAACAAGCCCCCAGTCCTACCCATCTTTAAAAAAAATCGTTCATCTAAACCAGATCTTTCCTGAGAAAGGAAAATTGCACCATCAGGATCTGTGACCTTGCCAAGATTATGTTTCCTGGGAAGAAAAAAACAGCTTTAGCTGGTTTAGCCCCCTAATCGGAGGAACTAAGCCATATGACTTTGTCCCAGAGCACAGCTGGGTAGTGAAGGCATGTGCTTCACCCAGAAAAATGTATTTTTTAATTACTTGATAACCTTTTTTCTCACTTTACTTATTAAGAAATAAGTATTTCCGTGTGTAGAAATGGAGCATATAAATTTTAGACTTTTGGCCCACTGTGTAATGTTATTTTACTTTTTCTTTTTTAATAGGAGGGAAATATTGATGGTTGCAAAGAAATTATCTACAAAGGTCAAAATGGGCCCAGTATTCTTCTTGTGGTTTAAACTGCAGGGTGTGCTCCCAACCTGTCGCCATGCTGTCCTTCAGAAGTGGGTGTATGTCCTCAGTGAGTAAATACCTGAGGAAATACTCATCGCGTCCATTTCTAATGAAGGTGGTTTATACCTAGAAGTTATTACCAACATGTAACTGGTGGGTTTATGGACAGTGAGGTGGCCCATACAAAAGCACATTTAAACCTTTTGCATTATCGTGTGCTTTGTCTCACGTAATTGCTTTGTTCTGGGTTATTTCACTTCATCTAAAAAGACAAGTTCCATTACTCTGTGGTGCTCATTTTTCTCCCGCAATTTGCCTAATTTTACTGTTCTATTGAGGCCTTTGCAAAATAGCAAGTGACGCTTCTAGCTGCTGTTTTGGTATTATTGGTGCAAACCCAAAGATTTTTTTTCTTTCTTTTTCTTTCTTCCCTGTTGGCTTGCAGCTTTGTGCCATTACCCTTGTATTAATTATGCATCACAATTGAAACAGGGTTGTCTTTTCAGATACTAGTGCCTGCAGGCACATATTGAATCTATATTACTACACCCGTTCCTCAAACCAACGCAAACCGGGGATGACTCTGCTGGACCTGGTGGAGCAGTTCCAGTCACAGGCAGCAATTCAGAGCTGCGATCACTGGAGTCACTCTGGTGTTCGAAGCATCCAAGTGGGCTAAAAGTTTTTCATAACCAAAAAGAAAAGTGAGACCAGAGCAAGATCAAAACAAGGGTTATTGACCAATTTACCCAGAAGATGGGGTAGGATATATACAGGTAGAGCTGCTGTCTAGGGGTAACATCATGCCTTGAAGGCACACATGGAGGACTATTGGCCTCATACTCTTTCAGCGTGCCTTTGCAGGCACCCTGTTAGAGCTCATCTGTACAGGATCAGAGCTTTTCCTTGCATCAGACACTGGTTTTCTCTACGAACGTCCCTCAGTTTTCCTCATTTCATCAGGTTTTCCCTCCCCACAGATCATCCTGGGCAACAGTCCTGTGCACCAGCCCAGTTGTGGCATTCAGTGGTTTCGTCTGCCGCCACAGGGTCTTTTCAACTTGCTTGCAAATGTTTGTTTTCTTCTGGCAATTGGATTTTGCTTTGTCTGCCTTATTTCCGTGAGCCGCGATGAAGGCAAGCATCCTGCTGGGTGTCAGTTTTAAGACGTGCTCGCTGCTGGCCATGTGCTTGTTTGCTTGTGGGAACCCATCTCTCCCCTTCTCTCTGCCATGGGCTTTTGGCATTTCTCTCTCAATATCACTTTTTGGTAGGCTAATTTTGGTGCATCTGGGCAAAACCCCTTTCTGAACAGCTCAGGCTACTGTTTCTTGATAACGCATAGCACCATGTTTCTTGTTCTTCCTTTACCATTAGCAGATTTAAAGTATTACAGTATAAATGTCTCATTACTGTAACACCTACTGATACCTAGGACACACGGGGAAGGCTGGATCCTCATGGAGGGACCTGAACCTGCGTGCACAGCCCTCGCTGGAACCATACCATAAACCCAACAAGCTCGGTGTCGTTAACACGAAAGTTAAACGACTGCTACAACATGCATGTCCATCTCTGCTAGTGCTTTATTCTCCACACAGTGTTTAAATAGCATTTTCATGTCACAGCACTCATGGCTGAGAGGAAACTGTTTTCCTCCAGGACATCCTTGGGGGCACAAAGAGTATCTTCTTGCACCAGGGGGAGGAGGCTGGACCATTTGAAAAGGAAAGACCTCTTGCCTTCAGTGCAAGGTGAGCAGAAGACAGGCTGATGCAGGTCTCATCTGCCTTGGCCACAGCAACTGTACCAGCAACATCTTAGTGTCACTTTCTGTTTTAAAAATCTCTTTTTCTGAGATTAATTATGGGAGAAGTGTCAATTGAATGTGATGTACCTTGGGCTTTTAAAATCTCTTTTCCAAATAAAATGAGTGACAGCACTAAGAGCTTTTTGCAGCGGGGAAGATATGGCTGTGGCCTCGGCCAGCGGCAGGACAGTGCCTCATCACCTGTGGGAAGCGTTGACAAGCAATGTCAGATGCCACCCTGATCAACTGCCCAGGATGAACCACAACCCTGACCATAGGCAAGAGTTGCCACCTTCACCTAAACCAAACAACTTTGGGTGGTTTATTCCTATTAACTTATGGTTCTCTAATGTGTTTCATGCTATGACTGTCATTACTAAACTTCCAAACATTTTCAACTAGATGCTGTGCTTAAATAAGTACAATATGATGTGACTGCTAAGGAAGCCTGGAAGATAAGGGAGTAGTGTATTTTTTCTGACTGGTTTGTCATGGCTGGTGTGACCATGGGTGACAGTCAATTTGACCCTCCCTGAATTAATTTTAGCTCTCCCTGGAGAATGCATGTTGTCTCCAAAAAGTGATATCACAGGTAAATACATCAAGGCATTGGTCTGTGTTAGCCTGTAGAAACAATGCTAAATTTAGATCTGAGGCTAAATCAGTATCAGCAAAGATAAGATTAGCGTTGCAAGATTCATACCTCTTTTCCTCTCAGAACATACATTTTATGTCAATTTGGACTGCTTCTGCATTCCCACCAATTTATCTACATGTAATAGATGTGCATTGTCTGTGATCCCACTCCATGGTTCACACCACTACACTTTTGTGGAGTGCATATATATATTTTATGCAGAATAAAAGAAACTAGTTGTTTTCCTTCCTACTCTGTTCACAAGTTGGTTTTTATTACCAAAACACTTCAAGGAAGAAACCCCCAAATTTTTACAGCCTGAGATATCAATCTGATTCTAGAAAGTTGTTTGAAAACCCTATATTATATCTGGCACATTCTAATATATTTGGAATAAAGGTTTGGCATGTGCTGTAAAGCAGACTCCCCCAAACACGTGCATGCAAACTCCAAACTGAAACGAATATCACACACATTCCTTGAGAAATTTCACCTCTTAGTTTGGATTTTTTCCCCCTGCTTTTCTACCTAAGTGCTTGTTCATCACTGTTACAACCCAATGGGCACAGTGTGCATTATAATCTCACCAGCTGCATCATTTACATTCCCAAACGTGGAATCTCAGCCAGATGTCTGACTTATCTCCAAGGCGCTGACTTTGGGCATATGGTTTTTATTTAAATGAATCACAATACTAACAGAAATCCAGTATCTATTATCTATCACAACTGCAGATAATAACTCAGAATACATTTATCTTGGGCTTTTTATTGTTGCCCACACAGACACTTCTGGGGATGAATCTCCTAAAATGCAACAATAAAAATCAAATGAAAGGTAAGGCAGGATGTTAAGCAGAGTACTTCAGTACAGATGAAGTTTGCAGATTGCATTACAAGCCGTAGAAAAACATGCACCCCTTAGTAACATGGAGATACTGAAGCAATCCAAGTTATAGTGACACTGAGAAACTAGGGGTGGCAGTAGGTCACGCCGAGCCCATATTTCTGTTCATTCTTTAAAGGAACCAGCAAAATCCACAGCATTGGTGCTCAGCAGTAATAAATGTCATCACATGCAGGGGGGTCCACAACCTGAAAACACCACCACGCTCTCCTGCTTGCACGTAGAGCTTGCGGCTTCTACTGAGAGCTCGCGTGGTGTTTGCTGGCACAAAACTCCCCATTTTTCCTTGAAATAGAAAGTATGCCTTCATTTAGAAATGTGTCATATTACATGTCTTTCTCTGACTTGGATTTCTGGACCTTTCCACACTCCTAATTAGTACCGCTAGTAGTAATGATATGTTTTTACTTCCATGATGTTAACCACTACAGTACGAGTTCTGCAAATAGAAACTAAGTCCAATATAAAGAGATCTACAAGAAAACTGATAGTGTCTTACTTAGATTTCTTAGACTTCTCACTTAGATAATTCCTTAGATTTACTACCAAATATATTTTCAAGCCACAGCTATGACAGGACATGGAAGGCAGATACATATGGGCCAGGACAGAGTTCCCCACATTAGCACGTTGTGAGTGCAGGATAATCAATGCCATCACATCCCTTGTTGTAACTACACACAATTTTCTGTGAAGCAGCTGAATTTCATCTCAAATTCACCCCGTCAGCATGCAAAGCAAAGAGCCTGGCTAACCACAGGTCCCTCTGTATTCAACAGAGAGGGACAGACACTTCTGGAGAGCGGCCTAGCCTGGCAATGCCATAGCAGATCTCCAAACTCCGGTGCCTTGGTTAAGTGATAATAGGGAAAACCTGGGCTTTAGTGTCCCATTTCTCAGCAGGGTTCTCCAATTTTTTTAAACCTCTTTCGCAACTTCACTGCTATGGAAGGTGGTCAAAGGAGATGAAACGGGGAAATCTGCACCAAAACCAACAGGAGGAGGCTGCCCGCTTGCTGACTCTGCTGATGGTCTCCAGCCACAGCCTGCAGCCCTCCTCCTGCTGTGGAGTGGGAAGACCCCGTGGAGGCACCTCCTTGAGGAGACAACCCAAGCAGCCCCACGCACAACTGCATCACCCCGCGTGGGAGGCTGGGCATGCGCCTGCGGTTTGACAGCCAAGCATTGTGAACCGAGAGCTCCGAGAGAGAGGGGTCAGCCTTGAGGGAGCTCTTCGGGAAACTCTGTTTGCAAAGCTGCAGACAAGGGCAGCCGCCCCCTCAGCAGCGTAGCTCTAGTGACCTTCCCTGTGGATTAAGCTGTTTTGTAAACCAGGGAGATGTTGCAATACTAAAACTTCATTGCGTTTGAACCTCTCAGGAAACCCTTCCAGAAACAGAACTAGAAAAAAAACCCCAGACTACAATCATGTAATTAAATGCTGAATCATAAGAGAGCCACAGAAGTTCAGTGCAAATTATGCTGGCATGTGGTTAACACTGGCTTTTCTTAATTTGTGAGTGCTTTGCATGTTCACAAGGTCACTGTTGTCTGCAACACTGACTTTATTTGATCACTGCTTCCAACACACCACATCATTGCCTTTCAGCACTCCTTGAAGCCATCAGAGATGATGCTTGTCCCCCTGTATTTTTCCAGTTAATATCCAGCTTCTACTTTATCTGCCAGAATGGTTTAATGGATGTGGTCCTGCAGAAGATGCAGTCAGAGCATCACAGGTCGACACTGAGGGCTGTTGCAGCAGCTCAGTGCCAGCCCAGGGATCCTACGCCTCCCAGGAGCACTGGTGGATGTCTAAGGTCGGACAACTGTAAAACACAGGCTGGGGTGAAAAATCATGGGAATGCGCACTCCGGTTTCTAGGTCTGGATCTTTTCTAGCCCAGTGTGCCATTCCTACACTGGAGTCAGGGCCCCTGACTTAACCCCCTTGAGGAACAAGCTGAGGGTGCCCCACCACTTAGCACGGACCCCAACTTGCCCGTTGGTCCTCCAACAGCTCGTGCCAGGAATCTCTGGGCACTGCCCATGTTCGCTACCAGATGGCACGGGTCCTGTTCTCGCTGGCACACAGCTCGAATCTCTGAATCTTAATTAATTCAACGCACTGTTCACACGCGGTATCATGCAGTAGTGTTCAAAGATGCCTCAGCAATTTCTGAATACGCTAGCGTGGGCCTGGCAGCAGCACAGCGGCCTGCATCTACCGCTCACCCAGGCATTGCTCCATGTTGATATATTCTCCAGTCCTATGGCCTGGGGGGTAAAACAGGGACAACGGGACTTTTATTGCCCACTGGGACGTCACCACAATTGCAGTAAACCAGCAACTGTGATAAGTTCTTGTCAGAAGATCTTTGAAGTAAATGCTGCTGGGGATTGATAAAAACGACTGACGGCTGTGCTTGAGGAGCAAGCTCAGTGGCTTTAGATCGTCACCTTTTACCTGTGCAATGCAAACCTAGCGGGGACCCCAACAGAAGTCTCCTGCCCTTGAACACATCTGCACCGCTGTCTAGGTGCTACCTGATCCAACCACCATTGTCCTCTAAAGAAGGATGGGCTGGAACCGTCTGCCTCTCCACAAGCAATGAAGCAGTTATGAGAATATCTGAGATCTTATAAAAAATGATGAATTCATTTTCCACAGATAAAGTCCAGTAAGTTTTATGCTGCTACCTACAAAAACATCAACTGCACAGTTTCTGACCAGGATTTAGCTGTTATATTTTGACAGAGAATAGCAAAATGGTCAAGACCGCTCTTGTTAGAGCCGGGCAGTAAATTACATGCTCTGCTCCATCCACAGAGAAATGTTTATCATCTGTTGCCAAAAACCACAGCGCCCTGGTGTTTCCTCGGGCTTGCTTTCCATTTCTACAGCCACCGAGGAGGCTGTTACCCTCGGGAAGTCTCATTTAGAATAAACAGTTCTTTATGTTCATTATCATAATTCCCAGAGAAAGGGCTGGAGGTAGCTAATTAGCAATTAAGCGTGACCGATCAGGCAGCCTGGAAGCGCCAGGCTGGACCCAGCCAATCTACGGGTGCATCTTCCAGGCTGAAGACCCACAGCAAACCTTGTGACTCTTCCCCCGGCCTCGAGGACACCCGGGCTTTGAGCTGGGGAATTTATTCATTTTTGGGTGACAAATAGTTCAGTGGAGGAAGGGGAAACCTAACAACAGTGCTGTTTCAGGAACTGACTGATTTTAACGGAAAACTAAGAAGAACCTCAGGGCTGAAATGTTTCAGTTCCTCATTGAGAAGCGGTGTTTGCAGATCAGAAGGACCAACTGCTTCTCCAAGGCAAAAAGGACACTCCCAACCCCCAAGCATGGGTGTTCTGCGGGGAAGCCTAAATTACATTGCTTGATTTTATTTTTTTTTCCAGTTCAGCCTTTGAACCTCAGTTCATCCCCGCTTTGACATCACCCCTGCGATGACGGCATGGCCAGCTGGGCTCTGCGAGCTCAGAGCCGGTCACCGGCACCGCTCGGCTGGGAGTGCCCGGTGATGCTCACAGCCTCCCCACTGGCACCGACCGAGAGCTCCGGACCGAGACTGCAGCATGACTTAAGCTCAGCTGCTGGGGCTGGGGACTCACACCCACCATCACCTGGCTCGTCCCTCTCCTCCCAGCATGTCGGGGGGGTCCTGGACCAGGAGGCTCCGGTTCATCATTCAACCAGTGAGGGGAAAACAGGTCTGATAAGCAACCCTCCTCAGAGCAGGTCTGTTTTAAATCCAAGCAAGACAAAGCATTTTGCCAGTTAAGGAGTTACTCACGGACTTTGCCAGTGGCACAGATTTTTGGTTCAGCTTAATGCCTTCACCCTAGATTTAGCTCAACTCCTAATAACGGGGGTTAATCTCCTCCTGTCAATGTGGCTTATTAAAAGATCAGAGTAATCCCTCTGTGGGTTCAAAATCTACGAGTTAAAAATGTAGTAATGTGCTCATAGCAATGGCAGGTTAAAAGAAATGATACTCACGCTGTGGCCGATCTGTAAGCTAAGGTTGGATTTTGTTCCGCTGCTTGTTACTACCTAAAATAGCTGTTTGCTAAGATACAACTTGATTGCTGACTGATGTTTTGTAACAGGCACAGAGATTGTCTCACTTTTGAAATGTCTAAGATTTCAAAGTCCCACAAAGACAGTCTTCCAATTCCCACTGGCCTGCAGGAAATGCTTGTAACCCATGGGTTTGAATCAAAACAGTGCGTTTTTATCAAATCTTGTTCAAGTTATTTTTTCCATTACCAATTTCTCCCCCCAAATCATTATTTACTTATACATTCTTTGCTACTTAGAAACACAGGAGGAGAGAACAAATACATCAGCCAGCAATGCACTGAGGATCATCTCTGGAAACACTAATGGCTTCTCACTCAGCAAACAGATTTTGATGTAGGCACGTCTGGTTCAGAGAAGGAAGCCGAGAGAATGGCACCATTTCACATGAAAACACACAGAGATGGCCAAAACCTTTATATAACACAATGGGATCATCAATGCGGTTAAAAACAAAACCATCACTGTGGTGCTGAACTGCACTGTATACATGGTGCCTTAGAGACCCGCCTGTCCGGGGTTCAGCAGGGCGTTCAAATAGTTGGGCTTTTTAAATAGACAAGGAATCACATCCAGATTTCCCCCGCGTCCGCAGAGCCTGGGTTAGCCAACGTGCGCTGGACACGGAGGGAGAGCTTGGCAACTGCACCAGGCAGAGTATGTGCTGGACGGTCGTGGCTGCCTTCCTCACCTCATCCTGCCTGGATCTGTCCCTGCAAGCCGTCAGGCGGAAAGGAAAGCGAGGAAATAAGGCCTGGCATGGCATCCCCACAAAAGGGGGGAAATAATAACAAAAAACCCGCAACATTTAAGTTTCCTGTTGAATTGAAAGCAAGGGAGAACACAGAGGAATGAGCTGAAAAAGGCAGGTCTTGATCTGCATGGAAACCCTGCTGAATGACCGCACAAGGGTCCCGGAGGGCACTAATCTACTTTCTTTGCTCCAGCGTTCCCAAAGGACCTAAGAAATACGTGGCACTGTCTTGCAAAAGCAGGACAGCAATGAGGCAGCCCTGTGGCTGGGGTGATGCCGTGGAGCTGCTCCTTTGTCACGGGGACCCGCTTCCCCAGCCACCGAGGTGTTTGGAGCTAGCAGTCCCGCTCCCAGTGAGCACAGAGGGACCTGGTACAGGGATGCCCAAAGAGTACCCCTTCCTCACTCCTCAGCTGAACAATGCATGCCCAGTCCCCAGCATCGCCTGGGAACCCCAGGGCACAGCAGCCCCCCCTCTACTTCAGCCCCCAAACGTGATATGGGGCCAACCAGTCTATAACCCATCAACTTGCAAGCAGGGGAAAGGGGCTCCCAGGATCTACAGCTCTGGGACAAGATCCCTGAAGGCAAATCTAGGTCTAAAATGCACCGCATCCCCAGCTCCCAAGGAGCGTGCGAGAGGACAACTGTACAGGCACACTCTGGGGAGGATCTTCAGATGTAAAAAGTCTGGAGAAAAGGCAAAGCGATGTTCAAAAGCATGGAACAGTACTGGAAGGGAAACTTGTAAATAAAGCAGGGTCTTTTTAGTGAAAAGGAAAAAAGGGACTGTGAAAGGGAGGTGCAACAGAGGGCTGATGCTCAAGAACAGTGGGGAGCTGGCGGGTTAGCAGCACTGCTGTGCCACGTCTCACTTTGTCAAATCCAGGGAGAACCCAAGGAAATGATGAGGCAGCAGACTTAAATAAACCAGATAACAAGCACTTTTTCTTGCAACACTAAACTGCAATATTTGGGGTGAGGTGGAGGCTAGAGCACTAAGGAGGTTCACACAGGACTCAGACGAATTCACGAGGACTGGCTCTGGGTGGGCACCACAGCCAAAGCCTGTCTGTTCCCATCAGCACAGGCAGGCGTAGAGCTGCTGTTAGCTGTAGACGGGAGGTAGGCACAGCAGAGGTCCTCCTCAGCACTGCTTGTGTGCTGCCATCTGTCTTATCTAAGCTTGCACTGTTACCCATCACCACCCCATCTTAGACCCTTAGAAACTGCCATCAGCTGAACGCTGGTGGCCTGAGGCGGCATGGTCTGCTGTGATTTGCTTCGAAGCTGTTGCTGTAAAAGGGAATGTCGAGCACAAGCAGCCTGCTCTCAGCCTGCCCAGCTACCTGGCTTCGTTTGAGGCAAGATAAAGCAGCCCCCCAAGTGTTATGACAAGAAGCCTTTTAGCAAAAATGAAGCACAGAGACTCTGTTTACAGGAACCGCTTGTAAATGGAAACCAAAACTCAAATCTGAAAGGAAAACCACATGGCCATAATCTCTCTGCCATGAAAGGAGTAGTAATTCCAATGTCACCCTGCAAGCTAAATGGTCTCCTCTAACCAAACGAGGATTACAACTGCATTCCTGGATCATACCTGACCCAGGGAGCACTCTGAAGTGCCGGGAGTGGAAAAGGCCTCCCCCCTTACTGCATTACATGTCCCTGGCACAGCCCGACAAAAGGTTATGGATCAACTCAGTTAGTTTACAGAAAAACCCAAACGATTTTCCTGGAATGAAGCCTTGACGTGAGCATTTCCAGCGGGGACGGATACCAGCCTGCTTCTACTGCTTCATTGTCAACAGGAAATGTGTGGAGTATGCGATGGGATTCACTGCATTTCACAACTCAACCTATAGGTGCAAAGTAAATGTGGATTTAGGAGGCTGCTGCATTATTTATTTTGCCAGCAGATGTTCCATGCAAAGACTCGACTTCAGCTTGTACTTCATCCCAGCTGAACTATGGGCTGGGTTTGGATTTGTTCTGGATGACTGTGCAAGATGTGGCTCACAGTGGGCCAGTATATACCTACGGATGTGCATATGGACAAGCAGATATATGAACTGGTGAGGGGTCTGGAGGACAAGTTTTATGAGGAGCGTCTGAGGGAACTGGGGCTGTTTAGCCTGGAG
>RSEF01000031.1:9524244-9569956 GCA_003993805.1 Himantopus leucocephalus
ACCTTAACAATTCTATGATTCTATGATTCTATGATCTGCATGGTATTTATAGACTTCTCTGTAGCATTTGACCGGAGATCTGTGTTTTTGCATTTTTGGAAAAGACATTTCACCTTTTGCAATAAATTCTTGACCAATACAAGCAAAAAGAGATGCAAAGGAAACACTGGAAGTGATCTTATGGATGGGCTAAGAAAACATTTCAAAACCACATGTCAGCTAAGGACAGATTCATGTGCAGCACATCCTTATCTGTGCTACAGAGTTTTTTGAAAGTATTACTGCTATGAGAGATAAAGAAAATTTACTAGCATGCATACATTTCCAGCAACATGCCTACATTTACAAAAAGCATTTTATAGGATTCAGATTGGAGATCAGCAACTGAAGCCAAGAGGAGAGATTACAGGATTAAAACCACGGCATTGAGCACAGAAGACAAAACATGACTACGCAGTCAGAATCAGGATTTTACCAGTGGGAAAAGAAAGATGAATGAGTTATCCAAGAGCTGTTTTCTAATGACTAGGTATTTGCTTTTATATAGTTAATTTATGTAGTGAGCTAGGTACACACTCTTCCAGATACAAAAATAAGGAGTTTCTGTGAAGCTGGTGGACAGTTTCCTCCTTTCTTTGCCAGGTAGGGAGCTGAAACACAGGGAGATTAAGATAAAAAAAAATTTCCACTTACTGTGGAGCAATTTGTGACCACAAGAGGCTGAGTTTTCAGAGGTTGTGCACCATTCTGTGTTTGTTCAAAGCCTGGTTCCAACTGACTCTGGGTGCAGCTGCGAGTGCGCACTACTACTGCAAAAGCAAACCAAGGTCTCCAGCCAGGTACAACCTGAGAAAAGGGCATGAAACTTTTCTTCTGCACCAGAAGAAGCTGGAAGGTGAGCTCCAGCTCTGCCCAACCTTCCCTTTCTGCAGCCCTTGCTTCATTTTTACATGTCATTCTCCCGTGTGCCCAGAAGCAAAGGATTGTACAGATAAAAGCCTCTCTATTTCAGCCTCAAGAGGAGGGAGTGGGGCAAGGAGGGGGTCGAGGAAGAAGGGGGATGCCGGGGTGCAGATAAAAGGGGATTTCATCTTCCATCCCACCGTCTCCCCAGGGGAGACACTGTCCTCAGGACGCTGGCTAGGGGCAGAGATGTCCTGGCACAGCATCATCCACCCACTGCCACCGCAAAGGGCTTTTCTGTGCAACCATCAGGCATGGGGAACAGCAGCACTGGCTACCTCCCGGTGCACCGCAGAGGATAAGGGGGCGCCTTTTCCTCCCTCTCTTCCTCACATACTTGCGTATCAAGAACTGCCAGGCATTGCTCCCCATCTCCTTTCTCTTCAGGCTGTAGGGGAACCATAAGCCATGGGACAGTAACCTCTCGTGTCAGTGGACTGTTTTGCAGGGCAACAGCTGACTACGTTTTTCATTTTTGACTTAAAAGCTTAATAAAATAGCCACTACCCCAAAGTGAATTTAATTAAGGTCCTCCTTGAAGCCCAGCAGTTTACTCTGCACTAGAATATTATTTAATTTCATACTTCTTGAATCTTTGGCAGAGCTAGAAAGCCAGCTATATGATTAGGTTTCTCTTTAGCTTTCTTTTTAAACACGTCACCGCAATGCTAAGCAAATCCAGTGATTCTAATGAACTCTGTTTTAAATGCAAAACATGTTTTGTAGCACTTAAAAAAAATCAATCAAACTGCCAGAGATTGCTAAAACAGCTAGTATAAATTCTCTGCCATTTTCTACATGCGAAGGTCAAGCCTGAGAGATGAGCAGGCACTCCGAGTTTGCAGACTGGCTCCATCTGTTAAACATAAAGTTTGGTTTTGGCAGTGAAAACACTAGAGGGGGGAAAAAACCCAAGTCTTATTGTCTGTGTTTACTAACTGCAGGGCCTGATCTTGCAGGGAGCTGAGCGCCTCAAGCCCCAGTGGGGTGGAGGGGACATGCTGGTGCTCAGCCACCTCTGGGGACCAGCACGGAGCTCACTCAGTTTGTTCTTATTAAGTCACAGAAACCTGCATCTTCATTGCAAACTCCCAGCTCCAACACTACAAAGACACACTTGAGTGTTGACACCCTTTGCTTTTCTCTTTGAAGCTTTTACCTCGGCTTTCCCCTCGCCCATCCCACTGGCGAGCAGACCTGTGGCTGCTCTGGTGTAGGACACATGGCGCCACCTGCGGAACCACTCATGGGGTTGTCCTCTGCACCCACAAACAAGAAACGTGGATAGTGAACGGCTGAGGACGGCTCGTGCTGCTGACCGCAGCTGTACCCTGTCTGCAGACAGTGATAAAGAGGGAGTCATGTTTTTAATACCAGAACGTGAGAAGACCTTGTATCAGCAAGGACGCGAAAGAGGGAACTGCACAACAACTCCCTCCCCGGCATTCCTCCCAAGCGATGATTAATGAATGCAAACGGTCAGCTGCATGGCCGTAATTGAGGACAACACGCCAGCGAGACCGTGTGTTTGTGTAAGGAAGGAGGCAGCCGGCAGCCGCCTCGCTGAAGAAGCGCAGATGGGACCCCTGGGCTGGCAGGAGGGCAATCGCCCGCCCGGCGGATGCCCGGCATTCCCGGCGCTGCTGGGCTGCCTGCTTCGGCTCGGTTTGGATCACTGCCATGGATATGCGAGATGAACGCCATCTCCCGTCATCTTCATTTCTACCTTACTTTCTGATCCCAAGGGTTAGGTGTCCTTCTAGCACTGGAGGCATTTTCCTCCTGTTGTCCTTTAGCAATCAAAGCCAAAATATCAATATACCGGGTGAACCCCATGTCCCAGAGAAGCTGCAGAGTGCCAGCGGCAGAGGGGATGCACGGGACAAAAATACACCTTGCAATGCCCTGGTGAGGCTGGAAAGCCATTGCCCCTGCGGGGTAAAGCTACACTCGGGGCATTCTTCCGAGGTGAGTCACAGCATGGATGGGGAGTGCCAGCCGGC
This sequence comes from Himantopus leucocephalus, assembly GCA_003993805.1. Classification (NCBI taxonomy): domain Eukaryota; kingdom Metazoa; phylum Chordata; class Aves; order Charadriiformes; family Recurvirostridae; genus Himantopus; species Himantopus leucocephalus. The sequence continues at coordinate 9,527,211 of RSEF01000031.1, forward strand.
ATTACCCACTAAGCAACAATTAAAAACAACCAAATAAAGGGAACAATGTTATTGCATCTTAGAATTACGCTTGTGGTAAAATGAAAACCTCTGCAAGAAACACAAAAGTCTACTGGAGGAGAGCAGAGGAGAGGGGAGAAGGAGGAGGGCTATTAAAATGGAAGCCAGATCTGAGCTTCTTGTCGGGCTGAATTCTTTGCTGAGAATAATAAGCTTTTACCACAAAGAGAAAAGAAAGTTTGTTCGCTAGCTGGGATTTTTCCAGAACCTGCACAACATCTAAAAACCTACAGGCTTTCTTATCCCAATGAAAAATAATTACTCTAAAGAATATTCTACAATGAACCCTTAGGGGACAAATTATGATACTTCTCTGAAAACACGCTGTTCTTTTCCCCTCACAAAAAAATGTTCTTGTGCTTGTTTCCAGGAGGTAGGCAGGCAAGCACCACAGCCAGCAGGAAGGCTCTTTGGTAATCCATTTAATATCACGTGCTCTGTGGCAGCCTCCTTGCACCGTTCACAATGGAGCTACTTCAATTTTGTAAAATCCAGCAAAGTCAACCAGAAGTCCCACCTAGCAGCATCCCTATGGAAATCCCCAGCAAAGGTACTTTACTATCCAGGCTCAAGCACTACAGGCACTTAAGAGATGTGCATGCACATTAATCTGCGTTCATCAGTATAAAATCCTTCTATAAGCACTGCAGGAAGTTGGCCGGCAAATTTGGTTTTAAGTATCCAGGAAATATGTTTTGTACACAACAAAACAACTGCTTTAAACAGGATGCAATAAGCTTTTCATGTAGGATATTTATGTTGCTGCGATGTTTTATAAATAACAGAGGAAAAATAGTAAATAAAAAAGGATTGGACTTCTGGTGAACACACAGACTGTTTTAATCATGTCAAAGGTTGTAAAAAATGCTACCTTCTCGCCCTGCTGTAGCTGCCAGCCATCCAGAGTTTCATATGCACCCCAAAGACTAAGAAGTGTGATACAGGCCAACGATACCGTGTACGCTCTTTGTTTTCAAAGACGGTAGGGTGCATTTTTAATATCTCTCCCCATCTCATCTGAAGAACTCTTGACACAGGTGTCAGAACCACAACTGCTTCCAAATATGTATTATCACTGAAAAAGGGGAACAAAACCCCTACACATACTCTGAAGTTCACAACCCAGCAGGATGTTCAAGGACTGATTAATGCCTCCTTTGCTATGCAACAATTAAGACAAAAAGTTAAATTCCACAGCTATCCTTGATGTAATTACATTACCAGTGGAATTACAGCAGGGAAGGGTTTACCCCTAATGCCTCTATATTATCAATACCAGATTTTTGATTGAACAGCACTTACTAGAAAAGTGAATCAGTTCACATGGAGGGAAAAACCCAAACCAGAGTATTTTTAAAAAGCAGCATTCCACAGACTGAGTATTTTAAAATAGCTACAATAGGAGTTATTTTATTTACTTTTCCTTTCATTATGTAGAACAATGGCGTGTTCCAGGCTCCCAGGAAAATTATTAATAGCACTTTGTTGATGCTGAGATCGTGGAACACGCTGCGTGGGGCAGTCAGGGTGCGTGCACAGGCTCCTGCCCCGACTGCTTTACAGCGACGCTGTGCAACTTGCTTTATTCCAAACCAGCCTCTCCTACCATCTTGCAGAGCCTCCCCTCAATATCATGTTCATCTCTTACGTGATCCCAATGCAGTTATTCCCCACAATATAACTGGTGCGTACCCACTCATGTCATGGGAGGGCTCACAGGCAATAACTGAGAGGATGGGGTTGCCTGAAGTATTTGCTGCAATTGTGCTCCACGAAGAAGTGAGACTTTATGCTGCACTATATTGTGAAACAAAGCAACTCAGCTCTATTAATTTTCAAAGTAATCTGATCCTATTGTCATATAAATATGTTTATGTATGTGTGCATCTATTGAAATGGTTAAATTATTAACTGTGAACACCTTACCAGATGAATTTTGCCTTCACATCATCACATGTAAACTACGGGATTTGATAATGAAGTTCCACTTTTTTAACTACCTCTCAGGAGCTCTCTGCTAAGTGGCTTCTCTCTGACTTGAACAGCCTAGGTCAAAAACTCCAGGCAGACCTATCTGGCACTGGAAAATGCTGATTAATCATAATTCAGGTGTCATCTACGACTGTGTCAGTTTTGATGACATTTTCGACAGAAAAAATCCCAGGTAATTTGATGAGCATTTCAAATTTTCTTACACAGAAATGTTTCAGGCAACAAGATATTCTGAAACTCTTATTTTATACCTTAAATTAGGAGAAAACATGCCCCAAATATTGCTATTCCCTGTGTTCTGACGCATTTGTTTGTTAACTCTCTGTTATTATTAGCCCGCGCTTCTGACTTTTGGTGCACAACCAACCCCAAACCCCTTGGGTTTGCTCCTGACGGGATGAATGACAAGTCTTGCTCTCCAAAGCACTGAGAACATGCAACTGCTACCAACTGCAGCCAGGGTTGTGGTGCTCCCAAATATCTCAGATAACTTCGGCAGCAATGGTTAAGAAATGAATTTATGCTTGAATGTCAAATCTTTCCATTTAAAAATGTGTATCTTTCATTATACTTGCAAGAAAAACCTGAATAAAGCGAGCAGTTGTTTTCTATAAAGAATCCACTTAACTCTGTTCTGCTACTCGCAGTGCCTCTAATTTAGCAGTGAGCTCGCCTACTGATTTCAGCAGAGAAACCATCCGCGCATTCTCCAGCACTGATTTGGCCAGTTTGTTTGCTGTGATTTCCTTTTACATACACTGTAAATAACAGTGTCCTGTTTCCATGGGTTATTTTTGACCTAGTGATGCTTCATTTACACACCACAGTCACCCATTTTTTCTCCACGCTCCTATTTCTGGTTTGATTTTCAAACGTGGCAGAACAGCAACAGTGAATCACAAAAAAATGCTACTCATTACAGACATCAACTAGATAAACTGACGGCACTGAAAACATGGCTCCAGCTTTCAATCTTGGTTATGAAAGGTCAATTTAATTTTGGTAAGTTCACGTGGCAATAGTTCAGGCAACCCCATGCTTTTGGACATAACGTGTAAGATGGACAGATAGCACGTGTTCAACTTCAGACCCGAAATTAAGTAGTTCTGTGAACGAGTCTGCATTAAAAAAGCATTAGGCAGCTCGGTGCCACCAGCTGCTGGTGCAGTTCAGCCGCCAGCCGCCCCATCGTCGCTGCACTGCGAACCACATCCAGCTCCGAGCGCCGCAGGGCAGCGCGCATTCGCTCTCCAAACAGAGGGCAGTGACTCACGGCGCAAATAAACCAACACATCCCTGGGTAAACAAGCACAGGATCCAAATATTAGAAAAGGGGCTCTGCAACTTAGTAATGAGTAAAGACATCTGGCAAGCCCTGCCGTGAACTTGTTATAGCTGCAGTTTAACTCTCCAAGCCATGCCAGTCAGTGGTTTGATCAGATCACAGAACGGTCAGGGCTGGAAGGGACCTTCAGAGATCACTTACTCCAACCCCCCTGCCAGAGCAGGGTCACCTACAGCAGGTTGCACAGGACGGCGTCCAGGCGAGTTTTGAGTATCTCCAGAGAAGGAGAGTCCACAGCCTCTCTGGGCAGCCTGTGCCAGTGCTCTGCCACCCTCAAAGTAAAGAAGTTTTTCCTCATGTTCAGATGGAATTTCCCATGTTCCAGTTTGTGCCCATTGCCCCTTGTCCTGTCGCTGCACACCACTGAAAAGAGTCTGGCCCCATCCTCTTGACACTCGCCCTTTAGATACTTAAAAGCATTGATGAGGCCCCCTCTCAGTCTTCTCCAGGCTGAACAGCACCAGGTGTCTCAGCCTTTCCTTATAAGACAGATGCTCCTGTCCCCTGATCATCTTCGTAGCCCTCCACTGGACCCTCTCCAGCAGTTCCCTGTCTTTCTTGAACTGGGGAGCCCCGAACTGGACACAGTACTCCAGACGTGGCCTCACCAGGGCAGAGTAGAGGGGGGGGATGACCTCCCTCAACCTGCTGGCCCACTCTTTCTAGAGCACCCCAGGATACCATTGGCCTTTTTGGACACATGGGCACATTGCTGGCTCATGGATGTTGGATGTTGGACAATCTCTTTTCTGAATAAGACAACACCAAAATTCCCAGCCAATGTTGGGAGGGGGAGATTGTCTTCCTCCCACCTCTGAAAAAACAGGAGCGCCAAGTGCCCCAAATCCTGTCACAAGTCCCCTAGTAGGGGACTTGCTGTTTGCAAGTCTTTCACAAAGAATCTGAAAACAAAGTAGTCAGAGATCATCCTCTTCTGGAGCCGCTCTAGGTACCATCAGGTGTGACACAAGGACCCTGCTGCTTACCTTACTTTCTCTTCTAATTATCAACTAGGAAACAAGCAAACAAGTGATATGGTAGACTTCTGCCTTGGATCTGGAACACAGCAGCCCGTGCTTGCCGTTCGATCCAGAGGCTGCAAAGCACGTGGTAAGATCTACAGGAATTAAGTTATAATTGTGATATAAGGATAAAATTCAAGCTTGTCTTATAGTTGCAGGTGTGGCATAGCCGAGCATCAGTGCTGCGCCTGTGTGCACACCCACCACACTTAGTCATTCATTGCCTGGGTGGTCCAGGATCTCCCCAGCACGTCTCTGCATGGTGGGGCAAGACCTGGGAGTGAGACCTGGGGGTTGACCCACCTCCTAGCTGGCTTCAACCGCACAGCGTTTGACTCTGCTGCAGAGGGGCTCCAGGTGGGGATTTCGGACAGCCCAGACATTTCCCTGGGCTGCCCTCACTGTGCATAGGACAGCTGATAGACACTACTTGTACACTTCAATGTGCTGACTCATATCAGGGTGGAGAATCTGGTCATCCCAGAGGCTCCCCAGTGCAGCCAAAGCTGAACTTTGCTGAAAGATTCTTGCTAGTGGCCAGCAGAAATTGCTCTTGCAGGTACAGAAATGGTCATGGAGGACATTCTTTTGTATAATTTTAAGGCAGGGAGGAGATATTTTGTATGCAGTTTTAAGATAATCGGTAGCGATGGATCATGCCTGTGCTGGAGCATCGCCAGCAGGACTGTAGGAACTGAGCAGCACAGCTGTTTGGGGCGTCTCACCTCATCCCACTAAAAGGCCACTGCAAGGAGCCCTGCAACAGTGCCTCCTGTCACCATCTGGGCAGTGACTGACTGTCCTCTTTGAGAGGGTTGATTCCCTGTGCAAGCTTTACCCTATGCCAAAATCCCAAAAATCCAGTTTTGTGGGCTTTTTTTAAGCAAGCACTCTATCTGTAAGTGTGTGTGTGAGAGGTGGAAAGAAGGATGAGATGAGGATAAAACCCCACGTGTTATAGAGAACTGATCAGAAAGTGAAAAACAAGGAACATGAAGAGAAAGCAGAATGCAAAAAATACACAGTATGACAAGACTGAAAGCATCCATGTCACGATACACGCAGCAATGTCAGATCAGTTCTACTATATGTGGGAAAAACATGGTACACTACATGAGAGCTGGTGAAATTACTTCCTCGTTAAATGATCTATGGAGATGAGAAAGAAGGTGTCATATAGACACTGCACGTATTTGTATCAAACAAGGTGTCCTACAGACATCAGTGGCTCTCAGAGATGAGAGAGCTGATGCTACACACGAGCAGGGAGACCTTGCACACTCTTGGTTTAAATCCCCGTGTCTGACCCTTGGGAAGCAGCGGCTGCTGTGTAGCCCCTTGCTTGCTTCCTTTGCTGTTGTGCGCACTGAAGGGTTCGCTGCTGATGTGCCTCCAACCCCACCGCATGGCCTCCTTGCAATACCCCACTGTCCTGCGTCTGCATCTCGCTGCCTTTCCATCCGGACCCCAAAACACAAACGTTTTGGCACGGGGGCTGTTCCTTCTGCTCTGTGTTTGCGCAGTAACTAATGCAATAGTGTCCTCTGCCATGGTGGGGAATGCGGGCCTCTGGGGCAGCACAAATAACAGCAATCCAGACCTCACTTTTTATTTCCTTGGCTTGTGCAAGTGTAGGCACGCACAGGTTGCGGAAGGAAGGATAATAATCATCCCCTTGCTCATGGCTTTGGACATTTTCCTATTTTTACTGACCTCTGTGGTCATAACCAAAAAGTAACAGAGCATCGCTGCATACCGACAAGTCATTTCCATTGTTGGTTGGTTTTTTTTTGATTTACAACATTAAATCAGACTCACGATCAGAGCATTGCTGTGTACAGCCCAGCTGACGCAGTATTATTGTAGCTGTCGAGAATTAGACAGGTTTTAGAAGCTGGAACCAATTGCCAGTTACAAAGAAAGAGGAACCTCTACATAAATGGCTCAGGATTTCCTGTTATTGCAGATTGATTTTTGTGATGCAAGGCAAGATTCATTTTTTTCCCCCAATAATTAAACACATGTGAAGTAGCATTCTTTCCAGTCCACAACAATGACTTTCCTGGAGATTGTTTTGACAGCGTTTTCAACTGAAATATTTTTCATTAATATAAATAAGTTTGTTTCTCAAAGTCATGACTCCACAATGATATCACAGCACACCAATCTACTTTTTGAGGAAAGATAGATGTTATTTTAAGAATGGTCACAACACAATTCCTTGAAAAAAGTCTGTTTTAATCCATCCCGCTTGCTTGAAACTTTTTGGGCTTGCTTGCAAACGTGAGGTTGGTGCAAAATGCTTTAGCATAAGGAAAAATATTTTGTAAGATAAGCTTTAAAAGTATGTTACTGTTTTATACAAGAAAATTTAAACATGACTGCGATTCAAGTCCACTGATTTTTTTTCCTATATGGCGTTACAAAGGTAAACTTCTCAGCCAGTTTATTACAGTTCAGCCATAAAATAATTGCTTTTGATAGAAAAAATGTGCAGTGCTTATTACTGCCTGGAAGTGGACTATGGCCCCAGTCCAAACCTTGTTGATGTTAGTGGGGATTCTTCCACAGACTTTAATATCTTAGTTAGCAGGAAATGCACCGTCAAGAAACTTGTTTTTCCAAATACCATGATCTAACCACTGGAGATAACTCAACGGTTTCAAATGAGCATTGAAAATACTAGCACGATAAGCAAAAATTACGACCAGGTTGTATTATTCCTACTCAAAGGGAACAGAAACTCACTCCACAATAGCTCTGCTCAGTGCTTTTCACTGCAAAGCCTGTGGTCCCCACAGTCCTGCCAAGCATCCCACTCCTGCTGAAAGCTGTGTGTGCTCTGCATCTCACCGAGCCCAGTCTCTGCCTCCCCCCGCATCCTCCTTTCTCCCTACACCCCAGGGTGAAGCGCTCCCCGGTTTGCCCTGTCCTCGGTGCACGTTTGGGGGTTCAGGCAGAAGCCTGTCTGCCCCTCTCCCCTTTGCCACTGGAAAGATGAAAGTGGATCACATTAAGCAGATTTAGCCATAAAACAGCGAACGGGCACCTGGCCACACAGCCCACACTTCAAAGGGCAATACCCTTCTTGGGTCTCCATCCCAGTAAAAAGGGCGCTGTGCAATAAACATCAGATAACTGAAGCCTGAAATGAGCTCTTTGTATTTTCACTGTTGCTTTTTATTAAATGTGGGATAACATATCTTTTATTACTTCCACTGAAGCAATTCACTTGTACCCACAATGGCTTTGGGTAAAGACCCAACTTCGTTTTCACCTTGACTAAGCCTTTCCACCCCTTGCCCCCCCCACCACCCCTCTTCACTGTTGCTTTTTGTGCCAAATGAATGAATGCTCACTCAGGCTTCAAAGTACATGGCAGTTTAAAAGGACTTGTTTGTTAAGATCTCCCAGCTGTCTGCTGGGGAATTCCTCACAAAAGCAGATCTCCCCTTAGGGATTATTTCCCTACCTTTGAAGACCGTTTGCCAGCATGGCTGCTTTTTATTTGAGGAGGTATTTCAGCCTTGTGAAATGACGGGGCATATTACACATTACGGACAGTTTCGTTAAAACAGCTTTGCGGGCCAAGTATCTAAATGTTGATTTGCTGATATCTAGCTTCCACGTAGCTTTTTTCGTCCACCCCAGTCCTTTGCAAAGCAGTTGGAGAGAAGAACCACCACCCCCCCACCCCTCACCCCGCCAAAGTTGAGATAAATTTAAGGACAAAGCGTGCAAGTCCAGGACCAATGTCAGACATTGGCAACCCTGCCGCTTGCCCCCAGGCCCCTAACCCTTCTGCAGGGCCATGCAGCAGAAGGCCACCAGCATCTTGCTGCTGCCATCACCAAGCCCCTGTGCACCAGCACCTGAGGCAAACCTCCCACGGCCACGAAGGGGTCATCACAGGGGTCTCTCTGCTTTCCCCATTAAAACAAAAGGCGTCTGCAATGCCTTAAGCACCCAGCTCCAGAAGAGAGCTCCTGAGCAACATCTTAACATAAATCCCCACTGGTTTGCTCAAGCAGCACCCCCAATCTCACGGGCTTTCGTCGTGCTCCCTCTCGCAGGCCCTTTGTTCTCCCTGGATGTGTCTGGATGTCTGATTTTGGGATCTGGATTTCATTAGGTGGCCGGGTGCCTTAAAGGCAGACACTGCAATACCAAAATCCCTTTAGGCTTAGCCCAAAGCAACAGGCCTAATGACACCCAGCAGCTGTAGCTAAGCCAAGAAACATCCAAGATCATCAAATGTGATTGAAGGACACACTTCTGAACCGAACAGTCTCCTTTCTAAAGAAGTACGCAGCGCTCTCCTGAACAAGACACAGATGCATCCCATCTTCTAAGCACTGAGCACGCACATCTCTTTCTGACTCCAAACTGGGATTTAGGAGTGCCGAGAAGGTCTGAAAACTGAAATGGAAAGTCTGAGTCCAAAAAAGCTCCCAAGCTGACTGCTTTAAAGCTCACGATCTGATAGCTGGGGGGTCAGCACAGCACAACCAGGTGAGATAAAAGATGGAGACCAGGGGACAGCACAAGGCTGATAAGATGCTCTGTGTGCAGTCAGTGCAGGCAACTCATGCCTCCCTTTGCCAATTTTTCTTAATGTGTTAGAGTGGATAACTGATCTCCGTAACACATACCACACCCTCCTCCAGAAAAAGAGAGGGGAGGGGAAAAAAAAGAGAGAGAGAAGATATGCAAAAAACCCGCACTTCAAAAAGATAAATTTGATTGTAAACACATGAGCTTAACATTTATTTTTAAATCAGTAAGTTTAAGCATTAGTTCTGGGCATGTGCTGTAAAACAACATATGAATGTTGTTGTTGTTTTTTTTTAATTCCGTAGTTAGGATAATGAAAAAGCTGCACAGAATAACTATAACTGGACCAGCGTTCATTAATCATTTGTCTAAACCATTGCCCTAGTTGTCTTAACTTCATTTTTAGAAATTCACCAACTAAACCAAAACGTATTTCTGAGGCCAACTGGAACAAATCGAAGGACTTCTCCCATGAGGTAATCCCGTAGCAGAAGACTGCTTCGTCCCATATGCAGAGCTATTACCCAAATATTGCCAAGCTGAAGTTTCAGCTCAAATTGTTTGCGTATGTTCGACTGGAAAAGCATACAAGGAACAGCACGGATTAGCTGTGCTTGCTGTTACTCATGGGGCAGTGCGGGCATGCCAGGGCCATCGCAATACAGATGACAGATACTCGTCTTCAAAAAGCTGCACCTCTAAGTAAAGGGCAGAAACCCCAATCAGACCCAGAGGGACAGCAATATACTTACGCCTGCAAAAAAACATAGGCCTTGGTATAGCAAAGCTGAAAGCCTAAGGACCAGCAAACCCCTCATTGCTTCACATGCGCTATCATGTAAAAACTAATGATTCGCTGTTATTGCTGGATGTTACATTATGGGGTGAGAAGTTCGAAAATGGAGAGAAACATTGGGAATGAAAAAGTTTCCAACATGAACGAAGTGAGCTAGTAGGATAAAGACCTGCCTTGGCTGTTAATAACGATTAATGCCTGTTAATTATCAGCTGCATAAGATGGCAAGACCCTTGGCTGACAAAGCGTTCTGGAGAGTTATGTTCACACAAGTCCGAGAGACACCAGAAAGCCCACAGACATCCCAGTACCCTGGGAAACTCGCTGGGAAGAAATGCAGTACATCCCAGAAGGAGCTTCTACACATTCATAAATTCTAACTGAATGTAAAACATCCAGGAAAGAGACCTCAGAGATGAGAGGAATCCAGTGAAAACATCTGTTCGCTGCACAGGAAGATGGGTTACATAGCCAAGAAAATATTACACCGCCTCAAGAAAGATAAACTCGCAGCATTAATATTCTAGCAATAGGCTTGAACCTCTAGAAATAATAAAAGCTAACGCTTGTTTAGGAGAAGACATGATTCAACCGTGGGTACTGAGACCTGTCCCTGAACTTTTGGAAAAAGTGGTCTGCAGAAGGATATTTATCCTTTGTCACCGCAAGAGAGGAATGGCGACATGAGATAGAGACCACTGCTGTCCGGGCACCTGGTGATACTTGTTCTGCAAGCCCCTGTAGGCACACCAGCCCATGCCTATGGCAGTTGGGATAACAGGGATTGGGATAACAACTCGATCAAGCAAGGTCAATATGAGGCATTAGCAGAACTTAAAAGATGAGGTCAACAGATTTAAAAAGACACATTTTATGCCTCTGATGTCAAATACTTATAAGTGAGTGCCAGGCTCGGTAAGAGCAGAATTGGTTTAAATCTTAGCAGGGACAAAGAAAAAAAGCCCACAAAGATGGAAGGAGCTTTGTCACCAGACCGTAGGTATCCATCGTCTTAAAAACACCCAGCCTGGCAACACAGCACCCGTGCTGACAGTGGGAAAATAACATCACTCGCAGCAGCTGCTGAACTCATTAGCATCCAGCCTGCGTCGCCTCTCACAGCCACCCGAGGACATCCTGGAAAGCACAGAAATAAGCCCTTTTCTCACCCTCCCACCTCTTCCACCCAAATGACAGCCGCATTTTACAGACACTCAAGTTTACAGATACTCAAGTAGTTACCTGAGGAGTCATTTACTGGCAGTTTGGTTAAAAAGCACTCAGCTGCTTAGAATGCTTCACAGGCTTTACCTTTGCTTTTCAGGAACAGCCTCTCCATTAGTACTTGGTGAAAACTGTAATTTATATCCTGGGTTGCATGCCACATCACACAGAGATAAGAAGCCTTCATTTCATCAGATCTCCCTTTTCCTACAGTTTATCAGTAAATCCCATGATCCCCATTCTGCGTAAATAAGTCACCTAAGGAAAATGCCTGTGGCAGAGCCTACATCTCCAGAGAGGCCACAGCACTCACAGGCTCACCTCCTATCTGCAAGCCCCCATGTGCATGTGTCCCAGGGGAGGTCATTGCACATCCAGCCCAGCGATGAGCAGCTGCATTGCTGGGTTCCCATCTCTCCAGGAAGGTGACAAAGGCCAGAAGCCCCATGTCCCCTGCTCGCCCCAGTGTGGCGATACACCAGCCTAAGGAAGGATGACTGAAGAGCTGCTCCTTGGTGTCAGCAACATCAGGTCAACCAGTGGGGATGAGAAACAGGCAACCTGCAGGTTACCTGTGGGCCATGTTTTAGATAAAGGGAAGGTGAGGATGAGTTTGTTGCATGAGCCAAGCGGTGAAACAGTTTCCTGGGATCCCTGAGAAAAGCCTGGCCAGGAGGTCCTTGCCTTCAGGGCTAGACCTATGTGGGGAGCTGGCCCCAGCCATGACCATGCAGGCAGCACTGCCCAGGGCTGGTGATCAAGCCCTAGAGCTGGGCTGCCTGTACACTAGAGCCTTTCAGATGTCAGCCAAAGGCAGGTGAGGCTCTTTGGAGGTCAAGGACAGGTTACAGCTCTTGCACAGAAACCACCAGTGGGGCTGGAGAACAAGCTGTAGGAAAGAAGTGCATCATCTCAGTGGTACAAGGCCACCAGACCACCAGAGCAAGCCTGGAAATCTGCCACAAAACCCTAACAATGCCACAGTGGGCAGCTAAGGGATGATAACATTTTCATCTGTCGAAGCAGAAACTGAACAAAGTCGCAGAAGAGAAATCCATTATTTTCACTAAATATATAGAAACTGTCTCCTGCTCTGTGAGTCTGAGTTGAAAATGGTTGAAAACTGGGGGAAAACTACGGGACAGTATTGAGGATAGTGACTTTGGCTACTCATCAAGATGACGTATTGGGACTGGTTGATCATCAGCATCACCCAGCTCAATGATTCTGGTGTTCTTAGGCGGTGCTTTAGGCTGTGGCATTGCAGCTTGGTGGACGGGAGGTGCCAGAAGTGCTAAGTTAGTAAGTATTATCATTGCACAGAGCTGTGTGGAGCAGCTGCAGCCTGCTCCCCCCGTGTTTATCCTCTGACTGTGATTACCCTCTGAGTAATCGCATCACATGCACTTTTACCCAGGAGAGGGGAGGATTCACCAGCAAACAGGCACAGGCTGTTTCTCTGTATAGGAACCAAAGAACCTGCTTCAGTTAAACACGCAAAAACATCGTTACCCGACATCACAGTTCCCACAGATCCCGCAGCTGAAGCCCATGTCCACATCAAGCAGTTTCTTCTACTCTTGTTGGTGTCACCTGTGCTGCCCTCATCGCGGGTGAAGCACAGCGAGCCTCAGCTCTCGCAACTTGCAAAGGCACGGCTTTCTTGTGGTTTAAGTCTCAATATTCACACGCTTTTTGGCAATGGTTTGCACTGCAGTTCTGTTTTGCTTCATCAACTGACTTGTAAAAAGCAAATTATCCTGTAACAGGCGTCCCTGCAAAAGAGACTTGCAGGCACCTGACTTACACCTTTTGCTCTTCTGGACAGATGCTGCCACAGAGCAACCCATCCCTTTATGACTTCCATACCAATCTGACCACAGTCCTGAATATTTCCCCAGTACATGTTACGGGGTATCAGCAATCATAGCCCTCGAGCTACGGACGTTTTGCAAAACTAAGAAGAATGTAGTCAGATAAAAAAAGGTTAATGGTATACAAACTCGCTAAACTACAAAGTACAATTCTTAGTTGCATAATGCGGGCCAGCTCAATGTTGTTTTAATCTTAAAATAACAGAGCATCTAAGGTCTTGCATTTTTTTCAGCACCACAGGGAGCACAGGGAGGCTACCCGAACTGTGAGCTAAAATGGAGGGGATAGGTGACAAACAACAGTTTTGACAAATCCAAGACTAAATGTTGCCTTTTCTTCCCTCCCCACCAGAATGGGATATTTTGACAGCTGAATGTGTCTTGCTCTCCCGAGACATGCAAAGATACAGACCGGGACTTGACATCACCATTTGCATCAACAAAAAGCACAAAACAGCTGCATGCAAAGTCTGCTGCGGCTATTGCAACCAAAGTGCTCCTTTACGGAGAACAGTGAAACTCATAAAGTGTAACCTAAAATCACAGTGGAAATGGAGGCTGCAGATTTCAGTCTATCGAGAGACTCTGCTCCCGACTGCACAGCCTGGTGTGCAAGGTCTGCCCTTGGCAGAGCAGCCCCGCATCCCCCTCCTTCCTAAGGTATTCCAATTTTCCTACTCTTTCTCCAAAAAAGCTTAATATAGGCTTCATCCCTGCAGGAGCGCTCGCCCCCCAGCAGCCCACGAGCAGAGCTGTGTGCCTTGCCAGTGGCAGAGCGAGGACGGCTCTGCTGAGCCTGGAAGAGAAGTTGTTGTGGAGAAATCTACTCCCTTGGAGAAGAGGAGGAATTTGGAGATAACAACAGCGAAGGATATAAACAATGGACACCCAGCAGACTCTCACACACAGAGGGAAATGCCCTTACACAATAGAAAAATGTATAAGGCACATTAAAATGCCCACCCAGGTTTGACATCACTGCAGACTGTCTCCTATTCTTTATCCTCTAGAGTCAAATACAAAACAAAGGCCTATTTTTTTAAGATTAAGACCAGAGACAGTGGGATTATATGAAAGATTTGACAAAGTGTATAATGGACGGACTCAGCATGCAAACGGGTTTGGGTGGGTGCCAAAGGCTCAGGTCACAAAAACTACATTGTTTCTTCTTTTTTCCCCTTTTAAAGTCTTTATAAATAACCCTTGTTGGACGCAAGCTATTTGTCTTCTTATTTTTAGATATTGAAACGATTTTTTGAACTTGGGAAGTTCTTCAGATTCAACTTTTGCATGACAATCAGAAGTTTGAGATTAAATATGCTTCTGATTATAAATATGAATGAATTAAATACGCACTTCTGCTATTCGGGTTTAAGGGATAATACTTCTTGGTATTCAGCTTACTAACACGAACAGCAGCGAGTTCATCCAGCTTCCAGAATGCCTTCTGGCATTAGCATACAATGCACTAAATGTGTATATACACACGCACACGTCTTCCCTAAATGAGCATTAGTAACCTTGGTAGCTCCTGCAATGAGATACACTTGTTGCTTTGGCACCCCAAAGCTAACGTTCTCTAATAATTGGAATTAACTCAGTTGTCTCATGCTGTTCACATCCTGACTGGGATAAGGAGGGTAGAACTGGACATGCATCATTTAGGGGAAAATTCACAAAGCTCCAGGACCCTATTGCAGCCAGTGAATTTTTGGTGTGCTCCTTGCAACACCCTGGTTGCTCACAAACAAACATCCCTGCCATTGCAGGAGAGGCTGGAAGTATAGGTTTGCTTGTGAACATACCAAACTATAATATATATATATAAAATAATACATATATATTTAATATTAATATTAATATATAATAATAAATATACAAATATATATATATAACAATTTAGGAATCTTTTTTGAAGGCACAAGCATATGAATCTGCGGGTAAACCCCCGACAGCCCTGCTACTGGCAGGGCAGTCCCTGCACCCGCTGTGGTGTTTCCCCAGCCCAGGCACGGGACACTCCATTAGCCACGTTAGGGACCTCTCTGGCTCAAAAACACAATGAAGGAAAATAAAGAGGGAAAAAAACCAAACCCAGCAACAAAAAGGCAAGGTCTGTTCCCCAACCCAGTTCTTGGTGACAGCCTGAAGCCGGCACACTGGCAGAGGTGAGGCAGTGCAGTGCAGGGCAGGCACCAGGGGATGATGGGGAGACATCAGAAACTTGTAGTACCACCAGGTACTCTGTTCATGAAACTGCAGATGAAGCTCTGCTTGAAAAACACCAATTTGTACAAGCAGAACAACAAACACAGCATTTCCGGCGGGACACTCCTGACGTCATCTGTGATGTAGTCATCTTTTTTCCTAGCAACAAGGGAGCCATTCTGTATGTCGCATCCAGCAGGTCCAAGAAGAGCTATAGAGAGGGAAGTGATCTTCAACCACAGTTTCTCTTCAGACCCTAAAGCTGCAAGGGTTGACAAAGGGACATGGTACCATGTGTCAAACCAGGACATACCACCTGAGCTGGCAGACCCTCACAGGTTTGACATATGTCCAGAAACCCAGGAGCACCGAGCGCGGCTTGCAGCCTCTTCTTGTGGTTTTAAGTTTCCTCGCTGATCTGCAATGAGAGGGGCTCATTCACAACCTCACACCAGGAACCATGAAACCATCTCGATTGCCTCAAAGACAGTGGCTTTGGGGTGCTGCAGCCCCCGAGGGAGCAGGGTCCCACCAGAGTGGGATCCCACCAGTGCAAAGTGCCGAGGGAGGCAGCCTGCAGCAGGCACAGGGGTACTGCACTGCGGGGTGGTTGCTTCACTTGATGTTTTTGGCTTTTGGGTTCATTTTCTTGAGGCCCTCTGTAGACAACGGCTTAAAAATAACTAACAACAACAACAAAATCTATCCCTTCCCCCCCTGCAAGCAGAGCTTTTTCACAGGACAGCCGGGTATTGGCAGCTCAGGTGTTAAGCAAAGCCTCAAACACAAAGATCCCCAATGAAACCACAGGGTTGAGCAACTCTGCCATAGCAGCCAAGAGTTCCCGTTGATATCTGCACAGGTTGAGAGTACTGTGCTGGCCTTTCTCTACCCAGCAAACTTGCCAGCTGTTTGATTCAAAGCTTCCCTCATCCTCTAGGAATCCAGATGCAGCTTTCGGCATGATCCCAGCTCAAATTATTTTTAAAACCCCTCTGTGCACTTAAAATGACACGATAATTAAGATTAGAAAACAGCAATCAATCCAGGATTTGATAATAACACTGAAAGCCTAAGAAAGAAAAATAAGATTGATTTTAATTGTGCAACCCATCTGTTGGATGAATTTGTTAGAGACAATCTGGAGAGGAATCTTTTAAGTAAGCCAAGAAGTTTAGGAGGGATAAAAGGAATGTATTAGTGAATCCAAACTGTTAAAGCAAATTTCAGAGTGTTTTGCCATTGTTTAAGTGTAGCATTTTGGCTTTTCAGATCCTTCATGATTTTTTAAGACGTATTATTTTCAAGTTACTGGGAAACTAAATCAGACCATCACCTCACTAAGTACATGCATGTGTTCTCCAAATGCCCAGAAAGATGAAATACTGTAAAACAAGACAACTCTGGAAATTAATAGACACAAGAGCAGCATAAATAACCAGTGATGATAAGACCAGAAAACTGCCATAGGTAGGTTAAAATAAAGTCCATCTATCCCAGCCCTGTCTCCAGCAACAGCTTAGGGAAAGCGTATTAAAAATGGCCAAACACCGCATGGTTTTCCTCCTGCACCCCTCTCCTCTTCCAGCAATTAGGAGGTGGCATCCCAAGGAGGTGGCATTCACAATGTGGAGCCTAACGGCTGCCACCAGAGCTGTCTCTTGCCATATGGCTGTTTTAAGATGACCAAACACATAGAGTTGGGGCACCCCAGCAGGCCCTGCTCCAGCCCGACGTGCAGCCCCTGGACGTCAGCTCAGGGTCAGCGTTGCTCCCGCTGCGCCCCATCTGCCTAAACTGACCTCATGGTCGATGGAAAGCTAACCCACGTGGCCAGCAATAAACCCGTCATCCGTGCCTGATCACGCAGGAAAGGTGACCCTCAGGGGGTCTAGCACCCAGCCAGCTCTTTACCTGCTTGGGTGAAGAGTTTGTCTGGGGCCCTGAGACATCTTTGTGTCCTGACTCCCATGGTTTGGGTTTCAAAATGTTCCCCACTCCACCCCAGAAGAATCAGACCCCTGTGAGTCACCACAGACCCCAAAAATTAAGTAATCAGACCTCGTTTGCCTTTGAAAATCTTGGCTTCACCAAAGTCAGTGAGACTCATCTCCTTTTACGCCATCCCCCCCAACTTCAAACATCCCATAACTTTCTCTGGCACAGGAATTATTCAATATTTGAACTGACCAGGACAATGAGGTAGATAATGTCTTTTTTAAAAGCTCTCAAATATGTAAACAGCTCAACTATTTTTGGTAAATGACTGCTGGTTTAAAAATTGTGAAAAAGAAATCACATAGCAATTACTATTATTATTATTATAATTATTTGCAAAATAATGACATATTATTTTTTGATTAAACAATGCTGCACCCAGGGGATTACAGGAAAAGGTCAAACAAAGGCTTTGGTACATTAACAAAGCCACTCTGAAATCTTGGAAAGACCTCAAGTTCCTTAACAGTTTCGTCCAGGATTTGGGACTAAACTGCAGCTGCAAAGGTATGCTGTGTCAGGGAGCAAAACGCCTCTCATGGGGATGCCTCTCCTCAGCTGGGAATTTGTATTTCCTGCTACCAATTCTCCTGCCTGTTATACTCCATACTGTCCTCCTTCTTGACACTGTGTCCCTAGCGGTGTAATAGGACTATGTCCCTATTCCTCTCCATCATTCTTTGTAATGATGATGTACCTGAACCATATAATCCTGGCACATATATAACTGCAGCACGGCGGGGGTGAGGGGGACACGCTTGACTCAGAGGGCATTGATTCAGGGTGGATTGGAGACTTCTCATCACTGGGGACTAATGACAGCACAGTGCACAGGGGAACGAAGGAGATGGTCCACAGAGCCACAGCGACAGTGACGAGAGGGAGCATCACACGTGCCCCAGTCCGAGGTGGATGGGGACTGTCCACATCACTGGCGTTGCTCCTCATCTGTGCCAAGGGAAGTGGACTTGGCACAACGGGAGGTGAGCTCTGCAGTAATGTGGCTTTTTATAAACACAAAATGTATTCTTGGGCAATTTTTTTCTTTTTCCTTTTTTTTTTTTTTTTAAACGCCTCCAAAAAACCAAATTGTGTTCCAAATTTTGGCACGCTTAAAGCTGTTGTTAGAAAAGTCTATAACAAGTTATCCTCAGATAAATTAGCCAACATTTTTTATTCCTCGGTGATATATCTCATCTTCAGGCCTGGCCACACATTTTGTTGTTTTCAGACCCAGCTCCACAGGATATCCACAGGATAACAAAGAGAACCTGAGTAAAGAGAATTTAAGTTCCCATGCCACTGATTGCTTCAGGTTCAGGACTCAGACTTTTTTATTTCTAAAAATTATTTTTTTAAATTTAGAAGGGATTTCATATCATACCTTCACAGAAAAACATTCTAGCTGCAGAAATATAGCAAAATAGTTCCCCTCTCCTGTGGATTGCAATTTAAAAAATAGCTTGGTGTATCCCTCTGTTTTAAGGAAGGGTGAAACTGTGAAGATGCTAGAAGCGAAACATCTGACATCTGCTGTGGCCGCTTGGGAAATCTCTCTTTACAAAAGCCTGAGAGCACAGACTGATTTTAAGGAATCTTTCCTGCGTTGAGTGATTTGGGGTATACTGAATGAGATTTTGGCCGGCAGAGCGTATGTCACCTGGCGGTCAGGAGACTGGGACAGAAACACCAGGAGTCGATACCCTGAAGAACGATCAAAGCAGAGCGCTGGCCATGCGCACGGCAGCTCTGCATTGCCAAACCACTGCTGCCAGGGGGTCCTTCTGCCCCAAGTTTTGGAGATTAAAGCTTTGCCTTCCTCGGGTCCTAACCATGGTGATCACCATCTCATGGGGATTGCTCTTACCCTGAGAGGTTTGGCGCAGAGCTGCCGTCAGGTCACAGAGCCCGCATCTGCGTCGGCACCAGCTCTGGCGCTGTAACAAACCCCCGAAGGGGATGCTGGCGACAGACATCTCACAATCTCTACTGCGGAGCCTCTGCAATACGAACCACAAACCTGCAGCCTCTGTTAAGCACGGCTCGTTAATTCCCTTCTGCAGTCCACACATCATCAGCAGAGAGGGGCAGGCTGCACCGCTGCGTGCGCATGGACTGGACTGCACACCTCGCCTTGGCCTCGACAAGCAATCTTATGAAACGAAATGGAATAAAACTCGTCCAACATCAGCCCCAACAACTCAATCCTTCCCCGTTTAGCGCTCCTCCTCCCCGCAGCAGGGTTTAGGTTGGCTTTCTAGACACTTGTATTATTTGCTATCTACTTGGAGCATCACAGAAAAAAAAAAAAAAAANAAAAAAAAAAAAAAAAAAGTCAGTGGGACGCGACTGATCAGTGAAATCAAGCACAGTGGAATTGAGATGTATTTGCAAAGCATTGCTCTGATACCTGTGTCAGGGTTTACACACCTCCGCTCCCAGGCAGTCCGGCCACTGAGCTGAGCTTAAAGTAGGGTGGCAAAGACAGCCAGGTGGGGAGGTTTAAGCCTCCTTTAAAGGAATTTAGCCATAGAAAATATGGCTAAATTTCTCCAGGGATCTGGCCTCCAGCTCCAAACCAGTTCTGGATGCAGAGGAAACGGCGTTTGCACAGCGCAGTCACCCATTAAAGATTTCAGGCAAAACACGCAAGCCATTAGTATGCATGAGAGCTCCTTTATTTCTTTGTTGTAGTTCAACAGAAAGTACTGTGGAAATTCTGCAACTGAGTTTGAAAGGGGAAAAACAAGGGATAACTGTAGCCAAATGAACCTTGACAAATGTTGTTCCCCGGCACTGTTAGATGTGAACAGATTACATATCCGCTTACAGGAACATGCAGGTTTGCTATTACACTTCAGAAGGCATCTCCATTAATAATTTCAAGTATTTGGAAAAGTTCATGCACTCCAGCTGAGGAATTTTTGATCAGGTAAAAGATTTGATTTTTTCCGGAGCCAAGTATGTACATTTGGCAGAATGACACACACCCAGTATGATGCCAAAATTGTCTTAACCCTGGGGCAATATACCCCACGTTTTTCCTGCTAGAAACCCCGCTCAGAAGGACAGGAACGCAGAAGAGAAATGGTATTGTTCCGAGGGAAGAAAATAAAAGTTTCCACGAAGAGGATAAAGCGTGCCTCTGTCCCAGTGGAGGAGGTCATAGGGCAACAGGTGGAATGAAAGCCTCCAGCAAAAACCTCTTCAGGGGTTACTTCAGACAGGTTTAAATCACGCAGCTTTCCATCACGCTGGCCTTTGACTCCTGCTATCGCCTGCCCCGGGGCACTTGGCCACACAAGCTTTCCGAGGCGCGGTTATGAGACGTCCAAAGCATCTCGCTGAACCAGGAGTATGGCAGGGGAAGGGCTGATTAACTGGCTGGATGAAAAGCCTGATTAGCAAAACGCGCATCAAAAAGGCAACGCAGACCGAGCCGTGCCAGAAGAGTCTTGTGGAAGAGATACGATTTAAATAAGGAATGGAGCTAATTAGGCTTTTGGAGAGTAATTATGGATCATATGACTTACTGAAGAGTGAAATGCTTGTCAAATGTAGCTGGGATTTATTTAATCTTTTGTGATTAAATCCCCTTTATAATTCTAAGCTTTGGAATTACTCCCTCAACACCAAAGCACACATTAAACCCTCTAAATGGAGTTTAATTATACTCTGATGGCTGTCCCCACTCCCGCTAAATGCTGGTAAAAGCCTTGGTGTAAATACTACTACTAAATCATAACCAAAGGGAGGCCTCTAATTCATAGCAATTATTGATTTACTGTTAATTTGATGCATTTTCTTTTCATTGAGTATGAAACATCAAAAAAATCCATGGCAGCGAGGATGCTGTGCCCACATCTCTCTTCTGAAGGCAGACTGCAACTCCCACACCAACACCATCAAATACACAGCCCTGTGCCAAATCAACAGGAAAAAAGAGACTAAAACTCTGCTGGGGTCAAACACACTGCGCTGTCCCCACCACCCAAGTTAATGATCTGGTCTGAACTTCATACCGAGCCTTTCTCTTAGCATCACATAAAGCCTTGAGGAACTAGTTAAATTTGGGGGTGCAAATGTATTCATTTACCGTCACTGAGAAACACCAAATGTTCACAGCACGTGTGATAGTTGAGGTCTCTCTTAGAGCTTTGAACTCCCAAGAGGTCAATAACCAAGCGCCAATCTCATCCTCAATTAAAGAAGGAAAAAATTCCACTGTTGTTCCTGATAAGCCAACCATAGTACTGCTGCCTAATTGCAAGAGTGCTGAAAGCATATGGGTTTTATTTTTGATTTATATGTGCAACCTCTTTCCTAAGCAAATTGTCAAAGCTTAAGATAATTATCTCAGAAAATATTGGATCAATTAACTCATAGATCAGAGATAGGCCACAGGCAAGAAAAGCATGTAAGAAAATGGGTTGTAGGCATCCCTGCTGGCTTAGGGTGGGCACTGAATGGGCTGTATTCCTCACTGCAGTGTCATTTCACCAAGCATCATCAGCATTAGAGACTAAAAATGTCTTTAAATATGTAATCTTAATTTGCATGAAAAAGAACACCCAAGAGATCCCTAGTGTGTGAGGATTTGCCTCCCGTAGGAAAAGTATCAGTAGACTGTGTAGTGGACATAATCTTATCCAAAACCAGAAAAACTAACATCATTCACATAAGGCAAATTTTTAAAAAGCAGCACTTCTGACAGGACGATTATGGATCTATTTGTAGCCTCAATTAATTGTGTGGTATTAGCAAGCCCTTTGGGTAACAATACAGCAGCTGAAAGTTGATGTTGCAGCTTCCATTGTGACTGCAGACCCTACAAAATAGGTTTTTACCCAGTGTTGGCTAACATTTTCATTGCAGGGAGTCCTCTTCGGTTTTGTTTGTATAGTCATTTACTCTAAATTCATCAATAACTGTTTCATTTCCTGTGGCTGTACTTTAAGCCACAAAGTTCTTGCTTGCACAAAAATTTCCTAGTCAGGAACTTTATTCTGTATTAATTTGGCATTATGAGGAAAAGATCAGATTCTTGGTTATGCCCGAGGAGAGAATGTCCTGGCTTGCCTGGGACACGACCATATTTCCTACCGCACATATCTGTCAGGCAGTCATTTATCACCACAAACCCAAAAACAGGTGTTACAAAACACACCCTATGCTTTGGCCAGAAATAAATAATATAATTACACACCCTCTAAACATCTATATTCAAAATACCATCCAGACTGTAAAAATAAAGGGCCCCCACCTTAAAAAAAAAAGATACAATTCCATAGAAAATCTCATGTACAGCAAAGCATATTTCTAATGTGGAGAAAATGTGATTGCATTAACAACACTTGAAGCACACACAGTGTATTAGACCTGTACTAGCTCTAAGCTCTCAGCCTCATTTTATTTACAGCCTGGAACAATGCTTGGCTGGCTGGGGACGTCCTGTGGATGTGCGAGGTTCAAGCAGAGAAACAGATTTTCTACCCCGTTTCAGGGCATGTCATCCTATGAAAATGGGAAATTACTCTAAACATTTCTTCACTTTAAAATACTTAGAGATGGCATAACTTCAAATCACGATTTTAGAGTTAAGCAGTCAATGCTTTCTTATCGATCAAAGATGAAAAAAATGTGTTTAAGAGGCAAATACAAAACGGTTCAAGGTTGCTAGTTTTAAGCACAATTTTTTCATCGTCTTTAATGAGTTTATGATTCTGATGGTTAATCACATTTACCTTTCTACAGTTTGGGTTGTTTGGTTTTTGGGTTTTGTTTTTAGTAACTAATGTTTTTGCCGCAGTACTGAAAAGACATTACATAAAATACACCGTTTAATAGTATATATTATATCAGCATTATAAGTAATCATGTAGAAAGACCTCTGCTAAGATTGGTAAAATGCAGACTGCAGTCTGGTGACTGCAGAAGGACCTACTCACACCTCCCTGTAAACATGAGGATAAAAGTCCCTTGTAACTTCTGTGAACTGATCGATGCTCGATTTCTATCTAATTTGACATCTCAACCTTTTTCACAGTGCACATGTAAAATAGTAGAAACTTTTAACAGAACTTTTACATTCCCTGTCATAGCTACATGACCAAGCTCTTCTCTCTCTGATGGCTGTGTAGACTCCAGACCCGAGAGGGTTTGAAAACGGAAAAATATGTTCTGTGTTTGTGCTCTATGAGAAGAGGAGAGCAGTGATCTCTGAGAAATTTTAATTCAATGAATTGCGACTTTGACAAAACACATTCCTGTAGTTTTGTGTTGTTTGGAGCAGAATTTTCCTTTAGTCAGATTTTAAGCGGTTGCCTGCACGTTCATTCAATATCATTTGTTCTTGATAAAAGTTTGTAGTTCGGGGAATCTCTTCCCAAGCACGAAACTTTGGAACAATTTCTTCTCTGCTGGCCAGTTATTTTAAGTCCCTAAAAAAGAAGCCAGGCACTCTTTAAAGGTAATTATCTCCTGCTGCGCATCTGCCATTAGCACAGAAATTATAAACCCGCCTCTCAGCATTACCAGGAGCCTCATACAGAAACAAACTAAAAAAAAAATAATTGTAACATATTCCTTCCCTCTATTGTTTAAAATACATTTTAACAATATGAAGTTGTAATATTGGCATTTGTTTTAACTTCTTTTTTTACCGTCTGTTACACATAACTATGCTTTTTCTTTGGGAGGATCTCAGAAGTATGGGGACGTGGTGGCAGTATAAAAATAACGTGGTTATCACCCATCTGCGGGCCATGCCGGTTTCCCAGGGGATGCGGAAATCTCATTAAGCTGTGTAACGAAAGACAGTGTACATGGATATTTGTGGCTTCCCCAACTGCGGGGCAATTCATGCTGAGCTGCAGATGCACAGCTAGACCGTGGGTATGGAAAATAGCTTAATGCCATCAACGAGCGGGATGGTTTAACGCTTTAGGATACGTATCGTTTGAAGACCATGACACTGTTAAACGCAAGCAGAGCCACGAAGCCAGCTCTAGCTCACAACTTATCTCACATTTACTCGATTAAACGGTCATTAGGATTTCAAAAGCCACAGCAGATGAGCCAAGCTGCTCTCATGAGGCTACGGACCATTTACAAGAAATGCGTGTTAGGGCCGTTTTGAGGAATAAATCATAAGCAAAGCAGAGAAAATGTGAGTCATGGGTTTTACTGAGAAAATCACCACCTTCGTAGAGCCCAGCTGGGACACCTGGCTGGTAGAAGGGGAGGGTGGTTTTAAGGCCGTCCCCCACACCTTAAGCCACCACGACCGAAGAGATTTGACATGCCACGCGCAGACGAGGCATTTGACTCCTCAACACCCCAGGGTTTATGAAAATATCATCCGAAATGTAAGCGATGCCAACAAGCGGATCTGATGCTTGGCAGAAGGGAACAGATGGAAAAGGTCCTCTTGGTCTGCAAGTGTTTGTCTCTCCAAAATCAATGCACGACTGTTCTTGGATTTCGGTCACGCGACATACAGCAATGTTAAAAAACGCAAGTAACACAGGTGTTAAAGCTGTTAGAAAAATGCATCCCAAAACGTATCTTTTTTTAAGTGCGCGATCTGTTATTTACTAAGTGTTTACTGAAACTGCTGATGTGAATTAAGTGCAAGGTCCCAACCGCAGCACACTCCCGGGGCTGAGTGAACGAAGACGGGCAAAGTCAGCCAAAGGAAAAAAACAGAACAAACCCAACAAAAACAGTGTTCCCAAACCCTCGGCAAACTCCATCTGCACGCAAACAGAAAGCTGCATAAATCTGTCTCGAAGCTGCCCCCTGGACAAGCACCTTCCAGCTTGGGTTTCCAGCGAAGGCCCCATAGACATCTCCGCAGTTCCTGCATCAGCAGAATTTACATTCACAAGAGAATGAAGATACAGAAGTAAGGCACTGCTTGTGAAACATTCACGTATTATAGCAGTACGTATAGTAATTTTGGCAGTAGTTACCACCAATAAGCTAACTCCCTAGGTATCCTTTTTCAGATGACTGCTTTAAAAAAGAATATGTCCCTATTTCCCCTACTATTAAAAAAATATATTAAAAAAGGATTTTTTTCTTTTAACATTGACATTCCTTAAAAATAATATATAGCAAGAAGGGGTAAAACAGCACAAAACAAAACTTGTTACAAAGTCAATGAAACTTATCTGCAATTTTCAGTTGTAATTGCACTTTTAGTTTCTCCTCTCTTTTCCCAGATTGTCCAGAATGCAGGCATATTGAAATGGACTAATCTGGGAAAAATCCTAAAGTTCAACCTTAGCCAAAACCTAAAAATAATAAATCTTTCTGAAAGGAAGCTCAAAAAAAAAAAAAATCATTTCATGTTCTTTCTTGAGCCAGCAAGGATGTAAAAATAAGATACAACTAGAATGCAGAAATCATTGTGTTTCATCTACAACAAAACAGGTCTTCCAGGTTTTACAGACCAGCACTAAATATCTGGCCTTCTGTCATCCAAGATATGACAATTTCAACTATATCCACTGAATTAAAAAATCATTTTCAAGATGCTGCAGACTTCAAACTGTAATCTCACCTAAAGAAACCTTTGGTATGGTCACACAAATACAACACTATAAAATGGTGCCTTAGGGAAGGATAAAGAGATTTTATTTACATATCTATACAAATAATATATAGGTATAAAAAGATAAAAGTGTATAAGATTATATATGTATTATATAAAGGTGAGAGAGAGAGAGAGAGATTTGGCTATATTTATGCTAAAAGTAAAGCTCACCTTAGGAGCACTTTGCTAAAACCAAATCTTTTCTCGAGTAATCCATAAAGCAAGCTTTCATATCTGAGTGTGTAAAATCCCACTGAGTACAGTGATGCTATCAATATTTTTATCAGTTTCCAAGTACACTCTGTTTGCCCAGACATTTATGGGGACCAGCAATGATGAAAAGCCCATTAAAAAATCCTTTGATCATCCTCTCTAAGTGGAGTTTAAAATCGTGCCTTACCTACTTTCAACAATATCTGACATATTTTTAATTTTCTTTCTCTTGATGAACTGCACCGACCATTCGGATTTGTTCAGCTGTTTACGCTCCCCAAGCATGCTAATCACACAAGTGATAAATGCCATCACTTGGGAATTTTGCATTTTCAATTGACTCTCAATAACTCTTACAATTATAAACATTAGGTCATAGTCTCAGAGTCTCTCTTTAAGGAGGCAATATATCCTGGAACACCATTTTCCTTGTGTGGTCTGAGCTCTGAAATACCACTGGCAAAATGTCAGCGAAAACGCAAGCAATTTAGGTTTTTATCCCACAGTAAATATCACTTTGTTCCTCAAAACAGATCACTGCTAGGGCTTCACGGGCACTTAACGTAACCTCCTACCCATATCTTCCCCACCCAGTGAGTTTTAACGCCAGCTGATGGGAGACACTGATATTAGCAGGAGCTGGCTCCCTATTATCAGGCACAGATACGGTTTAGACTTGTTGCTTGAGAAATAAAAAATAGCGTCCTCCATGAGACGCATCCAGCCCCTGCCGTGCGCCCTCGCTGCCAGCCCACGGCACCTTCCGATGGGAAACGTGCAGAAGGATGGAGGGGTGACAGGGACAGGGGGGGTGTCTGCACGCCCAGACCAGAGGCTGTATTTGGGGAGGCTCGGGACAGCTTTCCTCAGACTACACGTTACTGTGTTCACAGTGTCCTTCTTAGAGGATTTACAGCTCCTCCAGCTTCCCCTGTATATGACACACCAGTTGTGTCCTCAGGGCCCCTGTGGCGCTTCCTTTATTTCACCAGTGCTATGCAACAGAAATTAAAAATACCAGCCTAGTTTGGGGAAAAAAATCACCCAAACCACCCAACCCAACACATGAACAAATGCCATACGAGTGTCTAAAAATCTTTTACACGGACTAGATTGTGAGATGGTAAAAACTGACCTATACTGGAGGAAAAAGTGATTTTTATACCAGTTAGCAACAGAGTGATCTCTTTCCCCCCAAATCCTGCATTGCTTGGGGATTTAAGAAAACGTACCCACTTTCTATTTAGAGCACGGAGTTTCTGTGTTTCCATTCCGCAGCACGCACTGAGATCACATTCAAGACAAGTGGAACAGAGATCCTGAAACCCACTAAAATTACAGCTCTTTCCTCACTTTGTCTTTCCTTAAAAATTACAGCAAGCTTACAGCTGTCACAGCGTAAAATACTGTTTCACATTTCCCTGTAACGCAGGTATAAATTACGGACATCAGGGATTGTCAGAGTCCACAAACTGCTTCCCACCCCTGACTTTATGTTTGGATTTTCATTTCAGTTGATACATACAAGAGAGGATCATATAT
The DNA here is from genome assembly GCA_003993805.1 of Himantopus leucocephalus. Classification (NCBI taxonomy): domain Eukaryota; kingdom Metazoa; phylum Chordata; class Aves; order Charadriiformes; family Recurvirostridae; genus Himantopus; species Himantopus leucocephalus. The sequence continues at coordinate 9,554,638 of RSEF01000031.1, forward strand.
TGCCTGAGAAAACCTTACTTCTGATACCTCTCAAGAGATTAGAGATAATCTGTGTTCTTCCAATCTCTCCCATAATATTTGGTCATTTCAGGCTTTTCCAAGAAAGTTAATGTTTCTTGAGGTCTCCACCCATTTTTGCTAAACTGTACCCCCTCTAGAGATCCCTCCCAAAATAACAGCATGAGATACATCTATTGGCTTTAGAACTGGAACGGTATTTTCAAACCCTGAACTAGACACAGCAACTACTCTTAGCCTGTAACAAGCAATTACAGCAAAAATATTTGGCTTATTTCTAGCTTCCTGTGGTAGGTGCCATAAAAAAAATACATATTCATGTTCCTCTCTGTACTGTGAAACAGAATGAAAAAAAAAAGTAAAAATTGGAGGGTGAGGTAGAATACAACTGTGGGAAGCGTTTCCAGCCACCTGATCCATCTGAAAAGGTGGTCTGGCTCCTTGGTGTCACTGAGGTGTCACCTGCTGCTGGCTCATGTCCCCACGAGCTCCAGGGGCTGTCCCTGTCGAAACTCGCGGAGTTTAGGCACGGGATTCGGTTTAGTTTGACACTGCGTTTTGGAACACATTGACCCATAGCAAGCAACTTCATCGTGTCAGCATCCTATTTTTTTAAAAAAATAAATATGCAAACAAAAAACACCCCACGAGCTAAAGTCCACTCGCTTACTTTTCTGTAAGACGTTTCATCTAGCTCATTTTACCTCATGGCCTTAGACTTGTCAGGTTTTTAAACTGACAGAGAGTATTACATTTCACTTAACAACTTCATCAGAATGTGGAAAAAGTTGGTGGTGTTGTTTACTTTTATTTTTTCCATTCTGTTTGTTTTATAGATGAAGTTACAGAACTGTCACCGTATGGCATGTGCCTAAACCAAGTACCCATGTGACTGCATTACTCTCAAATTATCTTCCAGTACCCCTGAGCCCTCCTTGAGGTTAGTTACCGACTTGTGTGGTGGCTATTTCTAAAGAGCTGTTCGTGACCATATCTAGCATTAAATGTGTCAGTAACTCTCAAATATTTGGCAAGCTTGGGCTTCTTTCCGTTTAGTGATCAGAACGCCTTCGGAGATGGTCTGCCGCCGTGACTCACAATTGAGCTGTCCTTCATTCATGTCCCAAGGACTTAAAAAACAATAAAAAGGACAGAATATGCGCCCAAACCTCTGATATTTGTGGTAATGACCCTTAAATACAGAAGGTCAGGAGAAAACAGCTCTAAATGTTGGGTTGGAAGTTAAGTGGACAGCTGGGATGTGCTTGCCTTGACTTCATCTTGTAAATCTTCATTCCATAGTAAGATCCTACTCATGGTAAAAGTCATCCACATTGAGCAATTTCTACACACGACAGAAAGTACAGCCATAGCCTCCCTCCTTCTGGCCATTGAGTCATTTCAAACTTGCTGCAAATTATTTTTTCAAAGACTTTTCTGTTCTTCTTGGCTGAGAAATAAACGGAGAAGTTCCACGAAGCAGAGAGCTCATTCTAATAGCGCTAATTATCCTGCTTCGGATCCCTGTTTACAGTAGTATGGAAAGGATGTATTTTGTCCTCACGTGCCCTTAAGCAAACCCGGGGTCTGACCTTGCAGCCTCTGGAACACAGTCACGTCTGTTGGGGAGATAATATCGCTCATGTCGCTCCTGTATCAGCTTTCTTCTGGCATCGGTTCAGTTCTTCTCATAAGCAACAATCTCCCTTGTCTCAGCCCTCGGCTTATTTGAAGCTTTTATTGGTGCAACTGCTGCTTTGTCAGTTATTCCAACTTTAAGGGTCACTGGAGAGTCAACCTCCAGGTCAAGTCTTTGCTCTGTTACTATTCGGTAACAAGCATCTGTGAAAGTCACCTACACAAGACAACCCACCTCTTTGCTCGCCTAACAAAAGAAAACAAAGCCAAAATATCCCAGCCGGTATACCGGCAGCCTCTGGATTGGATTTGAACAGACAGCACACATACAAAAAGTTCTCTTTTTACATGTGTCTCGACACATCTAATCCCAAAACTGCCACTTGGAACAACTTCATAAAAAGCAAAAGCTCTGTTCTTTGAACAACCCCATGGGCTGTTCCCCAAAACTGTATCCTTGGAGATACTACTGTATGATTGATGTTCAGATCTGTGGATTAGGTACTGAGAAAAGCATACTCAAACATTTCTCTCCATCCTCAAAAATGACTACAATAAAATACTGTTAACTAACTAAAAATCTAATTTTTCAGGAATTCATACACATTCATGACATTAAGTCTCTAACTCCATTTCAGATATTATAAAAGACTTATCATGATTTAGGTCCATGAAAGAGACTGACTTTTAAAAAACCCCCACATTATTCCGCTAGGATTCAGAAGGATAAGTCAACATTCAGGGCTAGACAAAGCATGGTCTGCTCTAAGCATGTATTAGTAAGTGCCTTGGGAAGACCTTCAATTTAAACACAATTCTGTTTTATAGCAAATATTTTCTATATTTCCTTGTTTTGTTTATTTCCAGGGATATTTGTTCCATGTTAACAATGACAAGGGAGACGTTCATAAAGAGACAGCACCATCACAGGATGTTGAGCACAGCTATGGAAGTCATTCAGACAAGAGATAAGGTTTCCCACGTTCACCACTTTCAATAACAAAGCTAAAAGCCCAGGCAAAACGCCGGAGAGGAAGGAGCACCCGATTCGAAGGCACCAGGCCATGATTTGTGAGACTGAGGATTTCCAGCCTGCAGAAGTCAGCGCACAGGCACTAGTCCAAGTGTGAGGGGTAGAGCTGGTGTCCCTAACAGCCCGGTTGTGCTGACCCCAAACACCTCCAGGCTGCAGTAAGCATGACCACAGCCTTGGGGCTGATGGCTTATTAGACGTGAGGGTGGCACTAGCACTTCCCAGGTGAGCTGGGAATACACTGGCACAGTTTAGCCAACTAGACTGTTGGTTACATGACATGCATAAGGAAGAAAATGACTCTGCATGCGGTTTTGCAAGCTAGCGAAAGCATCTGAACGATGCAGCAGAGGGAAGACAACTTCTCCAAGCTAGGCGCTTGAATATAGATGCCTGCAAGGGCCCCATCACCATGTCCAGACTTCCCAGTGCAAACCAGTTCTGAATCTAAAAGCCACATTTCCACTTCAATATGGACTACACCTAACAAGACCAATGTCTTAAAGCTTGGTACTCATCATCATTCAAATAGCTATATAACTTTTAAACTATGACTGGCTTGTACGTTTCCAGGAGGGATGTTGCTTCATTCTATCTCTAAACCATCACACGGGCTGTCCCTGTTTCTGAAAGCCTTCTCCCAGGTGTGACTCCTTATCCTAGCAAGTTAACATCCAGAATTGCACAGGCTATTCCAGGTGAGGTCTCACCAAGGGCTTGCACAGTAGTATTAAAATTTTCTCACCACTCCTGAAATTACTTCACTGCGTACACTGTGGCACCACACTTGCCTTTCTCCTTTCCAGTTCCTGGTTTTCCCATAACCAGAACTTTCCTCCTGTGCCTTTCCCTGCTGATGAGCCTCTCACTTGCAGTATCATCTCCTGATAGAGACAATTGCCCCAATAATCCCACTGGGCCAGCTAAATTTATTTTACCTACAACAAGCTGCCTCTTTAAATGATACATGGAACTGCAAAGGGTTTAGGTAATCCCCGTTGGGGATCAATTCCTGCCAAGTTTTGACCACTATTTATTTTCTCTCCTTCCCAAAGATCTAAGTACCAGAGGCGATGATCCACCAAGCAAGAGTGTTAGAAAAGCACAAACATTCCAGTGATTGCATATATTCCTCTAGGAAAACACTGGAGAAAGTCTGATCGGAGTGACATCTTTAATGCAGACAGAAAATGCACAGTTTTTTCCCCCCGAGATGCATGCCCCTTGGCTCTTCTCAGATGACTGAACAAGCAGAGCACCCCCTCACGGTTCTGGATGCCCCAGGGGAAATCATGCCTCAGTTTGTCTCTGAATTCTAGCAAGAAGCCCAGAGCTTTCAAAGACATTGTTTTTCCCTTATTTATTCAAGTTAACCATCTTTTTCCTCTTCACCACTGTGTCACATCGGCGTTTCAGGGATGCTCATCCTGCACCTCTGCATTTCCAACGCTACGCGCTCCAGAACGAAAATCATCCAGAATTAATTTTCTGTTCAAAATCCGTGCATCTTTGTGTTTGTGATCAGATCCATGCCTTTAATTTCCTCTCAGACTCACCCCACAGTACCGTGTCACAGAGCACGGGACGAGGACAGTGTAATCCTGCCATGCCCTGGTGCTGGCGGGGGCTTCTCCCTTCTGGGCATATCCTATTCCTGCTTTGGCAGACTTACACGTTCTCCCCAGACTCCTGATAAGGATGAAGTGTCTTCCATTTCTCTGTTTACTTGCAGCACTGTTTAACAAAGTTAAAATATTTGCAACCAAATAAAAAAGGAAACTTTGAGGCAACTTTGCAGCTATCTGTACAGCACTGCATGAGTTAAAGTCACACATCTAGGAAGGAAAAAATGCAGCCCTGTAATCAAAACCACTGCTGAGACTCTCGGATAGTTAACAAGGGAAAAGAGAGGGTATGTTCTGCCTTGGCATTTGGAAGCAGCGCACATAACCCTAAAATTAAGCATCTTTTCTGCTCTTCGCAGTTCAGGGATATTGACAAATGCAGGAGAATTCAGAGAAGAACTGGGAGAGTGATCTAAGGGTGAGGGAATACAGAGCATCATGCTAGTCGGCTTGTCAAAGATACTGAACACAGACTTGATCATATTCTAAAATGCGATTTGTAATCTGAGTTGGCCAGTAAGTTACATAGTGCTACCACATAAAGAAATTAACCAATCCTTACTAATCTTTCATTCCATATACCCTCTACTTGAGCTCAGGTGCTCAGACGATACGTAGGCATCTGACTCCTACCAAAACCAACGGAGTGAAGCATTCAAATGGTTTGACGATCTGTCCCTTAGGGCATCACAGGGCTGAGAGTAAACTTACGCTGATCTTGACAAGACAGGGCTATAAATACAAATGCCTGCTTATAGTTTCTAGTGAAGATACACCAGTCTACTGAAGATTTCCAACACTTTTTAGAATTGCATGTCTTTTATTTACTTATTTACAACCATCCTGGAACTGCTGACTATCCAAAGAAATTATGTAAGAAACAAGCTGGGGTTTGTTGGCTGTATCAGGGTTTTTTTTTTTGGTTTTGTATTTTTTTTTTAATCCTGTATTACTGACAGTCAAAAACAACTTTAAAATTCTATGGTGAGACAGAAAAGTGCTAAAAAAACAGAACTTACTTGCTGATACGCAACAACTGTGAGTTAGATGATTCCTTGAAAAATACAATCAAATTAGTTCATCCTGGAAGACATTTCACAAAAGCTGAATTCCTAATATCATTTTCACCATCACTTAAAGCAGCGTAAATCTAGAAAGGCTCAATCAAAGCCAATGGAGCTACATCCAGTTTGCACTGGTGCTGCAAAACAAGCTTTAACTCTAGCTAACTTTTTCGTTCACAGGCACTAGAAAACAAACACGAGGTATTCTTGCTGTCTTGGATGAGACATTCATTCATGTAGCATTTTTATGTGTATATGCTGCCATATCTCAACCTGAATTTCTTCCAAGAGAATTCATGCTCTGCCATTACAGACAGCTAAGGCATTGCCAGAATGTTCCTAAGTTCAACAGTTGAGATGCTAAGTTTATAAATAATTTCCTTTTGTTATGATTTTCAGCTATATGCTGTAACAGAAAAAGTTAAGGGCTCTATGGCTAAACCTCCATCTAAACATTGACTTTGTGAAGGGAATGACTGACTATCCAATTGTAGCCTATGAACTACTTTGGAGCATTTAATGTAAAAGTACATTGCGGAAAATTTACTTTTTAAGCAGGAAATTTTTTTTAAAAAAAAGATTTTGTAAGCAGAAGTAATAAAGGCTTACTATAAACGATGTGAACAAAAAGCAGTATGTGTCTGTGCCTCTTAAAGTCTTTTAAAGAGTGCATTTAGTCTGAGTAAAGCAGGCAAATAAGCTGCCGTGCTCTGTGTCGTGTTATTTTTACAGCTGCTACCAAATAAAAAAAAAAGTCTTGCATTTACTTGTAAAACTCATGCTTCAGTAAGAAGAGGTGCCAAAAAAAAAATTATTCTCTCCAAGAGACTAACAGTTACACTTCATAAAGATATCATGAAAGGTTTCAGGGACCCTTCCAAATGGGGAATGTCTTCCCGCGATAAGGTAAAAGATGGAAAAGTATCTTCAGAGTCAAACAACTACATTTTGTCTCCAGAAACAAGGAAAAACTTGAAATTATTTAAAATCTGCATTTTAGCCATTTTTAAAATGAAAACTATTTCTAACGGAAGCTGGCATCTGCTTCTGTATTTATCAAGAACCTGCTCCTCCAAAGAAGCCTTCCTCATAAAGAGACTTTTTTCGTGCTATGTAAATAGGCTTAGGAGCTAAAGTTTTCCTACAGGGAAAAAAAAAAAAAAAAGGAGTAAAGTATCTTTTCATTCAGTTATTGATATCCAGTTGCAGAACACACATTTGACAGCTGACTTTCAGACTCAAATTTTGGAAGCCTCTGCTTCTCTCTGCCATTATCACCGAGCAGCTTGGGGTGATGTAAGGATCCATTGGATATGTCTTCCCCACAGCAGCCCCACTGAGTTAATAGGGCAACTCAGGGATGGAAGGACCACTGCTGAAATTTGTGTTCTCAAACATTTCCCACAAATACCAATTACGTGTCTCCGGAGCGAGACACGACAAAGACTTTTCCAGTTCTTTGATGCTGCTTTGCAGCTTTTTTCCACATGCATCCCATTGTAGCAGGCAGGATATTAAACATTTTGAAACAGTTAATCTTCTTGCATCTGAGACGGGATTTCAGTAATAAACAACTTGCTGTAATTTTTCATCCTCTGGGCCATTATATTTCCAAGAAGCACGGTCAAGATGGCATTTAATAAAAGGATTGCTATATTTATTTGGTTCTTTCTTCCAAAAAAGAAGTCCTACAGAGCAAAGCACCATATTGGACAATATGGAATACAGCCAGGGTCTTCAGTCCTAAGATACAATTAAAAGGAATCTGAACACAGAAAGTTTCCTCTCTATTTCCACCCTGAAGATATATTTGTCCTGCATTAAATCTTTGTCAAGTCCTTAAGGAAAATTTCTTGGAACAATTTTCTTTCCATTGGAACAAATTATAAGTGTAATGGCTGTGAGGTCAGTGAGAATGTTTGAAGTCTCTTCTTCCTGGTACTTAAAAATATCCAGCAGTCCATATCGCAAATGAGGATGTGTAAATAAATATATGTGTACATGTTAGCCATTCTTGCTCCCAACTACTTGTTTTCTGCTGCTCTTTTCACTCCACCACAGCTATTTTCACTGGAGATGTTCCAGTGATGTACCGTTAGCTTACTCCCACTGTGGAAATACTCTGGATATTTTTGCAACATAAGAAAACATCAGAAAAATCTAATTTATCTCTCGGTGGATATGAAAAAAATATACTTAAAAAAAAGGAGCATTTTTTCTTCTTATCTCAAACAGTAGCATTTCGTTGAACTGCAATGACAGCAAATCACCATAAATAAACAAAGTCCAACAAGTTATTTGAAGATTCGATTTACGGTGACCTTCTCTGCTATAACAGAAACACTACATCTTCAGCGTAAGCTATCAAGTTGTCTGTTCTGTGAGGCATAAATTCAGCTTTTTCTTCCATTTTATGGCTGGAGACGTAGCTAATACTGATATCCTGCAGTAAGCCTTAGTGGGTAACTGAATGCAGAATTTGGCACGATACGGCTCCTTGAGGAGCGCAGAAATTTAGCCCAGGATCTAGAACTACAAGTCAACTCCTGGCATGTCCATCCTAAGGTTAAAAAACGTTGCCCCCCAGCACCGCTGTGCACCCATTGATGTAAATCTGCTGAGGCACCGTCAAGGAGCCTTCCAGGCACGCTCAATAAAACTGCAACTCAAATATGGGTCAGTGTGAGGACAACAAACAGCGCAAACAAGACTCTGGCCAATAAACTCAGCTTGGAAAGTCAAGCAGAGAACTCGCTTTGTTGGTAAGATGCATTCAATCTGCTTTAAGAACTTTCTGCAGTCTTTTTTTTGGTGGAATGCTAAGAATTATGAAGAATTCCCAAACTGACACGCTTTGGTATAGGTCCAGGGAAGTCAGCAGAGCTATAGAAATGCAAGCCTCTGCAAATCTTTTCATACAGCATCTTTAGTGCCCATGCAGGGGACCAAAACAGCCATCCTTTAACACAGGTGAGCTTCTGAGAACAATCAAGATAGAACCAGTTCCACAAACACATTCATGCATACTAAGTAGTATTCTTGAGCCACACAGAGAAGAAAGAAACGGACGTAATTTAAGATCAGATACAAGGAGAAGGTTTGAAGGCACTCTGAATCTCCTTTGAACCCAGAGGAGATGCCAGGACCGCAGGTCTGCCTTTATAAAACTTCTGTGGGTAAAGCTCTTCATTGAGGTTATATCAAAATTTTCACTTCTCTTTTTTTTAGTTTTAAAACTAAGAGGAAATAGGACGTGTTAACTTGGCCTGAAGGATAACTCTTTCCCTTTCTCCCCAGTTACTGTATACAGAGAGAGCAGACTGAGCCTGGACTCCTAAAGCAGATTCTTCACAGGAAGGTCTGAAAACTGGGAAGTGTCAGGTTGTTCCCTCTTTCCCTCCCTCACCCATAATTTACTGTTTTTTGTCTGGAAGAAAGAAATGTGAGGAACTGAAGGGTGAGAGTAGGTAGGGAAACACTCTCAGAAATCACATTTTTAATATCTTCTGTTTTGCTATTAAACAAGCTAGAAGGCAAGCAGGACAAGACAGGATAAAAATGTATCCCATGTGCTCCATTTTTAATCACATTCCATTTTGTGTTTCTTCATTTTAAAAATAGAAAAGCTTGAAACAAGAATTTTTCCATGAAAATTCAAAAAAAAGAAAGGAACAACCCATTTTCTATAGGCTCCTCATCTCTCAGTTTTGTAATTTCAAGCAGTTTCACCAACTGCTCTCTGGAGATGTATTTGTAGCCTCGAGGGCGTAGGATGTCCAGTGGAGCAGACATACACTTTCTTCAGGAAAAGCAAAACAAACCATAACAACCTAATGATCTTTTAAAATACAAATATACATCAAAACAACCTTTCTACATCTCCCTAAGCAAATACACTATTTTCCATGTCAGCAGCATATTATGTAATATATCAAGAAGCCAACATCTAAGGCACCACAAGAGTCACAGTCTGAAGCAACGCTTGCCCGTAGACTGTCTGGGCCATCATGCAGACCAACAGCCCAACCATGGTTGGGTTCATCACGCTACTGATTTCCAAGCAGTGGGCAGAGATGAGCCCAGACTGCCAGCATGGCTGCCTGCCACTGCTCCTCGCTCCTGCCTTAGGAAGCTGCAGTTAAACGCACGTATCCCCAGGAGGATCAAGCATTTACCGAACAGTAGCTCTAGTGACCCCTCGGCCTTCAAGTCTCTCTCTCACTCTCTGCTTTTCAACCACTAAGATCTACCAAAGACCCTCAAACCCATTTTCACCCGTTTTTTCTCTTCCCACAGATGCTATTATAAAGATTAAAATAGTTTTCCCTTTGGCTATTTTTGTTTGAATTATAACTCATTTCAGCTCTCAAAGGCAATAATCTCTAAACTAAGGGGTTTTGTCAAAATTCCAGAGAGCAATGCTTAGGAAATGACACTGCTTTTTTGGTGCAGCCATGATAATAAACTCTATAATGAAAATTGAGTATGATAATAGCATCTTGTTGAATAGGCAAGATGTCAGATTTACAACATATATTAAATGTGTTGAATGTCATCACAGAGATACTAACATTCCACTGAGACATCGGAGCTCTGAGCAGGAAGTTATTTACAATGAAATAATGCAGCCAATAAAGTTATTTGCTCTCCCTTATAAGAAGAATTCTGACCATACGTTTTTCAGTGTGTTTTCACAAATTTCTAAATTGTCAGCATTTACCCATTACTCGTAAAATACGATGATACTATTTAATGTATTTCTTCATCCATTTTGCAGACTGTACCATCTAACTTCTTGGACTTACACATCTTGTTACGGAGAATTAGGTGGTCAACTTTCCCCCTCGAGGGACGGTAATGAGACTATGAAGCCAACATAAACACTGTTGTTTTACATCAGAAGGTATGCTCCATAGAAAGACTACTGTTTGTCATACACTTGCTAGCCCAGATGAATATTGTCCTATATTTCTCCAAACTCTCTCTCTAGTGAAACTTGCCTTTGACTTATAATAAGCCTATTCATTCTCCAAGAACAATCCATTTAAAAACTCAGATTATAGCTTTGATTTTGCCTCTCTTTCCCACTTAAAACATTGTGTATGCACCGCTTTAGCTCCCAGCCCATTTGAAAAGGAGAAAAATTCTGTTTGATGCGCATTTACTACTGAATGGCTGCTAATATTAATACAGTGAATGTAACCCCTGTGTATTTCACCTAATTTAAATTCCAGTATAGGTCATCAATTAAAACGGATGTGGTTAGAACTGAAGTTTAACAAAGGTATATGTTTTTAATAGCTGGAGGTACACTAAATGCTTTACAGTCTTGTACTTCATTTTTTGAACCAGGATCAACAACGAAATCAACACAACATGATGGAAAACACTCTTCGAGTGAGAAGGATTTTCCAAACACAACTAAGCTCTGAGATTACTGTCTGCAACTGAAATTGTTTTTGTCTTTGACTGTTAAACAGAGCTACCCTCAAGGAGATGCAAGCAAATTGCTTTCTTTTCCTAGGCCAAGAAGAACCCGAATCAGCACTGTATGGATTCTGCTCTCCATTGTTTGTGCTTACAATTGGAACAACATAGAAGACACAGCCAAGTAGAGCAGTAGAGTGACATTTGCTACTGTTAGTTTACAGAAAAAGCCACCATTAGTTTGAAAACTGAAACCAAGCAAACAGAAAATGGACAACAGAAGGAAAAAATTCAGAGCAGAATTTGGGGAAAGTTTTTTTTTTTTTTACTGTAAATCAGCCAGATCTGCTTATTTGGATGGTAGGCACAAGTCTCAGACTTTTAGCGAGCAGGAATTTTAAAGAGAGGAACCCTGGAGTGACCCATATGGGTCTGCAGGAGACATAAGCAACACAATCGAAGGTCTCCAGAGCAGATCTTCTCCCTGTCACTGACCGAGCACAAAGCTCTGCCATCCTCAACAGCTCCAGCTGAAGTGACACTGATATGGAACACTAAGCAATGACTCACACATTGAGAGAAAAGTCATCTCAGGACAAAGGGCACTGTGGTGCAGACAAAAACAGAAGGTTAAACTCAAGGTTGTGAGACCTCAGCACAATCTCGATGAAAACCAAAATCACACGTGCCCCAAATGACCAGCACTGCACGAGAGTGAGCACAATCTGAAATGTGGCATGTCCCAGGTACAGTGTCTCTGCACATCTGTAAGTCAGTGGTCCGGGACACACCAGGTATCTTGCACATACCTCTTCGTGTGCCCTTGCTGCACACACAGAGCAAGTGCTCTCCCAAACATGCAATGGCAGAAAAACAGGTAATCGCAGCAGAAGTCTCAGAAGACCTCTCGCCCAGATGCATTTTGTCCTGGGCAGTGGCTTTCACAGCAGAATATGTGCAATCCCATCTTAGCTGGGACATTTAGCCAGCCTGATGTATTTTTTTCAAGCACTCTTTAAATACTTCATGTTCAGCTGCTTCTGTGCTATGACAGTGAGCGAAGGCAATCTGAACTGAGCGAAGACTGAATGGGCAATTTGAATATCTGCCGGCAAGGTGTGCCTCCTGCCCCCATATGGACCTGCACTTTACAGAGGGGGAGAGAGATCTTCTGAACTGAGGAAGGAAAGAAGGGGAGAGGCAGTCAAGGGAAGATGCGTCAGCTCCTGTAGCTTAGCCCCAAGTCTAGTCGGGAGAACAGGCATCCTCCCCAGGGTGCGTGCGTGTGTGTTTTTGTTTGTAGCCTGACCTCAGTGAGCGTATACAATACTTAGGATAATTACAAAAGTCATATTCCCTTTGGCAGCCTATTTTTATTACATATTTCGTATCAGCCACGGGAGGCCCTAAGGCTACTATTTTGTTTGTCTGGAGTCTCTGAGCTAGACGACATGCTCAGGAAAGTCAGTTCATATTTAACCCCATATTCTGTAGATGAAAACCATAATGCAATGCACCTGGATTTCATTACCGATCAAACCACCAAGGAGGGCACTTACCATAAAGCTCTTGGCTTCCCAGGTTTAAAATTCTCCAAACTGCTTTGATGTCAACATCAAAAACTTCTGGACTACACGAACAACCATTTGCCAGACCTCATCCTTTAATTGTAGCACATCCTACCTCAGCGCACCACTGTCAGTAATTACACAATGTTCCGAAAGATCATTAATTATATTGGTTCATTTCAGAGTGAACTGGCTGTACAGAGGAGACACTGCACAGCGAACCCACAGCGGCACCGCGTTTTGCTGCAGGAGGCTTTGCTCCAGCCGGGAGCGTCCACACCTGCTGAGATCGCAAGTGTCCCTAACCTCACCGAAATTCAGTAAGAATTAAGATCCTTAGCACCCAAGACAGCAAAGTGTCCCAGAAAGTCATGGCCACCCAAATTCAGTATGGAAACCTACAGACACACGTGTGGCATTCGTGTTACCCTTAACAGGCAGACACTCACAATGTGTCTCAGTAACCGCGAGCAATCTGTTCCCTTGGCAATCACAGCAAAGGAAATCGAATCAAACTAAGGACTGACTGCAATCAGAACCATGACACTTAGAAGTGCTACTTTCAAAGCAATAGTGAGAAAAAATATTCTAGGAAAGCTGGGAAAAATGTCTTAGCATCATTGTAGCATACACTGTTTTGTACAAAAAAATGTACCAAAGCAAAATTTTATTTATTCATATATACGAAAGTCTACCTGTGATGACAATTTCCAGGAAGATTTTTTTAAATCTACATGTAAAACAGACAAAACCCCCTTTTTAACTAGGGGAACACTTATGTTTGTTGCACCTCTTCGTAAACACCACGCTAGTGAACAAATTAGTAGAATTAGTACTAGCGAGACTCAGAGAGCAGCACTCCTACAGATGTGCCACACAGCAGAGCTGCTGAACACATCATTTTCATGATGATGGTTTGATATGGAGTTCAAAAGACCCAATACTATATACACATTCACAGGCTTCTTCATAGGGTGAATAAATTAATAAGATCTGACACTCCCGACTTCCAATCCAATCACCAAGTAGCGTTGCTGCAGCTCTCTGCAGTAGCACTCACAGTCTACATGTATGTGTTTCAGATGCTGATGCTACCCTGAGTGATGCACAGTTAGCAGCTCATGGCACTTCACCACTGAACAACGTGCGAAAGAAGAATTGTTAGTTTATTGAAATGTAAAGAAACTCTTTTGGGAGATGTGGAATTACAGCTGTTGTGTATGTTTGGTTTTCTAAAACCGAAACAAAATTCAAAATCATATCCTCTCTTAAATTTTCAGCAAAATTTCACCATGGAGTGCATTTCCCTGCAAGATAACGAGATTAAGCAGTACTTTGCTCTAACCAGATAAATTTCTTGTTTCACTGTTATATTATATCAATTGGAGATCTTTCAATTCCATTAAAACTGAAATGGTCAGCAAAACTTCAGAGAGGAAACACAACAGCAACAATAAAAAAATGAAATCTCTAAAAAGAAAAGTCAGAAGATAAGATGACAAAACGTCATCCTTGCTTACTCCAGCTGAAAGCTTCAGAACTGTATTCAGCATTTTTTCTCCTGTTGGAAAGCTCTGCAACATGCTCGCGGAGTATCTGGGAACCAGGAATTGCATATGGTCCCCAAGGGCATATTAGTGAAAGTGCTGCTCTTTGTGAAACAGCTACAATCCAACTTACTTGCAATTACTTTTATCTTTTAAGAATGTGCAAAATGATACAGTCTATAAAAATAGTAGGCTCCACCAGCAATATCAGCATTCAAGAGAGTAAAAAGAAATGCTTTTTGAGGCATGTGATCTCTGGTTAGCATCAGAGTTAAGTAGGGTGTAAGTATACACGCATTCTCTTCTGCAATACATTTGAATTGTCTTTTTGTTACGAAGCGTAGAGCAATCTTTCACAGCAAAACTTAAAACCTGAAACGTAGGGAGGGCCTCTGTAAAATACTTGTAGCTGCTAATTATCAGATGAAGAAGCTGACAACCTACACTGAAACATGTTCATCCTATTTAAAAGACCCTTTGCTTGTGAAACGCTACAAAAAAGTTACTGATTAAGTTCTGAGCCAAGATTTAAGCCCCACAACATGGGGCTTATTTGCAGATATAACACAAAGATTTGCCTCATCTTTACAGAGATTTTACCATCATTAGCTAGGAGTATTCTGCCAAGCACTCTTGTTCTAAACCTTCTACTCCCTGCTGGCCCCGCAGAAGGAAGGAGCAGGAGCAGCCTCCATCCCTACACACACAGAATTAGGGTATAATATGTTCCCTGAGAAACTTATACACTTCATTTTCAGCAAAAATTGCAGGAAATAGAGATTGCTCCTCATGAAGTCAGAGAAACATAGATAATGGAAAAATAGATAATTTCTCTCACAATTTGTGTCTATTTGTTTAAAAAAATCAGTTTTGTCAACTAATTTAGTCAATTTTATTTGCAAGTTGAGAAGGAATTAGACTAGTAGTTTCAGCTGAAAAAAAAAAACAACAACCCTTCCCTTTGCCCATGAAGGCAACGGCTGAAGTGTTCTTCCAGGCTATGCAGATCCAGGTTCAAATTTTCATCTGCCTGATTCACACATGCTGGTTTCCTTAATTTAGCCCTTTACTTTTAGAAAAAAAATTCTGAAAAGGAGCAAAACTATTTCTTTCAAGTCAATTTCCAACAATATTTAAGTCTCTAGTAGACAAAGATTTGCACAGTCGGGGGACAAAAATATTTTCATTTTCCCGTCTGTTTCATGCTTGAATCTTCCTAAAACTGGTGATAGGCAAACAGCTTCCCACTAGCAAGTATTTCTGTTAAGTCTGTATATTGTCTTTCTGAATCATTTTCACCACTCTCTCTGAATTCTAGCTGAATATAACATTGCAAGGTCCTGCACGTGGGTCGGGGCACAAATACAGGCTGGGAGGAGAATGGATTGAGAGCAGCCCT
>RSEF01000031.1:9570056-9591797 GCA_003993805.1 Himantopus leucocephalus
AAAAAAAAAAAAAAAAAAAAAAAAAAAAAAGAAAAGAGGGGGGTTGTGCACGGAAAACGCACAGAAGCAGGAGCACGGGGGTCCGCGGCCGGGGGGACGGGACACCCACCTGTCGCCGTCCTGTGGCTCCTCCCGGTAGGTCCAGGCGTGCCCCAGCGCCAGCAGCAGCAGCAGGCGGAGCGGGGACAGGCTGCCGCCCGGCCGCCCCATCGGGCCGCCTCTCCCCTGCGCGCCGCGCCGGCTCTGCCCGCCCCGGCCGGCGGCGGGGCTGCGCCGACCCGCCCGCTCCTCCCGCCCCGGCGGAGGGCCGCCCCCCGCCGCCGCCGCCGCCGCCGCCGCCGCCAGATGTGCCCGCGGGGAGGGGCCGCGCCCGCCCAGATGTGCCGGCAAGATGCGGCCCCGCGGCGGGGCGGGGCGGGGCAAGGCGGCCAGATGTGGCGGGGTCGCGGCAGATGTGCGGCGGGGGTTAAGGGGACGTCAATCTACCCCCCTCCCGGTCCCTCGTCCCCACTCCCCCCCCGCCCGGCTGCGGGGGGAAAGGTGCGGGGGGTGCCCGCCCCAGGGTGAGCGGGGCAGAAAGTGATGGAAAGGTCCGAAACCGTGGGGGTGACCAGCGGCTCTCGGTGCACCATCACTGATGCTTTCCAGATTCGGCCTTATCTTCAATCTCTTTCCCAAAGGAGCAGAGCAGTTCAAAGCATCTCTGCTGCAACGGTTGTTTATCCTTGTGTACGGCTGCCACTTCCCCGCCATTCATAAAAAAGGGGATTAACAACAACAGACTTTGATAAAGGGGTGCATCGGGTCTGGCCCGCTGTACCATATCCTGTTTTCACAGTTAAACTGCCTGGGACCTGGGGAGCAAACCCGCAAAGCGACAGTGCCTCTGCAAAGTGTTTGGCCAACGCATCGGCTTTGATTGAACTTCCTACAAGTACAAAAGGTTCCAGGGAAATGAGGGCGTGCAAATCAGCCTTACTCGCACTTTCACCTGTAGTACAAATGACCTAATTTTACAGCCAGAAAAATCAGGCATATGTGAGCAACAGTCCATGCCTATATATTTTTATTCTATGATTTTTACAGCCGGAAAAGTCAGGGATATGGAAGTAACAAACTGTAACTCCTCTATTAAACCAGCACAGAAGTAATAAAGGTGTGTAAGAAGACTCGAGCAGCCCCCCCTTCTACTTCTTGCTCTGCCACAGTCAACACTTGAATAAGTCACTTCACTGCTCCATGCCTCAGGAAGACCTTAATAGTAAAATAAATAAATACATAATGCAGATCCCCATATATGAATCAGCTATGATTAAGCTGTTAATCCCTTTGGTATGTTGTCCAGGACCCAGAAGAAGGCTAATGATAGATGGACTCTTACTTGGGAAACTCCAGGGGTTGTCAGAAGGTTTCCTTGTCTTGCGCAGCATCTGCTGTCACCACAGTCTGCTGTACGTGCCGTGAACTGCCAACTTCAAGGTATTTCTCTGCTCTAGGTGCTGCTGCACATTTTCTCTGTTCCTGTGCTCAGTTAAGCAAGGGAGTTCTGCATGGCAGATTTTGTTTTTTGGTTTTGCTTTTGCTGTTGAGAGGATGTTTTAGATGTTTATTCTTCGTAATTACTTCTTTTCCTTTATACAAATAATGAGTAAGCAAAGACAGGACTTGCTGTCTTGAAGCCAGTGAAAACTGTGAATGTTTCTTGCAGGGCTAAGCCCTGGTTTCTCTGACACAGCCGCTCCTGATTTGGAGATAACAGGAACAAAAGCAGGACCTGCGTGCTTGGACCCAAGCGCTCAGGAGACACCTGTCTCCACATCGCGTTCTTTACCCTCCCGCCCCAAGTGGAAAGTATCCAGTGGCAAGGTCTGAAACGAAGAGAGGTTTGCACTGCTGTAACCCCTGTGATGTCTGTCTATAGATAACAAAGGGTTTAATTTACCAGATTCCAGAAGTGGTCACAGTCCCTCCAAAAAGCTCTATTTTTTATAGAAATTTAATCATACCCGAGCACAGAGCCGGAATCCTTTGGATGATTTCTAACCCAGACCCAGGTGACATGACTTCAGAAGGACTCTGATTTTCAAAGGATCCCTATAGGGGCCTGGCATAAGTATGCTCCCTAAAAGTGTTTTTTTTCCAGAACTTTTGCCATTTGCTGCAGATCTGATTCGCTATGTGAATTGCTTAACTCAGCTCTCTGCCTTTTCTTTAACGCCTGCCACCCACATAGCACTGTATCAACACACTGTACTATCTTTTTAATTAAAAATACTATAGCAGCTTACGTGTGTTTTCATTTAACTCATGTAAACAGCCTTGCTAATTTAAACAAGGTAACCTGCAGGTGAAGATAATCCCGTACTCAACTCTTTGCCAAAGCGGGACCCAAAATTTTAGATATGAAAGAAATTAAGTGTGATCAATAGTAGATAGAAAAGAGAGGTTAAACAGCACCATGCAACAACATCCATACTTTGCGGTTGGTAACACTGTTACCACTGAATACATTAAAGTTGAGGGTTTCATCATTTTGCTTCATCAGCTTCATCTCAGCTTTAATGACCATGTGGCCAGGGCCACCCTGAGAACACGGCTTGCTTCCTGGAAAGTGTTGAAGGGTGGCAGTGGTTAAGGAAACACTGAAATGTTCCTGTTGCCTCAGGGAAGGAATGATCTGGGGCTGTTTTCACATATAGTAAATAAGCAGAATGTGATTTCTCGTGCGAGGGATGCTTTTCCTTGTGCAGGGTCATGTTAGTTTTGACTTGCCCAACTCAAGCACGTATGAAGTTGATTAAGCTGCACACTAAATCTTGGAATGCTCTCAAAGAAAAGAATGAGGAATTCAATGTAGTAAAGTGCTTATCAGAGGTTTTATTTATACTGTTTATGTAGGAAGATGCATTGTTTCCTGCAGTTCATTCATAATGATGTGAAATTAATAATAAAAAATGAAGTTTCTTTTCTGGATTTTGCTAGCAACTGGAACAGCTCAGAAGCAAACTTTGATCGCCACCTCTAATGAGCATCTTTCAGAAGCCCATTTCCATAGTGGAAAGGCACAGCACCTGCACACTGCCAAACAGGACGAGAAGGGCATACAGAAAAATTTAGAAATACACTGAGGTCATTTGTGTCCATGAAAACCTCACAAGATCTTGAGCAGTTACTGTGTTATCCTACTACTCATAGATCTCCATCAGAGCTGTTGAATTAGGCTCCGTACAAACGCACAGAGAGGTTTGAAAGATTAATAGTGATCCTGATCATAGAAGATATTTTTTTCCTGCTTCTCACCCCCACCTTTAAAAATACTATGAACATCATGTTGGGGGGGGGGGGGNAAATACTATGAACATCATTTTGGGGGGGGGGGGCGGTTGAGTGGTTTTTTTTTTCCTTTAAGATGTTTCACTGGAACCTTCAGAAGTATGCACTGTGATTTTTCTTAATCCATTTACAACCGACATTTTCATCAGTGCATTTTCCATCTGCTTCAATTAAACAGCAAGTAACCAGTTATTGTAAATAGTCTTAATCCCACTACAGCATTGTGTTTGCATCAAGTGCCTTGGTGGCAACTCCACCAGATCTCCAGCTGTTGGTATTGACATATTCAGGGAGATCAGAGCAAGACTGAAGGTGTAAACAAAGAGAAAACAGAAGTTTTTAGGAACATCTTGGACCTACTTTTTGGATTTGAAAGGCCTTATGTTGGTCATTTGTGAATTAGGTTCCCTTCCAGGTGAATGCCCAGACTGAACCTGTCTAGATCCAAAAAAATATGCCCTGAATAATTATATCTAGTTACCTAGAGAGAAGTGGAGTTTCTTCCTAACTTTTCTGTGATTAGCAGAGTTGCCTGGTCTTTAAAAGGCTGCGTGAAGCAGGGAACAAAGAGGCAGCGCAAAAACAAAGAGTGAAAGCAAAAGCTGTCAGACGTGATCCATGAGTCCACAGGAAACAGATCTGGGACAGTAAAGAAGTGAGAGAAAGGACAGAAAAAAAGAAATAGGAAGAAGCAGAGGAAAACCGGGGAAGAGAAAGGAGCTGAAGAAATGTCAGGGAACCTTGCAGCAGGGGCTGAGGTATGCGCAGGTCTAAACAGGTATTACAATCTGAAAGGGGGTGGTAGAACAGCCAGGAGAGCATGTGCCAGAGCAGGAAAGAGGTAGGAAGGGATGCTGAGAAGACAGTGGTATGGTCACAGGAGCACATAGTTATGTTTGGTGGCAAAGAGCAAAGGGTGAGGAGAAGAAGGGCTAAAAAACCGGGGGAAGGGGGTTATGCCTCTTGCTTCTGTTTTGGTCATGTCTTGAAAAGATGAGAGACTGTGAAAGTGAAAATATTTTATTTATTTTTCCTAGTAGGTACAAGGTATTATCTTACCCTTGGAGCCCAACATATGAAATACACCACAAAACATGGATTAAATGAAAATACTGAGGCAGAGGGAAGATACTTCTCGTCACTAACACTATTATGGTACTTAATCCATCTAAGAGAAAAAAAAAAAGGTCTGTGCTTTTTGTCAAAGGCATTTTTAGTAAAACATGTTAATGCAGGACCAAGTTATTTGAAATGTGACGCAAGTGTTTTTAAAATAGGCATGGAAAAAGGCACCTCGGAAAACTTATAATGGTGACCATCAGGCATTGCCTCTAGAGAGCATCACAGCTACAGAAAGGAATCACCCCAAACTGCTTCCTCCATTTCACAGATAATTACAGGGCTCATCTTAGATTAGTAGCAAAAATAAACACCTTTGGAAAATATCAGCTAAAACAATAGCACTGCTGACCAAGCAGAAAATAGGTAAACGATACCTCTAATCCACCAAAAGCAAATCCTGACCGATACATGGGACATGGCATGACACTAACCAGAGCTGACTTATTTTCTCAAGGGTTAGGTTTGAATTCCATTTTGTTATAAGAGATTAGAGCTGAAGAATGTGAGATCTTCCATGGCATCCCAGCTATCAAACACCGTTGGCCTCCGAGGTGCGTATGTGCTTCTTGTCAGTCCAGGCTCCTTTGACAAGGCTTGGGCCATCGCTTTAAGTGCATGGACAGCAAGATAAACAGATCCCTTCTACCCAGTCTTTGTAATAGTTAGAACAAAGTCCCAGCGCTTCTGAGGTTTACGAGGTTTTCCACCTAAAGTAGCAATTACTCCTGTGATGATCATCCCATGGCAGTGGCATGCTATAGAAGCCCTGGGTGGTGAGGAAGACTTTGGAAGGTCACTGGTTGAGAAATCAGTTTTTAACCACGGACACACAGAAATACCTGCACAGTTCCCACATGTGCATACAAGAAACAGAATAGGCAGGAAACTAGATCCGATGATACAAACTGAAGTAAAATTTGAGCACTCGTTCTTTTGTTTGCAAATGCACATCATGGTGGCAGCACAAAGGAATATGGCCCTGGAAAGTATTCCTTTTTTTTCCCAAACAAATTAGGTGGTCCTTTGATTAAAAGAGCTGTGGGAGCCCTGTTTTAGCGTGCAAGTTGCCAGCAAAGGAAGTGCAACACCCAAGATTGTTGCATGTGCACACCACCAAAACAGCTCGTAAATGGCCAGACTCTAACAGCCCCCCCATCCCCATTTTGGATTATGATGGATCCCCAGCAAGGCCGGGGAGGGGGGGTTGTCTTTGAAAACTACACACTGAAAAGTGCAGAGACTAGACAGAGAGGCTTGAGCAAGAGGATACCTTAGTGAAAAATCAGTGTTAATTGAAAATTTACAACTAAAGGGTGTTTTGTTTGTTTGTTTTTAATTACATATGGTTAATCGACAAGCCTTTATTTTGGAATACGGAATAGGGCTCACAGAAGAACAAAGATGTATCAGTTTCAGTCAATGGTTTGCAAATGCTAGGAAAGATGTTCCAGTGAGTAAGGCATCAAGCCACATATGTAGAAGAAATCAGAAGAGAATGGATGATGCAACCGTCCAAAAACGTGTTTTTCAACATGCTCACACACACGCACACATGTAATTCCCATGCATACAAGCAAGCAAAACAGTGGAGAAAATGCTTTCAATTACTTCCTTGGCCTCAAACTGCTTGCATGACCTTGGGTAAATGATGCAGGCCCAGACCTTCCACAGTCTAAATACCTCTAAGCATGTGGGTTCTAATCTCTGAACCTCAGCACACCGTCTACAACATGACCTAATCTCTTCTTTCCCACCTTTGGTCAGGTTTGCTTATGTAAAGTCTAAGGTATTTATTTGAGGGGAAAAATTTGACACTGATGACAGTATCAAAATATAAAATATACATCTTTAAAAGTGCAAAATATACCTGTTATGTATAGAAATTGGTATTTCACACTACGTAATACATAACTGTAGTTTCTTGCTTGTTCCTGATGCAGATTTCTTTGAGGAGTGATGCACACTGCAGTACTAATTTCATTGTGTTATTCCAGAGCTGCTAAACCAAAATGTCACCATTGTAGACCCATCCACAGCAAGTCACAGTAAGCTCGGGTATCTGCCACGGTCTGGTCCCCGCACACGGAGCCTCCTGCAGCCTGCGATCCCGCCTGCAGGGCGGGCAAAATTAACTCACTGTGCAGCTGGTTTGCAGCTACGGCGTGGCACAGCCCAAGGCAGCTCAGGTAGCTGTGGTTACACCTGAGAAAAAGCTGCTTTTCCATGGCCTGCCTTAGCCTCGCTCGAAAGGGCCGCCCGTATTCAAAGCTACGCAGGGAGGCTGAGGAAGGTCTGTGGCACAGGGGGAAGGCGAGCAGCCCTCACGCTGCTCTGCTCACGGCGATCCTTGGAGCCCGCGCCAAAGCAAACGTGGCCTGGAGACTCCGCACACGTGCCCCTGCTGTGGCATCTCCCCCCCAGCTGTGTTTTCTTTGGCTCGAGCGCCCACAGAGCCACGGGCACTCCCCGGCGACAGATGCATTAACGCGGACACGACTGGATCGACATCCCAAAGTTTTCAAGCCCTCTCAGAGAGCGCAAAGTCTTTCTTCATGTAGTTATGGAGTCCTTGTTCACGTAGTTATGGGCCAAGCTGCATGCAGGGGTTATTGACAGGCGTATGGGTATGCCACAGACTTCGAAATGTGCCTCTCCTGGGGTGCAAACTGCACCTGCCCTCCTTGGAAAAGCTGGGACACGCACACATGCATGCACACCGCCCCCAACCCTTACCCATAAATCTGCTGACGAAGGAATGTTTTAACGTGCATGTAATTTATAAGTGGGCTAACGGAGTTTACCCAAACATAAAACCCCTCCGCTCACAGACTGAGGCAGGTTATTTAAACTGAAAATCAGCCTGGTACGACAGTGGAAGCAACCGCTTTGCACTGATGGTGCAGATTTCCCTGCCATGGAAATAACGGTATGTTTCATGCTTTTCATCTCCTGCACACTGTTTTTGTCACCTTATTAGTATTGAGATGGTTTTTTCCCTCCGATTTCCTTCTAAATGAGGCAGCTTTTACTGGAGTTTCACTCTGCCCTTTGGTGCAACACATGTAACTCATCACAGAAATGGGCTCAATTCAGACCGGTCACCCATTTCATTGAAGTTAATCTGGCAAAACACAAGCGAAAAAAAGAAGAATACGACCTTCACTCCACAGCTTGTGACAGCCCGCTCACTGCTTATTTATTCTGCACTCCTTGCAAAAACACTCCACACATTCAATCACATCTCAAAGAAAGGGGTCAAAAGGCAAGTGTTTTTAAACTGTCTCGGTTAAAGAGTCCCTTCCCGTTAAAGCCATGCTGGTTGTGTCAGAGATAAAAGACTGTTTTCTATGAGGACTGACCACTCTTGACAAATCAGCGCTAAATTACTCAGAAATAGGCTCTGGCAGATTCACTGCAGGAAAATGAATCTCCAGGCACCCTCCATCTTCAGCAGCGAGCTGTGTAATTCTGCTGATGTCTGTATGAAAACCATAAGAAATTACTTGAATCTTTTAGTCCCTATTTCAAGAGTAATGGTTCTGCTTCTGGCCTGATCCCTATGCTGGATGGCCAAAGACGAAAAAGTTTAAGGCGATGGCATGGGACACTTTTCAGGAAGAAAATCAGCGACAGGAAAAAAATAATAATCTATTCTTTTGAGCTTGCAAAGCGC
Organism: Himantopus leucocephalus; assembly: GCA_003993805.1. Lineage (NCBI taxonomy): Eukaryota > Metazoa > Chordata > Aves > Charadriiformes > Recurvirostridae > Himantopus > Himantopus leucocephalus. Next base: position 9,578,185 of record RSEF01000031.1, read on the forward strand.
TGACTTTCAGTAATCAGTGATGGATGTGGTAGACTTCAAAGTGTGTCGAGCACAGGCAGGAAGCAAACGGAGCATGTTGGGAAGGATAATTTTCCTGCCAGAAAAGGGGAAAATCCACATTCAGATGTCCACTTACTGAAGTGTTAATTGTTAGGATAAATACAGAATTTTGCCTTGAGAATGACCTTTCTCTCCAAAACAAGCAATTTACATCTGGTCTGACTTCAGGCTAAAAGTGTCCTAATCCTTGTCTATCACTAAAAGGCTGATTGGCCTCAGCAAGAAATTACAGGTGCTTTACACCGATGAATCTGAGACACATTCCTTTTCACATTTACCCCATTGCAGGTCATTTGATATTACAAGCAGTCAGGGCTTGATCCCTTGTATGCCTTCCATCTTGCCAGAAGGTCTAAAAAATTCATCACACTAATCCTTATACACTCACCCAAGCACCAATGCCGCCTTTTGCCATCTGGCTTCTGCTCCTTTTGTCATCTGTACCAATTACACAACTTTTTAGCAAGGGTTAGATTAAATCAAGGAGAAGGACATTTCTGGAGACAAACCCCACAGTTCTGCTCCCACTCTACATCCAAATATCTACACTGCTATCCAAATATGTGATAGGAACTCGGAACAGTGTCTGTGCTTGCTCAAAACACGGGTAACTGAAAACTCGTGGTCTCCCGTCTGACCTTCACTGCCCAGTGTGACACAGCAAGAGCCGGCAGCAGGATGGCAGCAGACGTGAAGGGCTTTCCCCTGCCCCAGAGCTTGGCTTCGATACCTTCTGCGTTGCCTTCTGCAGGTATTTGCACTGGACACAGCTGTGAACACAGGCTGAAAACAGACATCCTTCTTCCCGCTGTGGCTCTTCAGACACGGAGTCCATGCTGAGCAGCCCTGTTGCTGCCAGCGCTGCCCTCACTGATCACTACGAGTTTCCAGTGGTGATGCTCACCGCTTTGTTGACCACTGTAAAATGAAAGCAAACAGCTCAGCTGAGGGGCTCACCAGCAACACTGAATGCACGGGCTGCCAGTCTCCGTACGGCCCCAGGAATGGAGAGATTGGGGTTCAGGTACCTGCAGCCTCCCAGCTGGTGGGCGAGCCGCTTGGGTGCAGACCCCCAAAGCCACAGAGGCTCCATGTTGCCAGGGAAGACAGCAGGCGCTAGACATGCCTTCTGGGATCTGGGCCTCCGTCCCTTCATGCCCCCTGCTATCAGACCCTGCAGGGGACTGAGAGTGCCTGGTGATTAATGATGTACACCTTCCAGGTGTCTTCAAGGCAGTACAGAGTGAGGTCGTTAAGACATCAGGACACTGTGATCCCAGTGCTTGCGAAAGACCAAATAAGAATTCAGTTAGCTCTATTGAAGTGCTTAACAACGTTCAGCATCTCCAGCAGTGCTCTGGAAGGACCAAAACACTGGAGAATTAAGTTACTTTGTTCTTGTAATTCCAAATGGTCCTCTGCAGCCAGCAAACCATATTTCTCTTTTTTGCTATGTATCAAGAAATAGATTTTCCAGGTCTATGCATCAGCCAAAAAAAACCCAAAAAACAACTAAACCCAAAAAATCACGCAGAGAAGACAAGTATCTGTTGAACGATATTTACCTCACCTCGAAGAGGTGAGGGTGATTTCAATACTCCAGAAAATTAGGTGGTTTTGTATTATGACTCTGCACCTATTACTTACCTAAAGTTAGGTCAACTATTTTCCTGCCTAAAAAGTAATTGTCAGAAAAAAAGAGCAAACAAGGAAACAATCCTGACAGCAACTCCTTTCTACTGAACAACAAGGAAAATTAGCAGTGCATACCTTGGCACTTAGCTGAACCAAGCTGCCTTTCCTTACTGACTCTTCCTTCAGGCAGCACGTCCAAATATTTCCTTGGAATATGTTCGCAGTGTGTGCAGGAGCTATTTATAATCTACAACACTTATTTTTGGATTAAATACATCTAGGTGGCTAGTTGCCACGAGAGCAAAGGGGGTTTCAATGAATTACAAGCATGTGTATGAGATATTACACTTGGGACAAGGCATTTCCAAGCCAAGCAGCCCGTACAAGCAAACAGGCTGTCAGACGTGGTGCGAGCAGGCACAGCACAGAAACCGGCTGAGCGATGCATCAGCATAGCCTCGCTATCCTGGCATCCTCTGCCTGTTTTGGTGAGGGATCCCTCCAGGGGATCCTCTTCCAGGCTCAGGCCAGTACTAAAGAGCAGCCAAGAAGCAGCTCAGAAGGGCTCCTCTGTTTATTCAGTACCTGCCCTGATTTTAGGCAGTGTGTCCATTGGCTGAAGTCAGTCCCATGGCCAGCCAACTGCCTCCTGCAGAGGAGAAGAAATGTTTGAGGAGCATCGATCCGACACCTCTTGTCAGCCCAAATTCTCTTAGATGTGTGGTTTGCACAAGACGACCCTGGCCTCCAAGCCATGCGTTCCCAGGCTTGATGCCTTCTCCTCCAAGCCTTTTTCCCATGTCTTTCTACCCACCCATCCATCTCAGACCTCCCCTTCCCTGCCTGGGTTGGCATCAGCGCCTCTGTGCCCACAGCAGCACTGACTTGGAGCTGGGGTGACAATTGCCCAGTACAGCATCCTACCCCCGACGCGGGCAGGGCTCCCGCTCTGGGGACTGATGGCATCAGCCACTCCACAGTGGACATGATTAACGTATAACTATAACAGCACCTTATCCCATTAGCAATTCAGTCTGAACAGAAGTGAATGCATTTGTTAGCTAATGGTTAGATACGCCAGCTATGCTACTTGTGCTGCTCCGTAATGAAGGGTGGGTAATCATTAACAGTGCAACAAACTGGTAAACTAGTTCATACATGTTTGTTCTTCAGTTGCTCCTGATTTACTGCAGTCTTTACCAATCTCAGTAAAATAATTTGGACATTCAGCATGTGTCATGCAACCCTAGCTTGTGCTGACAAAGCCCATGGTATATCTAACATCCAGATGCTGCCAAAGCTCGGGTTAGCCCTTCACAACTGAAATATAGGGTAGCAAGCACGCCTTTCCTGACATGAAATCCTTTTTCTTCCAAAATGTGCACTCTGGTGATGAATTATATATATATATTGCTATCTATCCTCCTGGCCAAGCTGTAATCACTGCTCCGTACATCCCGGGTTGTCCGAATCCAGTTTTCATGAGGAATGTGTCACTTTCAGTTCTACAGACTGAGTATATGAGTATCTCACAAGCTACTCACAACTCAGATCTTGTGGCGTCACTTCAGGCCATGTTTGTTTGTAATGGAGAGATTTCTTGTACGTTTCCAGCAAGAAGTGCCATGGGAGTTATGTTACTAACAAGGTGACAAACACCAGGGCTGGTTTCTGCCCTCATGGAAATCAATGGCAAAGATCCTACTCAGACTTCTACCAAAGGAGAATCGAGTTGACTTTTAACTGGATGTATGCCACAGACTGTCAAACCTGTGAGTTATTTTAAATGGCCAAAAGAGTGTGTTAGGAACAGTTATGTCTGCCTGTTACTCCAACGAGAGCCCACAACTGGAAAGATTTTTTCCCTGGTTTGTAATTCCCAGGAGAGGACGATGTTAAAAGAGCTCACAGACCTTCATGCCTTCAGCTGTACTTACCCTGTTTGTGGCTGGTACACACATATTCCTCTCCTTTTTCTGGCCAATTGTCCAAATTATCTGCAGCCATTGGGGAAAATGAAAACTGAATCTGCATAACTTAAGAACCACACCGACGAAGTCCCACCACAACTACTTGGAGATAGGTAGACGTGTATGGACAGCAAAGTCAAGCTGTCAGCCTGAGCGAGGCAACATGACGCTGAGGCAAAAAGCAAAACACAGACCAAACCAGAAAGCCTTGGCACTGGAGAGCAAAGAGACAAAATTTCCTCTAACACAGTTTAAGCAATGCAGTTTTGAAGGCCAGATCTACACCACCTGGGGGATGTCCCAGTCAGAGCCCGAACTCATTCATGTCCACACACACAGATTGCACGACAGCACTTGGTGGCAGGTTTGGGCTAACCTTTGGACCAAAATGTTGGATGTCTCAGAATATACCATATCTCATACAAAACAGCTTTCCTTAGTACAGCAAGATAGCAATAATTCAGAAGTATGAATAAACTAGGCCTGGCTCAATATCACTTTTCTCCCTCAGCATTTCTGTGTTAGAAGAAAAGCATTAAGACTGAATAAGGTCAAAATACGGCAAAAAGAGCCAAAAGCAGGAAATGTCCAGCAGCAATTTTACTCATGCAAGAAAGACACTACAGGATTTTGTGGCTCTGAAAAATTAAGACTTTGAACTAAGCCACAAGTGAGCAGGGGAAGGGGAAAGTGTGAGATGATCATTTTCAGTAGTATCAGCTGCCTGCTGGAGGCTCTGGGAAGCTGCCTGCTCCTGTGGCTGTGGGTCAGGGGGACATCACAGCAGTGAGAGCCTAAACCCCCAGATGGTCACAGCCAAGCCAAGAAGGCTGAGGGGAGGGGTAAGACAAAATGGAAGAACTATATGATACTATAAAGTATATAAAACAACCTACTCCTGTGGGAGGACTGCTTTACAAGAACACAACCGGGCTGACAGTGCGGCAAAGTTTTCCAGTGTTAATTTGTGAGCGAATTACAAGAATATGTAACTCAAAACTTATTTATTCAAAATATTTGGATCCATGCAAATGCCCAGGATGCGCATATCTGACTGAGCTACAGAGACCACAGCCAGAGTTGAGAAAGGGAGATGCAACAAACCAATGCATGACAAAATTTCTCTGTGAGGATGAAACACACAGACTCAACTGGGCACAACGGCAGTGGAAAACTGCTCATTGTATTCTAGCATCTGCGAGGACAACAAGGCACGTAAATAGAGGGAAATACGTGTCTTCAAAATCTTTTCTCTCACCCCAGAAAATAAAAAAACTGGAAACACAGACAAAAGCAATAAATTATGAGTGAATACAACACAGATTATTTTTTTCCTCCACAACTCTATGAAAATGTCAATTAAACAAACGTGATTTCTTTGGGCACATCCTCCCAGCACCCTGCCCACTCCTGTGGGACTCCATGTACGAAAATCTCTATGACAACGTCATCGCTTCCTTTGCCCCTTCAGCCATGGGCTTGGGGTTGCCAATAAGCTGCTGGTGGCATCTGCCCTCACAGGTAGGTGGAGCCCCAAGGGAAGCGAGCATCTGCCCAGGCTGGTAAGGGATGCTGCTACAAAGCTCCATGGCAAAGAAACCACTAGATGGGAAAACATCTCCTCCACAGCAACTCCTCCTATGCTTCAAACCGGTTGTTTGTGGCTGGGAAGCAGACATGGGGCTGACCTCTTTCCCCCGACAACGCAGTCCAAACCAGTGCATCCCAGCAGCCCACCTTTCTACCCAAGCCCCTTTCCACTCCCTCACCTACCATCAAAAACCACTGCAGTCCTCAAGCTGCAGTGGTGGGAAGGAGAGCTCTGCTTTCAGCAATATTCACAGCCCCTCAGCTTCAGACAAAGACCAAAACTGAACCAAAAGCTGTGCCAACTTTCTGACCCAGCTTGCTTTCCGGATGTGAGATGTGGCTGGTTCTGCTTCAGAAAGGCTCCAAGGACAAAATCACAAGGTCTTTCCCATGGTGCCTCTCTTATACCCAGAGACATTCCAGGTTTTGCAGAAGTTCCCCTCATCCTTTCCTTGCACTTATTCATTTTTATTGACCTGCCCCATTAGCGCACCACTCTGAAGGACCAGCTGCCAGAAACAAACAGCTGAGAAAAAGCCAGTGACTTAATTTCATCACAGGTGGATTTGCACAGTACTCAAACAGCATTGCCATATGTAAATGCGATGGAGATGGCGGGGGGGCGGATAGAAAGGAGAGACAAAGACCCTGTTACAGGGACTCCAGGCTCAAACCACAGTACACGGGTAGCTCAGATAATGTGGAGAACATGGTCAAGATAAGGTGAGCAAACAGATGGGCTGGATGAACAAATTTCTTTCTAAAAGGGACACAGAGATTAAACTGATGATGTGAGCTTAGATCTAGCTCAGCTGCCTGAGGAAAGGCGCTCTTCATGCCAAGAACTGCTGAGGTCTATGCTTGGGACACCAACTTAGTGAAGAAGTCACTGTTAATTAATTCATCAGCTCAGCACATCACTATTGTAAGATTTAGCAAGTGCCCGCATGGCTACTGACATTTCTGCCTGGGTGAGAAGCAAGCACCCAGGATGCGGTGAGGGCCAGCAGCTGTGTATGGGTACAGGAGAGGCTGTTGACAACAAGCATTCTAGGTTGTAAGTAGAAGTTTTGATGACTTTTGCTGAATGGAGATTTCCCTGTGCGCTTTTAATGTTCCCTTTCTTCAGAAAGGGCTGCTGTCTGCAGTGACTGTCATACGTGGTCTGTTGAGTGAGAAAGTGGGTTTAAGTGAACAGGAGCACTAAGCCTGATTGCAGGGGAGGTTTTTCCATCGCCCCAGGAAAGGCACAGTTGGGTAGGAAGAGCAAGGCAAAATACACCAAGGGAGCAACAGCATTCACAGGCAGGAAAACACAGAGTTGCTAGCTCTATTGCATTAAATTAATACTGGGCTCAAATCAATCAATGCTAAAGCCAACTGCAAATGAGCTGCTAATCTGTGAAAAGGGCAGGTTTTACTAGCTGACATCACCTTTTTTATTTGAGATGAAGACTTCCAGAATAATTCCTGCTGCCTTATCTCTGCAATAGAAACAGAAAAGCCGTATCTCCCACTTTTCCCTGTCTCTTCCATACTGGAAAAAACCCCTTGCACAAAACATTGCTCTTCCTCCTGAACTATCTTACCATCTCAGTAACTGCTGTTATACTGTACAAGCCTTTTTTGGGGTGGACTTTAAAACACTAATTACTAAAACAGTTGCTACATTTGAATAGCAGCACTGTGCTTGCTGGAGTCAGCTCGGAGGAAGACCAACCTAAAAGCAATTTAAGATCCTGTTTTAAAGTTCAGCTTGGGCCAAATGCATTAAACCCTAACTGATAGCTTCCTTTACAAACAATCAGTTTAAATGACTTCCTTTGACCTCCTGTTGGCAACTGACATTTCATTCGAAATGATCAAAGTTACATGAGATTTAACAGAACTTTATCCCTGGTGGAATTTTGCCGTCCGAGTGAAAAATTGAATTTCCCAGTTGTGCGCGCACCGTCTGACACTAGGATAGAGAGCTCATTTGGGTGTAGGAGGATAAATCACTCTTATAATAACACTGTGACCACTGGGTATGCAGGTCCTAAGCCAAAGTGACCTTGGGTGCAAATCAATTAGGACCACGGGTGATCCTAGACCAGGATTACCCAACTGCAAGCTTGGAGAAGCTGGGAAGAAAAAAGTACGTCCAATACACCAGAAGCCTCTTGTCCCAGGGTTCAGCCTAGGGTTCAGGCAAGCAGGCTGGTAGGAAGAGGTTATGCTCAAATAGTCGCAGCTCACTCTTTGCTGGAAACCTCGCACACACTGACAAACTCCAGTCTGCGCTTCTTGTTCACTGGTCCTCTTACCACAGAGAAGAAAACCTTGCCTTTTGAAGCATAACCCTTTTGTATGCGCCTTCCCTACACCCAGGGCAGAGAACAGTTTTCTTTACTATATATAACTTTCCTTGTGCGTATTCCCAAAGTGAATTTTCTATTGCCAGCAGTTACTTCTTTAAAGGCTGCGCAGGATTTCATTTCCCCAGAGGAACAAGTCCATACCACTGATCAAACAGGGGGCTATAGCATTAACTAGGGATGCACTGTATTGGACACCAACAGAACGATCTTCGTATGCTTATGGGAGTTTTAGTCATTTAATTTAACTCATTTGCACTCACAGAAGTCATCATTATGCACAGGGAACTTAAGAAAAATATTGTGGGGTTGTTTTTTCTTTTAAAATTATTTGAATAAATGTATCAACTGTTTATGTCAGAGAATATGAATGCAAATTTAACTCTTCAAGTCTTAAGGGAATGAAGAAATTTAATCTCATAGCTGGAACTTTTACCCAGTTGGGCCACTTCAAACATGGCTATTTCTGTAACTATTGCATTTTTATTCAGTCATACCCTTCCCACCCCCACCCTCCCTTCAGTTAAGCTTGAGATGTGAACAATAGCAGATGAGGCACATACTGTTTTTTAAGATCATCTTCAATGTATGCATTCTGGATATCAGACATACACGCAAGACTGACACTAACAAAATGCATCAGGAAGGAGAAGTTAACATTTCCCACTCCTCCTGGGGCCATTGAGGGGACTACAACAGGACGAATAAACTGTTTGCAACACTGCTTGGACAGTTGTACTGTGCCACGCACTTAGTACTACGCAGGGCTGCTGGGTGATGTTCCAAGGGGTGGTTTAACAAGCGATAATCAGTTTAAATTGACCAAGGAACAATTCTAAAAGTGAGGCCGTTCCCTGGGTGGTGCAGAGTTGGAGAAAAGATGCTCTGGATCACCACTTCAGCCACAGGGCTGCTTCTATCCCTTTGTGCACAGCCAACCACATACACGAGGGTCCCTGTGTCCCTTGGAAGCTCCTGGGATGGTGCAGCACCAGCAAAGCAGCATCCAGAGCACAGCTTGGGTCAAGCAAACAGGGACAGCCAGAAGAAGGTTGCAGGAAGCCAAATGCAGGTCCAGCGAGAGAAACAGGGCATGCATGTGTGTTCAGGGGAGCTCCGCAGAGCAGCGGGTAGTGCAGGAACAGAGTCAGAGCTGGGACTGCAGAGGTGAGGCAAGACACTTCCACACTGTTAATCATTTGCTGTTTTTTCCTGTGTCACACTTTTTTCCTGTGGCTACAGGAGCAACAATCCTGCTATTGTACAAAGCACGGCAGAAGTCTGTGGTCCGCTCTCTGAGGGATTTCCCATGCATGGTCGCAGTGGGCTCCCCCATGCATCAGCTGTTTTGCTGACTGGCCAGACGCTTGTGGCCATCAAGGATCAGGCTCCAAAGTGGCTAAGTTGTCTGGAAGCATAAAGAAACCTGCTTGCCCAGCGGAAATATTCAAAGCCTTGCTGGGAGCCAGTATTGTTTCCATGCTTAGAAGAAATCATGGCAAAATGCATCAGAAAGGCTGTTTTGGAGGGGTTTCGCTGCAGAGGAGATGAGAGATGGTCCTGACAAACTCCTTTTTCAGCCACAGGCTGCACTCATTTAGTGTCTTTTACCACTAAAAAAGGTCAAGCCACAGCCAGAGGAAGGCCTCTTTAAAACTGGAATTCAAAAATGTTGTTGAACTTTTGTTTTAAGAAGCTGCATTAAGTTTAATGACACAGGCTCAGGAATTCTTCAAGTTACATGTCAGTAAAATACAAATGTGTCCCTGTACTTACTTAGGGACTCCTGTAGCAGACCAGAGCAGTGATATGAAAGACTGCTTCACCCCAAACAGTCAAAAAAGGAGCTAAGTCTGCACGTGTTCTCTTCAGCAATGTAATTTAAGCACACTTTTCCATCTTGTGACTGAAAACCTTTTCTTTTTTTTTTCTGAATCTAATGAGCCAAGCTTGCTTTTATGTTTCCTCTATTGTTAGCAAAGCCATTAGATGGCAGTACATCCTAAATTATTCTTAGCAATGCCAAAGCATTTTGGTGGTGCTACAAATAAATATATTTCATCATGTGTTGACAGTGTAATTACAAACATCATAAACGTTTACCATGAAATATAGTTTCTATTTATATAGATAATTGGAAAAAGAATGTGAATGAAAAAAATAAATATAAACCACAGAAATAAAGGAAAGAGAGGAAACCAAGTATTTCAGCAGAGCAGCAGGTGTACTCTGCTATGATAGGAACCAAGTGTCTTTCACTCTTCAACTGGAATGTAAAAAAGATCCAAGCTAAAAAAGAAAAAAAATAACAGTCACGCCAAGCAAATCTAAAATAGCCCAGTTGTGAGAGATATTTATTAGTATTGCCACAGAGTCTCTGAACACCAGTACGGACTAGGGTAGCTGTTGCACGAAGGGTTTTACAAGCACAGGATGAGGAGGCAAGCAAGTGGGAGCAGGTCCTGCCCCGCAGCCGGAGTCAGAGCCAGCCTCCGCACGGACGGCAGCAGAGCACTGCTCCCATGGGAACCATGGGGTCACACCACTGGACACGTCTGTGTTTCGGGCACATTTAATCACCAGCTACTTTAATGTAAATTGCACTGATGTTTATTGTGTTGCACAGAGGAAATATTTGACCAGCAAATTCATACCACAGAGGGCTGTGCTACCATAATTCTGTGGGAGGTCACCACAAATTAAGCACTCTGCCTTCTTAACCTACCCTTGCAAAACATGCAGTGGCTTTCATGACATTCTACATCCATCAAAATACCAGGAGGAGTTACTAATCATGGTTGAAACATCCTCAACCTGCCAGGCTATGAAAAGGCACTGCTAAACATAGATTTGAGATGGTTTAGGGTGCCCAGCATGTAAAGGGAAGAGGCCCTCAGTCTGTTCCTGATGCCACTGCAAAACCAGTAAGTGTAGGAGAGGGGAAGTACAAGGGAGAGAAGACAGGGTCTTTTGGAGGACAGAGAGGTCTTTCTGCCACTTTCCAACAGGACACACACAAGCATTTCCTCGATAAGCTGTTTGGTCCCTGAAAAACGTAGTTTTAATTCATCTGAAACTATTCATAAGTTTAGGCTGAATTTGCCAAGTACTTCATACATACAGATATAAAGAAGAAAAAAAAATAATTGCAGTGTCAATATGGAAAACACAAACCACTGAAATTCACTGTACCAGAGAAAGAACATTTGTCAGTGGGAGACTGGAGTGTTACGTCTTTAAGTTTCATCCTCACTTTTATTAAAAACCTCTTCCTTGTCCCAAATCCCAGCTTCAGACTGAGCAGCTATTCACTTCTAAAACTTACTTAATAGAGTACCTATTGTTTATAATATCTCTGCTTATATTGACATGAAGGCAGACTGCAAAACCTCCCTTATACCAACCGACACACTGAAGCCTTATCCACTCGACCAGCCACCAGTGACAGGACTTGACCCAAGGTCTTTACTGTCACTGTGTCATGGCAAAGTTTCCAGTACAAGCTGTCCTTTTCAGTTCTTCCCCATGTGCATGGGAGACAGGCCCTGCTCTCACACGTACGAAAACAATTAGTGTGAACATCGTGTAGATATGCTAAGTCACAAGGTTTGCGTAGTATATTTTATTATTGCTTTAATTACTACAAGAATGTAGGGAGTCTTTGCATTTAAGACTACAGCAATGGGACAGTTAACAGAAGATTAACAGACAGTGTGTTGTAAATTAGATCCTGTATTATTATCAGGGTATCCATTGTGTACCACACGGGAGGCGTTTAATAGTGTTCTCCTTCAATGTTACTTCAGTAAGACTTTGCAAAGCCCATCCACTCGGCATCATGCCGTAACTCTTACATACAGTGCTACATTCATGCATGTCAGTTGGGAGTTTATCACCATCTCCTTTCATTCAATATTTCTTTGCTGCTTTTGAAAAACAAATCTGTTTAAAGGACCTCTGAGAAGAAGTTGCATGACAAGCAGACTGAGATGCAATGCGAAGGCCAGGAAAGTCTCTGTCTTGCACTGACTTCTAGGGGCAGATGCGCTGAAAGCCAGATTTTATAGAGACCATCCAAAGGGATTGCTTACACTTTGATCCTTTCATACTTTGAACTGGGCACCATCATAAACTCAAGCTCATTAATTAACCTTGGAAGGGGTGAAAACTCTCAGGGGCAAAGATAGAAGGTAGAGACTCAAGCAGAGACTCCAGCAGAGACCCAGGACAAGGTCTAGGAATGAAACAGAATTTTAAAAAAATATAATTAAAAAAGGGTGATGGTTGAGAGGAGGAGCTGATGAGAGGAGGTTTCTGAATCCTGTGAAACTTTTGAAATTCAGTGCAATTTTGTGACATTGTTTCTGGGCTGTAGAGAGCAGAGAGCCCTCTTTTGGGCTCTCACAAGGAGGGTGCAGTGGCTAATGCCATGCAGGAGGAGAACAGACCTGACTGCAAGAGGCCCCACAAGAGATTTCCTTTTAATCTTTGCTAAAGAAAAGTCCTGGCGAGGAACCAGAGCCAGACCAATGTTGGGGTATGGTCCCACTTTCCCAGGTGGGTGGCGCAGCTGCTTGTAGCATCCCACCTGGCAGGTCCATACCAAAGACCATCCTGCAAGAGGATTAGCACCAAAGCAGGTTGAGAGACATCATGCCAGCAGCCAGCCTTACTTTACAACCCCATCATGACCAAGATTGACATGGGTTGTGTGCCTTTCTACTGCTGAATCATCAAGCTGAAATCCTGCCTCATGGGAGCTATACACCAGGCATACCCTGGTTCCGCACAGTACCAGGCCAACACATAGAAAATTCAGTAAAGCAACCACTCCAGATCAGTCTCATTTTTCAGTCTTAAGCCATCTCCAAACAAACAGCAATAGCAGGAAGCTGGAGGGATTTGCATTTCCCGTAACAGAGCACTGGTTCCCTCATCTCCTTCCAGCACCGCCTGTGACACGTGGGGCTGGCAGACGTTAAACCCTGCGCCAGCCCTGGGCAGCACAGCAGCAAGAGCATGCATCTCCCCAGCAGCCTCCTGAAACACCCGATTCAGCTGAAATGATAGTGCCCAGAAAGCTGGGAACCCAGTGCACAGAAACAAAAAAATACCTTTTCTTTTTCACCCAAACAGGAAAACATTTCATTTTGGGACTGAAGCATAACCTGGATGGGCAGTTTGTCACTCCTTTGCCTGCAGACCATATAACCTTAAGCCAGTATCATATACCATGTATTGATGAGCTTGCCCTGCCAGCGTGGTCTCCTTCTAACGCCACCACCAAGAGCTGCATTTGGGCTTGTGACAACAGTTGCTGGGACAAGCCACGTGGCAAAACTGCTTGTGGGAGAAGTAATCAGTTTTCCTTTGCTGGAGACCACAGCAGACAGACCTTGCTTGCCCCGAACACCCTCTTTCTGTCTCGTACCCTCCAGGAATCGCATGTGTCCAGTGCAGTCCTGGGATGTCATTCCCACTTCCCAACCCCGCACGCGAGGTGCGGCCAGACGGCTCATTTTCAGAGCTGCTGACGGCAACCACAGAGCAGGAGGGACACCAGGGCCTATGCTGCAAAAGCAGGGACGTGTTTCATACCCTGCTCAGACACAGCTTTGTCCCGCGGCTCCTCTCTGACCGCTCAACTTGGTCCAGCTCCCTTTCAGAGAAAAGGCAGTGCTGAGGCCGGCCACAGAGCCTTGCGCCACGTGACATCTTGAAAATGTTGGGACTTGGGTAGGGAGGCCAAGGGTTGCTTGAATTTGGCACCTCCCCTGATCAAGCGCTGCCAAGAATGCTTCTAAGGACTTTCTGCTGGAAATTAAAACTGTTAATTCACACTCAGAAACTACCTGTGGAAATATGGCATAAGGCCCATCTTTCCCTGAAAGTAAATCCCCTGTGTAGCAAGGGTCCCTTTGGCAAAAGCAGATACTATTGACACACAGGGAATGAAGCCAGGCTCAGATTTAAGCCCCAATTTAAAAAAAAAAAAAAAAAA
>RSEF01000031.1:9591826-9632579 GCA_003993805.1 Himantopus leucocephalus
AAAAAAAAAAAGTAATAATAATAATTCAAATAAATGCACTCATTCTGAAACTCTCAGATTTAACACACACAACTCAGGTTTCTGAGATATCTACATCTGGGCACTCAGGACAGAGTCACACCTTATGGATAGTGTTGAAATGTATCCCTCTAATATAACATACCAGGTGACTGCTTGAGGCACTAACAAGAAAAAGGGAATGTGTTGTTTTAGTTGCTAGCGAGCTTATTTTTAAGCTTGCCTAATGCTTTCGAAACAAGATGAATCTCACAGACCCCCTTGCACTGAAGGTGACAGTGATTATGTGTTCTCCTATTTATTGCCAGGAAGTAGCTGAATAACACACACATAGAAACTATGCGTGAAAAAGCAAATACAGCATTAATAGCTATCGCCTTATTACTTTAGAACGGACAATAGGATATCCAGTCGCAATACCTTCCAATAATAACATAAAGCTGAGGTCGAGCTTTGTGGATCTTAGCGATATTGGCATTTGTTCCTACAAGGAAGAAGGAAAAAAAAAAGCTAAGTGAGGTTCCCACAGACCTTAAAAAGCAGAAACATCTGTTGCTGCTATGAACAGCTTGGATGCTGAGTTCAGCAGGAGAAAGTCCAGCAGCTAGGCCAGGTCTCTGCTTACCACCACATGCCTCTATGCTCAATGGGAAATGATCAGAGATAGTTTCAAGGGACATATCAATAATTCCAAACAGCCAAAACTCGCATAAACAAATAAGAATTAGTGCTCTCTTCCTTCTCCTGCCAGCAAGACTGGAAGATGTTACTGATTCCTTAACGTGCAGTCTCAAGCATCGTTGTCAAAACTGTCCCCAGCTGATGAGTTGCTCCACATCGTGCATTTGTTTCATTCTTTAACAAACAGATTTGAACTGAAACACTGAGCAGAAATTCCAAAGAAGTGAGTCTTGTTCTCAGCAATACAATCTTCTGCGGGTCTGGGGAAAATGGCAAGTTCTCATGCGCTCGGGTTTTCTGTTTGAGAAATGAATCCCCACTTCAGTGATTCACTCATTTCCCAACAATTCTTCATGATCTGGGTTTGTAATTTTTAGCTTACACAAAAAACATATCTTCTAACATAAGGTGACATACAAGTGTCAGAGATGCTGTTTTGCTAGTGTACTCATGCAAACTGTGCTCGGTGAAACTCTTCCTATCAGAACCTCTTTTGTAAGCAAAACCTTTTGGCAAACCAGACATCACTCACAGGGACTGAGCTGCACAGCTCTAAGAAATTGCTCTGCGAGTAGCTTGGGTAAATATCCATAAAGAAACTCCTGCTCCTACTTGGAAAGCATCAAACTGCATCAAGGCTGTAACAACCACGAGTCCAGAAAGGAAATGCTGATGACTTGGCATTTTGTACTGCTTAATCTCTTAAGTTTTGCATGTGGGAAGCCTCACAGAAGTAGAGTCCTGTCAAAGGAAAGAACCTCTGTATGCCAGATTTCCGTGTAAAAACAGATTCCCAGATACAGAGCTTTATTTTGCTTCACATTCTTAAATAAAAAACCCTTCCAATGCTGTGCAGAGCTAAAAAGCAAAGGGAAATGAAGTCAAGAACTCTGAACTTGAAGAAGTGAATATTGGCCCTGCTTTCTCCTCACTTATGCGCTGGCATCAATCTGGAGTCGCTCTTTGGCCTCCTCACATACAGCAGCATAAGGACACCCTAGCCCAATTTCCAGGGAGAACTGACTGAGGATACTGGAAGAGAGGGGTTTAGAGGTGCACAGCCTTTGGAACTCAGATGTATTCCTTAATTTAGTTATTGCTGTTATGAAAATATACTGGGCTGTAAAATATTTTTTTCTTTCATTAACACACTGAAGGAATGGACTTAAAGAAAGACTTAAAGAATACGATGACCTGAAGTTTAGATCCACACCATAACATTTATGAAGACATGGGGTTAAACACAAGTATGCCAAGAAATAGTGCTACCAGATATGCATGTTTGACATGTATTTCTTTTGACAGCAACGCCATTGTAAGAAACATACCCTTTTTCCTCTTTTTTTTTTTTTGCTAGTTTAAGAGTTCATTCCACAGACGCCAGCTCACACACAGCACAACATGCAGCACCTTGTGTGTACAATCATTACTAGGACAACTAAGGACTTCAGAAGTCAGAACCAAGTAGGAAGCAGTAGGCAAGGGCTGTTCAGGCACAGCTGCTGAAAAGCAAAGTTCATCAAAATTGGATGGGGCTTCACTTTTAGGTCTTTTCCAGAAAGAAACTTTCATGCTATATTGACTCCAAGGTCATTCAAAGAAAACGTGTCCTATGCCTGCCTGCAGACCTGCCCTCCTGACAGCATCATCTCTTGCAGGACCCTCCATCTCCACCTGGTCCAAAGCTGGAGAAGAGAAAGTAGGTTCAGTTCTGCAGAACAACTGCAAGGGACACTCCAAGAGAGCAACCCACCTACAGTCCTGTGCTGAGCACTGTTTGACAGCTTTGTCTTTGCACAGCTTAGAAAGCAAGTGAAGACTTACAGGCACTGCCACGTGGTCCAGAGCCACTTCTGTTCATACAGCTTGGGGCTAGCCCTCTCTAAAGTAGATTGGCGTGTTGACTTCCATAGCAGTTGCTCTCCCTTTGGGAAACATACGGTGTTTCCGTTGCCCTAAAACAACTGATCAGGGTAGTTTGGAGTGGGAAGGGAAAGAGGGATAGAAAAGAGGGTCACTTAAGCATCTGAAATTATTTAAGGGCTGTGTTGTAGCCTGCCAGAGTTCTGTTTTTATTGTATGAAGTTAGGATTATATGTTGTATGCCTTCAAGTATGGCATAAAGGCCTTTTTCAAGATGCTGGCAGAACACTGGAGAGCTACCTAGGATAGGGAGGAGAGCTAAGTGTGGCCTGGCTTGCCTTGCCTATACCACCTCTCAGAAATGGATGATCAAATGAGTTAGCCTCATTGGGGAGGAAAACAGGCAGACTCTGTCTGTGTCCAAGACCAGCATGGGGTGGGAAGCAATTTTCTGACAGCATAGATTATATAACTATGGCTTTTGACAGTGTCACTCACCAAAGTCTCTATAGAAATGAAAGAATGCCTGGGACAAAAGAGAAAGATCTCATGTTCATACAGTTGGGAAACACAGTGTACAAATAAACATGTTTTCTCGGTAGAAGAAGGTACCCAGGTGGGTTTCTCCAAGATTTGTGCTGCCCTACCTACAGTTGACCTGGAAAGGTGGCAGGCAAGGCTAGCAGCAGTGTGCAGGCCAGTCGAAGGCCCCGACAGCCCTGAGCATGTGGGTGTCGAAAGGGTAGAAGAAAGTTACTGTAGAGAAAGAGGCAGCTTGAGAGTGAACAAAAGGAGATATATCTTCACACAAAGTCTGTTTAAACTGAAAATTCACTGCCATGGGAACCTTGTGGAATAAAAATCCATCAGGAGTTTCTGAAGACAAAGACACCATCTCCAGCTCTGGAAGTCACTGTGTACCAAATTACTGGAGCCAGAAACATATAGCAGAGGGGTTTTCACTCTAGGCCTGACTTATTAAATTTTTCCTAAAGCATCTGTTACATTATTGTTAAAGAGAGAGTAGGTGGCTGGATAGACCTTTATCCTGACCCATTGCTGCTTTTCTTGGTGCATATATGTTTTAAGCGTAACATTTTCTTAACACATATGTGCCAATCCTGGAATAGAATTGACCGAGAAATGAGAGGCCACCACCTAGAGATCTCAGCCCCATATCAACACAAGGTTCCCAGGAAACAACTCTATTCTAGGAAACAACTTCAATCGGAGACCAAAGTGGAAAGCAAAACTCTCCGGCCCTTTGCCCAACTCCCATTGCACCAAGGAGCCATGCCTAGTCCAAAATTAGGAACACATAGAGTCAGAAGTCCCGGGTAAGTTAAGAGTCTTTACTTTATGTAATACAGATATACTAACAGTGCCCTCTTCTGAGAACTTCTTCCCAGTCTGATCAATACAGCATCTTCCTTCCTTTCCCTTTCAGTGGGGAACAGAGACATGGAGGTGTAAGGTACCTTCCATCTTGTTGTTCTTTAATACACGGACAAAAGTCACATTTACAGGCTGCAACCTCCTTAAGGGGGCAAGTGAAAAGGGAGAACTTTGCTAAAGAGGGGGGGAAGAAGGAGACAGGGGGGAGGAAGAACCCAAAAATCAAGTACAGTGGAAGTGGCATCTTAACTATTCCTGAGTCGGTTGTACAAGAATCCTTGCATTCAAGCCATTGGACTGGAGGCTCTAAACTCACCACAGCTATAGATCAAGGACATGAAACTTAAGGACATGAAACTTAAGGAGATTCTCAGGACTATCTCACTCTGTACTGCCACCTTTCACATTTTCTTACACATCTTACCAGATATAATGTCTCTCAAAGTCCCATCTCCTGAAGGCAAACGGATAGAGACAAGATGAAGTGCCCTAAAAGTTTCCATCTGTTTTCATTTCAGAGAAATGCCAGATACTGTGATCTGAGCAGTACCAGCTGGGAGCTCGCTCAAAAAAGTAATTTTTTTCCTGTTAGGAAATGCTGACTTGTTAAAACTTAAACCCTGACAAAACTGCTACAGTTCTGTGAAGAAGTTCTCAGATCCAGACTAGAATCATTGGTCACCAGATAAAAGGAGTCCCAAAAGCAAGTCATTTGGAAAAATTTCTTTGAGGTACGTGCCTGTGGATATGTGATTACACAACAAATAAGACCAAGATCTATCAGGACATGTCATTTACTTGAGTTCATCAAAAGAGGCAAAGGGAGAATTCAAACCTGTTAATCATGCTGGGATGGGACTGTTTTGCCATGTCAGGCTTTGGGGAAGCCTGAAGCTAGCAGGTCCTGTTTAGTTTTGCACAGAGCCTAGCACACTGAGGCTGTGCTAGAACTCAACAGGAAAACAATAAAGGTATCACAGGCATCTCTTCGTAAACAGTTTAACTTAAAAAAAAAATCCTTCTGTCATTTGTCTCCTTCCCTTCCTCTGAAGTTCTGCCACTGCCAAAATTTCTGCCACTGTCAAAATTTCTTGTTTCTGTCAAGTGCCAAAGCGTTTTCCGGGCAAAATTGCTGACATACAAGTTGTGCTCCATTTTGCATTCCTCTGGTTGTTTGTTTCAATATAGATGATTCCCACTTGACCTAGACCTCTTTCTTTAGCTAATTTTGTCCCCTATGAAATTGCGTACCCTGGCTTTCACTGACAGAATAAAGGCCACTGAAAAGAAAAAGAAAAAAAAAAAAAAGGAGACCACATAAATTATCTACTTTCCATCATTTAACAAACACTGCACTGTAAGCTAAAAAACAGCCAAAAATTAGAGTCCTGGTCAGAAGATGGAAGAACATTCCTTCCCTTTTTGGGGCTATATTTTCTAACACTGGTATGATTCAGTTGTCTAATCCTTGCTGGTTCGTAGAATTACCCAGAGTAATAGTGTTGCGGGAATGTGTTGAAACGTCATTCTTAGAAGTGTTAAAATTTGCCAAATGATGGGGGACAGACACGTTTCTGTAGTAGAAAGTAGAACTGAGCATCCCATTCCTGAACAGACTGTAATTATTGTTGTGGTGGTGGTTGGTACCCCAGAGGTAGAAGTAGTCATTTTGGTGAAAATATCCCCTGTTAAGTCCCAGCTTGCCAAAAAAGCCCTCAGCCAAAACCACCAACACATATGGACATCACTGGGAGTACGCACTCTCACACTGAGGTTGTGAGCAGCAGTCAGCACTTACATAGCACTGGTCTCCAGACCACTTAAAGAGCACAAGAGGCTTAGCATCGATTTAAATGCCACCAGCATTATTCTCCCCTCAAGTATTGCTTAAAAAACCTATGTAAAAAGTGTGATGTAATGGCCAGAACATAGGCTGAAATTTGAAATTTTGGCAGGTAGTCAAAGTGAAATAAAAAAAAAAAAAGAATTACCTCTTTTTGCACTGAAATGATCGGGGAAAATGAGGTCAGCATCTATTCAGTGCAAAATCATGCCTTCTTGGCCAACTGAAACAATAATGCTGAACAGTTAAGAGAAAGCCTGAGAGAGCAGAAAGCGCTGGTGCAAACGAGTCAGGCAGATACAACAAGGAATACTTGGCTAAAGAAAGTCTGAGGAGTTTTTATGGAAGTGGGAAGAAAGGAGCCAAAAATCAAGTAGATACGCACTCACCATTTTATGAAAGCAGTACAGAAAGTGCTCATCTCTTATTCACTGCTTATTCACTGAACAGACTTCAAGCATACAACACACATATAGCTGCAACCCCATAGTTAGTCATACAAGTCCTTTAAATCCACAACAACTACTGTAAACAAGCCTACTTAAAAATAAACCGTTATACCCCTGAGATACAAAGGCACATAGCTGCTATGGGAGTGCTCTTGCCTTGCAAGCAAGAGTTGACGTGCAAGCAAGACTGATCTCATTTCATTCTCATGCATTTGATTTTCACATGAAAATAGCTTTTACATATACAAACACAGAGCTCCAAACAGTTTCATAATGATTTCTTGTTTTAAACAAATTTGTTCCATATTCATATAGCAGAATGGCTACTGTACTTTTTTTAAGTGATTATGAAAGCTTTCAACATCAACTATGTTAATCTGTAACATACGCTATGCAGGATGTCACAGATATATCAGACATTAGAGTCAAACATTTTATTCACATAAATGAGGCAATTACTGCCATGGAGATGGCAGATAGAGTGAAGGAGACAGATGTCACTCATTAAATACACTTCCTTTCACAGAATTTTGTTATTGCGTTGTATGCTGCAGACAAGTTTGGCAACATTTCCCAGTCAATGGGGTTTGCCCATGCACAAAAACTGGGAAGAATTTGTTATTGCAGATTATCTCATCATGTAGATCTTTAACATCAGAACAAAAATCACTTTTAGGCTAGAACTGCTACTCCACATGGGAGAGATTTCTCAATATAAATCCATCGCAATTTTTCCCTATTCCCCCATTACATTTGTTCTTATTTCAGGCACTAAGCTTGATCCATGCCCACCCTACTGAGCAAGCCCAAATGATGGAACCAAAATTGACGCTCTCCTCCTGAATTTAGGAAGGGGGCAGAGATCATTTAAGGAGTTATGATATGAACAACCACCCTAACCTCCACAGGTTCTCCCCTTTTATAGCTGGATCAAATCAGTCCAAGAACTCTCCATCTACAATCGCTTGTGCTTGTAACAACCACCAAATCAACATCAGAGTGCTCAACAGTGACTGCAAGTCAATCTCTGAATCTATCTGCAGGCACAAATTACTATTAATAAAATATTTTTTAAAAAGCTATTGGGGAGGAATGACAAAGTCCACAAAAAAACCCCAGATTTAGTATTTATCTGGCTTTTGGGAGAGTAGAATCCCCCTCCCCCCTAAAGCTACATGTATATCATGTATCACCACAATAACTTGATGAGGCAAGGAGTTATTGTTGTTCCCCTTTGGAGGTGTAAATTAGAAGAATTGATTAAATGACACAGCGAGTGCCGTGGAAAGATTCTGTGGCAGAGACAGGTAGTGAATATGTATCTTTCCAGCCCTCGTGCAGGACCATAAGATTGTTTCTGAAAAAGAAAAAAACATTACAAAGACTCAAAGCATTTCACTGAGTTTTGAGAACATTTTCAGATTTCAAAGTATTGAGAAAAAATCTCAAGATCTATTAAGCGTCCAGATTATTCTATGCAGGAGAGTTGTTTTGCATTTGCATATACCCAAGATCTAAGATACTACTTTTAGAAGAGATATTGAAGCGCAGAGATATTTAACACAAAGGTAGCTCTCCACAGGCCGGGGCGGGGGGGCTGGGGGTAGTGGGGAGTTAACATGATTTCATGGAAAAGCCACATTGCACAAGGCTGAAAAATGTTACACCACATGAAGGAAAGACGTGCTCCCCCCGCCCCCCAAATCAGTTGTGTCAGGTTTCTTCAGTTTTCAGGTTTAAATCAGACAGCAGCCTTTTTGTTTACTTCTTCATTGAAAAAACTTATCAGAATAATACACTCACGCTTCTTTAAGCACGAGGTGGTGAAAGGCCTTGTGAAAAGAGAAAGTAGGAACCGTATGTCTCTGGCAGCTCCAGTCCTCCCACTCAGGGGACTCATATCTTAAGTTCAGCTTCCCCACTGCCAACAGGAGTACAGGAGAGAGTACGGGTACGGCCAGGGTGTACCCACAGTATCTTCCAGGGTAAAGGTTCATTTTTAGTCAGCCCTATCTGCAGAAGAGCAAAAACTCCTTTGGATGGTAAGCAAAATAATCCACATGCGTGAGTGGCTAGCGGTGCTTCAAATCCTTTATACGTCCCACTGAAAGGCCTCTGAGAACATCCCTCAGAGCTGTTCAGACGGATATTCAGAATATCCATAAGGTGGATGAGAAAAGTACTAGTCTCCATCTCTTAGTGAGAAAGTTCGAGTTTTTTGAAGTGAAATACTCCCTGGTTTTTTGAACCACTGCACAGATTGGATGATTTGTCACCATGGCCTGGAATACAGGAAACAGCTTACATGATGGTTTCCACAGCTCACTCTCACTCAAATACACATCTGTAAGCTGCTGGTTAACTAAGAGGTCAATGTCTCTGCATTCCAGATGTGCATTTAGAAACACATCCCGACCTGCCAGCCGAGGCTCTCTAAGTGTTTGGTACAGAGGCTTTTGGAAGCTGTTCTTTGTGCTTGTGAAAGCATGAGAAGACAGTGTGGGAACTACCCAGAAAACTCAGATTTATTACAACTTGATATCCCCCAGTCAGAAAGTATCCTCTAAGAAGTACACATGCTCCTCTTTTATATTCACCAAGGCCTCCTACACAAGCAGAAATGAAGACAAAACAACCCAGTCTGCTTTCTACTGAAGCCACAATCTTTTTGTGGTTACCACAAATATATCCTATAATTGAATTCCCCATCACGATTTCCTCAAAAAGATTATAACAACACCAAGAAAAAAGCATGGGTCATTTAATTTCGCAGTTCTATGAGTAAACCACAAGACCATCTCCCTCACTCTATGGGAGACAAGCTCCGATGTAGGCTAAGACTATCCTCTAGGAACCACATTCTTTTTTGTCCTCACCAACAACGCTCTACACAAGCAGAAAAGGGAATAGAAGACTCAAATGAGAAACAGATGTTTAAAATAATAAATAAAGAAAAGGAGACCACAACAGACACTCCTATCATTCATCTACTAGTTCAATCAATGACCCAAGATCAACCTCCTGAAAGCGCCATGCAACAGGACACAAAATGCTCCCCCCGCCATGTGCTTGAAATGAAAACATGCAGTGGAAGAGTCATTAAACCTGAATAAACTGACCCAGAGTTCAATAAACAAGCTTTAAGACATTAATGATAAGAAGTGGAAACATCCAGTACAAACAAGAATATCACTGCACAGTGAGAAGCCTGAGCTACATGCAAGCTCCTTAGTACAGAGAGAAACATAGCGACTGCTCTTCCAAACATTTATTGTTTACTTCCACTTATCTCTTTTTCAGGTACAACACACTTATGTCATAGGCATAGGCTGACGCATACATTTACCCTTTGGCATGTTTCTGATTACAAAGATTTTGATTACAGACCCATGCTGCTGCACTCTAATCGAGCCCTCTGATTAACTCCTCTTGGTATTAATCAGAGCTGCACGTCGTTAAGTAGAGAGAAAATATAGCATATTTCTAATTCTTACCTCCTGAAGGAAGCACGAGTTTGTACAGCATCTGCTTTCTAGGAGGTGTAGCAGTTGTGACAATACAGCTCTGTCCAGAGTTCAGGCACTGGATGGACACAGCCCAGGAGAAGTGCTGGGACACAGGCAGAGCAAACCACAGATGAGTGTCAGAGCTAAGACAGAGCACTTTGAGGGACAGCTGGGTGCTGGGGGGTCCCCATTCAGGCTCCTAGTCCAACATTTTTAACCCTCTACCCTTCTGTTTTTCCTTATGACATTCATTGCTCTTCCTGGACTTATTTTTCGTTACCTTTGGGAGGGAAAAGAGGTCCTGGAGGATGAGCCAGGCAAAACTGCAAGAATAAGGGGTACTTCTGCTCAAAAGCACACACATGAGTTGAACAGCATAGCAGACACTTGCACCTGCTGCCGTTAATCTGCAACCACAAAAATTAGGTATGGGTGGTACCTTGCACAGCTCAGCCCGTTCCTGGGTAACGTTCCCATTTCACTTAACAAATAACCTATTGCAGTCATTCAGTAGTGCTGATGGTTGCAGGGAGAGACGAGAAACATCAGTTCAGACCCCCCTTTGCAGCTTTTCACAGTAGGACTGTACCTGTGACCTAGCAGAGTGAGGAGGAGGATGCAGAATACCACGCCCAATGCCTCAGACAGTCACTGCAGCATCTTATGGCCAGGCAGCAACGGTGGTAGGGCTTGGCTACCTTGCTGTTTCCTCAAATGACTTAAGACAGCAACTTCCCAACAGCCAAGACTGTGCGCTGAACTTCACACTACTGTCTAAAGTCATCCCTAAGGCACTCCTCCAAGGCTGAATTTGAAATCTCTCATTTATGCAAATGTCACTGTCACAACAGTGGCTGAGGACAATTCCAGCCCCAAAGGACAGAATGCAGCACCCATCAGGTGTCTGCTAAGCTGGACAACAATAATGAGGTATTTTCAGAAGCTCAAGTTGGCTACAGACCTCTTCCCTGCCACAATGTGAAGGTTGCCATGGGAAGGAGTCTCACGAGGAGACAACACCTTTTCCTGCTGGACCACCAGTTCTTCTCTAATTCACCTGCACAGCACATAAATGTTATTACTATGCCAGTCTAGATGAAATTTGTCTAGGTCTGACTAGGTTAACGTCCCATTTGATGTGTACCTTTGTAGAAACCAAGGCAGACACTATCTCAGGAGGGTTTCAGTTACATCTTGCTGCTGCTCACTTCCACACTAAGGATCTCCACACTCTCCCACTGCTTTTCCCTTTACTTTCGAGGATTGTTCGTGCTTCCATTTCCTTATTTATGTTTATGTCAAGTAGCAGCTCTGTAGCTGCCTTCTCGCAGAGCGCGTGATGGGCTGTTTGCCCTGCAGAGCCCAGCCCAGCATCATCTGCCACTTCTCTCCAATCTTGTTTTCTGTCTGATGTCTCACAAGGTGAAAGCAATTTCCTTCCTCCTTTTCTTCCTTACCCTCCCTCCAGATGCGTATTTTTGTGTCGAGTTTTATTGCTTTTCTGGGCTCTGCTCACCGGCACAAGGTGTCCTGTACATTAAGATAGCCCTCAAGCATCGCGTTACCTGGAAAAAGCAGGGGACAGCCCTTAGCTTTTCCCCTGCTCCCTAGCTGACCCCAAACACCGCTGAAGAGACCGGGATCCACTTTTTTTCCTCCTCTTCCTTGCAGTAACAGCACCACCTTTTGGCGGCCGGCACGATGCTGTGATTTCGCATCAGCGGCTCAGCGATGTTACTGCATCGCCCAAAACAAGCTCTCGCCTGTCCGAACAGTGCTCATTTCATTTGCAATACCATTGCCTGGAGAAAAGAGGATGTCACAAGCCCGTGAAGTGAGGGGTCATCCCCTCAACCAACCCAACATCACCTGAGTGCTCCTTCTCCTAACTCAATGGCTTTTCAGATAAGATAACTGGTTACCAATTAATTCTACCTCCACCCAGCTCTGCGCTCTGAGTCCAGCAAAGCGGGTAGTAGTACAGCTCAAAGCACACAGTCATTTTCAGCCCTGAATGTACATAAACATACCAATCCTTTGACCCTTCTCTAATTGGCCTACCACTGTGAAGTAATCGAATGCAGAGGAACGGTTCTCATAAACCCAAAGTCTTAGAAGAATGACTATGCTCAAGACACTTGTAATTTGTCTGGAGCTTGTGGTGTACCTAGCAGAAAAAAAAAAAAAGAACTGGGGCGTTTTTTCTGAGGTGAGGCAGTAAGGAACTGACATACAAGAAGAGAGGTGAGAACCCACACATATTTAAAGTCACCTTCAATTTTAAGCCAGGTTTGAACAAGGGTCAGAAACCTGGGTGTTTGCATCCTTTACTGGTGACATCAGTACTAGAGCCACAACACAAAATCTGGCATTGCTTGGAGCAACTGCTGTAACACAGACTTTAATCACCCACCAAATCTCCCTTTCCCCCCTCCAGATCTGATAAATCAATCTCACTTTATTGATATGATTCCCACCAGCTGGGCTCTGATCCTTCTGCCTGCCTCAGGGGTTAGCGACACCAGCAGAGGTGAGGCTGTCATAATCAGGGATAAAGCAGAACAGATGCATACCTTTAATGGTACAAATGCAATCCAGTTCCAGTAAGAAAAATGTTGTGCACAGAATTCAGCAGAATCTGCTTAATTTGGGGGATTAACATTTCTGTTACACTACTTGGTAAATCGTCTTTGGGAATGACTATGACAACAGAAGTAAACCACTTTTAAAAATCAATAAATAAATGAACATGCAGGTGTCTGAAGAGGCAAAGGCAGGTCCTGCTTGACTAATCTGATCTCCTTCTACGACAAGGTGACCCACTTAGTGGACAAGGGAAAGGCTGCAGGTGTTGTCTACCTGGAATTTAGTAAAGCTTTTGAGACTGTTTCCCACAGCATTCTCCTGGAAAAGCTGGCTGCTCATTGCTTGGGTGGGTGTACACTTCACTGGGTAAAAAATTGATTGGATAGCCAGGCCCAAAGAGTGGTGGGGAATGGAGTTAAATCCAGTTGGCAGTTGGTCACAACTGGTGTTCCTCAAGGCTCAGCACGGGAGCGGGTTCTGTTTGTCAATAACACGTTGATCATTATCAATAACATGGATGAGGGGATTGAGTGCACCCCCAGTAAGTTTGTAGATGACACCAAGTTCGGTGGCAGCGTTGACCTGCTTGAGGGTAAGATGGCTCTACAGAGGGATCTGGACAGCCTGGACCGATGGGCCGAGGCCAATGGTATGAGGTTCCACACGGTCAAGTGACGGGTCCTGCACTTGGGTCACAACACCACCATGCAGCACTACAGACTTGGGGAAGAGTGGCTGGAAAGCTGCCTGGTGGAAATGGACCTGTGGGTGTTGGTGGACAGCCGGCTGAATATGAGCCAGCAATGTGCCCAGGTGGCCAAGAAGACCAACAGCATCCTGGCTTGTATCAGGAATAGTGTGGTGAGCAGGACTCGGGAAGTGATCATCCCCCTGTACTTGGCACTGGTGAGACCCCACCTTGACTACTGTGTTCCGTTTTGGGCTCCTCACTACAAGAAAGACATTGAGATGCTGGAGCTTGTCCAGAGAAGGGCAACAAAGTTGGTGAAGGGTCTGGAGCACAAGTCTTATGAGGAACAACTGAGGGAACTGGGGTTGTTTAGCCTGGAGAAGAGGAGGCTGAGGGGAGACCTTATCGCTCTCTACAGCTACCTGAAAGGAGGTTGTAGCGAGGTGGGGCTCGGTCTCTTCTCCCCAGGAGAAGAGCAATAGGGACAAGAGAAAATGGCCTCAAGTTGCACCAGGGGAGGTTTAGATTGGATATTAAGAAAAGTTTTTTCACAGAAAGGGTTGTCAAGCATTGGAACAGGCTGTTCAGGGAAGTGTTAGTGTCGCCATCCCTGGAGGTATTTAAAATACCTGTAGATGTAGTGCTTTGGGACGTGGTTTAGTGGTAACTTGGCAGAGCTAGGTTAATGGTTGGAGTCGATGATCTTAAACATCTTTTCCAATCTAAACAATTCTATATTCCATGATTCTGAGATGGCTTCAGTCTAACAGCCTTATGGAAATAATGAACACACAGAAAGTATAATCCTCTATTCTCACCATAATTTCTAACACATTCAAATCCACTGTTGTCCAGTAGGAAAGCAGAGTCATTCATATCTAAGGCTGGCTGAATGTCCTCACCAGGAGTCAGCTGTGAAGTCCAAAAAGAGGACTTAAGTCCAATCTGAAGAGCCATGTGCTTTAGTAAAGGCCTGTGGAAGTATACCTTGCACTCCTCTTCTCACCCTGCATTTCCCAAGTGGTGCTGGCTACGGCATACACACCTGTCTGAGGACCTCAAGCCCAAAGGCCACCCTACACCAGGACAGCACCTTGTGACTTGCTAGTTTGCACCCCAGAATCAACATTTGTCAGGATTAAGAAACAACATTTAGTTACTCTTACCCGATTTCAGACAAAGATGCTTTGTATAAGAATAGTATGGGATGATGAGCTTTTCTTTGCTAGTATGAGAATAAACATCCTGCCTTTTCCGCCTCCAACTCTTAAATTTTAATCCACAAAGGATCGTAGAATCACAGCATCATAGAATGGTTTGAGTTGGAAGGGACTTTCAAAGGTCATCTAGTTCAGCCTCTCCTGCAATGAGCAGGGACATTTTCAACTAGATCAGGTTCTCAGAGCCCCATCAAACCTGACCTTGAATGTTTCCAGGTATGGGGCATCCACCACCTCTCTCAGCAACCTGTATCAGTGTTTCAACACCCTCAGTGTAAAAGATTTCTTCCTTACATCTAGTCTGAATCTACCCTCTTTTAGTTTTGTACTTTTTAGTCTTGTACTATTGCAACAGGGCTGATTAAAAGTCTGTCCCCATCTGTCTTATAAGACCCCTTTAAGTATTGAAAGGCTGCAATAAGGTATCCCCGAAGTGTTCCCTTCTCCAGGCTTAACAATCCCAACACTCTGTACTCATAGCAGAGGTGCTCCAGCCCTCTGATGACCTTCGTGACCCTCCTCTGGACATGCTCCAACAGGTCCTTGCCTTTCCTGTATTGAGGACTCCAGAGCTGGATGCAGTACTCCAGGTGGGGTCTCACCAGAATGGAGTAGAGGGGCAGAATCACACGCCCTCAACCTGCTGGCCATGCTTCTTTTGATGCAGCCCAGGATGCGGCTGGCTTTTCACATTACCTCCAAGTCCTTCTCAGGGCTGCTGTCAAGCCCTTCATCCCCCCAGCCTGTATTGATCCTGGGGGTTGCCCCAACCCAAGTGCAGGATCCTGCACTTAACCTCATGAGGTTCACATGGGCCCTCTTCTCAAGCCTGTCCAGGTGCCTCCGGATGGCACCCTGTCCCTCAGGCGTGTCAACCGCACCACTGAGCTTGATGTTGTCTGCAAACTTGCTGAGGGTGCACTTGGTCCCACTGTCTATGTCATTGATGAAGATATTAAACAGTACTGGACCCAATATGGTTCTCTTGTCACTAATCTCCATCTGGACATTGGGCCATTGACCACTACTCTCTGGATGTGACCATCCAGCCAATTCCTTATCCACCGAATAGCCCATCCATATCTCTCCGATGTAGAGAGAAGGATGTTGTGGGGGACCAAGTCAAAGGCCTTACAGAAGACAGATGACATCTGTAGCTCTTCCCTTGTCCACTGATGAAGTCACTCCACCATAGAAGGCTGCTGGGTTGGTCAGCCAAGATATGCCCATGGTGAAGCCATGCTGGCTGTCTCAAATCACCTCCCTGTCCTTCATGTGGCTCAACATAGTTTCTAGGAGGATCTGTTCCATGACCTTCCCAGGCACAGAGGTGAGGCTGACAGGTCGGTGCATCCCAGGGTCCTCCTTCCTACCTTTTTTAAAAATGGGCGTCATAAGGGTGCAACAAGGAGTTTTAAACAATAAGGAGTTTTAATCGTTCTTTTATTCATTTAATCAGCTCTAAAATACCATTCAAGGACTAAACAATGCAGTCCAGTGTAGCAAGGAAAAAACCCCCAGGACTTCCACAATTTACGGGCAAGGGAACTGAATCACAGAAATTGTGCAATTATATCCTGAGAAATGTTAGTCTTGCCCCTATACATCTTGAGTTTGAACACACTTTGCTGCAAATATAACGCCACCACCCCGCAATCCTATTAGAAGCCAGAAGTACTTAGACTCTCAAGCCCCCAAAATAGCCCAGTCATTGTAGTAATCAGATGCTTTAAAAGACCTGTATTTTTAGACATCTGCTAGAAAAGGTACCCAGATGTGTCCAGTAGGTGTCATTTTTGTCCCCTCTTGCTTTCTTTACCAAAGGTTAGTGAGAGTAGCAAGAAGACATCTTCCTTGGAAAGTCAGAGGTATCATTGCTTTCCTACGGAAATGGATGGTATTTGGGACAGGAAACTATGGCATGTGCAGAAATTTTGTGTTCGACCAGAAATCTCTTCAGGCTGATCGGGAATGCTCAGGATCAGTTCAGTGCCTGGTCGTTTCTGGACTGAACTGAAGATCTGGGCAGGCAGGTCCAGATTTTGCTCAAAGTCCCAGGGTTTGGCGCTCTGAAATAAGGACTCTCCTCCCATGATCCTGTCCTTTCTACCTCTACGTATCCTTGGCCATGTTAAGCCTCAACAAACCCTCTTCGTACCTTCCCCTCTACTCCAGAGATATGAGACACACAGTCTACCCATGGGAACTTCTGGTGAACAATTTCTTACCTCCTCCACCTGCCATGCAGAAACCCAAACCACACTGAAAGATAAACATGGCTGCTGGGATCGAAGCAAAACCAGCCAGGGATGGTTTCCTGTCTGGCAAATATGCCATTTCTGCATTGCACAAACCTCTGGAGCATGACTGCAAGCACCTACCTCTTGCGCAAGCCAACATGAGTCAACAGCCCTGAAAAGCAAAATCTGGCATGGCTCACTGTGGCCAAGTGTAAGACATTTTATTAGTTTCATAAATTGTTTGATAGTTTTTTATTAATTACCTGCTTTGTCCCCATACAGGGAACTCCTAACCCACAGGAGGGGGAGCTGAAGGAAACCTGTGCTTCTCCTGGGACCTTTTAAAGCCTGGCATCCGTTGCCATCAAAATGTATTAAGCTGAGAGATTCCACTTTGGTTTGACGTGCTGGAGCTCCAGCCTGACATGAGTTTCCTCTTGCCAGTTTGGCTGATGAGGTGATAACCTCTGCCAGAGGGACATAACAGGGAGCAGAGCACCCCTTGCTGCTCCCTGATCCCGAGCCCAGAGGTCCCCAAGGGAAAGATACACAGACATGTGCTAAAGGACACCCGCATGCAAAATAACTTCTTGCCAGTTTCCCACGAGGCTCGCAGGTGGCATGAAGCCCAGATGTGAAATTAAATCAGTACCAGCAGCAGAGCTGCAGCCGGCTGTGCAAATGCCAGGGGAGCTGCACCCATCTACTGCACGTGGGTGGCTGTGCCAGAGACAGGGTCTTGGCTGTCACGTGGACCCTGCCAATGCACAGGTGCCATGGATGTTCATCCTCTTGGTCCCTGGTCCAAAACCACAATGCACTGCCTTGAGCAGCACAGCCATGGAAACTTCTCTCTGCTGATGTATATTCACAATGACCAAAAAAGGGCCATTCTGCACTCACCATCCTTCCTACCCAGCACTCTGGTGAAGTTGGAAAATTCATCCCTAACTGAGTGAGCTGCAAACTACAACCACACTTCTAAAATTTCCATTCAGACACCTTCATGACGTTGAAGCAGAACTTGCAGCAGCATTGCTTTCATGCAAAACAGACGCAGCCCCCACAACTGTCTCCCGTTCCTCTACAAAGATACGGCATCAGGAGCAAAAATTTCACTTGATATTCCCAAATAACTGAAATTATTTTTGTTATTAAACACTGCCTGACTAAAGTAACCCGCCTCTTTCGTGAACCCACGTTATCCATGAGACATCAGTGACACCAGTACCAGGCTCCAGAGAGGGACTTGCAAACCACAAATATGCTGGTCTGCTCCCAGCCCTGCCCCGGCGTGCCTCAGACTGCAGGCTAAAGACCTGGGGAGCAGTCAGAAAATATCATTTTGATAGACTTAACTAGCTTCTCTGGCCAAGAACTATGCCTAAACACATCACTCTATTCTAAAATCAGTTTTTCAGCTCCAAGTAATTAGGGGATGTTTTTCCTTCTTTCTTCTGTTGCAGAGATAACTTACTTGCAGCTGTTTGCAAACAGCTGATATGAATTTTTGGTCGCCTGTCCAGTAGCACGGTATTGTGCCTGCCTGCAATCTGCAATAATTTTTGCTACAGTGTGAATTTCAAACACGTAATAGCAAATTATCTGTTGGGAAATATTTCTCTGCATGGGTGAGCTGTGTGTAAAGGCCTCACACAGTCACACTGGAACTCAGTTTTCCAGGGGAGATCTGGCCCCTCAAGTTGCGTTGCCCAAACTCCAAGAAACGTGCTAAGTTTCTGAAGGAACTGGCTCATAGGCCCTTTCTTCCAAAGCACTACTTCTCTTGATAAGTGAATTAAGTGAAAGCATGGACCCTGAGGCAGGAAAACAGGATCTCACCTTCAGATGATCATTGCTTCTTCAACCAGTCAGCAATGACAAAGCGAGATAAGAGGCACTTGGTGAAATGCAAGTGCTCCTTTTCTGTGGCTTGTTGAGTCGGATAAACTCCAGTCACAGATGCCACACAGATGAAGGTCTTCTTAATCAGACAATACTGATCTTTGATTACACCACATAACAACGATGGAAAGGAACTGCTCAGCCCACTTTGCCCAAAGGCATCTGTTACTGTTGCTGGTCAGAGAAAATAGCTTTATCACCGTAATCAGCCAGGGCTGAACTACAAGGTGAAGAAAAACTCAGACATCAACAACCACATATTTAAATCAAAAATACACCTGCAATGAGAAAACTTCAAGGTGAGGTCTGAGGTTTTTCACAAAATTATAAATAGAACCTTTCAATACATGTAGTTACGGAAGCGTGACAAAAACAGGGTGACCGATTTCAGTGTGCTTTGAAGCAGGGACTTTTTCAGGATTAAGCCTTTCAACCAGCAAGCATGTCTGAAAGGCTTGTCACGGAGTTCAAGAATTTAGATATCTATTTTCTCCCAGCCTTGAAAGAGTGTGCTTTTTTTGTGGTTTTTGAATCAGTAACTTAGGGCTTGGTTTGTAAAGTGAGGGTGACTGGATACACGACCTGAGCAAAGCTGGGTAATGGATGGGAATTTTACCCGGCTGAGGGCTGCTTCGGGGGATGACTCACTGCTCTGCTGGGTGACTTCTGGGTGGTGACTGCCCACTCAGGCGGAACAATAAATTAACCCTCTGTTGAAATGATGCAATACCCATTTTATAGAAGGTTTCACAGTCTCCTCCTGAATTATGTCCTGCAAAGACTCCTTTTTCACTGGATTTTCTGAATGCTCAGGCTTTGGTTTCCATTAGTTTTTCTCTCTGCCGAAGAGCTCTTTGTTTCCAATCCAAGAGCACCAGAATAGCTGTTTTCCAGGAAATTAGCCTGGGAAAAGATTTGGTAACAGCTTTCTGCACTGAGTTCCGTGCATATCCCACAGGTTTCGCCTTCTCAGCTGTAAGACAGTAAGAGACCATCCAGGTTTTGAGGCTCCTGTTGCTGCTTCCATGGCCCCTTGTCTCCAGCACACGGAAATGTCATACTTTTATCCTTTACCATCTCCTGTGCTTTCCTCTTTGCTCCTTGTCCTTTCCTCCTTTATCCCAAAGCAGCTTCAAAGGTTCTGGAAACTTCAAAACTTCCACTCCCCCCACACTGCCCTCTTCTACCATTGCATCTTTCGCACCTAAGTCCCCAGCACATCTAGATGGGCAGCAGAGCACTGGAGGCGCAGCATGGCATAATCATGGGTTTCTCAGGATTGAACTGAAGAATGTCCTCAGTGAGCACATGTTCTCCATTTCTTTTGAGAGCTGGAAAGCATTTTGGAGAACTACGCTCAAATAAGAGTTATCTTGTCTCCCTCCTTCCATTTGGAGACTATATGAAGGTGTCTAAATGAAGGCCGTGTTTGGAAACTCGTTGCATAGCTGTCACATCTGTCTATGTAAAGTCTGGGCATCTTCCTCTGAAAACCAAGCTGTTTTCTCTCTCTTGTTCATTCCCCTTTTTTTAAATAAACCCTTTTATGTAAGCACGACTGAGCATTATTATGGCCTTGCTAATACAAGGAATGAAATTAGTAAAATGAGTTTTACCATGCAGAGGACAAAACAGAATATTTTAAAGCAGTTTTCAAAGCGTTCTTTACTCTGGCAGCACCTTTGATACCAGGGATCAAACTGTTGAACAAGGTGTCCACTATCATGTGGGCAACTTCTTCAAATACGGGGTCAAACATGGACCGTCTGTCATTTCAGGTCCTCTTTGTGCAAATTTGAATATCAGGCATTTCAGGCCACCGCAGTGAGCAATTAAATTAAATTCTGGCAAGAGCTGTCATCTGCAGATTCCCTCATGCTGGGGCACAATACAAACATTTTTTGCAGATATCTGAGCCGTCCTACAATGCAAAATGCTGAGGTTTAACAAGGTGGTATACAGGTATGTCGTCTTCCAAAAAAGAAAAAAAAAAAAAGGAAAGAAAGAAAAAGAGAAAGAGCGAAGGAAGAAAGAAGGGAGGAATAAAGACAGAACAGAAGAAATCAAACTGGCCCTCTAATGAAGTCTATTGATTGGGAGCTCATGAAACTGCAACACAGAGATTCAAGCACCACCGAGAGTTCCTGTGATTATTTCACTTTTCTATGAAACCCGACATGCGGCGGGTGGCAGAAGCCACCACAGAGGGGAGATCCGCTTCTCTGAGCAAGCGGCAGTGGTTAGCACCCCAGTCCTCCAGGCACACACCCACACAGACACAGAAGAGGGGTAGCACCTTTTAGTGCATCTTCGATCCAATACTCATCATCCCAGTAATCAGGATGGGGATTTGAGGGCTCTGCAAGCCAAGCTAACAGCAGAGGAGGAAGAGGTGTTGCTAGAGGGGCACATCTCCGACCGTGCTGCTGCAGTCATGCAGGTGACCCACTGGGGCAGCTCTTTGAGGATACGCAGCAATATTTTAAGTCAAGGGGCCAGTATTAAGGGAAAGGATAGCATTCAATTGATGCAAGTGTTAAATCAGGTCATCAGGTTTCTTAAATTGAGGTAACAAACAAGAGGATGGTGTATCCCATCCCCTGTTCGCGCGTGCTTGTCCCAGTGCCATGGGCCTGGATAAGTCCCCAACTGCGGGGGCCATAGAAAAGAACTTAGGGAAAGGGTACAATTTATCTGATGATTAGGTCCTTCCCTGGGTGGCCTCTCCTTCAATCTTTGTCATCTGCACCAATGGCTTGAAAAACAGCAACAACTTCCATATAGCTTTTGTACAATAAATGTCAAAGGAATAAAGGAAAGAAAAAATATTACCTATTGGGGATTTCCACTGAGAGGCTGTGGTTAGGCTAAAACTCCATAACACAATGAAGAGTAGAAAGGAGCAGCATTAAATAAAGTGTCACCTTCCAGCACACTATCTAGCCATTTAATCATGAGCAGAGCATCTGAACCCGCGTAACAAGAAGTGGCTATTTGTCTAGTCTCTATAGGAGGCAGAGAGGTAAACATATTCATTCCCATAAGGGGTCCTTGGAGGTTTTTTTTTTTTTTGTCTTTTCCCTTTATTTTCCCAGGTTTTGCATTTTTTGTCTCTTTGGGAACGTAGCTTAGGGGTCTTAGTTGAGTGCACCAGCTTTCCCCACTCTCCTGTTCATCTCTATGCTTCACCATCTGTAAATAAGTAAAAATTGCCACCGCTCTAAAACTTCTAAACTTCGTCCTTTTAGAAGGACCCCTTCTCCCTGTCCCTAACATTGTCAACATCTGCAATATCCTGGGCTAGCCTATACCTAGGAGCAAGAATTCCTGATAATTCTCTGACAGAGAAACACCATAAAAATGCATTGTAGAGAGGCCTGTTATCCTCTTCTCTTTACCAGAGATTACTGAACTGTGGAAACATCAATTAAAGCCAGAGCAAAGAGGTCTGAAGACAGATTTTAATCATGCTGGCTATTGGCTGAAGCACATTTTAAACATGTAGTTTAAAGTTGTTCCATTTCCTCTGTTTCAGTAAATATAAGATGTGTATAGCCCATAATTGCATAGACAAGTTTTGATGACTGTTTCCTCTTTTGCATAAAGGTTTTTTGCAGTTTTGTTCTTAAACAGACTCTCCCACCAGCTGGTTTTCTATATCGATAGGCATGAATTAAAAAGACTAACCAGACATCCTTAGCAACACAATAGACTTGCCCTACGTTTACTTCTGTGAATGTGTCTCATCATTCCTGGATTTCTGACATGTATTGCAATTATCTAGCTCACGCATCTTGCTAATTATCCAAATAAAAAATGAGTCATATTGACAGCGCTAGCAGAAAAATGATTAGATGATGATTTAGAGCTATGATAACCAGCCTGCAGGCTGGTAGCTCCTGTGCAGAATTTAGCCACAGTGCCAAAGACCAGTGTCCAACTCAAAAGTGCAAATGGGTTCAGAAGAAAACTTATCTTGTAAGATTAAATATAGTTAATTATATTTAATAGGTAGCCCTAAAATGCATCTTCAAAATCAGGGAGTTCTTATTCTTCTAGATTGCCAGAACTCAGTAGAAGAAAAGAAAGGAAAGATGACTTCATGCCCGTCCTGTTTTCAGTAGTCTGAGCATCTTCTTTGTCAGGTGTCCCATAGCCACCATTACAGGCACGTGCCTGAGCTGACCCTGCCTGGCAATGCTTAATGTGCTGTGCTGATTCTCCCTCATGCCCACAGCATGGGTGCAAATACTTTACAACCACAGGAAAATGTACTGATCCTACTATCCCAGAGAACACAGTGACTTTGGTCCTCCGCTCCAATAACATTCTTGCCAAATACTCCTCGACTCACATTGAGAATTTCCCTCCATCACGTTTGCCGCTGGGTGTTGGCCACACACTAATTATTGGTGGGGGTGGAAGAGCAGCCAGATGCATCCAGCTGGAATGACCTTAGCTATTAAGAGAACAAGCATGACAAAATCTCTCTCTTCATGGTCGACCAGGCAGCACCACTTCAGCGGCAGGCTGCCTTGAGTGCTCCCTCCAAAAAGCTCTGCTCTGTACCATGCCTTAGCAGCAAAATCCTGGGTGTGTAGAGAAGTAAATAGGGGAAAAGAAATAGCAGAAAATATCTGTATGTACTGCAACTGCAACTCTTACAAGTTCTGCTCTCTTATGAAACCTGTCCTTCTCTTTGCTCTACAAACAACACACCATGTTCTGCTCCTGGGAGAAGTCTGTAACCACCAAGCCCTCTTATTATCATGAGAGGTCACAGAACAGGCTCCATTTCCTGGCTGCCAACTGCTTGATTTCTCAACTTGCATTTTTTTCCCCATACAAGCAGAAGCTGTGTTTTACAGCTTGTTGGATTTGTAAGGTCCTGTTCTATTTGTAAGGTTCTGTATTGTTGGAAGAATATTACAAGTAACTGAAAAAAATGAAGCAGCCCCATAAGAATGAATATAGGAAGCCACAGTTAAGGATATATGCAATCTTTCTCTAGTAATGAATCTCCCAAATATACTAATGAAAGAGAACTAATACAGTTGTTTCAGTGTTAAAAGGCAGGCTGTGACTTACACCTTTCTGACTTACAGGTCTCTTTGGCTATATATCTGTGAAAGAATGTGATCTTTAATCTCTCACAAGTATCAGGTGAAATGTGTTATTTTGGCAATTGCTCCAGTTACATGTATACCTCACATTTCCAACCATTCTATTATAAATGATCTATGTAAATTAATAGTGCAATTAATAAAGTTAATAATAATTTCAGTCCAGTATCATGAACCAATAACCCTCACCTCAAATATCTTACAACCTAGGATAACTAGACTACAACAAAAAGAAAAAATGAAAGGAAGAATAGTATGGTTACTTTTCACCAAGTCTGCTTAAATTCTAATCTTTTTCTTTAATTTAAGGATGTGGTTGGTTGGTAGAACATCATTTAGAAGGAAGAGGCAAACGGTTATTCCAAACCCAGAAGTATCACAACAAAAAAAATGTGAAAGAAGGGAAAGCTGGGGACAACGAAACAAATAAAATCAGAAATAGGCATGGCTAAGAATATAATGGATAGATACAGTGATTATCAGAGTTGCCAATACTAGATTCAGTGCATTGTTTATTATGTATGTTTTGTTGTTTGGGGGTTAAATTCATACATAAGGATTCTGGAGGTTCTCCCTCATCCCTTGGAAGTTCCCCAGAACTGTAGGTCCAATGGGTCGTTGACTGACTGCCGTTGTGACTGTTTTCCCACATACAGTACCAAGAATTATTTAACTGAGGTTTTAAAAAGCCTGACAACGTATTTTACTTGTTTTTGTGGGTGCCATCATTTTCTGCTTTTTGGCAATTGCTGAGATACCACAAAAAAGGTGGTTTTGACAGTGATTCAGCCCTGAGCCAAAACTGAAAGTTCACATTATTTACTTTGACTAAGCATCCAAACTTCTGTGGGCTTCCCTTGTCCGAGCCTTCTGGGGTTTTAAGACTTGACAGGATCACTGTCAGATTTATTGGCCAAATGTGGCATTCTGTGAGTCTGTGAATTCCTGGGCTGGAAACCCAGATGCCACTATTGCTAGACATAAGGTGACTTCTGCCTGATGTGGCTTCTGCTGGGCAGTGGGAACCTGAAGCTCAGGGTCACAATGATTGCACTGACAGCCCTGAGGCCAGCTGGTTTCACAGTCTGCCCCCCTGCATGACTTCCCAGCCTGAGTGATGGGACATGGGACCTTCATCATCAGCACGAGCAGTAGGAGGTGGTGGTGGTGACACCACATCTTCAGAGAAACTGGGGAACCCCATGAGAGGCCAGCAAGGGAAGGCCTGGGGCAGCAAGGGAAACAGCCCCACATTGCTTGCCCCTTCCCAGCCCAGGGATGTCCCAGGACCTGTAGCCACTAGGGACAACCCCAGACGGGAGTCACTTCCCACAGGGTCACCAAAGTGCCCATAGGGCTACCAGCATCACCTGGAGGAGTCATATGCCACAGGATCATAAGGGACATCCCAAAGCGGTGTGTCCCATCCCATGGAGTCACCATGGTCACCTGAGGGAGTCAGATGCCATGGAGAACACCCCAAGAGGATCACATCCCCTGGGGTCACGAGGGACACCTCAGCAACCACAGGGTCAGCAAGGATGCCTGCGGCAGCAGAGCCAGCTAGCCATTATCCTCCCAGCAGGAGGTGTACCCCACCAGTGGGGTGCAGACCACCAGCCCTTGAGGCATCCTTGCAGGAGTGGGTGGGGGCTCGTGGGGCAGCTTGCTCCACGTGCCCCATGGAAGGGGCTACTAGCTTTCTCCGCCTCCCTACCATCTTCAGTGGGACCCTACAGCCCTCCTGGCATGGGACATCCCACCCTGCACCTGCTCCCCTGGTGCACCTTCTAGGGCACCTGCTTCTCAGGGCACACTGCTGTTTCCTCTGAGTATTCAGGAGGCACCTTCAGTGCACCTCCCCCTGACACCCCCGCCAGAAGTACTGGGGTCCAGACAGGGAATGTACCCATAACACCTTATCAACAAACCACCACATAGGCTCTTGACGATGTTGCCGTGAAAAGCCACAATCAGGCTCTCGCATCAACTAATTTGTCAGGGTCCTCTTGACTCCATGCTGTAAAACTCTCCCCAGCATCCCCCAGAGCTGCAGGGAGATGGGCAGCAGCTGGCGCCTGTCCAGGGTGGCTCCACTCACCCCTTCCCCAGCCCTTTCAGAGGCCCTCTGTCACCTCCTCAGCACAGCACGCCCCTCTCCTCTCCCTGCTTGCCACCACACTCTGCCATAACCACAGGTAACAGCCTGGTCACACCAGCCACCCCCTGACAGACTCCTGCCACCATCTGACAATTAAATTGCCTTGTGTTCAAAACAACAACAACAACAAAAAAAAACCCCAAACCCTGACTTCTTGTGCCTTTGCAGATTGCGAGCTCCTTCCACATTCACAGCCCATGTGCTCCCCCCTCCAGCTCCACCTCATTGCCCATTGCAGGATGATGAAATAGGGAGGGAGGATGGCATCATGGCCACAAAGCATGATGCAACCCAAGATGACGCCATGCGAAGTCGACTGCTACACCTGCCTGTGGGATGCAGCCCACACACTTCCTCACCATAACGCCCCCTCTGCTTCCTCCCTCCGTGCACCCGCATTCCTCTCCTGCACATGTGGAGATGGAGGGGATGGTGACAGCCCTGCCGAGGGGCACAGGGCACACACGCAGACCCACGAAGGGTGCAGGGAGCAGCTGACACTGGGACCTTCCCAAAGCACAGAGGGCCCAGAGAATGGAAACAGGTTGTGAAGTGCAAAAAATACTTTGTTGTTGTCAAGTGCAAACCCCTTTTTCCTGTTTCCCCTATTCACTTCTCCTTTATACCCCTTGGAGTCAGACGGCGCATCTGCAGAGAGATCTCTGGTGAGGAAGAACACCGTGTCCTAACCCTCGAAGGGAGACTTCTTATTTCTGGCTTGTTTGTTTGCACTCTTAATGCCAAAGGTCACCCCAGCAGCTTTCTCCCACCAGTAACCAACAACCCACAGCAACACACCCATGACCAAAAGTGTGCCTGCAGGCAGTGAGGATTCAGCACATGGCTGGGGATGCGTGGGAGAAGCTTGTCCCCACGTTCAGAGCCAGCATGGACATCAAACACGTCCAGGTCTGTGCTGATTTTGCTCTCCCTGATGTCACCAGGACATGAAGCAGGATCTGGAATGGGGTTTTCATTTAGCAAAGGGGGGATCATGGCTGCAGGCTGGTAGTACCACATGGATCTGCTCCCCATAGAAGGGCTTCCCAGAAGTCAGGAAGTGGTTGGATCCAGCCCTCAGGTCAGCATGGTAAAAGACAGGTGCTCAGGGATGACAGCGCTCCCATCTGCACCCGACCACCCTGTTTCACCACTTCCAGCATGTCCTCCTCTTCCCTGTGAGCTGCTCACGCCTACAGAGAAAGCACTGAGAGCCCAAAGGGACTGCTTTTCGGCAGGGAGGGACAAACCCTCTCCTGTTTCCGTGCAAGGTTATTGCTACCGACGCATTTCTTCTTGCAGCCCTTCATGACTCTGTAGGCATGCGGTTAATCTGCAGAGCAGCTGTAGGGGACTTTCCATCTCCGGGGAGGCTTTTCTTTTTCTCTTTTATTTAGAACAAGCAGCAAAATTCACACCCTCCTCCCTCCCTGTATGTTTCTGTGTATGAAAAATAAAACCGAAAAGGAAATGAACTCATTTCAGTGTAATCAGAGGCAAAGCTTTAAAGTGAAACTACCTCACAACATGGGATGTTGTCAGCCCTCTCATACCAACTCTGTTGACGGTCTAGCGATGAGTCAAGTGGTCCCTCTGCCTTCACACTCTGTGGCCACCCTTTGAGCTTTTACCAAGACGTGATTTCAGTCTGCTCCACTTCTCAGCCAACACAACCTGCCTAAGGAATGTTTGTATAGAGAAGCAGAGCATACAGCGGGTTTCACACTGCCACAATGCGCCATGCAGATCCAGGAACGGAAAGGGTCCAGCCTCCCCCAGTGATGCACTCGTAGCTGGAGGCTGCTGTACTCACCAGAGCACCCCAAAATGGGTGTATCTTGGCAGTGTGTGTGTGTAAGGGCACAGCCTGCTCCCATACTCCTGCCAGCTTCTGAACTTGGGGCTGTGATGATCTACCCACAATATAGTCTTATACTTTTGTGCCTTTTTTTCCTAAACATAAATTTCAAAAAAAAACCCCAAATCATATTCTCATTATTTCCTTGTTATAGCAAACAAATGGTCCCAAGATCCCCAGTGAAACACACCTGATCTCTTATTTGTACAAATCGTTGATGATACAAATCACTGTCCAGATGGAGACTGGTGATAAGTGGTGTCAGCAGCCCTGCCCTGCCAAGAAGGACTTGGGGGTACTGGTTGATGACAAGCTGGACCTGAGCTGGCAATGTGCTGGGCTGCATCAAAAGAAGCATGGCCAGCAGGTCAAGGGAGGTGATTCTGACCCTCTACTCTGCTCTTGTGAGACCCCACCTGGAGTACTGCCTCCAGCTCTGGAGCCCTCAGCACAGGAAAGACATTGAGCTGTTGGAGCAGGTCCAGAGGAGGGTCACGAAGATGATCAGAGGGCTGGAGCACCTCTGCTATGAGGACAGACTGAGAGAGTTGGGGTTCTTTAGCCTGGAGAAGAGAATGCTCTGGGGAGATCTTGCGGCCTTTCAATACTTAAAGGGGTCTTACAAGAAAGATCGGGACAGATTTTTTTAATAGGGCACGTAGCGGTAGGACAAGGGGTAATGATTCTAAACTAAAGGAGGGCAGATTCAGACTAGATATAAGGAAGAAATTTTTTAGGCTGAGGGTGGTGAAACACTGGCATAGGTTGCCCAGAGATGCTCCATCCCTAGAAACATTCAAGGTCAGGTTTGATGGGGCTCTGAACAACAAGTTAAAGATGTCCCTACTCATTGCAGGGGTTTGGACTTTAAAGATCTCTTCCAACCCAAAGTATTCTATGATTCTGTGATTTAAATTATAGAGGAGATCCTCTACTTCATTGTAATATTGAAAATACAACCTGCCTTTTCCAAATGTAGAGGTCTTACCTTTGCAGCAAACGAAACAGTTCAGCCCTAAAAATTTCAAAGCAGCAGGTTTCACAAAAGATACTGCCTTCCACCTTGGTTCAGTCCCTACCTTCTGTTGTTAATTCTGTTTGCCTTTTGCCCTAAGTTCTCCAGTTAAAACCTTTTCCACTTTCAAATCTGCTTTGTGGGATTTAAGGCCACTAAGTGATTCTTTACCCAACTGGGGATTATCCATACAAGGCACTTCCAAAACCCAGCTCAGAGAAAATATTGTTCAGAATAGTCTGAAAAGGTTCTAACCATGAGAAATAGCTCCTGTCCCAACTGAAGTGCATTGGAAGGGTACAGGGGAGACACTGCAGCGCAGAGGACCAGCTCAGTGCCAGACCAGAAATCTCAGGTCATCACGCTGGTATGCAGCAAAGCTCCCCTGGAACCCGTAATTCTCTTCTTAGACTTTAGTGATTCGCAGCAAGTGACTGATAACGAGCCCTGCATGGGTTACGAGATTGCTGGGTCAGCTGCAAGGCACAGGCATGCCATGAAAGCGCCAAGTGTCTCACACATGGGATTTCCCTTTCTTTTTTCAATCCCACATCTGCTGCATTGACTATACACAAAAATTCTGACAAAGAGCAGAGGAGGCGTAAGGAACAGGGGAAACAGGAGGTAGCCAGAGCCTGAAAAAGATCTGTCAGACCAGCAAGCAATGATGAATTCCAGAAATGGAGCACATTCAAATTCTCAACAAAGATAGCAAGACAGAAAATAACCATAGTTACCATGCAAGGAAAGACTTCTGCAAAAACCCAGCAGTGATGGTGCAGCTGTGCTAACAGTATGATTGGCGTTTGCAAAGACACCTACGCACACGGAGCAGAGTTCTTCAGAAAATACTCCACCAGCCTGATAAACAGTGATGAATGCCAATATTTACTTTACTAATACCTACTTCTTCTGGATAGTAGTTGCAAAGATTTGCCTTTATGAGGATATTGTCATCTTCACGAGTGCTAAAAACCACTTAACAAACTACCTAGTGAATTTTGCCCTCTCTTATACCCTTTTTAGAAAGCTTTTTGGTGATGAGCTGAATCGGGAATGACCTTACAAAGAGCCACCTGCAGTGTCTTTGCTTTCTGCTTTCATAGAAAATTCAGGTCACCAGATAATCTGCCCCAGCTAATTTAGAACTGACTGTGTAACAACCTAAGACCAGGAAAATTCAGTCAACTAGCTTCATCACAGTTACTCCTTGATTAAAGAGCCCATAGTTGATACAAACTCTTTTACACTACAGGTGTATCAAGGAGGGGCTTTGCTATCCAACCCCATCCTCAACCAATATTACTGCTGTCAGCAGGAAAACTGCTTTGCCCACCCTGGCTTTGGTGGGCACCAGATCAGACGCAGGCGAGTAATCTTTCAGGAGCATTTTGCAAATAATTAATTAATGCAGCCTGCTTGGCACACGGGTGGTCGCAGAGGAAAAGATGGGTGTTCATCCCTCTGCCAGTGACAGAGCGCTGCGATATATGAACAAGCCATGGAGTTCACCTTTTGCGAAGGAGATTATCTGCTTGAACTTTCAAGGGAAGCAGGCGAGAGAGAACAGCATTAGGGAGCGTCTCACAACTAGTCGTAGGGCCATTAGGTAATATTTAGACAGCAGATAAGACGCGTGCTCGTGGAGGTTACAGCTGAGCAGCAGGCAGGGAGGTCTCCTTAGTTTCTTTTCCTGTCTGGTGCTGGATCATATCAGCAAGTCAAAGTTGAATTAGCTGGAGTATTGCACGTAACTGTATAAATCTGCATTAACCTCTTCCCTCGCCATAGTGTAGGTGTTGGCAGCACAGCAGCAGCTGCTGGAGGCCAAAGCTTTGCTGCTGTTGCCACCAGAAAATCGCTAACACAGAACAAAGCCATTTCCTCGAAAAGTGAGGTTGAGATTAATGCTTAAGGCTTGGGGATTTATGAAGCTTTTCTTATAACAGTAGGAGAGATCCCTGGAGGAAAAGTGCCAGAGAAGAGCAAACAAGAGAGTTGGAGTGATTAAAGAAATGGGGGAAAAAAAACCCAAAAAATCCCCAACCCTGCTGAGGCCATCCTCACCCTCGCTTTGCGCGGCCGCACCCTGCGGCGCGTTTTCCCGAAATGACCTTTGGTTTGTGCTCCTGACAATAGAGCCGAGTTTCCTGCTCGGGTGCTGGGACCCACGAGGATCAACAGGAACCACCAACTCTGCGGTCTGCAGAAACGGGAAAAGGGAGAGAGAGAGAGAAACAAACAGCTTCTCGGTTAACACAAGAGCTGTCAACACTGGACAGCCTTGGGAAGATGAGACAACGAACTCCAATAACCAAGAGATTTATTTAAGATCTTATA
Source organism: Himantopus leucocephalus (assembly GCA_003993805.1). Lineage (NCBI taxonomy): Eukaryota > Metazoa > Chordata > Aves > Charadriiformes > Recurvirostridae > Himantopus > Himantopus leucocephalus. Next base: position 9,622,721 of record RSEF01000031.1, read on the forward strand.
GGCAGGCACGGAAGCAGCTTGAAGCTGATTCAGCACAAATAACTGAGTTCAGAGATAAAACAGCTAGTTTCCTTTCTCTCCTACTCTTGATTTCGTTTCTGCAACATTCGTTTTCCTTTCAGCAAGCCTGCCTGCTGGTGTTATTCATACTGAGCGTCTGTCACGTGTTGGCTTTCAATAACATGTTCTTGGTTAGACCACATCGCCCAGACGCCAGTGAAGCTCAGGGCATGTTACCTCAAGATGATTCTCTCTTCTCAGCTGTGTAACGGTGCTAATTTTAAATGCTGTTAAACAGAAATGAACTGGAAGAGTGCTCCGAGATGCTCCTGCTCCTTAGGCTGCTGCTCTGCTCCCTGCCGCATCTGTGCCCACCCGGGGACCTCTGGTCCTGCTCGGTGGAGCCACGGCAAGAAACAGCTTTTGTGGCTGCTCCGGTAGAGCAGCTTCCCAGAGGCCCGTGCTTCCCACAGCTACACCACTTTGTTAAAGGGAACTGAAACAGAAAACGTCAGAGCTCGCTGGTGCCTTCAAACCACAATGGACTTTTTTTTTTGCTCTGCCCCTGTTGTGCAATCCTATAATTGGCAGCAGCCCAGCCGTGTGCTGCTCCCGCCATAACAGACTGTAATTTGTCACACACCCGTAAGGCCCTCACATACCAGTAAAAACCTGCTGGGAAGTGGGCCAGATCTGGAGCTGGTGCAAGCCAGCTCCCCTCTAAACAATGGGGCTTCCTGCCCTACACCACCGCTCTCACGCACAGGGCTCTGACCGCAGCCATGGCGGGGGCACTCAGCAGAGATGAGCGCTTCAGATACTCCGTCTCACAGATGCGTCTATTAACCCGTTTTGTACACTGAAGTCCCACACTGTTCTTACTACCCTACCACTATTTTAAAATAAAATAAAGAAAATAAATTAATTCCTGTGACTCTACAATCTCACTGGTTTTTGCTGAGCTGCCCTGACAAGGAAAGCATCTGCTGTCACACGTTTGTACAAAAGAAGGGCCCATTTCTTGGTGCTGCTGCAGAGGTAGTTGCCCTTAAAGATTGTCCCCCTTTTGGGTGAGGAAGTGTTGCTAACCAAGACAGGATGGAGGTACATTTGTTTTTGGCCTCACTGGAGGAACAGTCATTTAAATAATCTGCCCAAGTATTAAATCTGTCTCTGAATCCACAAAGAAGAACAAGCCCCAGGTCATCCCTGGCTCTGCCTAAACGAGCAAAATAAATGAGCAAAATAACATGCATGTGCCCAGCAGTGCAAGGGACCAGTGTGTCCCCCGTATCTGCAGCCCGAGTTCGGGAGTACTTTCCTTGCATTTGGGACCGCAGAGCACGGAGAGCACTAGGAGCACGCGGAGGTCTCGTTAAGCACCCCAGCCCCCCGTGCCAACATCCTGAAGGGTCTGCTGTGATTTATGGAGCAGCCGTCAGTCTACAGCCATCAGATGTAGCCCTAAGCACCACGTGCCGCAGACCACAGCACCTCCACCGCCAGGGATGACACGTCACACCGCCTGACACGCTTCTCAGCTGTTTACCAGCCTTCCCGCCATTGAAAACCCAACAGACTTGTTTTGAAGAAGCCTTTTCTTATGTAACAGGAATGATGCGGTCAAAGCGCAGCTCTCCCTGAATGGGGCTAGGTTACAAACAAGGGTGTTCACAGCTGAAAAATTACTCTAAACACATCAAGTCAAGCAAATAGGCCTATATGCCATATAGGTTATATACCAAAGGATGACAGATGAAGGCCATCCCTTCTCAAAAACGTCAGAAACTCCTCCGTGGCCAATCTAAGCTGCTCTGACGCCAGGTCACAACCCAGCAGAGTGCACTGTGGGATGGGGTGCAGGATGCCGGCTGCCCCAGTCTTGGGAATGAATGGCTGTGCAAAAGCCACATCAAACTGTAGCCTTCGTTCAGACAGCTCACCCTGAGAAATGCCCTGTCCGTGAGCCAGCACCGCTGCCTTTCCCGCATGCCAGCCCCGTGGCACTGCTGTGCCCGCTGCCCTCTGCCAGGCACCAACGGGGCTGAGGTTTCCTACACAGGGTGAGAAATCCCAGCCTTGTTTCAGGTGTGTCATCACTTCCAGGAAACACGCAGGGGAACGGGTTCCTGAGCTGAGCTGGTGAACTTCTAATAGACTTCAAAGTCACCAGCATTTCTAGACACTTGACTTCAGAGGCTCCGATCCCACAGAAAGGAGCTTAACAGGACTTTGTGGGTCTGTACTACACCACGGTGTCTTTTCCTGCTTGAAGCTGTGTTTTGATGGGAGAGGTGGGCATTTACTGTCTTTCACCCACAGATCAGTTCTTTGTTATGTCTGGCCCATCTGTGCAAGATGTTTTCTTTTCTGCCCTAAAAACAAAATTCCACCCTATGTGCCACCACACCAAATATCAGCTCTCTGAGGGACAGGAGGCAGGTGAGTGACTCACGTATCACTGGCAGCTCTCCCAACACTGTGCAACAATCACAAAGTCACGAGGGTGACTTTATAATTCCAGCTCTTCTTTCTTGTAAAAAACATCATCTAAAATTACAGCAAGTGCAAATAAGCATACGCCAGCATGTGTCAGCCAGCGACGCGCTGTGCAGCCACTGTGCTGCCATGGTGAGGATCCAGCAGTGGGAGGGAGGCCTTAAGTCACAAATGCCACACGGCATGGGCCAGCCTGTTTCCCTACGGCTTGTTCGAAGCCAAGGTCACCATCACCTCGAATAATAACACAGCACTGTGTCAGGAGCATCTCCTGGTTAAGACCAAGCAGACCCATCCCTCTGTGTCGTCTTGCCCACCACACGTACACCCCATCCCTTGCTTCTGCTTGTCCAGGCACACCCCATCCTTCCACCTCTTCATCCTCAGTGCAAGCACAACCCCGTCCATCTCTCCTGGACCACCACAAGCACAGCCCACCCTCCCATATCTCCTTGCCTAGCGCAAGCCTACCTCACCCCTCCGCCTCTTCTTGCCCAGAAGACGCAAACCCCATCACACCACCTCTCCTGCCCCTGCCACCAGCCCACCCCATGCCTCCATCTCCTCTTCCCTCAGCACCCCACATCCCTCCACCGCTTCTCCCCCAAACGCGCCCCATCCCTCCATCTCCCGCTGTTCCCGCACACCCCATCCCTCCGTTCCTTGTCCCGCAGGGGAGGAGCTGTCGCCGGGGGCCCTGTCCCGTCCCCGCACCGCCCGGGGCGCGCTCCGGCACGCCGCCACCTGCCCGCCCGGCGGGGGCGGGGGGGGGGCGGGATTCCCGCTCGGTTACCCACGTCACGGCGCGGGGAAAGCCCCGCCGCGCCGCCGCTTTTAGGGCCGCGCTCCGCCCCTCCCGCCCACAGTCCGTTGCCGCAACCGTACCGGACCGGACCGTACCGTACCGTACCGGACCGTACCCCGCCGTCGTGATGATGCCCGGCAGGACCCTGAGGAAAGTTGCTCCGCCCGCCGCTCCCGCAGGTACCGGAGGGTTAACGGGAGCGGGGTGGGGTGGCGGGGGGACGGGGGAGGGGGGGGTGGTACACGGGGGACACACGGTTGTCCGCCCGGGCCGCTGCTCTCCCCGGCTGCAGCACCCGGAGCGGGGGGCAGCACCCGCGGCAGGACGCCCGTGTGAACGCGGGTGGTGGGTACCGGCGCTGCTGGGGTGTGCGTGGGGGTGTTAAGATTGAGAAAAAAGGAAAAAATCGAGACAAAAATAATAAAAAAAAAAATTACAATATTGCCGCGATGCCATTAAAATTGAAAGCAAAGCGGCGGTGCGGGTGGCTGACGGCTTGTGTCCTGCAGAGCGGGAGGTGGTGGCGGAGTGCGCCATGCAGCTGCGCAGGATCGGCGACAAGTGGGACCTGCGGCAGAAGATCCTGAACCTCCTCACAAAGCTCTTCTGCCCGGAAACGTGAGCCCCCCATGGACATGGTGCGGGGAACAGCAGGGCAAGACCTTGGCTTTGCGGATTTGGAACAAGAGACTTCACTGACACTGGGAGATGAAGAAAGCTCTTTGCGTTGCATTTTGCTGCCTGTGGCCGCTGAAGGATGGCTGTCGCTACATGATTTCTTTGAAGAATGTTACAGCAGTATTGGCGTATGAATGCCAGGTGGAAAAAACCGCATAGCGATGGGGAGACTTGGGGCAAGACGAAACTTGCCCTTCAGCCTGGTCTGAGAAGACTTCCAGGACCCTGGTTTCCCCTGTCGCCCTCTGGTCCTCCTGTCCCACACCTATGTTTCACCGAGGAGCTCGGACCACCTTTGGGAAGAAGCAAAAAAAAGTGGCAGTGTCTTGGAACTCGGGAACATACATCACAAGGCCAGTTGCTCAGTTTCTGACTGCTCTTCTTTCCTAAAGCATGGATTCTGCTGGACAGGGACCTGGTGGTGGGATTATTTCATTTGTTAAGTAAACCACTGTCTTTATTGAAAGGTTATTTGTTACAGGATGTTAATTTGTGGACTAAAAATTACAATTCTATGAATTAACACGATGTTGCATAGTTCTAGTCTATATTATATATATATATGTGTATATTTGTGTATATATATAATATATATAAAAAATATAATTATGTGCACCCCATGTGTATGAAATGAGTATTTCACAGAACTATTAATTGACTGCTGCTTGTTAGGCTCAAGAAATAGTATGAAAAAATGTTCAAAACATGACAAATCTACATTATATTAACTAAAAGACAGCATAATGTTTTCTGATAATAAAGGAAATACATCATGCATTAGAGAGGGGAGCATACTGTAGTATAGCATTATATAAGAAATATATGAATATATGTTACAAAAATACAGCTATTGAGGTATGTGTAGTGGAAGGATTCTTTCAGTATTACAAAGAATTTCTTGAGAACAGGACAATACTGCTGTGTCTTTATAAGTAACAAAATAACTCTTCAATAGAAGTGGATTTTTAAGTCGAATCCATGTTGAATCTCAAATTTTCTTGAGAATGTTATTTATTCAAAGAAAGCAACTACCTCTCTTTGAAGAAATAATATGAATAAAATTTAATGTTACAGTCAGTACAGGAAAGTAGCCTTGGATTTCTGAATGTTTAATGATACTTAGAAGTGAAGGTTCTTCCCTTGTACTTTATTTCCCTTTCATTTCATGGAAACCTCATTTCGGTTCCGGAATGATGAGGCCACTGTAGCGCATCCAGTGGGTGGTGATGCATTACGTTTGTCTCACTGAGGTGTTATTACCCTTGGCTGGCTTCAGAGGAGCTGAATTAAGCATGTTGATCACCATCAAGGCAAACAGTAACTCTGATAGTCAATTCATGTCAGACACGATCCTAAACAGTATTTTTTCATGGGTGCAAGCTAGCAAGAAAATGACTGAAGCTGATCGTGTTTTGTAGCTACCTCTGAGGTCAATGGTCAGAGTTCCTTCTCTTAACTAACCTTGTTTGTAAGCACGTTTGCATTGTATAAGGCTGTATAGATGCACGTTCTGAATTCTGGGTCTGTTCAAATTACGTTTTTTCCTGCCTTGTAGTGAATTCTTGTTTGTATTTATATTTAATTTTTCAGTTAGCTCTTCTGAAGCTGCCTTTGCAAAATTGTCGTTATGTAGCTCTGGTCACTCTGTCACAACCCACTGTATATGGCTGTTACTTGTTGTCGCTGATTTCGCTAAGCAGAAGCTGACTGTCTTTGCCTGCTTTCCGCACGGGGGACTTACCCCATCCCAGCGGTGTTACTGACAGCTTTGCCACTGGCTTAAGTCACACACATGGTTCCCTCCTCCTCCAAGCCAGCTAATACCTTTTCAGTGAGAACATAATGTTTCAAGAACCGTTGTTATTCGTCTTAGTACTGCAAAGTAACATGTTTTGCTGATGTGTACAGAGGTCGGTTTTTCAGGTGTTAAAAAGTAAATGCAAAGAGTTTCTATTGGGCTAAACACCAGCTCCCAGGCTAATGCCGTGTCCAACTTGGCAAAGCTGTCCATCAAAGACAGCCCCAACTTCAACAGAAGGGCTCCTGCTGTATGTCCCGGACTTGGTGGAGTCCTGGAGTCTTCATTAAGGACACTAAACAATGACCGTGCCCGTCTGGGACTCTCAGGAAAATTCACCATTAGTATTCGTATTGGTAACTGAAACATATTTGAATAATGTGTTCTGCTCCATGTATGCTGCTTTGAAATTCAAGAGGAAACGAGGTGTGGGCTTCAGAGAGCCTGCCCGGTTCTTCAGGCTGTAGCACATGCGAACGTTATGAAAAAAAGTATCTCAGTAAATGCATTGTCATGGGGATATCTGAGTTAAGTATTATGGGGATATCTGAGTTAAGTATTAGCACAGTTATTTTTCTGTCTAGACTATTTGTTTCCTATGAAGCATTTTTATGTTTCTCTGAGTATTGTCAAGAGTGCTAGCATTCACCAGAAGCTCAGGAAAAAGATCTGGATCCAAGTGGTCAGTGCCAGCATATGAGCAAGTGCTTGCTGATGTCCTCCCTAGGATTCCTTTTGTTAATTCTGCAAAGGATCTGCTGTATGACCGTATCAATACGAGTTTGTTTTTCTTAAGACCTGTTCTGGCTACGGGCCAGATGTTTTGCTGTACACCCCATGCATGTATGTCTTGAATTCTTGCTAAGATAATAAATACGAAGCATTTGCAAGAAAAATGAGTCATTGTTGTTATAACTCAGGGTTTTTTTTTTTTCAGATTCTGAATGTGTGGTTGCATTATACGAATTCCTTCCATACTTCCAAGTCAGCAGGCACACACTAGGGCAACAGCAGGGTGCCAGTAGGTATGCTTTGGGAGATTGGGGGTTTACTTCTGCCTTTAAGAGGAACAAGACATAACCGTATCCTTGAACTTCAAAATGGGAAACTGACACACCTATTCCACTATTTTCTAGTAACTACTTCCAGCAGAATAGTCGAGTGGTGTCAGGGGCTCCATTACCTCTACCAGAGGTGTTGCAGCTCGGAGGAAGAGAGTTCCTGGGAATTAGTGAAGGATAGACATCCGAGTTAAGGGTTTTGTCTGGAATATAGGCAGAAGGGAATACAGCATTTTGCCAAGGTCGGATTTTTACTTTTTCCGAAGTTTGAAGCTGGATTTTTGGAAAAGGGGGAAGAGCAAAAGGATAGTGGAGAGCTTATTCTTCCTCCCTAAAGCTGGAACCCAAAGATGTGTCTGTGGAGAGGAGAGCCCAAGATCCTCACCTGCTGCACCACGCACATCGGCAGGCTTTCCCCTGACTCACCCTGCGGCTTCTCCCCAGCTTCATGGGCAGGGAGCACCACGCCTCGGGCACGTGTTCCCAGCGCAAGGAGGACTAAGAGCTTCCTAGCCAAAGGCTCTGGGTTCTAGTAAACGAAACAAACCGAAAGGGAAGCAATTCCCAGTCCTTTCTCAGTTAGCCACAAGCAGAGGCTTGGAAGAGCTTTACTTCAGGGGGCACCAGTGATATGGTCCTGAGAAGGCCCATCAGCCTGGTGCCAAGTGCTACCACAGGTGCTGCACAGTGCATTTCCACACAGCTCCACCAGCAAATTACACTTGTAAGACTCATCAGCCTTGTGAAAACATCCAGACACCCTCACCTGCTGCCCGCCAGAGCCTGGCCCCTCTCGAGCCAGGTCACTGCCAGAGTATGATGCTTGTGACCTGCTCCTCCCTACAGGGCAGGGGAAGAAAAAATCCCATCACTGGGGCACGGCATCCCTGTCTGAAGGCACCTGACTCACCTGCAAGCACCTGATATCAAAAGAACAAACCAAACCCACCTGCCAAAGCAAACTGCCAGCGTTGCCGCCCCGGGAATCTCCATTAACCACAGCCCCTGGGCACCCGCCAGAGCACCAAGTGCAGCCCCGGGTGATGCTCGCCCAGGCGAAAACCAGCCCGGCACCCCTGGCCAGTGCAACGCCCTCACATCCGAGCCTGGATGCACCAGAGGTATTTCCTAAACAAATCGCTAGACAACAGACAACATGTCCCTCCTCCCTTCTCCCCCCGCAGGATGTTTTTTAAGCCTTCTGAAAAACAATGTCTCATATGCTGCTCATTATTTTTAGCACGCGCTGTTGGAAGGGGCTAATTTTATCATTTTCCTCCCGTCGACATGAGATGGTGCGAGGGCATGACGTGTATCTGTAGAGGTGCGAGGAGGGTGGACAGGAAGGGCTGGGGATATGATGTGTTGTCTTTCGGTCTGGCAGGGTTTTCCATGAAGTCGGTGACTGCCTGATGGCGGGACTGCCAGTGAGCAATAGTCCCACAAGCTGCTACAGCTGTAAACAAGGGTCTTTACCCATGTGCGTCACTATATTGTCTGGACGATGGCGTAAGAAACTGGCCACGCCAAGGCTGCCCTCCCTTCTCACGCATGGTCTCTTTGCAATGCAAATCTCAGTAGTCCGCAAGCCCTCCGAAAGCGTGGAGGCAGATGTCCCTCCTTTAGCAACAGGAGATATCCCATGAAATGGCAGTGATCTCAAATAAAACTGTTTCAGCCATTTCATCTTACAGGGGCTTTTGGTGTCATTCCCTCCTTCCCATGAAAGGACGGTGGGAGCACCGCTTGGCTCAGCTCCTCCAGCTCCTCCCTGCCACGGCCACCGCTTGAAGGGCCAAGGCACCTTCCTGCAGGGGACAGGCCAGCTTGCAAACCTCAAAAAAATAAAAAAGTTACTTTCAGCAGCACTGAATAAGGCCAGTGAAGGGTCCTTGGAGCTGCTGTCAGGATGCTGGCACCCCCGTGTTACTGCTGTGACAGCGCTGCAGTGCCTGCCTGGGGGGTTCAGAGCAGAGGATGGCTCCGGGATGGTGCCCATCACCGGGATTTTGTGCCTTTGGTGTTTTGCCTACGTTATCATGTGCTGCCCAGGTCAAGGTACCATGTTTGCGCCTCCTCCCTCATCTCCGGGATCTGAGCCGGGATCGCACCCACCTTTGCCACCTGCTGCGTGGCAGTAATTAAGGGCAGATTTCTGCCTGCACTTTCCCCTTGTCACTCCCGAAAGGGATGTGACTGAGCTGTGACAGTTGCACGAGGCCACATCCAGGTCCCTCCTGCCCAGGACTTGAAATTAGGGAGGTAATTTTTTGACGACAGCAGCTGGGCTTTCCCCAGCGCCGCCATAGTGTCGGCGGCACGGCAAGGAAATGGCTTTGCAAGGTAGGGAAAAATCCAAAGCACTACAACCTCAGGTAACTTGTTTGCTCAGCCCAACGGTATCAGACTGATTCAGCTGCACGGTGAAGTGACGCCAGTGCACAGGGGACTAGCAACGAAAAAGCCAAAAGATTCTGGTTTTAATATTGGCTAACTTCAGAAAATACCCTGACCACCAGAAAACATCCTTCTAGTCACAGCTTTACACACTGTGGGATGGAAGGGCAACTCCTTGTTTTGGGGAAGGATGTTAACTTGCATCAAATGTTCTTTCTTATGATCATCTAAGGAGGGGGATTTTACATTTTTAAAAGGAAAAAAGTTTTGTAAATTATCGCAATGATCATTAATTTGTCAAGCCTTTTAGCAGAGTCAAGCGCTTTGGGGAACACAACTGCATGGAAAGAGCAAGACATGGCTGGCTTTTTCCATAAAGGCAAAGTCTGAAGTGGGCTTTTGCTAGGGGCCGGTGACGACCGTCCGGTTTCAGCCGTACTCCTTAAGAAGGAGAAACAGCCCAATCATCTCCTTTATCAGAAGCAGTGGGGATCAGCCCTAGATTACGCAGCATCGCTTGCTTTCCGGGTACTTACTGATATGGGGGTGCTGGACACAGGGTGGAGGTGCTGCAAGAGCAGTTATACGACCCAATATTGTGTACGAAAGAGGAAAAAAAAA
>RSEF01000031.1:9632679-9671401 GCA_003993805.1 Himantopus leucocephalus
CACCTCCCTTGACCTGCTGGCCACACTGCTTTTGATGCAGCCCGTGAGACGGTTGGCCTTCTGGGTTGCATCACGGCTGTTTGCAAGGGAGGGGGACATGGGGGAAAGGGGTCCCAATGCAGACAGGGGACTGGGATACCACAAAGCTCCTCCTTTTACCCTCCAGCCCAGGAACGGGCTCTGGTGCTGCGGGGCAGGTCGGGAGCCTGACGTACCCGTATTTCCCGTGGGGTGATTCAGCAGAAGCGCCGGGGATTTTCCCTCCTCACGTGACTCTTGCTCACTTGCACCCTCGTGGCACGGCACCCAGAGAAGGAAACCGAAAGCAAACAAAGCGGCTTTGGGGCACAAACCCGGGGACGAAGGAAATACCCTCCGCGCCACCAGCATGGGAAAACGAACGCCTTTCTCCCCTCAGTGGAGGAAACGGTGGAGGTTTGCAAGGCATGGCAGGAGCCACGCGTGCCACGAGAAGGGGGCAGGACTGCGCCCTGGCGTGAGCCGGGTGGGAGTTTCCAGCGGCACTGCTGCTGCGAGCGCCCAACCCAGCACTCAAACACAGAGCGACATGCACGGGCTTGCAATGTGGATAGAAGCACTTAACTCACAAGGTCCTTCCTCCAGCTCAGCCCACCCCAAAGCAACCAGCTGACGTGTCCACGCGAGGTTATGGCCTCCACCTCCCACTGGAGCTCCACTCCATCCACAGAGAGGTTGCCCCCAGCCCAGCCCATTCCACCGGCTCACTGGGGTTTTGGAGGGGAGTTTGTCCCCAGGGTAGGTGGAAGACAACGACAAATACCAGTCTAGAACTAGTTGTATATACGTATCCCCTACACATACAACTCATTCCCTTATAGCCCAGGGGCTGAGCAGGAGGTACAGTTCACAGGCGATGTGACCCAAAGACTGCTGCTCTTGATGAAAACGCCACATTTCACCTTTGCCCTCCACATATTCCTTGCACAGGGGCAGGAAAAAACAAAGCATGGCTTCCAAGATACCAAAGCAGGTCCTACAAAACACCTTCTAACACTTCTTAAATGCTTTAATCCTCTTCACACTGAATGGCAGTTCTTAGAGGGCAGTACTCTACTTAGATGCACATATGGACACCGTTAACACAGTCTTTGACTGTGCTCTTCAGGACAACCTTGTCCCAGCGATGCCGGTTCCAGCTCTGGACCAGACAGACTTTGGCATAACAGAAATAAATACCTAGAGGAGTACTAAGGATACTGTTTATTTTCAAAATCACTAAAAAACCCAAACAAAACAGTTTATGGCGATACAGATTTACATAACAAAGACAGCAAATTGAAAAATGTACAATCTATTTCATGTTATTGCACTCACTTTTTTGTAATATACAAGGCATATTAAACAGTTTTCATTAAAAGAAGTTTTATTTATATAAATAAAAGTGTAAATATACAATATCATACAATGAGTGTATCAGCTTAACACATAAAAGCTACATAGAGTGGGATCCCCATTTCTCACATGACCTAGTCTACTCCTCATCAATATTTCCACGTGTACATTTACATACCCTAAATGCAGAAGCAGGTAAACATTCCCATCTGGGAATAGTTCCTTCAGATTTTGACAAGAACCACTGCAAAACATTAGCTAGGGTTAATTTTAAGTGAGGGTTATTAGAAAATATGAATCACTCAACAGTTTATTAATACTTATTTGCCCTCTTTTTTTTTTTTCCAGCAAGAAAATGATCAGATGTTGCTCCCTCCCTAATTTAGGCCTAATCTCACAGTTTTTAATACAGATGCAGTCCCCACAGAAGCTGTAAAGAGCTCCCAGGTACAAAAGGCTGCACAATATGCAATGGCAGTATCGCACCAGAGCCCACTCATGAGCTGCCTCAAGCCTGGAAGCGGCAAAGCCCTCCACCAGGCCTTCTCCATCCAGAAACAAACTGACCTTATCTTGAATGCCTTCAGGTCCCTGGTGAAGAGTTTTGGACCAAGTCGGTAATTTCATTCTGATTTTTTGGTATTCCAAGATGCAGCTGCAAGTCTCTGGAGAGTCACCACACTCCTAGAGCTTGGCCAACCCTCCAGCATACCAAAGAACCACCATGGGGACTGATATGCAAACAGCAAGGCCAAAAACACTCGTGAACCTACTGAACACTGATGAACTAATGCAATGCCCTCTGTCATTTTGATGCAACCAGGCTCTTAGAAAAATAACATTTACTTTGCCAGGTGTGTAACCAAAGGCTCACTACATCTGTTTGGTCTACCCATCCTGTTTTTAATAAAGTAGACCCATGTTGCATAAATCCTGGGGCTTTAAGGGGGAATGTCACCCCCATAGAGATGTCAGGAAATGCTCCTATAATCACATCAACACTGGTAGCATCAGTAAAGATGTTTCCTGTTCTTTCACCAAAAAAAAAAAAAGTATTTTCAGAAACAGAAACAATCAGGGTTAAATACTATTCTTTTCCTTGCTGTAATGTTAGTAGAGAAGTGTTATCATTCTACTCATAGTAACTATCAGACTTAAAACACTAAACCTATCTTTTAAATTATAGCCACTACTGAATCACACACAAAAATCCCCACCTCTCTTTGCTGTTACTCAGCCAACACATATCTACGTGCATGTAAAATAAAATACTGAGCAGTATTCGATTACTGAAAAATGAAAGCATTCTAAATCACTCACAATGAACAGTACCTGCAAATAAGCGTCTGAAAATATTCACCACGTATCATCTTAAGACACCTCAAATTAAATTTAATTTACAAAATGAAGACTTTACCTTTGAGCTCACACCAGTTTAGGAGTGAGGGAGACATACGCCTCCCTCCGTTGGAACCTCCAAAACTTTAAACCGTGGAGGGAAAAAAAAAATACCATTTCCTAAAACACAATTGTGATTTACCACATTAAAGTAGCAAGAAGTCAGTACTGCACTTGTATGTATTATACGTATACAGGTATGTATTCACTACGCTGCATTAATTTCCACATGCATCTATTATACACGCTATTACAGTCAGATTTTGGTCATTCCTGAACAAGGCCTCACCATTTCATTGCCAAATGTCTTCTCCCTGTTTTTCAGCAAATATGCAGGGGTAACCTCTTTTATCCCAGCACAGGCCTGCAACCTCAGTGTGGTCCTCTGATCCCAAATGCTGCATCCTCCTGAAGCCTCTGTCACCATGGAGGTGACCAGAGGCAAGGACCAGTCCCGACAGAGCAGCTGAGCTTCAGGGTCACAGGGGACCCAACTCCACAGTCATTTCACAGCACTGAACCTGAAGTAGTTTCAACAGAAATCCTGCAGGCAAAGCAGCTGTGGGGCTACGTACAGTATTGCCTTTCCTGTAACCAAAAGCTGCACCTCTTCCTGGATTCACATGCTAATACGTCACTGAAAAAGAATTAAATCTATTCATTTTTAGGCAAACATTGCACAGCTTTTCTGCTCGCCTGGTCTTGGGTTGCCTCACAGAGCTGAATCTTCCTCTGCATATCATGAGTTGCAGTCTAATGAAGCTGTCACAGAAATGAACCAAAGCGAGTGCTCCACTAACCTGGAAGCAACTGCGCCAAGCACTGTTGGATCAATGTAAATAAACTGAACTATAGTATGATCTTGAGGTAGGGCCAAGCGACAAGCCCAGATCTTTTTGTAACAGCTACACAGTGTCTTGGCTCACTATAAACATGGGCAGCACTGCAGATTTGGACCAGCTCCAGGCTGAGGCTTCACCCTGGGCACATTGGCTGTGAGCAGTCTCCAGCCTAACGCGACAAACAACCTGAGCACTCTGGAACAAACAACTTGTTCTCAGCTGATAAGGACACTGGCCCATTTCCTCCTGTATCTCTTTTATGTTGTTTAGCTATCCCCAATGTAAGAAGAGAAATAACAGAGTCTAATCTCTTGCACACATACACTCTCCTCGCAACGCAGCAGACTATAAATAACACTCAGCAGCATGGCTCACTACTGATACCTCCACTGTGAGTAGAGGTGAGAAAACCCAAACGAAGCACCCGCGGCATTGCAGCCCTTTCAATTTTGCTGTACCTAACACCATGGTTTCTCCCATCTACACAAACAGCTTTCAGTTTCACCACTCAGAACCCTCAGCATCAGCCCATTCCTGACGCAGCCAGGCACACATATATCTTCCACACACATCCTCACCGACTCTCACACAAGCAAAAATAAATACTGGACAGGAGAAGACAAAAAAGAGAGACTAAAAGCCACCACAAATGTGGCCAGTTCAGATTTAATCTGTTATAATCCCCATTTTAGACCACCGTTTTCCAGCTTGAGTGTTTCAAGTCGGGCAGCCTTAAACCTCTTGCAGTCAAAAGCAGCCCGGCTTTCAGACATACTTGGCGATTGCTGAAGTCTGTGGGATCTGCAAGTGCTCAGCACCGGAAATTATCTCTCTTTTAAAAATATATATATTTTAAAGGTGCCTAACAATAGAAGCCTAAATTTGAAAATTCAGACCCCAATTTTTATCACTCCCATTTTAATCACAACTAACAACTCAGTCTACACCTCGGTGGTCAATCACCTATTATTTGGACTTGATTTTCTTGCTCACAGATTTCTACTGCATTAATGCCAAGAGCTTTCAGATACATGTTGCATCTAAGAGCAGATTCAGTTGCGGAGGATGCTGAGTTAGTTGATCAGTTTTAAGAGGATTTTTCAGCTTCGCAACAAAATGCTCATGTTTTAGGCATAAAAGTTGTGCAAAATTATACTATTTTGTCATGCATTTTTAGCAAAACTGCACTTAGAAGAATAAAGTGAGATTGTTCCAGACATTCTCTTATTACAACAAAAAAAGGACCAGACCCTAAGTAAGTGTCCTGAAGTCTTATTACAGCTAAGTGATATAGTACAGTCTAAATACCCATCCTTGTCAACAGGATGGCAACCAACAAATTATACTCCCAATGCTCTGCAGATACTAAAAATATCAGGGACAGGCACAGTGTTATTTATCTCAGTCAAAATATTTTAAATCAAACCCAGGAGAGGTCTTGAAGTTCCATTAAAACAGCCACATAATACAAAAATGTCTCTAACATTTGGCTTCCTTCATCCTCAATAATTAGGTGAGATTTTATGATGCTTATCACATGCTTGCTCAGTGGTTCTCCAAGGCTCTTAGCACCTCTCTGTAGAGCATTAAGACACTTCTGTGTGACTTTAGAAACAAAGACAGCTTGTAACTGGTTTTAAATGTTTTGTCTTAGCAAGCGTGACTAGATGTGGTGCTTCCATCATGCTGAAGTTCTGTGTTTTCTGATCAGCAACTGAACAGGGCCCTCTGGCACAGATTTAATAATGTTCCAGGCATCATAATGCATGAGGCCAAGTAATGATTTTCCACTAACGGCAAGAATTTCATCTCCGGCTTCTATGTTTCCTGATTGCTCTGCAGCACCACCTAGGAGCAAAAGGGGAAAAAAGTCAGTGTCAAAAAGAAAAGTAAACCAACAAAAATTTGCTTTCTATTGTGATGAACAGCAAATAAACCATTTTTCCAACAACGGCAATTTCAGTACAAGTCACTTACATTGAGCTCAGCTTTAGTAATCTACCCCATGCTGCATCTCACAGAAAAAGTTATTTTAACCAAGATAAATCCTTGTTCTCAGAAAAAAAATAACTGGTTTTGAAGGAAGCAGTATGAATGCATGAAATATGCTGCACGTTATCTCTGTAGCTGTAAGAAAACCTGGCTGATAAAATAAACATAAAGGCTGTATGTGGCATGGATGTATTTTCTCAAATGGAATTTTAACATGGTAATAAGCAGATAATGCAGTAGATTGTAAAACCCAGATAAGAGGGGTGAATGAACCAAACACAGGTAGCAAACTTAGGACAAACACACCAGACACAGAAAGGGCTCCTAGAGAGGAGCACACCCTTCACTGCTGATGAACGTATGTTTTCTGTAATGATAATTTAACTAACATCAGCCATCATGGCGAGGGGAGGGGAAAATGGCTGTATCTAAGGATATAAAGTAATGAGCTCAAAAATTAAACATGCTCTTTACCCTCAGAATCAATTTCTAAAGAGGGGAAAACAAACACACATACAGAAATCGATAAGCAATTCAGGAAATATCAGTTTGATTTTCTTCCTTGATGAGTGAATAAACCACTGAAAAGTAATCCTGTAAAAAAGCTGCACACCCACAGCTTTACTGAGAGTTTCAGCTTCCTTTAGAAAGTGCTATATTTTTCACTAAACTCAATCTCAGACTAAGACATATTAAAATCACAGCATAGTTGCAGGATTAGTTTCCTTTCTATATACAGTTCATGTCAGTTTAACTACCTGCTGACAAACAAAGCACCCAGGAGTGGCAGTTTTGAATATGAACATCACATATTGTTGGTGAAAGCTAATACTGATATCTAACAAATAAGATAACAAAGACAAAAAAAAAGGTAAAATTAATAATTGGGTATAATGCAGGATGGTGCTTTGGAACCACACTGATTATCTGCACTGTGCTGCTCAGAAAAGAGAATTGGATAAGGCATGAACTTCTCAAACTGCTACATACAATATTGCTGCTGTAATTTAATGACTAGAATAGTGGACGAGCCCAGGAAGGAACTGCAATGTATTTAGTAAATCAGATTGCGCCACAAACATTTACTAGCAGATGCAATTCCTAGCCATTCCCAGGAGAGGTTTTTTTCCTGACCACTTTGGCTAAGTAAGTGGTAATAAACAAGGGTCACAAAAACCACCCTTACTTCAAAAAAAAAAATTGAGTCAGAGAATTAAAATGTCTGTACAATGCACAAAAGGAAAACTGGGATAATATCCACTGCGTGCTTGCAGTACCTTTAAAGATTCTTTTTACAAGCAAGGGCCTGTCTCCGGCAATGGAGGCTTTTCCACCATCAAGACTGAATCCCAAGCCAGCAGAGGTTTTCAATAATTCAACACAGATGACATCGTTCATATCCAGGTTTGGATCTGTGATAGAATATACATAATATTGTGTTATGCAGTTAACAGTAAATTGCAAGTTGTGTTTGGTTGGTTTTGATTTTGCTGCAGTGACAAAGAAATTCAGAGTTCAGTTCATATTCACACTAGAACATGTTGTCACCCAGTTTCTCAGAAGTGAAAGTCTATTATTGCAGCTGTGAAGGGAAGACAGTACAAAATGCATTTATGCAGAGACACTTTCATTTTGCATGTTCAACAAAAACCTGCCAAGGCATTTTTTTTTTGGCAAAATTAAAGTTTAGGAAACTTAGCAAAGACTCTAAACATCAAGAAAATAAGTGAAAAATTAAAAAAAAACAGTGAAAGAGAGCATTTATTTTTCTTTCATTTGTTCTCACTTGCTTATTCAATAAGCCACACCTTTTTAAATCAGACTAATGAATGAAACATTACATCAAAAAAAAAACCATGTTCTGTCCTCTTAAGGAAAAATCTGTAATCACTCACTAGTGTGCATAATTGTTTCTGGTCTCATATCTATGGAAATAACCAGAATTACCTGTAGGTGCATCCTGCCTTCTGCACAGCAGATATTTTTAGAATGCAATATTGCTGTGGCTGATATAAAATAAGATTCTGCTTAGGAGGAAATAAATCTACAATTTTGGAAACCAGGACCCTCTTTGCCCTGTGTGAATGTAAAAACTATGCAGTCCGCATTATCACAAATTATTGCTACCGTTATCTCAAACAACTTTAAATGTTACCTAAAACATCTGAAGATGTGCTTTGTCTTGCAGTACGGAAATACGTTAATAACCCAGTACTACGTTGTTTATGAGATAATGTTGCCCCCTAGTGCCTGCAGCCAGAAGATATTTTGCGTTTGCCAACGTGCAGGACGCAGGGAGTTTAGGGTACAAAGGGATTCTGAAGTAATTACTACATATGTTATATGCACGGAAGCAATTCCAGAAAGGCTGATTCATTAATTTACAGAGTGCTTTCTATTTCTTTTAAACTGCATTACCAAGCTTTACTACAAAACTCAGTGAAAGCATAAAACAATAAATAGTGCTACAGAAAAAAACCCCAACACACCAGTAATGATTACAGCCAACACGTTAAAAATGCGTGAGTGGCAGCTCCATGTCCAGGTTTTGGGGTGGTCTGAGCTAAGTGCCTGGTATTGGAAGCCCCATCACCAAATCTCTCAGCAATACGCTGTAACCACTGCCCACTCCCTCCCAGGGATGCTGCAGGACTGAAGCAAGTCACCCTCTGCTCCTGAAGCAGCGGCACACAGACAGATACTGAAGGGTTCTATGTCTTGATTCTCCAAGAAAAAAAAAAAGGGGGGAGGGCGATCTGTTTCAAACACCCCAAGTGCAGCCTTCACACTGAAATGCTGTCTTGTTCCCAAACAGGAACTTAACCATTCCACTGATACATTTCCACTTAAACCATTTATCTCTAGTTTCCTATGGGATGGCTGACTTGGATTTGGCTTAGGTCCATTCACTGCAATATTGTTTTTTCTATGTTTTTAGTAGAAATGGTATGAAATCTACTATTACAAAGAGCAAGTTCAGTCACTATGGCTAACGAACTGCAGGGCTTGGTGCTTTCTTTGAGGTTGGGTTTGGTTTTTTTTTCTTTTTTGGTTGTTTCCTTTCTTGTGCTGACTACTGTTATTACTTAAAAGGAGTTTATCCTGGATTGGAAGAATATGTGGAATCAATAACTTTAGTAGAAATTGGATTAGGCCCTAAAAGTCCTTCTAAGTTTCTGCCTAGTTATGATATTTAAAAAAAACCAAAACCAAACCGCGTTTAGGCTCCAAAGAGAACAAATAAAATTTAAAGGTAATTTCATTTGCTCCCTTCAATCACATAAGGCACAGACGCTTTTAATCTAAAACACATGGACATTTTTCCCTTCAGTCTGCTCTGCAAGGGAATCCTTCCAACTGTTCTTGGACAAAGATCATACCTGTTCTTATTTCCATGGAAACATCCTTTCCAGACCCCACACATTTTGTGCCAGTAGCTGATATCTCAAGTCTGGAGGAATTGTTTGCTTTGTCTTTTTCCTTCTGGATGACAATGACGGCATATATGTATAGTCTTGCCTGATGAAGAGCATTCAGGACATCCCCATGGACTGAGCTTGCAAGAGACTTGCCATTGATCGACACAACAAGGTCTCCTCGATGAATAGTCCCTTCTTGTGACGCCACTCCCTTTGAAAACACTCTGTGGACCTACAAGAAAGATTTTAACTTGAGGATGCATTAACCTCATGACCACACATAGTACCCTACAGGCCAAGGTGAACATGGAGTCCCTATCAAAGTCTGCAATCATTCCTCACTGCCTGGATATCAAGCAAGCACGATTTGCACTAACACCCTCAAATACTAAGATCTAAGTGACTGGACAAAAACTGCAGTTAGGGATGGGGGTGGGAGGTGGAGCAGAGGAAAAGATGCTGTTATTGCATGGTCATTTCAAAGCCAAAGACAACAAAAAACAGCTAGAGAATGTAATATCACAAAACACTTATGCTTTCAGTGAACTCTGAAAGGTCTTCAATTAACATACTTCCAAGTGACACACAGGTTAAATTGACATCCATGTGACAGAAAACACCAAGAACAACATTGCAGCGTGCGACACCCACTCCCCAAACTCCCACTGTCTGGGACACGCACCCTGTGCTGTTTTCAAATGCACACTTCTAAGCACTGCACAGCATCTGTGCAAAGAAAGGCTCTGACTTACTGCAGCTGTACAAGTATTTAATTGTCCATCTCTATTTGGCTGATGAAATACCATGCAAATAAATGCAAAGGGATGCTTTAGTGGCTTGAAATGGATTTTTTCTAGAGAAAAAAATACTCTATTCAGAGTGAATTAAAACTTGAGTAAACTCCAGCAAGTGCAGCTGAGACTTAGATGTGTGCCATTTACAGAAAGGAACTGACTAAAAGAGTTGAGACCTGATATTTAAAGACTTGCCTATCAGGGATTGTAATTTCAGCAGCCAGAATATGGTTTCCCAGGCACAGTTCTAGCTCTGCTGGGCAAAGGTTCAAGGCAGCAAATCTGTGGACACAATTCTGCATGGCATCTTCTCCAGGCATTTCTCCTAATGCCCAGACCAACAGTGACAAATCAGAAGTCTTTTGGCTCCTGTTCCCTCTCACGGCAGGGCCATGCTGAGATGGGCACCTGCCACAACTCTACAGATCCAAAAAGACAAATTTCCAGCCAGGCATTCAAAGCTGGAATAACAGCCTCCATGACAGATGTAGACACCCAAATGCAAGAGGTAATTGGAACACAGGGGCCACGTCCAAAACATCTGCTGCCTTCCCTCACATGCTCAGCTCCTTACTACCTTGAAACTTACTAGGCATTTCTACTTCTGCAACCCAAGTGTGGGCAGAACAGCCCACCTAAGCACCTCAGCACCTAACTGCAATCCTAAATCCAGCTGGGACCCAGAATCCCAGTGGGTCAAGGACATTAAAATGTTTGCCATCTGAGAATCATGCTTTACACACACTGAACAAAGAGGATCTCGAAAAAGCAGGAGCTGACGCTCTTTTGGTCTGATGGCTAATGGCATTCAGAAGAAAGACTGTATCAGCTACTCAGCCTGAAAGAGTTCAAGATTGTATTTTCAGGTAGTGTCGCAGTCTCTATGTGAGGAGCTCTCTGGGTGGGAAACTGTTGAGCCTTCCCCTTGCTCACAGCTGACGCTGCGAGTGGTTGGGCCAGAGACAGGGAACACAACCTTTGTAGCGAAAGAAGTGGAGTCTGTTCCCTAGACTGTGACCATGTCCTAAGTCAATGAATGCTTATATATTTTCTTACATTGGTCTTGTCTAAGAGCCACAACCAGAAGATTCCTGCAAGGGCTGCTGCAGGTCCCAAAGACTGAGGACATACCCTGCTTCTAATCTCAGCACTTACTGGATCTCTCTCTTTCAGGGTAGAATTTAAATGCATATCTTGTGTAAAGAAATCATCATGTGGGACACTGGTTGTCTCGGATTTTTCTGCCACGCGCATCTTTTATTGAACACTATTTCAATTGCTTGGTATCGCTTTTTACATACAAGTATCACTTAATGGCACACAATCTCCTCGGTTCAGAATGCTGTATAAGACTTTTTTAAAAAACAAAACCAAAAAACCAACCCTCATTTACTGACAATCCACATGTCTTAATAACACCAAAACAGATTTGTCAAGTGAAATCCATCATGTTTGCTGAGGTCTGAAACAGTAATTCTCAGGATTTGCAAATCCTTCAAACACTTTACTGCAGAATTCACTTTCAAGGGCTGAAGATGAAAATCTCCCGTAAAAGGCTGCATGCACTGCAGCTGCATGCAGAATTTTATTTACATAATTTAGATCTAGCCAATCTCATCCAGCAACAGACTTTTAAATACTGAAAACAAAACTGGCATCCATTTCCAATAACAAAAATTATGCTTCCTAGACACAGTCTGATTTCAGTAGCAGATGGCGCGCAGCCGCCTCTGAGAGACACTATTTTATGACTGTGAATGACTTGCAGTGAGTCTCAATAAACGAGCACTTGATCTAATCACCAGCCTGCTTTAAAGTCAGCTTTGCAAAAAAATGACTTGCAGCCATCACTTACTGTGACTGATTTCTGTTCCAGATCTATTCCTCCAGCCACACTAAATCCCAGGCCAGCTCCTTCTTCTTTGTGCAAGACTACAAAGTATGTATCTTCTTTGCTCTAGCAGAAAAAATGGAGATGGTTGGGAAGGAGAAGAAGAAGAAAAACAAAACGAAAGATCAAGACCAAGTTCCTGCACAAGTGACAAATTAACAGTACCCTCAGTTTATGGCAGGTGATAAAAGCAACTCAAGGAATTAAAACTGAGACATTAAATGCATTTCTGTTCATGCTACAGATGAGTAACATCCATATAGGAGAACTTAAGTGACAGCAAAGGTTTCTTCAGTCAGTCCAAGGCTAGAAAGCAAAGTCAAAATTAGGGTAGTGGAAGGGTATTAAACCTTGGGCAGCCTAACTTTCACAGGCTGTAATCAACTTTGCATTGCTTGTCATTTTGCAGTCAAGACTGAATAGTTCCCATACACCTTTCTGGACCAAGCACTGTACTTTCCAGTGAGCTACTAACACTTTTTTTTATCCTGTTTCTCATTCCTCTTGAAAGGCAGTTACAAATATATAATGCAGGGTAGTTTCATCAATCTCTTCCCAGTGGTGCTGGACAATCTCGCATAGGGCAGTGGCTACATATTGAAGCTTGGGAAGGTTAGATGGGATGGCAAGAAAACTGTTTCACTTGGGAGATGAAAGTAAGGAGCCTGTTAGTGATCCCAACGGGACTAAGCTGTGCTGTTCTGGAAACAGGAGCATCCAGCACAGGAAATGGACTGGGGCAGGTCTGCACCAGGGTTGAACTTGGCTCTAGACCAGAACAAAGGTGTAAAGCTGATTTCTTCGAAGTGACGGCATGCTGCCAAAATACAGAATTTGCCATGAGAGAGAAGCAGTCCCATCCAGCAAGTCTAGTGTTGTCTTCTGAATAGTTATTAGGACAAAACCAGACACTGTTACAGAGACCACATTTTGTGGTGTAAGGGGAAATATAAGCAGGCATCTGGTGGAGCAAGGGCATAGTAACTGTCTGTGGGGCACATCCGCTCCCTTCAAAAGTGGGCAGTAGAAAGCAGGTCTGTCAGGTTTTCCCCAGGATCCCATCCAACATCAGTGATTTCCAGAAACTGCCAAAACTAAAATTAATGGCACATCATTAGAAACGAACCTCTTAATCTATTTAGCATTAAATGACATATTTAGTTGACTAAACTTAACATTTTAACCCAGCATTTGCCTTTTAATTTTGTTTCAAGAGGCACAGGGATCCACAGATTATTATAGTTTTTTGGTGAAACAACAGTCAAATTCTTGGCCTCATTGAGTGCTTTTTTGCCAAATACCAGCCCTGGAAGAATTTCTTCATTAGAGGTATCCCTGCAATGCACAGAGCCAATGTTGGAAACTGATGCGACGCTCCTCCACATCACTGATCCATCAGTGCTCAAGGAGAGAGGAGCAGTCAGGGCTGAACATCTTAGTCCACAGCCTTTTGTAGATGTTAGGACCCTTCTCACCTGTACCCAAGTGAGGACAGCTTTATGTTAGGCTAGAAAGAATAAAATCAGTTAAGTATCTAGGCTAGCTCCTTTCAAAGTGCAGCGAGGGTAATGGAAACATACACATATCTTTGATCATTAAGTACCTTTTTGCTTAAGAACTCTTTTTGCTTAAGAGCTCAGGTTCTTTCCAACCCTTCCTACCACAACTTAATTTGCTTACACCGGGGAATTAAAAAAAAATAAAAATACCAGAGGTTCGGATGTTAGAGGGTTGTGCGAAGACCACACATCCTGGGTCAGTCAGCAACACAGTCTGAACTTTGACTTCCCATTGCAATTCCTCCCTCCCCAGCCCTCAATGCTGTCCTCAGCCAGCATGAGTACTATGGGACACAAAGACCTGCCTTTGAATGCTTATTGCTTTACTTGGCCACTCAGTGGACACATAAGGCCCCCAGCGATCACCTCTGTTTAGCCTGTTAGCCAAAGATCATTGGTCATAGAGATTTAAGCAATAAAATGCCCATATATTTATTTTTTTATTTTAGTAGCACGTATTAAATGCTAGCAGTAAATTCAGCACTGTTCAGAGCAAAAGATGATGACAAACACTTCCCAGGGAAGCTCTAAGTCCATCTCATTTTTCAGCAATTGCATAACTATGAAGAACTGTCCTATTGTACGTTGAAATCCAGCATTTGACTAGCATAAAATTTTCCAGCGTACGTGCCATACTAGGCTTAAATATGGATAAGAAACTATGCAGACAAGGACTGCATTCCAAAAAGCATTCAGCTTTATAAATATTTGAGTTCTCAGACTTTGAAAAGTGGCATAAATATACAACCTCTCCAAGACTCCATGCATAATACTTTAAAGAACACTTAATTACCTTTGGCCAGAAGTACAATCCAATCCTAATTTTAATCAGTAAACCTAGCAAACCCTCTTGGCTCATCAAGCTCTTGGGACTTGCAGGCCTTAGCTACACTGTCCCTGGAAGGAGGTAAAGCTGGGTATTTTTAGGAGGTCCTGTTCCCCTGTGCCTGTTCTACATTTGAAATAGCGATCTTTGTGAGTAAGACTCAGGAACGCTCTAAATGCAGCTCAGCCAGCAGTTATGCAGACCAGATGGCAGTTTCTCCTCCAGTGCTGTCATTATTTTATCAACTTCTGTTCTGATTTAAAAAGGATGTGGATGTATCCCAAAAACATAAACACAAACACTGCAAATGGGGAAGTAACGTTCTGCAATCATTTCACTTTGGAGGCCTTCTTTAAGGACTGAGATAATGAAGCAGGTTATCTTGATACAATAACCAGTTTCCACAGCAGAGAGCAAAAAGGGCAGAGCAGTCTCTTACAAACTCTCCAGCAGCTGCTTTCTGGTGTTAGAAGCCACCAGTTCAGCATTAAAACAAAATAAACTCCATTTCCACGATTGCAGCTTCTAGCAAAAGGTGGGTGCTTCCAGGCAAAGAGAGGAGAAAAGCTCCCCCCGCGTGGTGAGGAAAGAGAGACGGACCCAGACAGTTGATGGAAAGTTAAATTCTGATGCGCAATTATTGGCAAACCCAGGAGTTTCTCAGTTGTAATGATGACTCAAATGGAGGCATACTTCTCCACTTAAAATAGGTCTATTTATTGTGGCTCAAAACTGCTTTTGCGCTCGACAAACAATACCCTTTCTTACACAAAAGCCATTCAAATTTATTATGGGTTTATAGCAGGCATTCAAAAACCAGCATTAGCAAAATGACCATCGACTGTAACCTACCACAGGACTACTGGAGGAGCTCTGAAATTGTTTGGAAGAGATTTTATCTGCTATTAAGAAAACCCTTAAAAATACTACCAATAATTTAGTTTTTATCTTCTGGTTTTTACCTTTACTTGTGCTTTGACTTCTTGGAGCATAGCAGCAATGTCACATTTTGGTACTACTGCTGACAAAACAGCTTGCAGCTTTTGCTGGTCCAGGCTCGAGACGAGCAGCTGATCCAAGCTAAAATGAACAGAATTATATAAAAGAGCTTTATATTTCTAGACTGCGTAGAGACACGTTTCTGGTATACAGTGTAGGCTGCATTAGGGTAAACAATGAAGGGCCAGCTCATTAACAAACAGAAATCTCGAAAACAGGTAAGAAATGGCGTATGCTGGGAGAACGGGAAAGGACAGAGAAGACAATTTAAGGATAACCCTTAAAATCAGTCCCCATTCTGTTCCCCTCCTCCTTTCCCAATGGTTTTAACAACAGACATTAGCAAAAACAAGGAGACAGCTACATCTGAGGACTACTTCTGGCAGGACAACAAGCTCGTTTGTCACCACAGGCTGTGCTGGCAGCCAGCGCTGTGCAGCCCCCCCTCCACAGCGGCTGCTGTGCCGTCACATGGCCAAAAACTAACCAAAAACAGCTAGAGGGGACACAGAAAAGGAGCCCGGGCCCGCCAGGATAAAGCATTTCATCCTGTACTGAAGCGCGGCCGCCACCAGACAGCAAAAGAGCGTGAAGGACGGCACCCCGAATCGTGAGGGGAATGGGGGCGAGGGCCAAAGCTGAAACGCGCTTTGGGGCAGACCTGGGGTAAGGGAGAAGCTCTGCCTCCGGAGAGGCTTGTGGGGATGAAAACCGAGCGGCGGTAGCAAAGCCAACACCAACCTGATGGACCAGCTGTTTCCTGAGCGCTCCCCCTCTGGTGAGCTGCCGTGGGGCACGTCGTCGTCTGAGGCAGACCCCGGTGTCCCCGAGCCGCTGTCCCGAGGGCTGCCGGCACCCATCCCCATCGCACCCGCCTCAGCGGGGCCGCCGCGGGCCGGCGGGGCTGCGTCGCTCCGGGCGGACACGCCGAAGGCTCTGCGGGGTGTGATTTCCAGCTCCGTCTTGAAGCAGGCGGGCTGCGGCGGCCCCGAGAAGCCCTCTCCACACAGCTTGTCCAGGTCGGGCATGCTGAGAGCCCTCAGCTCCCGCAGCCTGGAGCGGGAGAGCGGCGGCCGCCCCAGGCCCCGGCTGCGGCGTGCCTGCGAGGCTGAGTGGGGAAAGGCGGCCGGGTCTGCCCCAGCACCGCCCTCCTCGCTCCTCTGGGGCTTTCCTTCCCCCTTGCCGCCCTCCGCCACACGTGTGGGCTCTGCACTGGTGGGAGACCTGGCCATGGCGTTGGCCGGGCTCGGGCTGCCGCCGTAGGAGCTCAAGCTGCGCCGTAAGGCCCGTGGCGCCTCGGCAGGGCTGGCTGTGGCGGCCATCCCACCACACGACCTCCTGGCGAGGGGGGACCTCGCGGCCGAGTGTATGTCGATGGCCTTCACGATGGGCCGGTCGAAATTTGCCAGGTTTTCAAAGGATTTTATCCTCTGTTTGACGGAGAAGGATGAGGTAGGTTCATGCGGCCAGTTCAGCTCGTAGTAGTAGTAATTCCTTCTGAAGCTCCTCAGCTTATCGGTGGCGGGGCAGCTAATGTCACTGGCTGAGGGGGACGCATCATGGACCCTCTGGGTGCTTTTGGAGGTGTACACCTGCTCCTTCCCGCTCTGGCCATTCGGCAGGTTGAGATGGACCATCTTTAACATCCCTGTCGCCACCTGGGGGTATTTCTCCTCTGCAGTGTGGCCCTGGGGGCTTTGCACAGGATGAACCTCTGCAACATGGCAGTCCTCCCTCAAGTGACCCGATAACTGGGCCGGCATCGAGTAAGTCCTTGTCACGGGTTTTGACATGCCATAGAGATTTCTGTCTCCGGTGATATCTGCTTTTGAGAAATACTGCACGGTCCCCATTTCCTCAGTCAGCCGAGGCACTTCTGCATTCGCCTCTTCTGTTTTCTCCAGCAATGGCAGCTGCAAGAATGACGCTGGTGAGGAAGAGGCAGAGGAGGAGGAAGAGGATGAGGAGGAAGAGGAAAGCTTCACCTCAATGAAAGTGCGCTGGATCTCCTGCCCTTCCAGCTGCTCCTGCTGAACTGAGGGGGACCTCAATGAAGAGTCTCCAGCAGGTGGTTCTACGTTTTGCAGATCTAATTGCCTAAGGTCATCTGCACTATAGATGCTCTTGATCACGTTCAGGCCTGTTCCAGGGTTCTCAGTCCTCCCTTTCATATATTCAATTTTTGGTATCCCCTGAGGAGATGAAGTGACTTTGGACTGACCGTCTCTGGCTCTGAAATCATCTGCCTTAACACCCTTATCCTGACACCCCGCAGGCTGCATGGAAACTTGCTTTCCTTTTGGCTTTCCCCATGCCTGCTGCAGGTCTGTTAGCTCCCCACAGCCACACTTCATTTCACTGCTCGCCATTGAGCTACCAGTGCCATTTAGGAGAGGTGGAAGTGAATCTTCAGAAATGGCCAGAGATGGTTTATTTTCTAGCTCTGACTTCAGAGTCCTTGAGGCTGCTGAAATGCTCTTGCCAGGATCTGGGTTTGTAGGTGAATTACGGGACAATGGTGTTTTCCTTGACAGGAGTTTGGGGGACTGCTGTGGAGAAACACAAGTCCTTTTCTGCTCAGCCCCACTGACTTTGGTAGGATTAATGCCAGACGAATCTGAATTTGCCTTTGCTTTGCTTTTGATGGTGAACCCTTTTAGCTTCGGTCCTCCTTTGGCCTTCTGGTTATTTAAAAGGGTGTCCATTATACTTTTTTGTGCCATTCCCTTAGACTCCTGACAGGATTTTTTCTGTGAGGATGGGCTGTGTGGTACTGCAGCTCCTTTGCAGTGATTTGTGCCTGAGCTTTGGACTTTTCCGTTTGAAGTCCTTCCTGAAGTCACAGAGTTAATTTTCTCATTTTTCCCTGGCAAGTCATAAGCTGTGTTAGCCTTTGGATCTTTAGATTTAGTGGGAAAGGGAGACCTGAGTGATATTGCTCTTGATGATGATGCATTCATATGACTGCTGTCTGTTTTAGACAAGTTGGACAAACTGTTAGTTTCTTTCTTCACTAAGCAATAACTAACAGCATGATTACAGTCATCAACCACCGTTTCGCTTTCAGATTTGGATCTCTGCTCATCATGATATCCTTCTTTCTCAAGCAAGTTGTTCTCCAAGCCATTGCCATTTCTAGCAGAGCAAAAGCTTATCTTTTTGCAGTGCAGAGAGCCTTCCTCTTCAATGGGCTCACAGCATTTCATGTGTTCATTACTGTTCCCCAAACCCATCTGTTCTTCTGTACTTAAGGCACCATTGCTACAGAAAGAGTAAACTTCAGGGACACTGACAGAATTCTTTAGGATGTCTTTTTCTGGCAGGGAAACTGGGGAAGGAGAACACAAGGATGCAGAGGACACATCTGAACACTGTGAAGGACAGGAAGCAGGACCACCATGATCTTCCAAACCTAGTTTGTTGATGCTTGTCTCCAGTGACCCACACATTGCACAGCCCTCAGTTTGCAAAACTTTGCCACCATAAGGGTGCAGCGGCGACAGAGAGGATGAGCTTGTTGCAGATGTGAGATGCTGCTCCTGTGTGGGCTTTTGCGGCTCATCGTTCATGCAACAAATCTCAATTTGCTCCTCATCCGACTCCATTACAGTACAGGCTGCAGGGGCGTTAGCAGCAGCGCATGGCCCAAGCAACACCTCATTGGCACTATCAAAGGTTTCCGTGACAGACTCTGCGTCCGAGTGAGAATCCTCTGCAGCTCCATACATAGACTTTGGAAACGGGTCACTTCTTTTACCTTCCAGAGAGTTTGCTGTAGGCAACTCATCCTCATTCAAACTGCTAAAATTCCTAGAATAGTTATTTAAAGAGTTTTTATTCACAGTAAAAAGTTTGCCTGTGTTAATGGAGTCCAACACAGACAGCCCCAAAACCCCTTGTGCATTAGCTCCACAATTCACAGTTTTTTCCAGCAGCTCCTCCTTGGCTGGCCGTGACTCAGAACCGGGACAGCCTTCATCAGTCCCACAGCAGCACATCGTGGTGTACTCTTCTCGGAGGGGACTTTCTGCTCGCGATGGGGTGCGCGAAGCCCTGCTCTCGGGAGCACCCATTTGGCTGAGCAAGTCATCGATATCGGTGACAGGGACGGCAGCGCAGTCCTCGGCGCCGCTGCCTTTCATGGTACCTCTTTGCGCATCTTTGCTTGTGGCATCAGGTGGCAGTGTTGTTCTCTCCACCGCACAGCCGCCACCAGCATTTTGCAAAGCTGCTCCTTCTCGCTTCCCGGGACTCCGTTCTTCCTCAGTTGCGAGGATGCTGTTGACATCGGCCTGATTTTGACTGTCTACCCCTGGAGACAGGATGAGGTTTGTAAATCTGCTGACAGCTGCATCATGATAAAAATAAATAAATAAAAGAAAAGAAGCAAAATCCTGTCAGGTATAGGAAGTGATATATGAAACATCAGGTTTTATTACAAAAATAGATACCCACGTAGTCAGACTACATGTTTTCCTTTTGCTCTGCGCTCCTCCTCTTCTGTAATGATGTTTACAACAACTCAAACTAATCATAACCCTGGGTATTTGAGTAGCACACAGGAGGGAGCAATCCACTTATCCAAGGTGGGTAGTCATGATCTGTTTAATTCTCATCTTTGAAATTTCAGCAGTCAAGCAGCCAACTACGTAAGTGTCAGTATGCAGTAAGTCAGGCTGATTAGTACCACTTCTCATTACTTGTTTGATCGAAGATGTCTCCAATAGATTGCAGAGAGTACACAAAGCCCTGGCATAGCGAACAAAGGTGAACAGATAACACAGTGACGAGCTGTGCATAAATAACTTGACTCTGATCCTCTCGGCACTTCTGCAGGTGTTTAATGTGACACGCATGGCTGATGTTATACACGCATTAAGCATATGGGCTTTACAGGATTTCTGGCACAGACCTTTCCTTGCTTCCAACACATGTTTAACCCACTCCTGGGCAACACACTGAGCTCCCTGTCACTGCTGCACTCCAGCACATTCCCGCTCACCCATTTCTCCAGCTCTTCAATTTTCAGCACTTCACCCTAGGCACCTACACTGCTTCTGGGACACACATTCCCATTCAAGCTGCTTTTCAGATGCCAGTCACTACCAGATGAGGCCCAGAAAGCGCATGGAGAAGGAGGGGTGTATTCACAGAACCAGCATCCTTTCCTGCTCATTCAAACATGCCAGCATATCTTGCTAATCCTTGCACAAACCTGCAGGATTATCCACATCACTTAATTTAGGTACCCGTGTTAAGAAGTACAGGTTCCTCCTGGAGTCAACACAGGGGAAGACATCTCAGGAGAGTCATCTGAAGCAGCCAGGTTAGGATTCGAAGTGCTGCCCTGCTTCAGCATGCTGGATCACACACTGAAAAGACCCTTTTCTCTGCTAGTGGGGCAGCGAGAGGGGAAGTGGAAAGCAGAAGGGTTGCCTGATAAAGGAGTGCCGATGTGCCCCTACTGCAGTGCTATTAGTTTGCAAAAGCCACAGCGATATAAAGAAGCAAGAACAGGAGTCTCTGCCAAGCCAGGAATTACTTAAAGAATAACTGGAACTGAAGCATCTGGAAGCATTTTAGGCTCCCAGGTATTAATAGGTACATGAAGAAGATCATAACCTAAAACAAAGCAAAATATTATGTTCTTCCTGAATTTGAAAAGTATGCTTTTCTTTTTCAAACACTCATTTCCACACTACGTAATTTGTACAGTCTGCGGGGAAGCATATATTGCTGTAGCAGCATAAATCAGCCCTGAGCAGAAGCTAAGGAGGTATCAAATATTTCAATTCAGACTAGAAAACTTTTTATAGGAAACATGCAAATAAACACTTTAATAAAATTCTAGTTTTCTTTGGTTTTGTTTCATCTTTCTGCACATTAGAGAATTCTGACACATGAAAGGGAAAGAAAGAAAAGAGGCTTTTATTATCTTATTGTCCATTCATAAAAACATTACCTAAACTTCAGATTTGAGAGAGACAGACGTTATTATATAGTGTCAGCATATTTACTGGACAGGCACAGCAGTAAAACAAGTTGTCAGGACAGGGCCATTGCCAAGTTAGCTCCAGATCTGCATGAAATGACTCAGACCCCTGCAAATGCTGGCAGCAGGGTCACACATCCCCATTCAAAGTGGGAGCCTTGAACGCTTCACATAGGAGTAGGTTTGCTCGCCTCACCGTGGTGCTAGGGAGGACCCCGAAGACCAGTGCTTTGCGTCGCTCACCAATGCAGACACAACATACCCCCTGTTTTTGCTGCGAATCAGTCGTAAGCTGGGGCAGCAGAAGAT
Organism: Himantopus leucocephalus; assembly: GCA_003993805.1. NCBI lineage: Eukaryota > Metazoa > Chordata > Aves > Charadriiformes > Recurvirostridae > Himantopus > Himantopus leucocephalus. Next base: position 9,654,075 of record RSEF01000031.1, read on the forward strand.
CAGACCCAGCCAATCCAAGGGAATTTTCTTCACTGGCACTCAGAATAAATGCTATGAAAGCAAAACTATTCTCTCACCTGATGCTGCTTTCTGGATTTCCAGGGTTACGGATGTGGGAAGACACTGCATAAGCATGCAGATTTCCTCGTACGTCATCTTACTGACTGGGATACTGTTGATGGTGGTAATCTCATCTCCTACAGCCATCTTGCCCATTGATCCCTGATGCAATGACAGATCCAAGGAAATTATAAATACACCTCAGAAGCCCTGCCACAGGCACAAAGATTGCAGGGAAGCAATTAACGGCTTATGAGCAACATTCGCTATTTCACATTACTGCAAAGCACAGGTACCACTGCTGTCAGTTTGCCAACACGTAAATAAAGAGCAGACTGTGCTTTTGCCAGGAGAGGAATTAATGATCAATCTCAAACAGGAAGGTCAAAAGAGCTGCTGTGTTCTCTGAGAGATCAGTATCAGGATGGAGGACATAGCATTCTTCATTTAAATGAATTGAGATAGATCAGTCCTAGTTTCTTCAGGACTAGAACATTGTCTATAATTTTTGCATTTCATGTATGAATTATATTGCTGGTCACAACCTCCCATTGGGGCAACTGGACTCTCCTAGATAACTGAGCTGGATAGAGACTGAGCTCTTAAGGTAAAAGCCTAAGTATGTTTCTAAACACTGCACAGTAAGTCAGAAAAAAAGGCAGGAACAGAACCTGAATCCCCAGCCCTCACAGCCCAACTCAAACTGCTACAACATATCCCTTCTTACCCTAGTGGGTAACTAGATTAAAAATGCTCCATCCAGCTTTGTACACCAGAGTATCCTCCTTCCTCTTTCTGCACTTTTGCATCTAGGTCAGTGATGCCACATCCAGCATGAAGCAAGTATCCACACTAGTATGTGCATGTATGAGATGCTGAAGAGCAGTATGTCACTGGTACTTCCATGGCGCTTGGCAGACTTGGCCAGCACCTAAGGCCTCCTGGTATCCGATTTGTGTAACACGGGCATATGTGCATATGAAATAATAAACATTTTTACCACCAGGATTTACTTATTTTGTCTTTGCCTCTGCTAAAAAGAAAGGAAACAAAAGAACAGTATTCCCTCAAAACTGACTGCGGTGGGGATGAGTCCATCTCAGTAGATCTGCCTCTTGACTTTCTTAGTTTTGAATCAGCCAACGGTATGCTTCTGAACCAGAAACATTTCATTTAACAGCAGCTTCAGAACAATATGGCGTGAGATGTTTTGCCCAGCGGAGACAAACATCTCCCTTGCACTTACTCTCAACAGATCACCTGCCTAATAATAATCATCCCTGCAAAGTGAAAGCAAATCACTACAAGGCAACCCAAATTAAAAAATTACCATTTCTGCTGCTCCACCTGGCCGCAGCCCTGTGACGACAACCTTTAAGGGCACAGCCTGGATTTCCAAATCCAGGCCGAATGATTCGTGCTCATTGCGAACCAGAGTGACTATTTCACCCTGCCCCTGCCCAGCCCCGCCGGGTGCTTCACACTTCTTGCTGTGCGGCAGCGTCCTCGCAACGGGCTTGTTATAAGAGCCATGCTCCTCCATCCTCTGTCTCTGAAGGCTTCGGCACTCGGTGCTCATCATGCTTTTCACTCTGGTGACTGCTCTGTGCTCAAGTTTTGGCGATCTCTTAGACTCAAGTTGTGCTTCCCGGAGCTCCTTCAAACTCAGGCTACCAAGACGAACTTCAGGCACACTTGAGTAATCGAATGCTATGATGGGGAAGAAAGGAGAATCAATTTGCTCCAGTGTATTGTCTGCAGACTCCATGGAGTTGCTGAAGACAGGGGAAGATGTCTCCGTGCCACTATATCGAGGTGACTCGCTGTCCTGGCTTTCATCATCGATTTCTACAGATGAGGTTGTAATGACAATGCCAGCGTCCTCCTGGCTCTTGGCCCTCTGGCTTCTTTGCAATTTGGAACTTTCGTCATCATCACTAACGTCACCATCGTAGAATACAACCCTCCTCTGCCGATGAAAGGGGCTGCGGGCAGATTTGGGGCTGTCGCTGAGGATGCCAGGTCGGACAGACTCCACGTGCTTGTTGTGGAGGCCAGACGATCTCCCACTAGTTGGAGAAGCCAAACCATTTGCTTTTGTCACTCCTGCTTCTCTAGCAGCTAGAAAAAAAAAGTTATAATTTAATTGCATTTATAGATGATTTTTAATACCGTGCATCTGACTGCAGCACAGTACACGTGGCTCTGTTTGCAGGGGAAGCTTAACCTCCTCACAAAGCAAAAAGCAAGTTTTTCACATTCCCCTGTAACTAGAGTAAACAGCAAGAGGGACAGTAGATAGCTCTACAGTTTATGGGTAATGCCCAAAATCAGTTCACGGCACATCTGGTTCTATTTTCAGTTTATTTCTAAATTATGAGTATGACCCAAAGAAGAAAGGGATGTAAATTCATATGTGTATTTTACTTTAAACAACAGAATTTCTTTCACATTTTGCTTAAATCTATGCTCAGGACTGCCTGCATCAGCTTACAGAGAGTGAAAAACGCTTTCCTGAAGGAAGACACAATAATACGACAATGAGTTTCAAATTAAACCCAAGAACCCTTTCCACATCCTTCTTAGAAAGAACTGTATCTTGTTTTGTAGGAGTTTTTTTTGTTTTGCTTTGTTTTGTATTTTAAAATGTAAAAATGCTTTTAAGCATTAAATAATGAATTTCCAGAGAAAAATAACTTGTAGACAAAGACATTACTTGAGAAGCATAGGAAAGGAAGAAAAAAATGTAATATTCTTTGAATTTGAGATCAGGTGCATGTCAGTAAGGAAATGTAAGATTCTTTCAGTCAATTACTATGGGGAGAAAGACACATATGCAAACTATCTCATGTCAAATTGAACATTTGATTGTTTTTACACTGCTATATGTGCCATTTGGAAATTGTGTATCTGCAAATAGCTATGAACACTTTCATTTAAATGTAATCAATCAGATGATCATCACTCATTCGATAAAAAAACCTGCAGTGCTGTCAATCTAGTTTCAGCCAAACCAACCAAATAAAGTCATTGTCACATAATCAGAGCAGCAATTTGGACAAAATACCATGGAAACGGGCATTTATGTGCATTGTTGTAAACCCCTTTCATTTTCCAGAATTTCATATGATCAGCACTGGCTTGCACTATGCTGCCTGGCATTTCTTACCAGCACAGGAATCACCATAGCTCTCCTGTAAAGCAAACCAGTGGTCAGCGCCTCTCCCCTCATTAGCCAAACGACCAGACACATTTCCGTCACTTACTCGGGTTGCCAGGAAGAGAGCCATCATCCAACAAACTGTTTCTGTTCTTCTGACGGAACTGCTCTTCGTCACAGGAGCTGGTTACAGCATCCGAAAATGGGAGCTGACTTGTACCATCATGCGAGAAGTACTGGGAAAGCTCTGCCTCGGAGCTGACAGATCCCTGCTGAAAAGAAGTGAGCCTGGTGACCCGCCGTCATTCATGCTTAAAGCCCCTGTCTGCATGCAAGCACCACAAACTCCACTCACACAGTGGTATCAATAAAGGAAGTTTAAAGCCAATTTTAAAAAGAGAGGACTTGTCAGTATATTGAGAACCAAACTGTCAAACTTGGACGGCTGAAATACTACACATCAGTACATTTTTAGCCAGTACACTAAATAAAAAAGGATTCAAAATCCCACTCCTTTGCAGATGTGGTTCAATGCAGAAACAAGGGATGAAACCCTTGTGTAATGAAGTGACTGAATGAATTACACAATGAAACTTGTGTAATTCCCTTTATACACCTTCCGCACTGAGAGAAGGGAATAGTTCGTACCTCTGGACACAGTTTGTACGGCTTCTTTGGCTTTCCCAGGAAAACCAGAGACTTTTCCACTGCAATGGCTATATAGAGAGATCAAATGCTCAGCCTTCTGCCCACAGGCTCAAGTCTCTCCTGCTAACTTCGTCCCTGTGTCCCACAAAGCAGGGGTGCCTCCGAGGTGGCAGGAGGTGGGAGCCCACAGATTTCTTTGTCATGCTCTGCACATCACTCCCAAAGGCTAAGCCACACAGACGAAGAGGAGTTGGCTGCTGTCACGATTTAAATGTGTGACGTAAGAAACCACCCCTTTTATGGAGGAGGAGCATAGAGGTTTGGTTTTAAACTCCTTGATGAAGTAAGAGCTTCAGTAAAAGCTGAATTTGAAGCAGACACTGTTTTTATTGCATTTAATCCTTTTACCCGGCTTGCTGGCTCCAGGAAGCGTTTCATAGTCCAGCTCAGGGGAGATGAGGTCTCTCCTTGTTTGGCCTTCACATTAGGAGACGGGCTTTTTTGTACAGCTCCTGCTAAACACAGCTTAGTTAGATGCCAAAAATTAAAGTTGTGGTCCATATATCCGAACAAGCTCCTCATTCACCTTCTGAGGTGGGAGCTGGATTTAATCTCATTTATTATCTGAATTGCTTTCCTAAAGTGAGCTTTATTTAACATTTCTCAAGCTCTCCCTTAGATCAGGTGAAACATGATCACAGAGAGACATGACGCCAGCCAGGTGCAGGACAGAGCCATGAACAAGAGATGAGCAACAGATTGTCTTCCTCACCTACTGGAGCATGCTGCTGAACTAGGCACAACCTTGAAAGACAAATTAGCAGCCACTGGCAAGGTCTACTTCAAAAAAGGTCTTAGCTGACACAGATATAAAGAGAATAATTACAAATCTACCGTATTTGTCTAAAAATCACCTTACTAGTCACTCTGCCATTGCCAAGAGTTTGCTTTCATCTGTAAGATTTTAGGAAGTGCTAAGTCTGGAGTTCAAAAACATCAGACAAATGCCAGAATACACATTTTGACATGACCCCAAAGATTAAAACAGAGTTAAAACATATAGTCCAGTATGCAGTATCTGGACTTTTTCAAACGGACACAATACTTTCTCATTTTTTTTTAATTTTTTTTTTTTTTTGGCCACCTACATGGATAAGTGTACACAGATGGGAGTCAATTCCTCCTATCCTTTCCCTACCAGGACACTGCGCTTCCCATTCATCTTGAAGACAGGACAGAGCAACCACCTCTTGGCAACCCTACCTTCGGGTCATGGCAGCCTAATGAAACCCAAAGCAAGTAACATGAGCTATAGAGCTGATCCACCTGAACTGCATGTTTTTGCTAAAATTGCTGCAGTTGACAGAGTGATTACACCCCCTAAACTCTTCTGCTGTTTTGAGGGCCCTGAAAATAATGATGTTGGGGAACCAAAGAGCATGTCCTTAAACCTTCCTGCATCTGGAAAAGGACACATATGAGGAGAGAACATGCTGCTACCTGTGATGTGAGAGGAGCTGGCATCCTTGCTCTCTCGATGGGTAGTACGTGCGATTGCTTCATCCATCTCCTGCTCAGAAACCTACAGTCAAGTGGAAGACACAGATCAAAATGGGTAGATGAAATGAACATGAAAGTCTGACCACTTATCACTACAAACACATGATTAATTTCAGATATGCTACCATTTTTAAAGATGCAGTAAAGACGACCTAGTTGAGAGCTCCTAAGTCCTGGTCCCCTAATTCAGATTCCCTCCATGCCACTCTCCTGCAGAAACCAGGAGGCAGAAGCCTGCTGAACTCATGAAGACCACATCCAAGTGCTACATTACGCAAACATATAAAACAGCACCAGACTTAAAGAAATCAAATGAAGCCATTACACCACAATTTTAACTCAATTAAGTGCTGTACATTGGTTTATCGAGAAAATATTACCTTAAAATAGACAAAGACTGCTTTGTACAAGCATACATAAGCAACAGAAGATACTCTACACTTAACCTACCGGAAGAATACCAGACTTCCCAAGATATTAGCTGTCTTTTTAATTTTAATTTCTTGCTTTTAAAAAGAAAACCTAAATCAGTAATTGGTAATTAATGTTTCTATGGTTTAAGAATAAATACTGGTTTACCATATTTTCTAATTTTGTCCTGAATTACTGCCATGCACTTAATACTTATTACTGGAAAACTCCACCTAATTTTATAACAGGAGCAACTAGTCTGCAGGAGTATATATTTAAAAACAGAAAGCAAGTTAATTCTGTTGAAAATAATTTCTACGCACATTGCTTTACATGAATTAAAATTCAACATAAATAGAGACTAGAAACTTGAATCTTTCTGAACCATGAAGATTTGAAAGATTCCTAAGCAAACTCAGCAGTTTAAACATAGTTTAAATGCCACATTCACTCAGAATAACAAGAAGAAAGAAAATTTTGTGGTATTGCTCTTGGAAGTACATGAAAACACCAAAGTGAACATATTCAGCAACAAAATGTACTGTGGACCTTTTGTGTCATAAAATGAGACAGTAAGTATAAAAATGTCCAAAACAACATGAGCCTTTGTAGAAATACATCTCTGTTTTCAGCCTGTGGCATGACCTTACAGCAAACCAAAAACCTCTGTGCTCCTGGGGCATAGGGAGTTCCTACAGGACATGGACCAAGCCCCGAAGAGCATACTCCAGGACCTTTACACAAACCTTTGGGTACAAGATGTCCTAAGAGTAAAACTAGGTGCTGGGCAGACTGCAGTATTTGTTTAAAGCTAACCAAAAATCCACACTTCTGCAAGCTCTGCCAGTTTTGATTTTCAGCATCCTCTACGCCTCAGGCAGATCAAACTGGAGAGGAACAAGCTAATTCTTAACTACAATCTCCAGGCTGGGATATTATTAAGAGAAAATAAAAGAAAATAAAATAAAAAAAACCAAAACAAAATAAAATAAAACAAAACAAAACAAAAAAAAACCCAAAACACACGCACTTCTGTAGATTCCCCCAGTGTTGTCAGAAAAACTACAAATATGGATCCCCATACAGGCACTCTTCAGAGATCCAACTATGATGTACTGTGGATTCAATACTGCCTGAGGGGGTGGGAAATGCTTTAGGGTCTCTCCAGCCCAACTTTTAGCTTCTCTTAGCATTTCTTGGCAAAGGATTTGTTGTCATTTTAAATATCACTTATGGAAAGCTGTAACAGGATCCACTTAATAGTTTCCCTCTGTTACTGAGAAATAGCAAGCAATTAGCTTAACTCGGTTCATCTTCTCAGCAGATACTTGGTTAGGTCACCCATCGGCTTTCAAGCCACCAGCACAGCAAGCTGAAGGACAGAGGAGAGCGAGCAGGCTCCACTCCACGGAGTTTTTATTTCATGCTACTTGCAGACTCTCAAAAAAGTCTATCTGCTTTAATAAGGCAATCACATTGAACCATCGTGCTGTTTCAGCACAGCATACAGACTCCCTAGAAATACTGTTACCTTAGGCTATAAGCCCAATTCTTACTCTCTTCATACTTACCTTTAACTGAAAGAACCACAGCCTCTTTCCTTCTAGCAGCACAAGGCCTTGCAGCAATGATAATAAACTCTTGACAGTAGACCCCTATTTGCTTATTGTTTGTATATTTGATTTAGCAGAAAATACGCAATTAATTATAAAAAAAAACCACCTCCGTTCTCCTAGATACGGATTTATTAAGGCCTCCATTTGTAGTTATGAGTTCAAAAGTCAGAGCTCTCAGGACCCACTAATGCAAATATTTTTACAGCTTCATTCCTGTTTAAACAGGAAGGTTTTGTACACTCATGAAATTCTTTGAAATATTGAAATAAAAGAAGTTGTTATTCCCTATAGCTTGGTTAAAACACTTTTATCTTCTATCACCAATTTTTAAAAATTGCTTGAAAATACTCACTTTGTAAACACAGCCTTATTTCCAAATTGCCCTTGCACAGATTTCACAGTAGCAGTACATTCGAGATTCTCACATTTTAATTCCTGAGGGAAAACTTTGATCTTTGGACAGATTTTACTTTTTTAAAAACAGTATTCCTATTACTTTGTTATATTTGATCGGTTCAATCTGTTGATATTTATATTCCTGGCCCTAAACTGTATTCTATTCAAAGACAAACTAACTGCAAAATAACTTTAAGGAGGAAGAGGACTTGTGCTGTATTTGTGTTGCCACTTGGTCCAAGTACCAAGAAAGACGGGAACACTTCACTCAAGTAGTTCCAGGAAAATTGCACTTGATCAGTGGGTGACTAAGTGAAAAGCAGCAGGGGCAGTCCAACATTGCTAAAACTTGCAAAACTGGAAGGCATCATTACAGTCCTGATTTCTTGCACAACACATGACATACAGAGAAAAATCCAATATTCTTCATTTGCCGCTTTCCTGACAGCAAGACTCAAATTACAGCTTCAGAGGAAAACACCCCAGACACAGTAACACATTTTCTGCTCACCTTTGGGTTAGGATGCCGACTAATGATAAGGCTAACCGGACCTGGACCACATTCGCTCAGGATGGCGTAGGCTTCACTTAAAGCCGCATGACGCAGACTCACCGAATCTGCCTCCAGGATCTGGTCACCCCGGCTGCAGAGAGACATAGAGCCAATTAATCACAACTGCCTTTTACAGAAACATTTGGGCTTTCAACTGATGGCCAAGCTTTTTCAAAGACACAAGTGTCTGGAAAAGATCTGATTTGCAAAGAAGCCAGTCCTGCTCTTGCTCCCAGTGACGCGAATGCTTTAAGTTCTGTTGACTTCAGGAGGGAAGTCCAGAGATCCACTCTGCACTTACTGTCAGCGCTACAAAACCTATTAAATCAACAGAGAAAATTGGCTGCGCTTGGACTAGAGTGAAAGCAAACTTCAATTCCAGTTGTGCATTCATGTAGTTGTTGAGCACAGAAGAGGAAAAATTAGATTCAGACGGGCTGTTCCTTCCCATCATACTGAATTACTTAACACAAACACTGATAAGAAATTCATGATTTAGATACAAGTTTATGAAATGACTCCAGGAAAAAAAATTGAGCACGATAAACCTGTATTTGCTTCAAATTAACATATAGAACCCATTAAAAAGAAAAAAAAAAAAACAACACCACCCTCTTCTGAGAGGAAAGCATAGGCGGTTTAGTTTTGTTTTCCCAGTTTCTTAACTCTTGCTCACGGTGCTGAGACATCTGGAAGTATTCAAAAGAAAAGACCATCAGCTAGGGATATCATTAAAGAATTCTCCATAATTACTAGAGCATTTGCTTTAAATAGACACTCTCAAACAATCTACTACTGCTGATTTACGCTGGGCTACTTGTGACAATGGAAACGAGTTTGCACTGTGAGTCCACACGCCAAAGGCAAAGTGCCAATTGCACGTGGCAGCCTTCAGTAACCTGTACTTGCGGTACGGGCTCATGAACGCAAAGGGTGATCTGTCACAGCTGTGTAATCATGCCACTGCTCTGCCCACCTTTTAGATTTACACAGCTATTAGAAACAAACCAAATGGAGTCACTTACACAGGCACGTGATTGAGAGGGGGAACTCAGATACAGAAGAGCTGGATTCAAACCCCTTCTGGTATTGCAAAGCCAGTATTTGATTAACAAAGTTTTCCAAAAATCAAAACCATCCTGTAAGTTTTGGCTTATGGAGCTATAAACCACTGATGGGACAACAGAAGCAATGTCTCAAAGAAGCAAGCTAGAAATCTGGGAAGCATGCCTGGATATAATCAATCACTTAAACCTAATAAACGATACAGCTGTTACATACAAATGCAACGAGCACCGCAATCTTTTCCAAAGAGGCTTACAAGAAAGCAAGTTAGCATTCAATACTGTCTCCTATAGACATTTCTATATGGTAGGAATTTCAAGGGTTTTAGCAGGGATGCCACCATAAAATTATCTTCTTCCCTTACTCCAAAAATTCAAATTGCTCTATCAGTTTTCCTGATGAGCAAGGAAACAGAAGGAGTTCTCTACCCATGTGAAAGCAAGGCATTTGCTCAGCCTCTCTGCACCACTGCTCATGCCACATGCTCAGCGCGGATCACACTGTCCCAGCAGGTCCTCAGCGCAGCCTCCCCTCCCGAGCGATGCTCCCAGCACCCACCAGCATCTATGCAGGAATGCAGAAAGGTGGAAGATTGCCTCCAATGGTTTTTAAAAATGAAGTCTCCAGGAGAGGACCAGCAAATAACTTTCTGTCACTTAATCCAATGTAAAGCACAAGGGAACCCTAGGAATGACTGCTTTTCTCTCTTACGGTTCCTTAAAGACATCCAAACTCCACGACAGAGTAAATGAGATGGGCAGGTCAGCCTGCAGTGATCCTGCCAAACAGACAGCAAGAGCAGAAAAGCGCTGCTGCAGCCATGGGCACAGTCAGCCGCAAGAACATCTCCCCCAGCTCTTTTTAAGTTTCAGGTGACTGAGCTTTTAGCAGAGCTCTGCAAATTTCCTCCCAATCTGGGGTCTCTGGCTGCAACTCTGATAAAAAGACATGAGGCTGCACTTCTTCCTGCTCCCCTTTCTCAAAGCATGCTATTAGGCTCAGTTTTCCGTATAGAGAATTAAAAAAAAACAACCAAAAAACAAACCCAAACCTTAATGATCATGCTGTTTCCAGCACACAGAATAATGTTTCCTGGGTATTTAATACCAGTTGGGAATGTCTTTATTCAAATGTTTTCTTTTTGGTGAACTCTTAACTATAAATCCCCTCCCTGCTACACCAACCAACTGTGTAACAGTTGTGTAAAAAAGTCTGAATCGATTTTATTATAAAACCACTCCTGCATGTTTCTACTTTAACTAACCTTAATCTGCCATCCATTTTAGCAACTGATCCTGGGGCCAGGCTGTGAATGTATATCCCTGGAGAACTGTTTTCCAGTGTGAGACAACAGGCACCAATGCCGAGTCCAACCCCTGGCTCTGTAAAAAACAAAAAGTACAAAGAAAAGTACTGTTATTCCGCACAGATTGTAATCACACAGGACATGCAAGTGTTTGTGTTCCCACATCCCATCTGAGACCAAGACTCCTGTATTGTTTCAAGGCTGGCCTTAGGTGCAGTCAGTCAGGAAGCCAAGACCAACAGTGGAAATCAGGATTGAAATATCTGATCCTGACTGTTTTCTAAGATCCATCACTAAGAGAACTAGCTCCACTCCCAGCGAATTTTCTGTGTGCCGTGGGAACTGCCAGGCAATGTCGCACAAGGTCTGATCTGGTCCGAAGCACAAAGCAGTGGGGGCAGCAATCCAATAAAGATGTCACTTAAAATTATTGCAGAAAACGTGAGCACAGAAGATGGTGTCAACTGTGCTGCTCTCTTTTGTTAAATACCTGCATGGCATCCCTCAGACAAGAGGAATGAAGAAAGGCAAGGCATTATCTCTAGTTCAGTGATTACCTCTGTCCACTTTCACTTCTGCTATGAGATAACAGCACTTCTGAAGTCGGAATTGCTGGACATCTTACCTTCTCTCTCCTAATTTTTAAGCCAACCTTTAAAATCAGTATATTTAAAGCCTTTAAAATAGGCATATTTGTCCCATCCCGTATATCACATGCTCTGAGTTTACCTTGTGCAATTACTGATAATGACAGCAACTCTCAGGAAGGAGTTCAAACAGCTCACGTGGGGAATTTTGAGCACTCTGCCTGGTTTTGCCTTCCCCAGAGATGCCCTTTACAAAAAGGGCACGGCCGTTTGGGCTGCCAAGAGGCTGATTCACATTTTGCCTGGTATCTCACAGCCTCCCTCTTTCAGCAGCACGGGCACTGACTGCTACCTGTGAGGGTCTCCCAACTCTGGAGCAGCAAAATGTGGAAGGGGGAACTCTTCAAAGGTTTTTGCATTAGAGGATGTTTTTCTCCCCCATCCTGTGGTTCAAGATCAGGTGGATGCGGGAAGGTGCCATCGATATTAGAGCCTCTAGCCTATTCCCAAAAACTCCCCTAAGAAGCACAGATTCACTCTCCAAGCCCATTTCAATGGGCACTCACCTTTATTGAGTGTGACATCCATGACGATCCTGTCCTTTGGGCCGGGTCCTTTGCGGCTGGAGGAGGAACCATCCACCTCGTCGGGGCCTGGGACTGGCGTGCCACCGCTGGCGCTGGAGCTGGGGGAGCTGGAGCGGCTCAGCAAGGTGGGAGTCGCGCAGGGTGTGAGGCTTGGGCTGCGCAACCGCGTGCGCACCGTCAGGGTCACCACTCCTTTCTTGAGTTGCTGCAGAGACATCAGAGAACCCCAATAAGGTGACATGATATGCCAACATTTACCGGTAAACCTGCATACAGTAACTTGTGGCAGTGAAAGACTATCAAGCCCAGGGTGCTAAATGGCACGGAACAAAGAGAAGCGTGAATGTCTCCTGTAGTACATCTATGTTACCTTAAACCTCTGAATGGCTTCCTGATGGGTCAGCCCTTGTAGTGACTCTCCATTAACTTCTAGGATTTCGTCGCCTGGTAATTAAATACAAAAAATGAAGTCAGCAATATACAGACTATAGAGATGTAAAAAACCCTTCCTGTACATAAGGAGATCCGCTACTATAAAGATTCCAATTAACTGCTTAGTAAAAAGGCTTTTACTGTTCTCAGTTTATTTTCACTTTTCCTAATGCCTTTACAAGTTAATAGTGACGAATTAGCAAAGACTGTTCTTCAGCAGAGATCCTGAGCTTGGCGTTCTCATACTAACAAACAAGTTGAAAACACTACAGATTTTAACTGAGGTCTGAAAATAGCTGCTCATAACATGAAGTCCAAAGGGACTACAAAACTCCCTTTCTTTTGTGTGTATCAACAGTAGAAACAAGAATCTAAGTAAAACACTACAGCACAGCACTCCAAAGCCTGTTCAGAGAAAACTGGCCTTGCTGCACAAAGCAAACGTGTCCTCTCACTAAATGCCTGCGGATATAGAAGCCAGTAGCCCACATACTGCAAATGTGTGATGGCAAATGCCCTTCTCACCCCAAACAACACATTCTGTCACATTTCCGCCTGCTTCCAGGCTTTGGGTCTTACTACTTAAACCCAGGTGATCTACCTTCATTTTATTAAAAGGAGGGCAAAGACAGCGGGATCCAGATCCACTTTCTGCAATTTTACTTGCACCTGTGCAAAATTAGATGGGGCAATGCTATCAGCCAATGCTACCCCTCTGCTCCTTTCCTTGCCCAAGTTAAAAAAAAAAAAAGAGTATGCGAGCTCTGAATAGCCTGCAAAGACTTGTTGGGTTTATGGGACAGCTGCTACTTATTGGCTTCCCATGGCAAGTGCACAACCTATGCTGCAGGGACACAAGCTTCGCTCTGGCAGCAAGTGTGAGAGTTGGCACCAAAAGCAGCCTCAAATACAACGAGTGTGATGAGATGTAACAAGGGGAACGATGATATGAGAAGGAGAGAAGTAACACAGGAGCAGCTTGAGAGAAGTAACACAGGAGCAGCTTTCTGCGGATGATAAGTAACCCAGCCCCTGCAGAAGAGTTGTAAACCACCACTCTAAACTCATGGTGACTTTGTACTTTCAACAGTGCGTAAGAGTCTGTCTGGTGCAGGAGCACTCAGACCAGGGTGCAAACACACACAGAGCAGCCCATATGTCCAGCTCAGAGATCAAGACTGGAAAAGCAGTAATAAAATCAGGATGTATCTACTTCTCTGGGTGACCTTACTGCCAATCCCATCCTTCCTCTTTTCTTTTCTGGTCATGACTCTTACTTGTTGATTCATGTCAAAATCACATCAAGAGGTTCAGAGAGCACAACGGGCCAAAACAGCCTCTCCCAAGCATGTCCTTCTGTGTAACCCCTTCTTGGACCAGCATCTTTAAGCCTGATGTTGGTTGGATAGATACGTTTCATTGCTATCAATGACCCTCTCCTATTGGATAACTGGAGCTTATGGCTTGAGCAAATTAAGTACACTGAAGAGGAAGGGAAAAAAAAAAAACACATTCTGCTGTGGTTTCCCCTTCTCAATATGAAATATTATCAAGTTAACTGCTATGAGTGATCTTCCCCGGGATGGACAAACAGGGTGTGTTACATCCTCCACAGCCTCTTGCTGATGGCCAGGTGCCTAAATAAAGCTGTACTTGAATTTTTCTGCTGGACTGAAATAATATCCCACTGTGGTCCTTTATTTGCAGTTGGATTCTCTCTACCATACCTTCTTTAAGCCTTCCGTCAGCAGCTGCTGCTCCATTTGGGAATATAGTCTTCACGAAAATCCCCATGCGTCCGCGAGCAGAATCCTGACCTCCCACAATGCTGAATCCAAGACCCTACAGAAAAGGGAGGAGAAGACACACAGCTGGCACCTTACTTTATTCTCACCTGAGAATGAGAAAGACTGCCGAAAACATACAAGACAAAGGAAAGATCAAAATCTAGTAGCTGCTGATTAATCGCGCTGCCATCTTACCTCTGCTTGCATCTCCTGATTTACTTTCACTCTAATATCAACACACTTACCAGCCCAAAAAGCAGCAGCAAGCACCTTAAGCTAAATGGCAAAAATGCTATTTCAAGATATTTATTTTTTTTCAAACTCTGGGTCAATGGTTTTATGTTATCCTATTCCCATTTTAAAAACTGTAACACATTGCTCTTAAATTGACTGACAGTAGATTCCCACCCCTGAGATCTATATCCAGGATTAACTGTAGTTTTCTCTGCTGTCACAGATCCTGCATTTCCTCAGGAAAAAGAAAAGCTTAAGAACATGACATAAGGTCAGTGCTGTAATGTCAGGAATTTAGCCCGAAGGGGGCTGGCGTGGGGGGGCTGCCATGCACATGTACATTTTTAATTATTCTGGAGACATGTACCACGTTGTATTTAAATAAATCTAGATCAATACACTCCCCAGGGCTCCATCTGTTAGCTCTTGCCCCTGCACTGCCCTGGCTGGCTGCAGGACCGTCTTGTGAAGCTGATCAGGAAACGGATGAGCACAGCAGAATGAACCTCTCCCCCTTCTGCTGAGTTATTTCCCATCCAAATCACTTCCTTGATCCATTCTCCCCCTCGCCCCCCCAACATCCCCTGCCATATCTCTCCTCTTACCACTGCTGTACATGTATTTTACAGAATAAAGAGAAAAGTCACCGATCAGGTGGACAAGGGAAGTGGAAAACTGCTGTGCTTCAGTGATCTGAAGCCATGGTTATTATTAGTGCCTCGGGCAGTGCTCTCCAGCTGAGGGATGCTGCCAGGGCAGGCACTATCGCTGTGTTTACAACCCAATATAACAACTAGGTCTTTTGTTTTACTCCATGAATAGAAAGTAGACTACTGTTGTTACGAGCTTCTAGTAATTTGATAAGAGACTACTGGTTTCTAGAAAGGAAGCATCCTGGCTGCCCCGTGCAACACGAAGTACCACAACTAACTTTTACTGGGCAATTATCAACTGCAAAGCAACCTATGGAAAACATGAGGCTCCTGGCGCTCCGCTGCATGGACACAGCGGTTCTCCCCACGGCTCCGTGGGGTGGGTTGGGAGAAATACAGCTGCAAAGCACAGCAGTTCCCACGTTAGCCCAGCTTCCCGGAGAAGCGATGCCACTGCCTAATGGAAAACCACCCCTTGCAGATCTACCTACAGATGAAAAACCAAGGGCACGCTCTTGGTTCCCAGCCACTAACACAGAGACTCTGTGCACATACTTTTCAAGTCCCAAGTCCCCATAAAGTTAATAAAGCAAAAGCTACTGTACAAATTGTACGCAGTACAGTTCCTAACAGAGGTGGTCACTCAGAAAGTGGGTGGAAGGCACCTAAACCAGCAGCTGTTTGAGGTGGTTCCTGATCACTAGAGTCTGAATGCTTTGTAACGCTGAACTGCAGAAAGGCAGGAGAGGGTCACTTATCCCACAGGGAGAAATGCGCTTATTCTTACGAGAAAAATGGGGTCAAAAAAATAAGTAAGTGAAAAATGAAGAAATATCCGCTTGGAAATGTCACAAAAGACATGAAGCTCCTGAAACAAGGAGAGTTATAGAAACTATGAGTCAATCTACCCAGAGAATTCGCTATTTCTAACTCTTTGCTAAACTTAAAGCACAACAAGGAATTTGTTTTGTATTTGAGCTTGAAAGTCAAAACAAGCCTTTTTAGTCGAAAACACATCCATCTGATGAATTTAAAGAGTATTTCAGAAAAAAGACATGCATATTTTTAGCATATTTAAATGACAGCTCCAGTACTAGCACGGGTTGGATTAGGGAAAACAATATCTACCTAGGTTAATGCTTGTCTGTTTTCCCTTAGGATTCAGCCAGCTGGTACCTAGCAAATGCACAAACTCATTATTGGGGGGAGAAAAGAGGACTCTTTGACCCAGAGAATTCAGTGCTCTCAGATAAGCAATCAACCAGGAACCTGTCTTTGGGTTTAACACTTAATTTGCAGTGTTTTTCTTTTAATATATCCAGATTTCACAGCGATAAAATATGCTTGTCCATAAATATGCATGCAAACAGGTACTTTTCTGTAGCTGCATGAACTTTGCATAAACATACATATTTATAGATCCATTATTAATATTTGATATCTTAGTAATGACCAGATGCACCAAATCAGAACGAAAGCCACCCCACATCAAGTGCACGACAAGAACATCACTTCCCCCATATTCTGCAGATGTAACTTTGACATTTAAATTTGAAAATGGGATTTGTTTATCATTATTGTTATTACTGGCTACCTTGAGAACTGCTGGAAGTCCTGGGTGTGGGAGACACCTCTTAAACACTAGCTCTTGCTACATGTGTAAAACCAGACACGTGCAGAAATCCTCACCTTGCCTTGCCCTTTCATCAGGACAATGTTGGAAATGATGGACGGCTGGGTCAGTCTCCATGGAGATTCCACTTGGGCAGCACTGAAGGAACGGGTGGATTTCTTCACGATATGGTAGTCCTAACAAACATTAGCAAACAAGGGAAGTTGCTCTGATTGCTTCGTACAGGCACTGGGATGTCATACCAGGATAACTGCATGTGTCGGGGCGGGGAGGGGGGGGGGGCAGATCTTACAGATATATTCAGAAAGACGTTCAAGCGATGAAATCCTAGCTCATTACAGTCAAAGTGAATCTTGCCACAGTAATTTTCCCGCACTTTGCACAGTAGGATCATTTTGTAATGTACCAGTCACAATTTAAATTAAAAAGACTAAGGGTAGCCTCATGATATACTGAAGTCGTTATCTAAAAAAGAAAAAGCCTACATCATCAAGTCACTAAAATAAAGAGAAGCGGGATTTTTTTGTTTAAGCCCTCAGATCTCTAGAACTGCAACTTGTAAGATTAGGGCCTCTTGGCCACAGCAAGAAGTAACCTCCTTCACAGAATCACAGAATGGTCAGGGTTGGAAGGGACCTC